>CM034151.1:723715092-724915092 GCA_019776745.2 Taxus chinensis | reverse complement strand
CACTTCACTCCTCGGTCTTCACAGTAAACTAATGTAGATTGTGTCTCACATTTTTATAGGTCGCTTTGTCTTACTCTTAATTCTGTGGAAGACCGACATAATAAGTTTATTATTACATAAACTTAAAAATAGCTTGGGCATGAAGTGGTGGTCCACCTAAACGGTTATCCCCACTTGATATTATTTCCACAACATTTCTACTATGCATTAAAACTTTGAATATGCGTTGAAATTTAATCCCTATCACTACACCTACTTGCTTTAGGAAATCTAGTTGCACACCATTAATCCATTTAAATATTTAAATATGCACAAATACATCTTGGTATTTAATGCAAATGTGCTCATTGCATCTGATTTTTTGTTTTCTACATAGTGAAATAAATAAGTGGGATTTTGTGGGAGTATCCTTCTGGAAGTATTGGTGAGAGTGTCATTTTTAAAGGTGTCGCTAAAGGAGGGAAGAGGTGTGGTTCAAATATTATGTTTTTTGACACATTACATTTGTAGGAAATAATAATTTTTATTTCTTCAGTTATGTCATTTATGACCTTGATTAATTAGTAATTGATTTCTCTATATTTTTTTAATTATTGAAAATTTAATGTGTCAATCTAATTTTTTAATGTGTTTTAGGCTTCTTACTATGTGTAACTTGTTACAATATAGTGTTAGCATTTACACAAGTATTTGGGAAATTTTTAGAGGGTTCTATGTATTTGTAAACATTAAAATAACTTACACTTACATGTTGAATGGATGAAATACAAGTACTATCATTTCCATTTCCCAAAACACTTATATAGATTATATGTATTTTCTCTTCCACGATAAAACATGTGTATACTGTTGTTACTAATTATTGATTTTGGACTACATTTTACTTCTAAAAATAAAAACTTCTTAACATTTTCGTATATTCATACCACGATGTTACCTACATGCGTGGGATACATATTATTCTTTTACCGTAGGATATAACATCTTACATTTAGGAATGTTTATCATAGTAAAAAGTTGTATAAAAGAATTTAGCTTACCACATGCAGCATGATTCTATGATATATGAAAGTTGAATTTTTCTTTAGGACTGTATGGTATTTCACTTCTTTCTATTTTTCCTAACGTTGTTTCATTATCCATTGTAGCTATGTTTTTAATTAATATAATTATAATACTTTAAGTTTATTATTATGTTTTTCTAAAAAGTTCAATTTATTATTATTAGTTAAATGTTTTATTGTTGTTGTATAACTTATTATTAAATTTTCTTATCATTAATATGTGTAATCAATTTTAACATAGAATATATATTTTTAATTAATCTATAATGATATAATTAAGATTACCATCATGATTCCCTAGTAAAGGGGTTGGGAAGAAAAGTGAAGTAAAACTTCATCAAACTCAACTTTCATAGAGAAGCTAAACAGAATCCTGGAAGGGTCATTGTTGGTGGTATCTTCCGTAACTCCTTGGGTAAGCCCCTCCTTGGATTTATTGAGGAAATTGGACATTTCTCTAATAACTTTGTAGAGGCTAAGGCTTTATGGCATGGTCACAAAATTACAATAGAAAAGGATTGGAATAACCTCATTATTGAAGGTGACTCTCAAATAATTATTAATGTGGTAAATAGGGGGAAAATGGAGCATTGGAACATATATTGCATTGTGGATGATTGCATCACCTTGAACAACTATGGGCGCATCCTCCACATTCCCAGAAGTGTGAACAAATTCATGGATAGACTCACTAATTTGGGGATTGAACTCAATATTAAAATGACAAAATAATCATTTTTCAATCAAATGATTTGATTAAGGAAATTGGTGAACTAATCAAGTAGGATGTGCTTATCATATCATCACAAGTGGTAGGAGCGGGTCTTGTGATGATATGGTTGGAGAAACTATGTGCACCATGTATGGGAAGGGGAAATTGACAATGAGTAAAATAGTGAATGAAATGCAGGAAAATCCAATGCAAAAATCCTCTATCAATGATGTCCACTAATCATTTTTTGGGTTGGTAAATGACCTCAAGCTTAGGAAATTGTTAAATGGTTGTTGTATCTTAGATAAAGGGACTCGGTCATGGATTTATGGTAGAAATATTTGGTAACAGGTGTCAAAGATCCCAAAATGCTTAGGTGGATGGCTAAAGACCTTCTACAGGCTCAACTACCAAGCAGACTTGGGGAGACTATGGCTTTGGAGGAAGTGGTGAAAGTGATGAATGACCTAAGCCAGTCCACTGCCAAATTGGACACACTGAAAGTGGCCAAAATCATTGGTGTACATATTTTTCTCTTTAGTTCCAGTAAATCCTATGCAACTCATGAGGACATGGAGTAGTTGGGGTTCAACATTGGACTTCGCCTAGATATGATTTAGTAGTTATCCAAGGCCCAGTGTCAAGAGATGATTTCACAAGGTAAGAAATTGGATGTGATCTACACAATGTTGAATATTCCATATGATAAATTTGAGGAATCTAAGCTTGTTGAGTTAATGGTTACTCTGATGGTGTAGGAGGAAGTTAGTGATGTTGAAATACCTGCTGTAATGGTTTATAGCTCCTTTGATGAGGAGGTTAACTAACATCTGGTGTGCATTTAATATGTATTTAGTTATAGTATAATCATATCATGTTTCCGCCAACTTTAGGTGACTTATGTACTCAAATTTTAGCCTTTTTTCCATGTATTTTGTTATAAATATTATAAATAGTGAGTCCAAGTGTTTTTTTCAATTATAACAAAAATATTACCATCATGATTATATAGCTAAAATTATATAATCGATAATATTACATAATTAAATTAGTAAAAAATTAATATCAATATAATGATCAAAGATGAACTAGTGTCACAATTATTGTCATACAATTTAAGCCACAATAAAAATCATCATTTGATTCAAAGTTAAATGATACTTCTAATGTTAAGGTTTAAGTCATAGTTTATGTGAAATTTATAGTCACACTAATAGTCACCATTTAAGTCAACCTTTAGTCGTAGTTTACATCAAAGCTCAAGGAGCAATTATAGTCAAAATTCACAGCTACCTTTATTCACTATTCACATCAAATATATAATCACCCCTACATCTCATTTTGATGCACATTTTACATCGATTTTTATATTCAAAGCTACGCCATTGTTATGTCAACTATTAATCACATTTTATGTCAATGATTAAGTCAAATTTATATTCCCATTTATAATCTAAATTGATGTATTAACATTTTCCTAACATTGTGTAGGGTTGATGTCAACATTGGATGTTGTCCTATCATTTTATTGATGTTGGGTTGACATAAATTCGACATGTTAAAAAATGCAATATAATGTCACATTTTAAGTTTTCCTTGAGTCATATGCATGACTTAAACTGATTCTTCAACCCTGCAATTTGGAATAAAAAAATTTAGTGTTTGATTAACTTAAAGGGGACTTAATGGAGGCTTAAGGATGACTTAAATGGTGACTTATTTCCATAAAAATGCTGTAGTAAACCAAGTAAAAACCATAGACAGTGACAAAAAACTTCATGAAAGCATTAGATGACAAAAGGAGAAATCAATGTGTGGGTGAAGCTTGACTATCATTGGTAACCAACCCTCACTAACCCAATACAAGTGTTATACTACACCCCCTCAATCAAGATAAATTCCCATGTAGTTCTTTTAGTGTATGTGCAAGTATACATACGTATATAATCCAACCCTTTATGGGTGTCATTGTGTCTCTTGACATAAAGATAGTGGGCTAACTATTGAGTAGAAAATGTACCAACACAGTAGTAATTTGATGTGGTGTGCTTCAAATGCCTAGAATATCACTTTTATTCTTTGAATACCTTTGAATATGTTTTTAGCATAATTAATTACTCTTTCTAAGACAAGTATCTAAGACCTTTAAGTGCCTAGAAATGGAGGAACTATAATTTTGAAAATGGTTTCAGTGCTTCATACCTATTTGGTGGTACCTCTAACTGATGTGAAACTACTTTAGAGATTTGTTTGAGATTCTTGAGTGCTTTAGTGCTGATATTTACAATGGGAGCTCATGAGAATGCCTGAGGAGTTATGAAGTGCAATGGAATTGCTTATATAGGCTTTAATAGGTTAAACATTTTCATTAAGGATGACATAAGATGATGAAAAATAAACATAAAATATTAAAACTAAACAAATATTTGTTAAATGAAAGATTTTAGGAGCATAAAATTCGAACATGACTATACTCAACTATGACCGTAAGTTGTACATTTTTGAACAGGAAGTTAGTCATGCAAAATATAAAGTTTGGGATTAATGTCTGGGGTTAAATTAATGCTTTAGTTTATTAAAATTATTTGATGAACAATAGATCAATATGCAAATATGATAAATTCAACACACACACACACACACACACACAAACACACACACACACACACACACAAATATTAGACTTAGAAATGATTGTTTTTATAAGTATAGGTAAAAAGTCAACCTTGTCATTTCTAAAGAATAAGTTACTAAATTTTAGTGTCTACATCTAACCTCTTATTTTTTGGTATACAGCTAGCTAAGACTAATTCAAATCTTTGCCAATTTATGAATGAATCACCTAGATATCCTTATACATATAATTATAATATGAAATGAAATTCAAATTCAAATATTTTGGATTTAAGGGATTAATCAGATTTTGGAGCAGTTTTATAAATTATGCATAAATTTAGAGTATTAACTTTTACATTTTCTCAACAAAAATGATCTTAACATAAAAAAATAATGGTATTGGATTTAATTGAGGTTAAGAATCAAATGAATGTGCATATATCTTTATATTTTGGACTAGTTGGAATCATAATTTGTCATTTAATAATATGTTTTTATATTTATATATTTTGAATGTGAACATGACTTTCTTCTATGGATGTGCATGTATGTGCATAAAGATGGACTAGTTGGACTGAATTTTAAAACTAATAGATTTTGAATGTGAACGTGAATTCCTCTATGAATGTACATTGTCGTATGGTTATATGTACGTAATAGTAATGTTACTAGTAAATGTTAATGCTTGTTTCTTGTGACTTTACTAAGTAAATGTTGATGCAATGACAATGTTTTATATTATTTTTTTAGCAATTTTTATTATCTTTGGCCGACGAAACCTGCATTCAAAATTTTAGTAGTTTGTTTATTTATATTGTTGATGAATTTTTCCAAGTTTGCAATGGTCCTACACACAAAATATTAGTAATTTTCCTGCAAAAAAAATCATGATGTAAAACATTGAAACACACTTCACCATTTTTTATTCTCAAAATCACCCAAGAGGGTGTAAGAGAAGAGTATACATAATTTATTTGATTAGATTATATAATGAAAAGGTTAAAAGTAAAAAAAATATCAAATGTTTCTTTTTATGAAACCCTACAAAAAAATGGCTAGAAAAATAGTGTTGAGACAGAAAAAAGTGAGCTAACACACTAGAAAATTATAAAAATAGTAAAATAAAAACACAGAATGTTAACATGTGCAACAAAGTGTGTTAGCGTGAGATAAATATGTGCTAGTGTGGGGAGAAGATATGTTGAATTCTATCACATGCAACAAGAGTGCACTAGCATGAGATAAAAATGCACTAGTGTCGTTTTAACGCTAGCACGTGCAACAAAGTGTGCTAGCGTGGTTTTAACGCTAACATGTGCAACAAAGTGCATTAACATGTGCGGAAAAATGTGCTAACATAACAAAAGCTTTTCCTAGATCAGAATTGGTTATAGTATCATAATTTAAGTATATGATAGAGCATTTTTGTAAATAGTACCACACTTTATGAGCTACGCATATACATGTTTATAAATGGTAGTGTAGGAAACTTGTAGCTACACAAAAAATGAAGAAAAAATAGCGTGAATGATTGCTTTTCTTGGAAATACTCCTAATTTACTCCATCAAACATCTTGAAACCTTTGTTAGTAATGCCTTAAACAAGACAAATAATGTGAAAACAAAGTTAGATTGACAAAAATGAGTTAAAATGGGTAAAATAATATGTGGGGCTCCCACCAGACGTGCCAAAATGTATACAAGGAGAAATGAAATAAATGATGGAAACAAGCAATAATAGATAATGCAAACCATTCTTCAAGTTCTCTTGTAACCTCAGATAAGATGGTTGAAGTGGAGAATGGAGTACAACACTTGTTGAATCTGTTTGAATAATTTGGTTTTACATTCTCTAAACTTGGTTCCAAATGGGAAGAAGGACGTACTACGATAAATGGATGATCAAATGGGAAGCCATGTGTCATGCAAATTTTGAATAGAAATTTGGCAGAGTAATTTTATAAGTTCCTAAAGCTTCTAAGAGATTATTTTTAAAGGAATGAGCCTCATATTTATAGGTGAAGGAGAGGCCATGGGATTGTGGATCGTGAGTGGATATATTTTCCTTATTTAACAAGTTGATTTGGTCCGTGGAGTTCGCTGGTTTCAATAGGAATTAAAGGTGGTAATGAATTTGAGTAGTTGGCTCTTCAATTCTTTAATTTTATGTGTAATTTTGCTTCCACTTTTGTAGGGTTCTAAAACTTGAGTGGAGTGATCAAGTAAAGTAGATTTAAGTGGAAGGTGACTGGATAATTAACTTTTATTTTATTTAAATATCAAATTAATATCAGCTAAGGAGTGCAAGTGTATGGTTTATGCAAGATAGAATTACTTAAATTAATTCTAATGAGATGTGAGTGATTTCTACTGGAATGTGAGGAGGGTAGTAGTCTATGTGTCCTAGACCTTGATTTGGCTCATTTTGTAGATAATAAAGATGATTATGAATAAGTATGTATTTTTAGGGTGTCGTCTACATTCTCAATGAAGGGACCATGAGATTTGGACCCTCGCCTACCTTGCCTCTTTGTTCATGTGCAAGACTACACTTATACAGAGGAAGGGGGTGGTACCACCATCGAATGGGACATACCAAAATGCTTAGGATCCCTATCTACTATGTGTGGCCTTATCCACCACACATACTACCCTATAATCTCTTGTGTTCCCTTGTGTCATGTAGATGGCCAAGACAACCATACATCTATTTTACCCACTTACAAGTTTAAGATAATTTATGTTTACCTCATTATTTTTAGCCTTGGATATCCTACCATTTCTTTGGATGTAATCCCTCTCTCACAATGACTCACTCATAGTACATTTGATGCCACTAGTAGAGGTGTCCATGTAGGGCACTTTGTAGCATAGGGTGTAGGTGAAATCTTAAGCCTTAGAGCCGAGTATGAGATACGTTAGGTGATCTGACATGGCACAAGAAGATAATGAATATATGATTTATTTATTGTATCATTGGAAATCAGATTATGTGATATTCCTCTTGATTATTGAATAAAATATATTTTTTTCATTCCTTTCCAAAAACAATATCTAGTTATCTTTGTGTATATTTAATACCTTTAATTTTAAGGGATGTGTAATCTAAGATGTGTCCTAGAACTTGATTTGGCTCATTGTGTAGATAATAGGGATGATTAGGAATAGGTATGTATTTTATAGGATGTCTACATTATCAATGAAGGGACCACAAGATATGGACCCTCACCTACCTTTCCTCTATATATATGTGCATTCCTACACCTGTACAGAGGAAGGGGTGATACCACCATCACATGGGGCATACCAAAATACTTAGGAATGCTTTCTACTATTGGTGGCCTTATCCACCACACACATTACTCTATAATCTATTGTGCCCCCTTATGTCATGTAGATGACTAGGACAACCATAGATCTATTGTACCCACTTATGGGTTTCAGATAATTTGTGTCTACCTCATTATTTTTAGCCTTGGATATCCTACGCTTTCTTTAACTGTAAGCCATCTCTCCCATTAATGCACTCGTGGTACATTTGATGCCACTACTAGAGTTTTCCATCCAGGGAACTTTGTAGCAAAGGGTGTGGGTGTAAGTTTAAACCTTAGAGCTGAGTATGAGATTACATTAGGTGATATCACATGACACAGGAAGAGAATGACTATATGATTTATTTAGTGTACCATTTGTGATCGGTTTTGTGTGATATTCATCTTGATAATTGAATATAAAACTTATTTTTGGTGTTCCTTTCATAATAGTATTGTTATGAACAAAAAAACCAAATATATCAAAATTACTGACATGAAAAAAACATGTGCATTCAACGCTTTTGAAGGAAAAAAAATTCATGAGCGGTAGGGAATGTGACTCAAACAGCATACATAATTTTGGTCCACATGTTAGCTACTCATTAGATGCTAGATGTGTGACTTAAGGCAGAGGATAAATTTATCCCTCCATAGATTCATTAATCCTAGAAATTTAAAATACATGTGGCACATGGAAGGGTATAGGATATTGTATAAAATTGTGTGCCTTGCCCAAAACCACGTCAAATACAAGAAAAAACTTTCTTATTTGAATATCAATGTCTGAAACGTGTCATTTTCTTCCTGTTGGGAATTAGGAATGTAAAATAGTGTTATGATTCAATAAAAAACCAAATCATACAAATATGGAACTATACAATTCCCCAAAACTACAGCAGTGGAAGTATAAACTAGAAAATCCAAATCAAAACAAAGTACACACACATAACACAACATGTATCATTGTTCACCCAATGTGGGCTACATCCACAAAAGATAGAGATCTCAATATATATAATGAACAAGAGTAGAAAACAACTCTTCCATACAAGATTACAATGCATCTCTCTAAGATTATCTCCTCCTCTAGATCCCTAAGCAAATCTACATGAGTACACTAGAACCGTGCTTCCAAACACCACCAAATATCACATACTAGGAACTACTGCATCTTCGATTGTGCAACCAAGCTCTCATGTGAATTTGCAAAACAAGACCTCTCACAAGGGTCTACCAGTGTGCAACCATATCTGTGCACCAAGAAGTAAGTCTCTCCTCCATCTCACTACATCAACCTATGCATACAAAAAGAAAACCTCCTATATTATATCTTGATATTATTTATACCCACAAGATCTCCAACAAGCTACAATACTAGATATCCTATGGACCAATAATACAACATGATATCATGGATATATAATAACAATATCTCACAACAACCTATGGATCTACAATACAAGATCTCACAAGCAACATGTGGATCTACAAAATGAAATACTATATGCTTTGCATACTATGCAAGCCATTACATTGAGACAAGACAATACAAAGGAAATGAATTAGAATACATTACCCTTTTCTCACCATTCAAATGTACTTGTGATTTCCTTGTGTCCATATTCTCTCCATGGAAGTGTTAGTGTGAAATCACAGCACCCTCAAATGAGCTCTACAGGTCTACTTTTCAAAGGCATGGTCATTTGGTGTGATTTCAATAACATTGAACTTTTCCCAAGGTTTTGGGACCTTAAAAAAATGGAAAAGCTCTCTAAATTAAAGGTTGGTTCCTTATCCCTCTGTTTAGGTGTATGTGTAAGGAGTTGTAAAGGATCTGTCTCTAAACCTAATCTAAAAACTTGCCAAGGAGATAGGGATAAAAGAGTATAAGGATATAAGAAATAACTAAACTACCAGGTGATGCACCAAAGGAATGATGGACACTTATTTTTCCAATAGACACAAACCAACAAAATGCATACAACAAACAAGCACAGATAGCCAGATCTGTAATGGAAGGCCAAATGAAAGAAAAAGAGACAAGAAAGGATCTAAGATCGATCATAGACATGTTTTATTGTTCTGTGGATTGATATAGTTCATTACAAAGTAGCCAAAAGGTAGAAACGTATTACAATTTCAATGGAAGGCCTGAACCCCAAAAATCCCTTTGCTAGAAGGAGAAGGGAGCCTGCAAAACAAAGAATGTTCAACCCTTTACAATGAATCCTACCCCCGTATTTATAGATTCGACCAGAGAGAAGAAAGAGAGAGAGAGAGAGAGGCAGGAAAAAGCAGGTCGAAGCTCAACGACTGCTATTAATGTTTATGATAAAATCTGCCCCCAGATCCATCTTTACTACATCAATCCTTGGTTCGGTGCCTTGAAGGAAGAGGGAAGCGGCAAAATAGATCAAATCTGATCTATTTGTTGAGGCAAGAAGATCCTGCATTGAAATCTTGAACACGTTTCCTCCATTTTCATTTACCTAACCTCCTCAAAATTAAATTTTTAGACCTCCATGGCATGGGCAAGGCCGAGATATTTCCAATGGTGTCAAACTTATAATATTTCAAGCCCTGAGTTGAAATATATGCCCCTTCAAAGTTTGTATCGAGTCCATACAAATGGGTGGGAAAACAATTTGAAAAAATGGGTCCCTCTTTTTATATAAGATACGTGTCAGTGAGATTTGAACAAAAATCGGGCTTATGGGTCCGCAATTCATCTTTTTTCCCTTTTGCGCAAAAAAAGCAAATCTCAGAAAACTCGCGCAGCCCTCAAAGCTCCGCTTGGACACGTGGCTCCTTTTCGTTGGCTGGGAAATGCGCTTTCATCTTTATCTTGGTTCCTTTTGAACGAAAGGTAAATTTTCACCTTTTCCTCCGACTCCTCGCTTTGGCTTTGACTCGGGCCCAAACGTTGACTTTTTCCTTGGTCAGAGTTGCGGGCCATTTTGCAAATTTTACCCCTTTTGAGATAACAAGGGGCAAAGAATCAACTTTCTCCCCGACGGCCCGCTTTCCCCTAGCACACGCGGTAGTCTGGCGCTCGTTTGGAAACCTTTTCATTATCCAATCCTTGAATCAATGCCATTGAGACATTTGGCAGCCTCCACCTTCCTATTTATGCATTGACTATTCAACTAACTTTTCCCCTCCTTGTATTAACACATGGAGGCACCGCGCTTGCTTGAAAACTCAACCCAAAGTTTTCCTTTTGAGGAGTGTCGAGTTAACACTTGTCGGTCTCCGTTGATCTATGGAATTTTCAACAATCCCTCTTACCTTTTAGACTTTGGGATATGTGGCGAGCTCGCGCTTCATTTGGGTCTCCACCCTTGGGGACCAAATTTGGAGATGTGCCATACTGACACTTGGCATTCTCTGCTTGTACTTTTATACTTGGCATTCTCCATTTGCACTTTTATACTTAGCCCAATTTTGAAGCCTGCATTTTGACTCTGTTTGACCATTTGCTACGAGGCGGGTTGGCGCAAGTTTGAGTCTCCACCTTGGGCTTCCTTTCCGGATTTATGCTAAGCTGACACCTAGCACCTTCTTTTTAGTTGAAGAATTTTCAACACCCCACAACTTCTTTGGGGGCTCTAGACGCGTGGAAGACTGGCACAAGTTTGGGCTTCCCTTTTTGGATTCACCTCTAGAGAAGTGTCGTTAAGACACGTAGTCTCTTCCGATGCCTCCTCCATACTTAGTCATTTTTTGACCCTTTCCTGAACCGTTCTGAATCCGAGGACTTCGGATCTTCACTGTTTCTTCCCCTTCTTGTTTCTGGTTCGTCTGTGGCACTGCTCCTCCTTGTCTGACCCTGCTATCCCATAGTTGAGTCAACCTGTAACTTGGAGAACGGATTTAAGACGTGGAAATGGCCCGACAGAGTTGTTTCTTTTTGCACACGCCCCTTTAATTTCTCTCAGCCTCTGCAACTCCATGGTTTGAGTCCTTCTATGACCAATTTGCAAAGACCTGAATGAGTTTTCTTAGGTTCCTTTGATGTGGGGTCGTGGCTGATCCAATATTTGGCCCGGGGGTGAAATATGGATAAAAATTTGGTGACTCACAGGGGTATTTGCCTGCTAGATGAAAATACCAATTGCATTGGGCATATCCATTGGGCATGGAGGTCAAGAACGATGTCCCGATATTGATCATGCTTCTGATTCATGAGCCCAAATGTTTGCACTCTCAATTTTCATAAGAAATCTTGAAAACTAAGGTTTCTAAGAATAGAAAATTGCTTTGACTCAGGGCTTCATCTATCTCTTCGAATGAATTGCGTAAGAGCCATAAAATAGCACCACACTATGTACAAACTATAAATCATACATGTTTCAAATGGAACATGCAGAGCGTGTAAAGCATTTAGGAGAAAAGTAATCTACACTACAACAAGACAATGTGCATAAGAACTTAGAGGAAAGAGAAAACTAAACTAATATGTATAGGGTGAGAACTCCCCTTCTAGTAGCAGTGTTTAAGGTTGATCCCGTTCACTGGAATTTGTAACTCTTCGCCCTCCAATGTAGACAATTGGAAAGCATTGCTACTTTTTCACCTTGTGATCATATAGGGGCCACTCCAGATGGCATCAAATTTGGAATGCCTTCTTGGTTTTGCTCAATCTGCATCCCATTTTAAAATCAAGTCTCCTTCCTAGAAACTCCTTGCTTTTGCCTTCTTGTCAAAGCATTTCTTAATTGAAGCCTAATTTTTCTCTATTTCTTGGAGAGCCTGCTCTGTGATTTCTTCTAATTCTATCAGCTCTGCATACATGGCCTCCATTGATCCAAATTCATACATCTCTAGTTGCTTCACAAACTCTAATGTTAGCAACTCAAGTGATATAGGAAACACTGCCTCTTTCCCAAAGACAAGCTTAAATGGAGAGCTACCTGTAGATCTCTTGGGCATTATTCTACCAGCCCATAAGGTAATTTTGAGCTTTGTGTGCCAGGTCCTCTAATTCTCATGAATATTTCTTCTGATGATCTTTAGCAGGTTTTTGTTTGTGGACTCAACCTGGCCATTACCTTGAGGGTAATAGTTTGATGAAGTGCTCAAATAAGTTCCATTCTTAACAGCCCATCCTATGATCTTGGAACCTATGAATGCTAATGCATTGTCTGATACGATGGTGGCTGGCACTCCAAGTCTGGTCACTATCTCTTCATAGAAATCTAGGATACTAGACTCATTGGCTTCCTTGAGTGCCATTGCCTCGATCCACTTGGTGAAATAATATGTCACTGTCAGAATCCATTTGTGGCCTTGGCTTGAATTTGGATTGATGACTCTAATGAAGTCCAATCCCCGTTGCATGAAAGGTTGGTCGACTGAAATTCGGTGCAATGGAAGTGTTGCTAGCCTTTCCTTACCTTGGAAGAATGCATAATTCTTGCACCTTTTTATCCATGTGTAGCAGTCACTAAACACTTTGGGCCAATAGTAACCTGCTTACATGATTTTGAGTGCTTTCACTCTTGGAGAAAAATGTCCTCCAGCTGCTTCAACATGGAATTCTTGTAGCATCCTCTCCACCTGATTTGTCTCAATGCATCTCAGCAGAATGTCATTGATGTCTCTTTTGAACAAGACACCATCAATAAGAACATATGGGATGGCCTGCAACCTGAAATGTCTCATTTTTGCTTTGCTCATCCCATGAGGACACAGGCCTGTTCGAAGGAAGTGCATCATGTCTTGGGTCCAACAAGGAGCAGGTACATCATCTCTCCCTTCTTCTTGATCATCTTTTAAACCAAGAACAAACTCATTTTCACTGAAGTAGAGTTTGATGCAGACTTTATTATTGCAGTCAGTCTTGAATTTTGCTGCAGAAATCTATGGTATGTTCTACCATCTCAAAACAAACATAAATCTAATGATTTTTTATTTAAATTTATGTTTAGCTAGATATTTCAGTTTTTAAATGAATTTATATGTTGTATATGATACAGGAGTAGAGTCTATACAAGTAGATAGTTCTAAGAACACTAATTGTGACTGGAGAAGCAGATCCAGTGGAAATTGCTAAAAATATAAGAAAATTTAAAAAGACGGCGGGAATTTTGACAGTTAAAACCACAAGGTCCTCTTAAGAAAATGGAAGAAAAAGGAGGGCAAAAAAGACCTCATGACCTATCTTATTCAATAAGTAAACTACGGGTAAGAGATTAAAAAAGTAGGTCACATCAGTTGCATTGAGTAAGGAAACCATTTGTTTTGTGAATTGGCGTTAGGCTAAACTTTGAGCTTGTACTTGGAGCCTTGATTTTTGGGGGGTATCTGATTTTGAGTGTGTCATACAATTCTGTTAGTTTTTATTTAATAGTAACTTGTTTTCCCTCAACAATTGTGGCGACGGATTATGCAGATTCGAACTCACAATCTTTTCAATTCCAAGTTACAATAATTGTGTGTAGTTCATTCAAAGTTCATAACATGTTAATACAGATATCAATCTCAAAGCCATTATGCATTTCCTTGTTTAACAAAAATCTTTCCAGAAAATTAAAAACGCCTCCAAACTTTAGCATACACAGGAGCTATCAGCGTAGACATAGAGGTGGAGGATCCTCATACTTATCCCCCTGAACCCCACCCATCTCCAACGGATGGATCCATTGGGTCAGGCATTGGCTCCCTACCATCAATGGTTTTTTCCTTCTCTTCATCCTCATCTGGCACCTTCCTGAGAGGAAAAATGGCAAGAACAAGCTGAGGGAACTTTCAATGGTATTGGATCCTCAACCACACCTGCAACTAGAGATGCCCCCTACAACCAACACCTCAAGAGTTGGGGGTTGGTGAGGGATGCTTTAAGCATATTGTCGACTGCAAGAGCAACATCAGCCACAAGCTCAAAGGTGGATCCAAACCCACGACTATAAGCAGAAGACTGCCAACAAGGAGAATCAGGCAAAACTTGGCTCAGAGTATGAGGGCACTACCCAATGGTCCAAAATAGTCTAAAATGCTTGCACTTGAATTGGAATCATAACATCAGAAATAATTTGCACTTTATTAGAAGCAAAGAAACAATCATCAATACATGAATGATTGAAAATAGATATTTCCGTTCGTTCTTTTTATGACTGAAAAATAAACTTAGCTCAAAAACTATGCCAAATTTGATTGTATTGCATAGGAAGCATGGCTGAAACCCCTAAAACAACCATTTCAGAAGAACTATGAAAAAAAGGGTGTAAGAGGGTGTCAATTCACCTCCAGGCTATCTAGGCATGCTTGCAAAACAAAAAGAAATGCATCACAGACTTTAGGTGTTCCTAAGTTGGGAAGAGTGAGTTAGTCACCCCTAAATGCTTAAGCTAAAGGATTTTACCTTTCCAAGTAAATATAGTAATTAGGCATTCACATAGGGAAATAGAATTCTGAATCTCTTACTCAACTTGTTTCTGAAACCCAGATAAGTAAGCATATCCATCACACAGTTTACCCTTGTAAAAGTCAAGCTCTGGAGTCTGGAGAGAGGAACTAAGAAACTAAGAATTACCTTTTCAACTCATAAAAAAGGGAAACACCTTGTTGGGAGCTATTTTATATCTCACGCCACACTTTAGTGAAAAACAAACATCGGAGAGAAGCTAAGTTGTGCCACCCATCTCTCTTTTCAAAAAACATCACCCTTTCCAAGATGTCACAATCAAAGTGCATCAGGGAACCCGGGGCACTATCTAATTGGCTTCTTGATCTATGGGACAGCATGCATATTCCATCTTACCATATCAACAGTCAAACATATTTCTTAAAGAGAATAACAAGCACTCACACTCATCATGTCTCTCTCAACCTTATCATCAAGAACAAAAGAACAGAAATAGATTCTACATATTAACATGGGTTTCGTCCACAACATCATAGACTCAAATATGCCATCCCTTATGTCCTATTAATTAAGCAACATCACGATCACACACCTCCATAGCAATGTACCCTAACAAGGAAATCTGTAAGTACAACCTACGGCATCAATGCAGCAGAGCTTTCCTCGTACAAAATAGCCTAACTACATCCCAAGTACATCTACTCAACCCATACTCTCTCTACTGTCATAACAAAATGCCAACATTTCCCCCTATTCAGAAATGAATTGAATAAACAATCCCTTCATCAAAACTGTTGCTAGGACAAAATTTCATGACTACTGAAACATCAGAGATTCAAAAGCATACGGCATACATGTGGTAGTTTGAGATAAACTGCCTCTGCATTTTCTGTTCAAGATGAATTACTGGAAGTATATGTTTGTTTAAAGATTCACTACGGCAAAAGATTGACACTCTAGGATTTGTGACAAGTAAAAACTTCAATTTACTATCATTTCAAATTGATTTGGCCTCTAAGATGAACAATGAAATCAAGCTCTTGTTCCCAACATGGAACCTTGCAATCTACAAAACTAAAGAATTCTGTTGGAATAAATGTGAAATATTAATATGTTGAAAAAAGATACTCTGCTTTCCGCTGCATTTGATATTCTAAATAAACATGCCAGCAGGGCGGGGCATGGCACCACACTTAAATTAGTTTGAGAAATGACCAAAACCCAACGACTTGTTTTGAACAGTGGTGAATAACCAATCATTTTGAATCCAAAATGCAGACAGGTCTTTAAAAGAAATTGTACAACGCAATGGTTGTCTTGTTAAGAATGAGGACAGAAGACCAGCAAACTTGAAATTAAAAGAATTGAATTTGGCTTGTGAGGAATTGTGCACTAGTAAGGATTGCTATGAATAAGTGGGACACACAGCAGTGCTTACTCCATGGTTGAACAAGAAATGGGTAGTGAGGGATTCTGAGTCACAATGGAAAAACCAGCACCAATACATTTGGGATGCAAGAGCTTCTTTCGAGATAAACTTTTGGGATGGTTGATACTCTGTCAGGGGTTGGCAGTCAAACTAAGGCTTCAGAAGGTCAATAATACAAATTATACATGTAGGTGTTGTTGCAAAGAAGAAACCATTGTTAGCATATTTTAGAAATGACCAACAGCCAGGTCCTTATGAGATTGAACCGATTTGTTTCAAGCTGAATTTAGTCTGATTCCTAGTACCCCCTTTTCTTGGAGTGGTCCCCTGCCTAGGAACACTTTGATGATCAAGGATAACTTCAAACTGCTATGACACAGTGCGGTTGATGGCTATAGGATTTTTGTGGAAATTAGAATGTGAGACAACAATTAAATAGACCCTCCCTGCTCAGCCTAGGAGAATTGAAGATGTTCAGGCAAGAATTGACATTGCCTATCAAAGATAAATCCAGGAGTACCGACAAATATGTTAGAGTCAACTGCTTTTGGGGTAGAGGCACAAATGCATGTGTTTGCTTTTTAGGAAGAGAACTTCTATGTCTGTCTTAGGATTTGTGTAACTTCTCTGTCCTTGTAGTAAAATGAGATGCATTTCTGTGAAAAAAAATAAAAACTAGACAAAGCTTCCAGCATAAATCTAAACAGAACAAGGCCCTGAAGATGACAGCATAGCTTGATAACAGTACACTACGAGCTATATGTTGTAGATACATGTAGTTGTATATAGTCATTAAAGAGAGCATACACATGCTATTCATATACATTGCAGTCTTCATGTGGTTTATGAGGGTTGCTTGATTACCTATACATCCAAAAGGCTTGTTAGCTACCTACCTATGTCTTCTAATCCGCTGCTCATGAGACGTCAGAATAATTGACAGGCGTTTCCATACAAATTGCATCACACATTTTATTGTTATACAATATTCTTATCTCTGCTCCTAGAGACGCCCTATCTAAATCCAGCACCTGACCTGTAAACATCTGATTATGAATATTTTTGAGGCAGTAAGGTATGATAACTCTTATTAATTTCAAGAATGGAGCATTACTAAGAAGAAAATGCAGCAGATCGACCTCTTGTTGACCCATCTCTGGTGACATTTCGACATATAGCTGTTTGAGATTTGGAAAGGTCAAGTGTGATAACACCTTTTCTGCTGCCAATTCCATCCTTGGTGCTAATATCTTGCCTACAGCCATGTCCTAGATGAAAAAGAGAAGGTGATTTTTACGTAAAACCCAAAATGTCAGTTGATAAAATATTAAAGCAAAAACAAATTACTAACCTGGATGAAGGTGGCTGTTAATTTCAGTTCTTCAAGGTCAGGAAAACTGCCAAGGAGTGTGAGAAATGGGAGGTCTGCAAACTCTGGGCTTGTTGTAAGGGATAATAATTTTAATGATTTCACAGCTGAAACTCCTTCAAATAACCCAACATCCGATGCAGTCAGATCTTGTAGAATGCCACAAGAATTCAGCTGCAATTTACATAGCCCGTCACAATTCTCCAGTTCGAGTTTGACCAATTTAGGGCTGTCTGCTGTCAATGATTTTGCACCATTGCAAAATTTTAAACTCAATTCATTTAGATTGGAAGCCCGGATTTTCAAATGTTTCAGCTCATCTCAGCCGTTGAGCTCCAATTTCTGAAGAAGTGGACATAATGATATGAGTTGTTGGAGTCTGTCATCGGTTAAATTTTCAATACAAACAAGAGAAAATGTTTTGAGGAACAAGAAACCCCCAAAGTCAGTGGGAATTTCTGTAAATGCGAAACCCTCAAGTTCCAAATCTGTAAGAAGGTGACAGGCGTAAAGAGAAAGTGGTACATGAGTATCCATTCTGCTATTTTGGATGACTAGCCACACGCGTTTAACTCCTTTCACAGCTGCACAGTGAATCCATTGCTCAATATTGGCAATATTCACTCTGCTCAATGAATGCCCAAGATGAAACATAAAACTTTCGAGCGGCGCAGAATGGCGGAGAAGAACATCATCAACTGTGTGGCTTAGGTATCCTAAACATTCACTTCTAATTCTGTGCGGATGTTGTATTGATTGAAAAAAGTCACGAGAGAACTGGAGATGGGGAATATGTGTCCAGAGCTGACGCCATCTGGTGGAGGGGATGGATGAGCGCATGGCATCTTTCAGAGGGAGCAGGGAGAGGATTTTGCAGCACAATAAGTTGTCAGGTAAGTCGCTCAACCTATCAATCGCAATTCCCATTACGTCTGATTCAACTTCTATGAAAAAACCCTCTTACCTGTAATTTTACAGAGCTTTGATAAATGCCTTCATGTCGTCTTCTAACTCTCAGATTCGGTTGTGCATTCGGCGCTTCTGCGATGCATTATTTCGAAACAATTGAATGAATCAGCTGCTTCTGGTAAAACTGTGATCAAATTTTAAATACTCCGCCATGTCAAATTTTGGAATTGAAAGGTGGTTCTAGTTCTATGTCTGCCCTTTTTATCAAGAATCTTCTTGTTCTGCATCTTTCTTATGTTCATCTCGCATCTTTTTGTGAACACTCATTTTATTTTATTTTGACGGAGCACCTGTACGGTATGTTACAATTGGGGAGTGGATTATGGGATCTCTCCCTAAGTTTTAGATGGAATATATAGATCCAACAATAGAGCATCCATATCATGTTTTACAATTGGGCATTGGATTGTATAGTTTGATACTCATTTTGATGGCATCTCTGTCTAAGTTATGGCGGGGAACATTTAGATCCAACAACTAAGTAGCTAGGGGTAGGGGGGAATCCACGCTGTCAAAATCACCTAAGGCACGTTCTTGGCCTCAAATCTCTAGGGTGTTTTACAATTGGGCATTGGATTACATAATTTGATGGCATTTTGGTGGCACCTAAGTTCCGAAGGGAACATATAAATCTAACAACGAAGCAACTAGGGCGGTAAGGAGAATCCACACCGTCAAAATCACCCAGGGCATGATCCTGGCCTTAACCGTTTTCTCTCTACCTAAATTTCAAAAGGGAACATATAGATCCAATAGCTAAGTGTAAATGTCTCATTTTCCTGCGCCAAAGGCCTAAGGGCCAGGTCGAGTCCAAGCTGTGGTTAGACCCAAGGGGTGGTGGATGCGGGGAGCTATTGGGAAGGGGCCACGTGGTTCTAATATTCAAATTTTGTGTTGAGGGTCACTTTTGGACCATGGTGCCTCAAAGGGGGAAAGTAACTTAAGTTATTTTATTTTATTTTATCGACCCCTCTGTGGAATGAAACGCGTCTAGGTCTATTGGGGCTCTTTTTCCTTGGAAAGTATATAAGGAGCTGGGAGAGAAAGGAGAGGGACTTTTTGGCTAATACATTTTATTGACCCCTTCTCGTGCAACTGCTGCTGTTGCTCATCTACAACTTGTGAAGTCAAATCCCACAGGGACTTTAGCTTCGGTGGTGAGAGACCCGTCCCTAGCTAGCAGGGCATTCTTCGGTAGTGAGAGATCTACCCTAGTCGGTCATTTTGGAGCCGCTTTCAGGGTTGTGTGGCAGAGACATTAACAGAGGTTTCAGAGGAAGGATCTTGAGGGTCTTGGGGGCATTTGGGGAAGATAAGTAGAGGGGCTTCTGATCAGATTCATGGCAGCCATTTGGGCTGGGCGTGGCAGCTCGTTGAAGGCGCCTCCATCATTTTCCGACCCCATTCCAAGCGAGGCGAATTGCAGCCTTTATTTGGGGGTTTTTCAGTCGGCCGTTTTCAGATCTGAAGGTGGAACTATTACTGCCTATATCTGTTAATATTATTTTCAAAGACCTTTATTACTGCTCTTGTATTTAGAGGGTTACGAACCTCGGTAGTTTTCCCGTTGTGTAGGGCACGCTGTGCTTTTTCTGGCAGCAGTTTAATCTCTGTAAAAGTCCAAAAACAGTTTCCTTATGTCCTTTATAATAATATCAAGCTCTATTTAACTTTTCAAGTATTTTGGGTGGACATTTTGACAAATATTAAGTTTCTTTAGTTCGCTGCCCCAACTGTAAAAATCTGGTAAAAATCAGTATTTTATGTGGCTGCAAGTTTCCAATATTTTGTGCATTTTTAAGTGGTATCCCATTAGGGATATTTCAGTGGTATCAGAGTTGTTCCTCCAGCCTGTGTGGGTTAAATATGGTAGTTTGGAAAGATCTCAAAGGGGGTTTTATGAAGGAAATGTTCATCAACATGGTGAAACAACAGGAAGCCACTAACCTTTATTTGAGTCAGCTCACTTAGAATTTGAATCAAAGCAAATCTTGGGGCAATAAAGAAAAAAGGGAGAACAATAATAAATGGCACCCAATAGAGGTGATTGATGAGGATTCTTGTTGGAGGAAATACCAATCTTTGAGTAAGGGTTTCAGAGATAATATGTCATTTCCAAATTATTGCATGATGAAGATTGGTAGCAAGCCCAAGCGAGATCATCATATGCCGGTACCTGAATTACAAAAGAGCTCATTTGTAGAAGAGACTTCTAGACAAAAGGGTATGATTTCCATTGAGCAAAATAATTGCATTAGTGAAACTTTGCTTGTTAGAGAAATTATTCCAGCTCAGGAGAAGAAATTTGTATATGCAAGCAAGGAGGATGTAATGGAAACTCTTAAAAAGTGCGAGGAATGGAATAGCAGAGCTAGAGCTGCAAGGTTGATAGTGACTCAAGCAAGACAACACTTACAAGAGTTCAAGGAAACGATGATGGCAATCGATGCAAGGAAGTCTACAACCACGAAAGAAGACTCTAGGGAGCAGCTGGCACATGAGGAGGAGCCTCACATGGACACTTGTGTGGAATTGCACGTTGTTGCAATTTCTAAACTAACAACTCATGATAAGTTGATTTATGAAGGATTTCAACCCATTGTAGACCAGAATGCTCAGGATTTGTGGCAGAAAGGTCGAGTCATTTTGGAGACCAAGCTTGACGAGGATACTCCAAGGGATGGTGTTTTGGAGGTTTCTAAATCAGCAATAGAAGGTGAACCTTTTGATGATATTCTTTATAAGGGGGTTAGTAGTAGCCCGGATTTATTTCATCATCTTCATCCTATATCATTACAGCAGTTTTATCATGATGGTATTCAGCCTAGTGTCGATAAGAATGCTAAGAATTTGGTACATCAAAGTCAGTTCATCATGAAGACAAAGAGTGATGATCTTCTTTATGAGGAGATACAAGAGAAGCAAAGATGGAAGACCTTACATGATACAAGGGTTCATGGGCATTATAAGGCATGGGATCCTGGTAATATGTGGCAGTTATCCGAAACTATCAATTCTGATGTTGGAAACGTTGTGACTGATTTCATAAGCCAAAGAAGGAATTCAAATGTGTTTTTTGGGATTACAAGTGTTGGCAAACATGATTTCTTCATTGGAGACTCCGGTGCAAGAAGGGAGAGTACCTTTCAAGGTACTAGCGTTGGTTTTCTGATTGCAAAAAGGGGTAAGGGAATATTTTTTAATCATCCTCAGCCTGCTGGACTGTGTATAACAACAGTCATAATGAGAGGAGAAAATAGCAATATGGGACAACATGGGCAAAGAGGTGAGAGTGGACATTCGGGGCAGCGGCCTCCCCATTCTTCTGTCAAGCCTTTGGGGCTTCACGAACCGTTTTTCTTGAAGTATCCAGAAGTTAACTAGGCACAACAGCCCGTAGATATGTTGGATGAGGAGTCTTGTTGGGAGAGGTACCAGACCTTGAGTGAAGGCTTTCGTAACAACATGCCATTCCAAGAATATTGCAAAATGAAGGTTGGCAGTAGACCCAAGAGACAGGTAATAGAGTTACAGAGGAGATTGGGACAAATCTCCATTCCACACTCCGATGGTTCTAAGAAGTGTACTACACCGTCTTGGGTCTAGAAGTCGAAGACATACTCCGACTCGAATCCTATGCGCGAGGAAGATGCAATTAAGTTTGCAAGCTCGCATCTTGAGGGAGACGCTCATGATTGGTGGCATCATGGGTTGATTACACTAGGACACATACACATTACGACTCATGCAGAGTTCGCGCAGAGGCTGGTGAGTAGATTTGATAGGAGGGACCCTGACAAGTATTTTAGGGAGTGGACTCATTTGAGACAAAACCGGTCCCTTGGATTAGTACATCACAGATTTTCAGAAATTATCAGTCATAGTACCTGATGTCATGGAGAGGAGGTTGATTTCGCTGTTATATAACATAGTAGGTTTGACTGATGCTTTCGCTGGATTTGTTAAGGCATTTGAACCTTCTTCTTTACACGGGGATGTTAGGAAAGCTCGGGACTTGGAGTTATCCACTCCAAAGCCGAGGCTCCACCTCGCGTTCAGCAAAGGGAACCTCCATCTGGATCAGAAGTGAACGTCAACAGAGGGAGCCTCCACCGAGGTAGGAGGTGGTTAAAAAGCCAATCATTTCCCGAGAACACAGAGATGAGTTGAGGCGAAAGAAACTATGTTTCGATTGCCACACACCTTGGATTCCAGGACATGATTACCTAGAGGTAGAGGGAAGGCTCAATTCATTGAAGTCTTTGAGGAGAGACTAGGGTGATAGAGGCGAGGAGTTAGAGACTTTTAGATGGATGATGGAGATGGGGTTGCGTTGGATAGTGCTGATGCGGGGTAGGAGGAGAAGACTTTTCCTCGGGAGATTATAGCCACATTGCCTAGTACTCTGATGTACAAGGCATTTAGGATTAGAGGAGTTATGCAGGGTCAACGAGCTGGGGTACTCATTGATAGCGGGGCAACCCACAACTGTATTAATGCCTCATTGGTTGAGAGGTGAGGACTACAGACAGAGCATTTTGAGGGCCTCAACGGGGTTGTAGCCAATGGAGAGTCTATGAGGTGCACACGACGGGTTCCCCAAGTGAGCATCACGATGGGTAACTATACAGTTACCAATGATCTCCACATCCTTGGTATGGGAGTGACCAACATAGTGCTGGGAGTGCAGTGGCTTCACTCTCTTGGGGAGTTTCGGACTAACTTTCAAATGATGGAGCTGAAGTTTAAATCCGAGGGCAGGAATGTGATTTTTAGGGGATTATCTACAGGAGCACCTAGGGTGGTTACAACTGAGGGGATGGAGAGAACGTTCCGACATGGTGAGGAATTTTATTATTGCGGATCGATGCTGAGTAGGATGGATGTGGATGTGACCAGCAATGTTGCACATGAGACAGTAACAGAGATTGGGGTTACAGGCTCAGGATCCTCTGAGTTTATCATCATGTTGGTTATCTAAGGGGTCGGCAGACTGGAGATCTCATGTGCTTGTTGAGTAATCCAAGAACGGACACACTTGCGAGATTCTGGATGGTCACATACAGGATGACACCTACAAATTGGAGGATGAGATGATATTCTATCATGGCAGATTATACCTTGTGTCAGACTCAGGGTTGAGGATGGAGATATTACGACATGTGCATTGTTCTTTCATGACCGGACACCTGAGCTTCGATGAGACCTTAGGCTCATATCAGAGAGGTTCAGATGGCATGGGTTGAGGGAGGATATCCCCGACTTCATACAGGGATGTATGGTTTGTCGTTATGAACAAATCGGAGCTTACAGGTTCAGCATGTTTTGAGTCAACAGGGGATAGCACTCCTATGTATTTTACAGCTTCTAGGCACGGTGGGCATTTCACCCATGTGCTAGTCAAAGTGGAAGGATGTAGTCGACTCAGTTACCTAGTTTTTCAGTAGGTTATCACTCATCACAGGAGGTGAACTATGTGGAGTTGACATTGTCGGTTGACATTAATACATTTCTCAGTGTCTCCTATGTACTGGAATCTTAGGATTTTTCCCCAAACATCACACATCGAGATACATTATGAGGAGTTGTACCCTCACACCAATGTGGGTCATGTGGGAGAGTTGGCACACTTTATGCGTATACAGGTTATTTCACAGGTTGATCCAGGGAATTCTATAGGATTCAACAGTGGACTTTCATACCCAGGGGTTGATTGGAGAGGTAGTGAGTGATCACATGATGACAACCTTGCATTGGCAGGGATTGGATAGATTGGAAATTTCGGTGCGGGTACCAGTGGAGAGTTGGTTTGGGTATCATTCTACTTCACGGACACCATTGCTCTTGATACCATATGGAGGTCATGATGACTGTATGGGGTTTCTTGGTTACTTCGGATTACACCGATCCTTGGTTGACAGTTAAGGGTGAGGTGGAGAAACTTACGGCGCAGTATTCAGCTTCTGCAGCAGGACATGATAATGCTTGGGGTCAAGCATTTCTCGGGAAGGGAGGATTGTAATGTCCCCTTTTCGAACTGCGCCAAAGGCCTAAGGATGAGGTCGAGTCCAAGCCGTGGTCAGACCCAAGGGGCGGTGGACGCAGGGAGCTATTGGGAAGGGGCCACGTGGTTCTAATATTCTAAATTTTGCGTTGAGGGTCACTTTTGGACCATGGTGCCTAAAAGGGGGAAAGCAACTTAAGTTATTTTCTTTTATTTTATTGACCCCTCTGTGGAATGAAACGTGTCTAGGTCTATTGGGGCTCTTTTGCCTTGGAAAGTATATAAGGAGCTGGGAGAGAAAGGAGAGGGAATTTTTGGCATATACATTTTATTGACCCCTTCTCGTGCAGCTGCTGCTGTTGCAATCTACAACTTGTGGAGTCAAATCCCATAGGGACCCTAGCTTCGGTGGTGAGAGACCTGTCCCTAGCTAGTAGGGCATTCTTCGGTAGTGAGAGATCTACCCTAGTTGTCATTTTGGAGCCGCTTTCAGGGCTGTGTGGCAAAGACATTAACAGAGGTTTCAGAGGAAGGATCTCGAGGGTCTTGGGGGCATTTGGGGAAGATAAGTAGAGGGGCTTCAGATCAGATTCACGGCAGCCATTTGGGCTGGGCGTGGCAGCTCGTTGAAGGTGCCTCCATCATTTTCCGACCCCATTCCAAGCGAGGCGACTTGCAAAACTTTATTTGGGGGTTTTCCAGTCGGCCGTTTTCAGATCTGAAGGTGGAACTATTACTGCCTATATCTATTAATGTTATTTCCAAAGACCCTTATTACTGCTCTTGTATTTAGAGGGTTACGAACCTCGGTAAAGTTTTCCCGTTGTGTTGGGCACGCTGTAGCTTTTTCTGGTAGTAGTTTAATCTTTGTAAAAGTCCAAAAACAGTTTCCTTATGTCCTTTTCCTAGTAATATCAAGCTCTATTTCTAATTTTCAAGTATTTCGGGCAAAACATTTTGGAAAATATTAACTTTCTTTAGTTCGCTGCCCCAACTGTAAAAATCTTGTAAAATCAGTAAATTTTATGTGGCTGCAAGTTTCCAATATTTTGTGCATTTTTAAGTGGTATCCCATAATTGAGAACCCAACCACTAGAAAGGTAGAGATACAACTAACTGTATTGTGGAATGGTCCTTGATTTCAACTCTCACATGTTAAAGACCAAAATTGTCTCTACACTTTGCTCAATTGCACCCCTTACCACCCATGATTTTTCACATGAAATTATAACAAGGATATTCCAATGTATGTCGGAAACTCTTAGGCTCAACCTTTTGGAGAATATTTTTCATTTCAAGCACATTGTTTTTAATCTTTTGTCAAGAAGGAAGTGACTCAATACAATTTTCTTTCTACTAACTTATGCTCGATATGTGAAATGTGTAAGTAAATTTGATGTGATCCTTATAACATGTGTCATAATTTATTCTTCATTTACCATATATTTCATTTGTGTTTGTTGTTTTATATTTGGGTCACCTCCCGTACTTGGGTAAGTGCACAAAGTTTGGGGGCCAAAAAGAGGACAAGAATATGAAAAAAGCAAAATGCGTACGCGTTTTGCTAAAACGCGCTCTCATTTTAATTTGTTTGGCTCGGGAATCACCAAACCATAACACATACGCATTTCAAACAATCCAAAATGTGTACAACGGGTTTTAATTTGTTTAGCTTGGGAATCACCGAACCATAACACATACGTGTTTCAAACAAGCCAAAATATGTACGCATTTTGTAACGTGCACGCGTTATTGTAACGCGTATGTATTTTGTAATGCATTTATGGTGGGTTATACTTATAAAAATAAGTGTTTAAGTATAATAAATATAAGAAATTAGGGTCACTCTGCACCTTATGGAAGTGGTCTCGTAGCTCCAACAATTATAATCTAGAAGATAGTTTTTCAAAATCTAATCTAGTCAGTACTTACTCATTTTTAAGATTTTAGCAAATGACCTAAAACTTTCAGGGCATATATATTGTAGTCGTTCTTTGTTTTGGGAAAGCATATAGTCATTTTTGAGGTTTTTTGACCTTCTAAAATGGATTTCGGCCCTACCACTGCTTGAATTGGTACTAATTTTTAAATTTGGTCCATAATTCACTTTAGTGACCATGAATTAACTCTATGATGTTTGTCTACTTCTTACTAAAAAGAGATCCTCACTTTGTAGATAGAGGATTGTTCCCTAAATGGGATTCTTGTCCTATGGCCAAAATGAGGTGATTTTAATGTGCCTCCTCCTTAAGGTGTGATAACACTACTAGGTGTTGAATGAGTTACAGTTACGAATAGTACCAAGGGAATTGCATCAAGTGAACTCAGATGATTGCTCATTATTAGAAACATGGTGCTCCATATAAAGATCATCCACTCACCTTTCCTAGCTCTAAAAGCATCCTTTCATGGAATCAAATTCATGATTCTCATACATGATTTTGCTTATATGTCTCTTATGGAGACAAACGATGCCTTAATACTTCACAAATAATGGTCCTTGATAACTCAGTGACATGACTAGCTCATTTTAGCTTGTTCTGAAGGGTGTTCAATTAACTACAAAATGGCCAAAATGTCTTTTTAGGCCTTCAAAGGAAGTAGTCTCTCATAAAAACTAAATGAGTCGATCGATCACCTTAAACACTATTCCCTACACACTGAAACATGTTGAATGATCTTTCTAGGACTTTCCTTTGGGTGAGGGTTTATGATTTAGGGTTTAGGGTTTAGGGCTAAGGTTTTAGGACTCAAGGTTTAGAGTATAGGGTTTAAGGTTTAGTGTTTAAGGCTCATAGTTTAGATTTTAGGGTTTATGGTTTAGGGAGGGATCAAGGGTTGGTTTAGGGTTTAGAGTTTTTGGTTTAGGTTCACAGAGTTCAGGGTTTATGGGGTCAAGGTTGAGGGTTTAGTTTATGGCTCAACTTAGGTTTTAGGGTTTAGGGTTTAGGGCATATGGTTTGGGGTTTAGGATTTAGTGCTTGGTAGTTTAGATTTTAGGTTTTAGGGTTCAGATTTTAGGGTTTATGATTTAGTTTTTAGGGTTTAGGGTTTAGGTCTTAGGGACCTTTAGAATTTTCCATTTAGGCCTTAAGGTTTAGGGTTTATGATTTAGGGATCAGGGCTCAGGGTTTAGGGGTTAGGGTGCATGGTTTAGGGTTTACAACTCAGGTTTTGGGGTTCAGAGTAATGGGTTAAAGGTTTAGGGGTTAGTTACGTTTAGGTTTAAGGTTTATGGGTTGGAGCTCAAGGATCTAGATTTAGGGTGTATGGCTCAGGTTAGGGTTTAAGGTTTAGGGTTTAGGGATCAAGGATTAGGGTGTAGGGTTCAAGGCTTAAGGTTTATGGTTCATTTAGGGCTCGGGACTCAGGTAGGGTTTAGGGGTTTGAATGGTTTAAGGTTTATAACTCATTCAGGGTTCAGAGGTATGGGTTTAAGGTTTAGGCTTAGAAGGTTTAGGGGTTCAGGGCTCTAGTTTACTGGGTTTAAGGTTTAGGGTGTAGTTCAAGACTTAAGGTTTAGGGCTTATGGTTTAGGGATTAGGGTTTAGGGTTCATGGTTCATGGGCTTAAGGTTTTGAGGTTCAGTTACTGGTTTAAGTTTTGGAGGTTAGAGCTCGAGGCTGATTTATTTAGGGTCTAGGGAGTAGGGGCTCAAGGTTTAGGGTCAAGGGTCAAGGGTTTAGGGTTATGGGTTTAGGGTTTAGGTATTTAGTGTTTAGGGTTTAGGATATATTATTTTGGTTTTAGGGTTTAGGGTTTATAGTTTAGGGTTGAGTTCTCATGGTTGAGGGTTAAGGGTTTAGGTCATAGAGTTCAAGGTTCATCGACTTTGTAAGAAGAACATTCAAAGAGATTTATCACAATTTGATGTCTTTCATCTGTTGATATTTTGAAAGAGTGAAATTTCATATTCTTGACTATACAATCCTTCCAAAGACCCTAGTAGTCCTCAATCCTTATATGTATAAGGAGACACTATTACTTGGCTTCCATTTATAATGGTAGAGATATTTGTAAATTCATGTTATGACCTCTAAATATATATGAATTTCAAGTTTCTTAGAAATCTCATCACACCCTTCACTAGGATTGATGACTACCCCTATCTTTTTGTTCAGGGGATTAAGAAAACATCCATGGGTTTATCATATAAGGAATTATCAATGAATGGAATGTAACTAATTTGAAGGCCAGGTAACTCCCATTTAGAACTAAACAAGAAATATTTACTAGGTGATTGATAACCCCTTACTATTCTTAGCCATTCCCCTACATCTATGCTTATGTTCAACACTTCAGGAAGTTCTATCAAATTTACTATCTATTCCAGTAGAACGCTTGAACATTATCTTTCTCTGGAGGAGAGGATACTATAGGAAATTCAGTTATGATCCTACACCTATGCATTGATATATTCTATATGTTTCCTTTGTTTCCTTTAAGAATAACTTTTTTATGATGGTTATTTTTCCCAGCTTCAAATAGTTCATCTTGGCTTGCATAATACCATACATAGAAATATGAGAAATGTAAAATTTGTTTCAGAGTGTGAATAATTTTACATTCAAGAGCACAAGTGTATGTGGGGAGAAACAAGTTTGGAAGAGATGTGTAATATATGCATTACAAGGAACAAGGTAGATGTCATATCCATTTACTTACTTGTCCCACCTCTCATAAACAAGGTAGTTCTATAAGTAGACTCAATGATGGTTATAGGCACAACATTAGGAAATATTGATGAAATATGGTTTGGGGTTTAGGGTTTAGGGTTCAAGGTTCAGGGTTATGGTTTAGGATTTAGGTTTTAGGTTCAAGGTTTAGGGTTTAGTGTTTATAGTAAGGGTTTACAGATCAAGGTTAAGGATTTACAGTTTAAGGTTTAGGTTTTATGATTTAGGGTTTCGGGTTAAGCATTTAATGTTTTGGGATAAGGGTTTATGGTTTATGTTTTAGGGTTTATGGTTCATGATTTAGGGTTTAGGGTTTAGGATTTAATGTTTAGGGCTTAAGGTTTAGGGTTTATGGTTTAGGGCTTGGGGTTTAGGGTTAAGTGTTTAGGGTTTAGGGATTAGGGCTTAGGGTATATGGTCTAGGGTTTAGGTTTTAGATTTTAGGGCTCAGGGATAAGGGTGTAGATTTTAGGGCTTAGGGTTTAGGGTTTAGGATTCAGTGTTTAGTATTTAGGGTTTAGGGGTCAAGGTTTAGGGTTTAGGATTTAGTTTTTATGGTTCAAGGATTAGGGTTTAGAATTTAGGGCTTGTGGTTCATGGTTTAGGGTTTAGGGTTTAGGGTGTATGGCCTAGCGTTTAGGGCTTAAGGCTCAGGGTTTAGGGATCACGGGTAAGGGTAGAATGTTTAAGGTTTAGGGTTTAGGGTTTAGGTTTTAGGGTCTAGGGATCATGGTTAAAGGTTTAGGGTTTAGGGCTCAAGGTTTACAGTTTAGTGTTTAGGTTTATGGCCTATGGTTTAGTGTTTCAATTGTAGAATTTAAATGCTAAAAGATTTAGGCTGAATGCTGAAATCCTTAAAAATTACCTATGTATTGACCAAATTATACTTTAAAAATCTATCTCCTAAACAATGACTCATAGAGTTGTGAGACTAATTCCATACGCATTAGAAAGCATACACGTTTTGTATTTTCTCTTTTTCCAAGCCATGCCTCAAGGATTGGGATCTAGTTTAGATCCCCAAGCCTAAGGCATGGACCTGTACAAACACAACAAACAACATGTTTTATCAAGAAAATGTAAAAATACCACTTCCTCTATGATAAATCAAAATAAAACAATCGATCCATTTTTTAAAAATTACCTATGTACTAACTAGATTATTCTTTAAAAAAATATCTCCTAAACCATGACTCATGGAGATGTGAGACTAATTCCATATCTATCAGAACGTGTACGTGTTTTGTATTTTCTCTTTTTCCAAGCCATGACTGAAGGCTTGGGATCCGGTTTGGATCCCCAAGCCTGAGGCATGGACCTGTAAAAACATAGCAAACAACATGTGTTTTTCAAGAAAATGTAAAAATTCCACTTCCTCTATGATAAATCAAAATAAAACAATTGATCCATTTTTTAAAAATTACCTATGTACTGACCATATTATACTTAAAAAAAACTATCTCCTAAACCATAACTCATGGATCTGTGAGACTAATTCCATATGTGTCAGAACGCGTATGCATTTTGTATTTTCTCTTATTCTAAACCATGCCTCAAGGCTTGGGATCCGGTTTGGATCCGCAAGACTAAGGCATGGACCTATAAAAACACAAAAAACAACGTGTTTTTGCAAGAAAATGTAAAAATTCCACTTCCTCTATGATAAATCAAAATAAAACAATCGATCCATTTTAAAAGAATTATACCACGACATAGAGTAGAGTTTCTTCTTTCTAAAAATACAATTTTTTAAATTTTCTGACTAATATAAGGTTTCCATATTATTTATTTTCTAACTATGCCTTTTTATAGCTATTTTTTGAAGTATAAATATGTCTATCTTTCATGGTGTATCTTTTTTTTTGGGTGATCTAAATTTTTAATATATATATATATACACTAGAAAAAACTAGGCATAATTTTATACATATTCAAAAAATGAAATCTAATTTTTCGATATTTTTTGAGGTAGTTAGGGGGGGCACGGTTGGAGCTCTGTTATTTTTCAAAGCATAAAATTTATGTTCTAGAAAAATCATAAATAAAAAATATTCGCTATAAAAATCTTTATAAAATGGAACCCAAACTAGATGCTCCTAGCTATATCTTTCTACAAAAGGGTTTTCAAAAATACTAAATGGTGTTCAAAAAATGGTGGGGGGAATGAAAGTCACTCTATTATGTTTTTTTAACAAAAATAGGAGCATATGTTGGTATTTTAGTTATTTGACCCTCTCGAACTTATCTATTTTCAATAAAATTTAGTAGCTTGGAAACTAGACTCAAAATGATACGATTCATATTTCTACAACATCTTCCAATTTTTAGTGTAACTATTTCAAAAAACTCGTACAAGTTGAAGTTTTTTTTCTTCAGAAAAATGCATCCACTTAAGACCCCCTTTTGGCCCCCCCAACTTGGTGCACTTACCTGTCTGTCAAATTCTCTTTCCGAGATGAGGTATTGCATCGTTCCCTGTAATTGGAACTATGAGGTCATATTATGGAAGAAGCGCACTGGTACATATTTTAGGTGGCCACTATGTTGGTGATGCCACATTTTACGCTATAGATTCCACTCGCTAGTATTGATGGTTTTGAGACAGTAATTGATGGCAAATATTGTAAGGAATTTTGTAAGTCGATGGGACACATTGATCAACATCTTGATTTTAAACTAGGTCAATGAGTTTATAAATACATTTGCCTCTGTTAGTACCTATTGCTAGCACAAACACACATAATTATTTCAAGTGGGTTAAATTGACAGTGTAAAGTAAGGAATCTATGTATTTCTACTAGCATCGCGCGCATGAACTGGATCATGCTAAATTCATAACCTGCACAAAAGTATCTAGACGAGTTGGGACTTGTCAGAAACACCTGAAAGGATAAGGACTGGGATACAATGCATTATAGTAGCCCGATTTCTATGTTGAATTGTATTATTACAAGTGTATGGATTGTCCAAATTGAGTTTGACCAGTGATAGGGGTTTGCACATTTTCTTAATGAGAAAATCGTAATTTTATCTGGATTTTAGTTCATGATTGCACACCATAATACTACACCCTATCATCCATCAGGAAAATTTGCATACCTAGTTGAGGCTTTCATACAAAATTTTGAAAGCCAGACCTTGAGACTAAATTGACTGGGCGTTACAAATTCTTGTGTAAGTGAGTGAATTCATTGTCATTATTTATAGATAAGGGGTTAAATTTAAGCCTAGCCAGTTTAACACCTGTTTTAAGCTTTATTTACTCGTAAAATATTAGAACTAATTGTTGTCATACAACTTGTATACTTATAAAATATTGAGCATCACTTTAGAATATAGATCGTTATATTCTCCAAGTAATATTGATTTTTGATCATCTCACCCCCTATACATTTCTTACATCAACTAGTGAGATAAATAAAAAACAATATTTCATAGATTTGTAATAAATTCAAGAATCACTATAAAATACCTAAATGATTTTAGCAATATTTAAAAGATAATGTTGAAATCACCACGCATATAAATATGCTCAATTTGAAATTCAACTAGGTAATAATGATTTTAGGGTAATAATAAATGCTTATCACCCAAGTACTCTCATGTAAAGAAGGATTCCATGTATTATGTGTTCCATTAAGGAAACTCCACTGAGTCCACGTTTAAAATTATTAAAAGATGAATTCGGACCCATAGCAAAAAGTTCACACTAGGGTTTCTCTCTTTAAATCTTGTACACTCCTATCAAGTTAGGTCATTGCTTCTTTGTTTAAATATCTTATTTAATGGCAATGGGGCTTGCAGTTATACAACACTTACACTTCATATTTGAAAACCAATAACCATTTCAGATGTGAGGTAAATTGTAACATCCTCCCCACCTCTTCAAGTTAGAAGACTAGTGACATAATTAGGAAAAATCCACTTTTCGAAATCTACAATTTGGAGAACCTAAACTCTACAGTGAAGTGCCAAATAAGAAAGGGGAAGACATAAGAATTTTACAGCACAAAGCTTGATTTATAATATGGAGACCTTAGGTCAAATATTTTAAGATTGTCAGTCAATAAGTGGGTTCACTAAATTATCTACCTGAAAGATTCATTTGAAGTGTGGAAAAAGGGTTTAATGTGGAATTCCTACTTGATGTTAATTTAAAATTGGATTTATATCTATTATCGATCTAATCATTCTTTTAAATTGTTTGATTCTATATGTACATTAGTTATTAATATGAATGTGAAATGTTGCTAGATGTAATTCTATTTTGGTGTGCTTTGCAATGCTTTCTTTTCTATGAAAGATTCCTTTCATGTGTATGTTATTGTATAATATATTGTTGTTCGTGGTTAAATTATTATTTCCTCAACATATCATATATCAATAGATTTTTGCTATGTTTTGTTAGGGTTGTATGTAATGATGATAATTTTTCATGTTTATGTAATGCTTCATTGAAAAACAATTAGGAATTGATAGTGCTTTGTAGTGATATATCTAGGGTTTCCCATTACATGATCACTAATAATGAGGTAAACAATACCATATAAAGGAGTGCTAGAGAAAAGGATGAAATAGTCCCTCCTTTTTCACAACATCAAGGGGAAGGGGGAAGGGATGTGGTGACAAAAACAAAAATCTTCCTCAAGCTCCCAAGCTTGGTTTTCATGCAACAAAAGACTATGATATCATTTATCAATAGAAAACTACTCATGTTAAGATATTTATGCTCGAGGTTTTTTATGAAATCTAGTGTGTACATGGATATTATTTACATAGAGGGTCACCTTTATAAGGTGGCACATACCATGTGTGGTTATACAAGAGGTAATTTTTATTTTCATCTTTGATGTCGGTTATAATGGTCGAAATAGGGGTAGTAGTGTAAAAGGAGGCCTTGAGAATGGGAGGATGTAGTGATAAATCGAAAAAATAAGAGGTAATATTTGAAAACCCATGATCGCACATGTTTTGAATGGTTATTACCAAGTGAAGCCCATGTGATTCTTTATAAAACCTTAGAGGAAACCACATTACCAAGTGATATTGAACCTTCTCACTTTTCTTCTATTATTATATCTATGACTAATTGTGAGAATATAATTATCTTTGGAAATGATTAAGTTCCTTCATGAGATATTAAAATCAATGTATTCCCTTGCACATTCAACTTAACATCAACAATACAAGGATCATAATGGTTCTTGTTGATTATGATTTAAGATCAAACAATTTTAATGATTCCTTTCCTAGAAAATTTGGTATTTTAGATGGTATTCCCTCCAAATCTAATATGACCATTAATGGATTTTAAAACCAACCTCGAAAGACTCTTGGATTAATTACTTAGTCTCAAACTTCTAGCCATAAAATGTCAAGTTATATCTAATGAGGTGAGCTATAATATTTTTCTCGAGAAAACTTAAATACATTATTTTGGTTTTTTCCCACTCACCCTAAAATGATCGAATTTTATATACGAGGGAGGTATTTATACATTTCCTACAGAGGACGTTCCATTTAGATTTTATGAAGTGATTGATCCTCAAAATGTTCCCATGCCTCACTTGAATATGATTGAACCCAATGTATTATCACCATGATGAGTTATATAGATGGATTAAATGACCACACTCCAAATTGGTCCAAGTAGTAAGGTTCATAACTATAATAATAAGTATGGCAGCCAACCAGCCAAACCTAGCTCTACACCAACATGCCCAAGGGAATATAGAGTTGATAAGAGTATACATGACATTGAAGCAATCTATATCACCCATCAAGAATATGGAAAAAAACCCAACATCACAATTTACTAATGAACACCAAAAGGATATTAAGGGTAACAAACCTATTACAGATGACTATTATAATACCAATAAGTGAACAAAAATCCCTGGATCGATTCAAAATATTTTATACGAATATAGATTTGGGCATAACTGAACAAAAAATATGGGTTATAAGGGTTAGTGCCTCAAAAATAATGAACAATGTATGCGAGATCCTCTTCTTCCAAACATCCATAAAAGAACGAGGAATTAGATTAAACAATATAAAATTAATAGTACAAGAAGCGTTCAAGGTTAAAAAACTTTCTAGTGTAGACTAAGGCCATCTTGGAGCACCAAATCATGATATTGTGCTCTTATAGAACCAATCAATCCCATTCATGATAAATTTATAAAGTCTACAGGTCACTCTATAGAGATGACCAATATTATGCATATTTTTATCACATGTTTAGCTTATTTCATACTTGTAAAAACCAATTAGAGCATCCAATTATATATCCTCATTTGATATATTATGATGCACCATATGTGACACCATCTCTTGATATTTTTAAAATGAGTCGATTATATCACATCATATTTGGGAACTAATGTGGATTTACCTATATACCACCATAAGAATAGATTCCCTTTTACACTGAGCAATCATGCCTATTTTGGGTAAAATTATACTCTACGTCGTGATAATGAGACTATTTAGGATAGTTTTGATGTTTTTCTTACCACACCATTGGTCGAATATAGATCAACATTATTGAATGAAGATACCATTGATATTAGCATTAGTACTAGTGAGACACCCAATATTTTGAACTTAGATGCCACATAAACAACAAACAAGTAGAAATAAACCACTAAGTTATTAATTTTATATAAAAATATTTTTATATTTTCCTATTTTCATATGTTAGGGATTTCAACCGATATTGTAGTACATAACCTTGTTATGAGTATCAATGTCAAACTTTAAATAAAACTATTAGAAATATACATCCCAAAGTCACTCATGTGGTTAAAGAGGACTAACAAAAGTTACTTTAAGCTAGTTTCATGTGTCTATTGATTACTGTGATTGAACATCAAATATTATTCTAATTGGAAAACTAACATGGGGCACTTAGACATGTATATAATTTTAGATAATTAACAAAGCACGTCCCAAGGATGAGTTCCCATTACCCAATAATGATATGACTTTTGATTCTATCATCAAGCATGAAATGCTTTCTTGCATGGATGGTTTTTCTAATTATAAATAATAAATTTAGGTCAGCCCTAATGAGCAACATAAGACCATATTCATAACTCCTTGGGGGTACATTTTGTTATGTGGTCATGTCATTCAAACTTAAAAAAACATGACCTGCCTACCAAATTATGTGTGACACATATATTCCATGATTATTGTATGCCTAAATATGGATAACCTACATGATGGATTATTTAATATCAACACCAAAAATCAACTACTAAAACATAATGGGCTTATGATGCCATTGTGAAGAGAGAGACAATTGTGGTTTCTTTCATTGAATAAAGTGGGTAAAAAATCTTTAGAATTTGAATCTAAACTTGCACAAATGCACACTTGAAAAATGTTAGTTGTTTTTTTGTGGTTAGGGGACCTACCTTGATCAAATCCCTAACTCTTTTAATGAGATAAAAGACATTTTATTGATTAAAATGAAAAAAAAAAATAAAGGAAATGAAAAGTATACCCGACTCTAATCCTAGGACAATCCCAATTGTGATTCATCAAAAATCGCATGAAGATCACAATCTAATCACAATTATGATCCCCTTCTGGTTGAATGTCTTTATAAAAATGTTGCAACAAGTTAGATATATCCTTTGTGCTTCATCTTTCCTTATTCAAGAGTTACAAAACCAAGATATGCAAGCAAGAGAGCAAGAAAAATCAAGTGTAATCTTAGTGCACAAAGATTTAGGGGTTGTAATGAGGGGGGTGAGGGTGATTATATAGTTTTTGAGTGCATGTAGTCACTTTTCCCAACCCTTTAAAACCCCAAGTGTGCCAACCTATCACCAAACATTAGATGGGTGCCTCACCTGAGGTGAACACAGGCGTCGAGCCACTCTTTTATGTTGAGCCTTGTATGCATATCTGCCATTAATGGAGGAATATTTGTAGACATAGAAATACATGCATTCATTCTAATACAGAAGTAAAAAACACTAGATCTAAGCATAGATGCACCATGAAAATAACATAAGCATTATTGACAATACATAGGAATCATATTTGAACCATGTGAAAAATGAAAGAGCACTAGGGTTTGAACCCATAAACAAAAATATTGAGAAACAACCCATTATATATTGATTAACACTTGTTTACAATAACCAGAATAAATAAAAAAGGATCATCAACATATAAGTTACATCATTCTATCATTAGTATCCTACCCTTCCCATGGCTCTGATCCAGAAACCTTATATCACCCCCTAGAACCATTACATGTTCTTCACCCACGCACACACCATTACATATGCACTCTTTGCAGAAATGCACTACACATATACACAGCCCATATGTACCCATACTCGACCTTCTTTTCTAGATCCAAATGCCTCCTTAAATAGGATAATATCTCGCCTAATCATCATTCCACAAGAAAAACTACATGCCAAATGGCATCATATCCTGCTATACTTGAGTGTCCAAGACATGCAGATGTCAGCTAGCCATGACCTCTACTTTATAGCCCCTAACCATAATGATTCCTTGAAATATTCTTTGCTTGGGCTACAAGCCTCCATGTAACAACCATATCATCATTACTCTTACCCGTAGCTTCATGTGTTTTCCATGTGACACCATCTTTAACCAAATTTGCGGCTAAGTCCTTAAAACCTTTTATGCTTCTGTGCACAAACATATCTCTCCTCGTGCGCATTCACCCACGTGCCTTTCTCTATAGTGCCTTCCGTGTGTGCTCATCCTCTTCTTCAGGTCTTAGTCATTTCTGGTGCTCAACATTTAACCCACACCAAATGTGTTTTTCCATCCCTGGAAACACTCTGTTATTCCAACAAAGAATAAAGAATAAGAGAATGAAATAACTTGCATCCAGCTTACGCCAAAGAAAAAAAGATTTTTTTCTACTATTGTACAAGGATTCGGAAGTCTTTATTCAAGGATGCTTCAATATTATTCCAAGCATCCACCTCACTCTGCGCTTATTGAAATAAATCTCTTATCAACGTGTTGGCCTCATCAAACATCAAATCTTCACCCTTAACCTTCAATCTATCCAAAATATTCTCCATCTACTTGCTAGTTCATTCAATGCCTCCATCTTATGTGTAGCTTAGGGATATAATTCCTTTTACTTTATTCTTAACTGAGGCTCTTAAAGTTTCAATTTTCTCAAATCTCTTCTCCACCTCCACCAAGATTTTGTCCCATTCCACCTTATTACCTCTATTCTTGGCCTCGAATTCCTTCAAATCTGCCTTTGAGTATTAGCAACCAACACACCCGCCACTCTGTCTCTATCCGTACAATTTTTTTTAGACAACCTCAACCATGTGTGTTATGGTCTTTTACTAAAGCAAGGGGCTTAAAGTACCGAGTTATGGTTTCTTCAATTTTTTATTTTCTCCTCCTTTCTTTTTCATGCCATAACTTCCTCTGTTGTGCAAGTGTTTTGATTCTCCATCATGATTAAGCATGTCAAATCCTCTAGGTAGTGGAAGGATGACTCATACTTTTGTGAAGGGGGGCTAAATCCGGGCACACTAATATAATGGATTTTGAGATAGTCTCTACTTTCTTATAGGCTTTGCACACCCTTCCCTTTTCTTCTCTCAACTCAGCCCTTAACTGCTTAATTATAAAATCGCTTCCCCTTTATCTCCTCATCTCTATCTATAATTTCCTTGTTCTTTTCCTCCAATTCTTTCTCTAATGCCATAATATTTTTATTTATCTTTACTAATCTTGCTTCAACCTCCACTAGCACCTTATTTAATGCATTATATGCATGTTCATAAGTTAGGTGTTGTGAATCCACAATAGGATTTATCTAATTGGGGTTCTGTGTGGTTATCAATTCTCCTGCATCGGCCTCAAATTTTGGTTCATCAATGCAGGACTCAAAAGTCCATGACAACATCTTCCTAGTGCACGTGTATGTGCCACCTTCATCAAATGAGGACCAACAAAAGAGTTGGTATGTAGGCACCATGATTTGGAAACATACACACACAACCTTATTTAGATCATTGATATGAGTTATTGAGGGTCCTTGTGTTGTCGGCATGCCCTTGCCACCCATGCATGCTCTTATAGGGAAACTGACTGCTAAAATTGGGATCTCCGCCCATGCTTCCATACTCTTTCCCTATTTCTTCCACACTGTGTTCCACCTCATGATTTACAAAGTCCTTGATGATACCTGTTGCTTCCCTCTCCACCATGTCATCCAATTGTTCACCAGATAGGTGTGAGGTCTTATGCACATTCATCCCTAATTCCTCTTTACTTTCTTATTTTTATAGAGTTCCCTCTTAAAACTCTTCCTGCTCTTTTACCAAATTCATGTACATCTAACACAAGGGGGTCATTCTCTTTCTCACACTCCTCACCCTCTCCTCCAGTCTCCTCAGCCTTTCTCGATCTCTATTTTCTCATAGTATGAACTCTGCACTACCCTTTGCTTCTTCTTCACTAGAGACTCTACTACTGGAGAATTATCCTTAACTGGGGACTTATTTCTCTGAGCATAAGTTCTCGTGCCCATGCCCGATTATTGTGCCCCCAGTGGTCTAAACTACCTACACACTTGCTGCCATGCTAGCTGGATTTTCCTCTCTTTCTCTCTTCTTTGACACTACCGTCTTCCTTCCGCTGGGGTCTTCAGGCATGGTGATGTCATCTTCCATGCACGTGCCCTTTTCAAACTTAGGCCTTAGGTGTATGTACACCCTTGTCGACGTACTTCCTAGGAGTGGCAATGTTACATGCCTTAGCAATTGTATGTCATGAGAGACATACTTCTCCATATAAGCACAATTCTTAGGATACACCAATGTTTGGCACAATGCGTGGTGCTCCTTATCTACTTCACTTAGTTCAAACCTCATCTTCTTAGCCTCCTTGAACCTATTAACCGTGCTGTGAGAAAATATTACACTATGAAGGAAAAAGGTAGTTTACATTATGGGCTTTTGGAGCCATCTTCCAATGTGAACCCGCTAATGCAGAAGTTTTGGTACACTGCAAATTCAACCTCATCCCGTACCAAGGCTGGAAATTGTTCTGGGATTCTCCACTCCGATCCAAATGTATTACGCATCCGATTGTATCGTTTATCCAAGTGTCCCTTGTATGAAGATGTTATTGTTTCACAAGTGTATGCTTCAAATATTTTTGCTGGGGAGGGGTTCTCCTCAGGGTACTTCCAAATGTAGTTGTTCGGCTCATCAGGCACTCCCATATTAGAAAACACAATGTTAAGGAGAATATTACCATACATAATTTTATCTCTATCGCGCATGACATCAATGATATCCTCCAAAATGAATGCTGAGAGGTTGTAGATGGTACCTTCTGAAATCTTTATGCAAATGTTCAACCATCTCTTGTTCACTTGCATCCATCGTTCTTGCACTTTCAACTTAGTGAACAAGAACGCAACCATCTTCATGACTGGTTCAGTGATCTTGGAAATATCAAAATAGCGAATATCCTTCTTTTATTCATATACCTTAGTTGTTTCTATGATGGCCTCCTTATCACCTAAGTCATCGTCCAATGACTCTCCTATGTAGATAAGTACAATGTATCTAGAGATCAACTATGAGGTTATGTGCATCTTCCTCATTGCGAAGTAGAAGTAATCTTCATGCACGCATGACATGAGCCATTGGTATAATCTCTTAGGTTTTCCAAAAAATGGAAACTCAAAAAGTTGCAACAACCTGACCTTGTCCAGTTTTACCTTTATGGTGTCATCATACATTGGTTTTTCATCCTATTTCCTTTCTCCTATAGGGAAAACAAGTTCCAACACCATCTCCTTCTCAGTGGCATTTTTCCTATGGTTATAATCACTTATAACCATATTTTTCAAGTGAGATACCCAATCCATCCCCAATAATACCCCATTTGGGTATTGTGTCTCCATATATCATTCTTCATTGAAGCTTGTTGATGCGACTGGTTTTCCTTTCCCTTGCCCTTCTTATTTGGTGAAATGTTCGATCCCTTCCTTGGTGCCATCTTCTCTATCAGGTCCTTTCCAATTCTTGTTTATGTCTTATTTTCTTACTATTCGATCCCTTGATTCCAATCCCTCTACGCAATTCCTTCAATCTCGTTCCCTAGTTTCACAAACCCTAACCTGGAAACCCCTTCTTCCATAAGACAACATAAAAAAATTATAGGAATCCTTCAAATAACCATTCCCATGCACGCCCGTGTACTTTGTTCCAATCTAGCTCAAAAATCTGTAAAATCCTTCACTTCACACGTAACTCTCGCATATTTCTCACAAGGATGCCCTAGTTCACATGAGCTCTTCAATAATTAAACACAAGGTGAAAAATAACATATGCCCGACTACCTATTTATAGTTTTTCTACTTTTTCCCACATTAATCTCCGTGCCACCTACCATCATACTTCCTCATTAATCTCAGTTTTTTCCAACGCTTTTTGTCTAGCACTTTTTCTTTCGCGTATACACTTACACATAAGCTCCTTAAAATTTGGGCATGCCAAACTATGTCGACCATAGATCCTTATGCACACTTGCAGCGCCGAAGTCCATCTTCCTCTGTGTATTAAAACTAGTTTTCCTTTATGTGACCTACCTCAATTTTCTCTATGTGTTCATCATTGTACGTGGTTTTTATCAAGCTTTCTTGACACCATTTCATCTCTAACCCTTATTGCCATTGTTACGCGCATTCCTTCTCAGATATCCCATGCTTATGTTTTTATCTCTTGGGCCACCAATCAACATTGCTTGAAACATGTTTCACTTCTACATTCTCTATACTCTCTTACTCCACACTAAAAGTATGTGTGGTCCTCTACGCATGAAATCATCTTTAGATAGTAACTAGCTACAGGCACACAAACACGCTTATTTCACAACACACCAAACTAAAAGACAAAACATAACAATGATGAAGGGAAACCTAAACTACATGGTAACACTACCTTATTTACAAATGAACAGAAGAATTTATTTATAGTAGGGCTTCAGCCTACTCCCATTAAAGTAACTGAGAAACTGTGTTCCATCCAGCATTTGTAACTGGAAAGCATTCGAATCAAGTATATGTGATATAACATACGGTCCCAATCAAAGCACTTTGAGTTTCCTAGGGTGGTGCATAAACTTAGAATCATATAGAAGAACCATTTTCTCAACCTCAAACTTCTTTTTTTAATGTGTCAGTCATGTCAGGCCTTTTGTCTCACTTTCTCTATCTCCTGGCTCCATCGAGCTATAACATGCCTCTCATCCAAATACATTAGCTTATCAATGCACTCCTCAAGCGCTTGCTCATCAGCCAATTCTCTTACACGTGCAATACACAAGGATGGTAACAAAAACTCAATTGGTAACACCGCCTCTGTGCCAAAAATCAACTAAAAGGGCATGGATTTGTTCAACATTTTGTAGGTTTTTTTATATGACCAAAGTACAACATAAAATTTATCATCCCAATCTTTCCTTCCAACATCACAGATCTTTGTCAATGCGTGGCTCAAAATCTTGTTGAAATCTTCAGCTGTTCCATTAGCTTGCGAGTGATAGGGTGTGTCTTATGATGGACCACCATAAACTCTACCAATAAGATTCTAACGGTTTCATTCAAGAAATGAGGACCCTTATCACTTGTTAAACTTAATGGAAATCCATACTTGCTTATGATATTATCCTAAAGGAACCTTTTTGTAGTAGATGTAGTGCAATTCTTTGTAGGTGTTGCCTCTGCCCACCTTATAAGATACTTTGTACAGGTAATAATATTACGTGAACATGTACTTCGTGCCGGTAGGGAAATAAGACCCACGAAGTCAATTTCCCATTTTTCAAAGGGTTCTACACTTGCTATAGGCCTCAATGGAATTTGATCTCTATGCCTAGGCTTCCCAAGGCATTGGTAATGATCAAAACCCTTGGCATATTCTGTGTAATCCTTATACAGTGTTTCCCACCACAAACTAGCCACTAGGATCTTGCGCATGGTGGCTCTCCCTGTATAGTTTCCACCAAAAATCCCTCCATGATACCCACATGATCATTCTCTAGCACAATTGGTGCAAAACCTCATCTTAACCAAGTTTTTATAGATCTCCACTGATTAGCATATAAGGTGTAATGTGAATTGCAAGTTGTTTTCTTTCTATATTATTCATTCCATCAAGCACCACACATGTTCATAAAAAGATAGAAATGTCTTGCAAATCAGAGGGCATGTGATGTAATCCTAAAAACTATGCATCCAACATTGTATCTTTAATGCGTTGCATGTCCTCACCTGAATCAATTCTTGAAAAATGGTCAGGTCCTGAATTACACTTTCCCAGTTTTACTACGACTGAAAAGTCAAACTCTTGAAATAGCAAGACCCAACGACATATGCGCCCTTGTAAAACATGCTTATTCACCAAATACTTTAGTTTCATATGATTTGTGTAGAAGATAAATGGGGTAGCCAACAAGTACTACCTAAAATTATGCAACACATAAATTGTAGACAACGCTTCATGCTCCATTGTGGTCTTATTATGCCCAACTGGAGTTAGCTTTCTACTTGCAAAATACAAAGGGTTATCAACAATCCCTTCTCTAGGTTGTGCCAGAACTGCTCCAATTTCCATACCTATGCATCCACATGCACATGAAAGGGATTATCCCAAGAGGGAAAGTGTAAAATAGGTGTAGTAGGAAGCTTCTCCTTCAAAGTATTAAACACCACTTGTTGCGCCTCACCCTAGTGAAATATTCCTATATGCTTCAACATTTCCTCCAAAGGTATGACAATCCTAGCACAACCCTTGATGAACTTCCTGCAATACCCCGTATTTCCTAAGAATCTGTGCATAATGATTTGATTGGTGGGCTCCTCCAAACCCAAGATAACAACCATTTTGGCAGAATCCACCAATAGGCCTTCCTTACAAATAATATGACCTAAAAATGTGCCAAAAGGAGTAGCAAAGATACATTTCTGAATATTTAGAGAGATACTTAAACATGTTTCAAACATCAGCCTTAAGTTTTCACAATGATCCTTCACCAGTTCATGCATTTTCCAATCATCCAGGTAGACTTGCAAACACTTATCAATAAAGTCCTAAAAATCTTACACCACAATGCGTGAAAACACAACAGGTGCATTCTTAATCCCAAATGGCATAACAGTGTAAGAAAAACTTCCCCATTCAGTGGTGAAGTAGTATTTTCTTGGTCCTCTTTTGCAATCCTTACCTGGTGATACCCCAAAAATCCATATATAAAAGAATAGATTTGGTGCCCTGCTACACCTTCTAAAATTACCTCCTTAAAAGGTGTTGGGAAAGGGTCTATCACACATGCACCATTCAAACTTCTATAGTCCACACAAATCCTTATTCTCCCATCCTTTTTTATACTAATCACCATAAGGCTAACCTATTCAGACTCCTCAATGACTTCAATGATTCTGAATTCCAACATCTTTTCAATCTCTTCTTTCACCTTGACGTGCAGATTAAGATTCATCTTATAAGGTCTCTTCCTAATTGGGTGCGCACATTCCTTTAAGGTAATACGCATTTCTCCTAGTGATTGATGAAATCCTTTCAACTCATAGTATGCATGCATAAATAAGTCCTAAAAAATAACACAACAACTCAATTATCTTTGAAACCTCTTGGTTCGTCAAATAGTCACCAATGATTGATTCTTTTGGTTCCACTTCTATGCCAATGTTTATCTTTTTTGTCTTTAAGGGATTACGGTAGGCATGCACCTTCTCATCCACACTATCCAAGAATTCCTATGTACCTTCTTTATGATCAACATCTAATATCTCCATCTCCTCATCACCAATCAAGCACACCAACTTTCCTTTTTCCTTCTCTAGGAAGATGTGCTCAAACTGCACTTCATCCGGTTCTTCTTCCTCAAAGCACACCCCCAGATTAGGTTCTCCCAAAAATTCTAGCACGATGTCTTTATCTTTGGCACTATCTCCCAACACAAGGCATGACTATATGAAAAGCTTCATTCTCTAATGACTTAGGAGACAAATACTCAAAATTCTGAATAATACATGTTGTTAACTCTTGCCAATTTCTTGTCTATTGTTGCAACTTTGAATAGACATACCATGCATGCACACAACCTTGTGAGGTGGAATATAACTTTTGTACCCATAGGGAAGGGGGAAAGGCTTATGGGCCTTCCTTTCAGGTCCTCTCGCACTCTTAAGGTATGAGACAGATCCCCATCCCATCATAGTCATCCCACCAACGCACAACTATCCGACACAATTTTATAAATAAGCATATTCCTCCATTCTAATGTGCAAGTCCATTGGACTTCCATAGCATGGAAAGAAGAAAGACATCAGGGTTACCTTCTCCAGTGTAACTTGGTAATTTTTCATCCCCCCAGATGCTTGATTGAACGCACCTCGACAACTCAAGTCACATTTCCCTTTAATTATTTCCCAGATAAATTCATATGTTCCAACACGTTCGCAATTATCACATGCAACACTAGTTGTATCACTCATGGAATGAGCAATCATCCCATTGAATGACTACCTCTCCTGATGGTTGAATAAAAATCTGGTGTCTCTGATGATGTGCACATATATCTTAAATCTTAAATCCTCTTCTCTTAAGGGTTTATACATAAGGCACATGCCTACCATCCGTTAGTGGAATAAAACACGTGCTCCTTATTGTTCTCAAAATTAATGTATCCTTTGTTAAAATGTAAATCAACATTTTTTGCATAACTCCAAGGGTGCCCAAGTAGAGTTGGAAAACTATCTACCTTGGCCAATGCTAAGACTTAAAAATCCCCAGTGAACTTGGCCCCTTGAATGGTTATGGAAGCTTCCTTCAAAAATTTGATGGACGTAGCCTTAGTCTTGTTTCTCCATGTACAACATGTTTGAAGAAGACTGCAATGGTGGCCTCCCTATCTAATTCCACTTATCTAGAGTAAGAAAATTGACTTCTGCACATGCATCAATCAAAATATTACTCAAGAGCCAACCATTAAAAACAACATTCAATGTGATCTCCTTGTTGTAATCAAGACTATGAGGGGGTAAGTTAGCATGCAAGCATCTACCTCTCACGCCCACTTCTAGCACACGGTACCTTATCTCTCAACCATTATCCCAATAGAGGAATTAAATTCTCCTGGTGCAACATATTACACACATATTTGATATCATCAATGTCCTTTTGAGGGATCTCAACATTCTTCACCCATTCTAACTTGCTATGACTGATATTTCAAACATCGAATCTCCCCTTGTAAACTCCTAATCACCTCCATAATCTCTTGGTAAACCTCCTTCTGGTAAGTTGGATCAGGGGTACTTTCCATGTAACACTTCTTCCCTTGTAATGGGAGGTATCTGCTTCGGAATCTCTTTGGCGTGCATGCAACTTCAACGCGTGTAGTTTACCAAGATAGGCTCCAACTCTGTATTGGACACTACCTTAGGCACATACAATGGCTCAATGCACTTCACACTAACCATTCTTGCACCTGTTTGTCCTACTTCTAGTGACTTTGAATCATGTGCTCATACAACTCAGGGCACTCTTCATAACTTATGCTTCTTCCCACACCATGAGCATTGTAATAAATCCAGATATCTGCACTTATAGTGATCTGTAGATCCACGAACTTGAAACAAGCTCCACAAGGAAAACTCACTCCTTCCCCCGCCGTGGACCATTACGACCTCTAAATCCTCGATGAAATCCCCTTCCTTTACCTCCACCATCTGTGTTCCCTTCATACTGATGACCCTCATCCTTTGAATTGTTTGCAATGCTAGTCTAACACACACCAATGTCAATGACATCATGAATTTGGTCTATCAATCTACAATCCTTGGTAAAATGAGTAGTACATGTACATATCTTACAATAAAAAGACACATTCTTACAGAGCACGTGTTGCAAAAAAGGTCATTCTACTTGGATCATGATCTATGTGATAGGTTTCACAATCTAATTGACTTGGCGCATAAAATTTCAAGGGAAACTCTCCTTGGTGTGTCCATTCTACCTCGCAGTCTATAACATGAAAGCATGTTGCGAGTCTCATGTGTTGAATTCCTAGAAAATTTCTCAAGGCTTTTTTTCCATGGAAGTAATCTGAGCTACCGAAAAAGGGACTTACCCCAGTGTTAATGCTTCTGATGCGCCTCAGTACACAGAGTAGCCTCTAAAGCCTCACGCGGGTCTATGAAAGTGTTCATTTGAAAGGTGTTATCCAAGCCTCCAACAAACCAGGGATAATTTTTAGTGGTGAATATTTGTAATATGGTGAATATTCCATTTTTGAAAATTTTGAAAAGGTAAATTTTTTTGGGCGTGGGTCAGTGACCTGTTCGCCCTAAAAAATTACAGTTTAATTTTTTTTAGGGCTTGGCATCGCCTACCCTTGAAACTATCCCCTATATTAATCCTAGATTATTCACCAAGTAGAACACTACTAGCTCACTCATACCCACTTGGGGGCATATGTATTTATCAAGCACAGTTAAACGCATGACAAGGAGGGTAGAGGTTGCAGATGCGTGATAGAGAGTTTGTTGACGTGTGACAGGGATATTTTGTTGATGTCACGACAGGGAGAGTTTGTTGACGTGGTGATAGGAGTGCGGAGGAAGTAGACGTGCGATAGAGAGTTTGTTGATGTGTGGACATAAGAGATTTTTTTGTCACACGACACAGGAGGGTGGAGGCTATAGATGTGAGACAGAGATTTGTTGTCGTGCATCAAGAAGGTGGTTGTCACTCTTCAATGAACCTTGTTGACACATGACAACCACCTTCTTGACACGTGACAATAAATCTCTATCCTTGTGTCTACAACCATCTGTCACACCACTTAAAAATCAAGTGAAAATTTTGTTGTCAGACCCCCAAAAGTTTTTCCTTCCCACGAAACCGGTTTCCGACGGATATTTGCTAGGTAATTTCCATCTATGATTTCTAAGAGGTTCTCTTAAAAGTGAACCCTACAATGAACCACTGAGCATGTTGAGATGGATGGATATCATAGATAATTTTGACAAAAGAGTCTTAAAATGTGCGTCATACTCTCGGACACTCTTTGCCATACCTTGCTTAATATCCTTGAGCATGCTGATGCTCTTTTTCTCAAACTCTAGAATATGAAACTCTACCAAAAATTCATCACAAAATGCATTATAATCCACCACCATCTGATGTGGGTCATATTTTTTTGGTACCATCTATGCACACACCCTTATAACATGGTTACAAACTGGCTTATATTTCATCTTCGGGAGTAGTATTCCCCTTAGTGTGCCATAACAACTCACACTTATGTACATGCTCTACAACATCCTCAACACCTTTATAATTAGGTAAATGGGAGAGACCATATCATAAAATACTTATTGAAGGGGTTGGGGTTGTGGTCGTTGCCCACCAGAAGTAGAACCTTGATTCACTCCTGTGTTTCCTCCACCACCAGATCCACTAGCTCTAGATCCTCCTCCTGTAGTAGGTACAGGACCTGAAGTAGTGCTTTTTTATGTTTCCCACCATAGTACTAAAATAAGATCCAAAAGTATGTGAAGTTGAACTGCTTCCATACACATTACCCGCACTCTATGCACTTATACCTTTTTCCAAATGATGCCACCTGACTATAATACCACCAAATTTAGGGGAATGTTTGTGCATCTATAGAATAATTCAGTGAAAAATGATATTTACCTAATACTACTGGTTCACCAACACTAACCGGATCAAAATTACTTATCTTAGAAGTTGGGAAACCAAGCGCAAGGGCTAGGTCACCAAGTGGTTTTGATTATGCGCCTACGGTCCTTCTCATTTCTTCATCAGACAAGCTCTCATCAGAAGTTGAGAGGGTTCTTCTCCTGCACTTTCTAAGATGGGTAGCACAGACTTCTCAAGTTCCACATCCTCCACGTGAACCTCAAATCCTTCCCACAATGTCTACCTCCATAATTCCATCGCAACTACAATTCTACACAGTCTCACAAATTCCCTCTCTCGTGCTTCATTGTACTTGAGCCACCTTTCTTCTCTCTTTTCCTCTTTCATAGGACTCAACATCTCTCACCACACCTACTTCCATGCCCTGCACCTAGTGAGAGTTTAGCGAGCCATAGAAAATGCTTCTAAACTCAGAGTGATGATCAGTATCTTAATGGATAACGAAATAACACTAAAAAATGATCCTCTTGGTTCTTGCAAGAACTCGAACTCAACAACCTTTGGGAAATAAGAAGTAGACACCACGTAATCCAACATGTAGCTATTCAAAACACCATTCCACTAATGATCAACAAAATTATTCCTTATCAGATCGACATCATGAAGCTGCTGATAATCTTCTTGAGTCCAAACATGAGCTCAATAATACCAGCTCCTCCTTGATGCATACATTGAAAACTATCCATACAGTTTCATTGGAAAGCAAAAAAAGAACATCTCATAAAGCTCATGATATAGATACTCCTCTACCCATTTCCATGCATCAAACACAGAACCAGTATTGAATATGTGTGTAAACTCATCCTCTGTATTCTTAATCCAAGTTTCCATGTTGTCCAAGGTCAAACATTTTGCCATCACACACCATTCTTGCAACACCTTCAAAATAGGTCCTGATAATGGAACTAAGATTTAGTCACTTTTCCCAACCCTTTAAAACCCCAAACGCATCGGCCTATCACCCAACATTAGCTGGGATTTCACCCGAGGCACGCGCAGGTGCCAAGCCCCTCTTTTATGTGAACCTTGTAAGAATATCCGCCATTAATGGAGGAATATTTACAGACATGGAAATACATGCATTCATTCTAACACAGAAGTAAAAACATTAGATATAAGCATAGATGCACCATGAAAAGAACATAAGAATTATTGAAAATACATAGGAATCATATCTGAACCATGAGAAAAATGAAGAGCACTAGGGTTTGAACCCATAAACACAGATGTTCATAACAACCCATTATATAATGATTAACACTTGTTTACAACATCCTTATTAATTAAAAAAGGATCAATAAAAGATTAGTTACATCATTCTATCATTAGTAAACTACCCTTTACATGGATCTAATCCATAAACCCTATATTACCCCTTAGAACCATTACATGTTCTTCACCACGCACACACCATTACATATGCATTCTCTACAGAAATGCACCACACATATGCACACCCCATATGTAGCCATACTCAACCTTCTTTTCTAGATCCAAATGCTTCCTTAAACAGGATAAGAGCTCACCTAATCATCATTCTAGAAAAAAAATCACATGCCAAATGCCATCATATCTTGCTATACTTGAGTGTCCAAGACATGTAGATGCCAACTAGCTATAAAAGCCTCTACTTTTTCGAACTAAACCATAATGATTCCTTGGAATATTCTTTTCTTGGGTTACAAGCCTCCATATAACAACCTTATCATAATTACTCCTACCCATAGCTTCACGTGTTTTCCATGTGACACCCTCTTTAACCAAAATGTCGTTAAGTCCTTAAATCCTTAAACCCTTTCCTGCTTCCATGCAAAATCAGATCTCTCCTCACTCACCTTCACTCATGTGCCTTTATCCATAGTGCCTTCCATGCGAGCTCATCCTATTCTTCAGGAATTAGTCATTTATGGGATCAATAGTGCATATGGGAGTGGGACACATATGTGTGTAATGATAGGGTCCATAGTGTATTGGGTAGGTGGGGTGCACAAAATTAAATGTGAGTGGGTGAGGTTTAGTAAATAGGTGGCGAGTTGTCTTATATCCCCATTTTATGGGGTTATTTGATTTTTTTGGGATTTTTTTATGTTTTATGATGTTTTTATATTTTTAGATAGACGACCTTATGTATAAGGTGCATTTTCTAGTGTCTATGTTTTTCCCCTTTTTGGGTTGTGCGTTGCAGCAGGCAAGATGCAGTGAAAAACTTGAAGACAAGATGGGGGTCATCCAACCCTATGATGGTTTTTATTGCAGTCACAGACATAGATGGTTGGCTTGAAAGATAAAACCCTAGGAATGTGATCGATGTGCCACTTCAATTGGAGTTTGTGAAGGGATCAATAGGTTAAGTTTGCAAGGTAAAGAGTATAGAGTTAGTTGATTGACGAATTTTGATTAACTTCCAAATAATTAGATGAGAAGAATTGTGCATGATTTCCCCCTTAAGTGATATTTTTTGGAGACGCAAGTTTCCCCAACGTAAAGTGGGACAAAAAGTGGTAGTTGATGATGAGATAGAAAATGAGCCTAGGAAAAATACGTGCTAAGTAAGAACTAAGAAAATGTTTCCCTAGTCATGTGCAAGTGAAAAAGTGATGAGGGATATGTGTAAGAATGGATGCAAGTATGAGGATTTTTTTTTTTGAAGAGGGATAATCGAATTAAAAATGAGTGTTACACATAGGGTGGTGAGCTAGGTGAGTTACGTTACGCAAGTGAGGTGGTGAGATGGGTTAGTGAGCCATAGGTGGGCTAAGCAAGCCAAGTGAGGTGGTGAGATGGGTTAGTGAGCCATAGGTGGGCTAAGCAAGCCAAGTGAGTTGGTAGGGGTGAAGGGTGAGTTGGTTATAGTGATCTGGATTAGGTTAGAAGCGAGCCGACTGATCTAGGTGAGTTGGGGGTCAAGATGGTGGGCTAGCTGGGTTAGGTAGGTGAGTTGGTAGGTGAGATGACCAAGCTAGGTGTGGGGGATTTGGGTTCGGGGTGAGCTAGGGAGAGGGGGAGAATGAAAGGAAAATTGAAGGTTTGCAAGGTGATTTGGTCAAGAGTAAAATTGATGAAGGATGATGTCAAGTTAGGGGATGGAGCTTGTGGGTGAGACAAATGAGTCAGGGGAAAGTAAGTAGGTAAAGGGTGGTAGAGTGATTTTCCCACAGTGAATCACCAGTGGGTGTGGAGTGTGGGAAATAGGTCACTTTTGTGACTCTAGGGAGGTGGGAAAAGGTGATTTGTTGAATAGTTCATGCAAGTGAGTCACTCGAGCGACTTGGGGGTTGGTCAAGGGAGGTGATAGTTGGGGAGTGGAGCAGTGATTGTGCGATGAATTGAGCTTAGGAAGGTCACAAGCATGACCCACAAGAAATGGGGGTTGAAACAAATCATGAGGGTGTGTGATTTTGTGGGGTAAGGTGAGCTCGGTTGTGATCATGACTGACGCTGTGCACTAGGGGGGTGGTAGGTAGGTGTAGGGAGGAGAGGGAGGTGGATGAGTCAAGGGAAGTCGAGGGTGAAGTTGTAAAGGTGACTGGGTATGTTGGAGTTGGGTATTTTTCTGAGGTGGATTAGTGGGGTTGGTCATCAACACGATCGACCTGAGGACCGAGAATTGGAAGGGGAACATCGAGGAAAGTGAGGGGGTCTAGTCGAGTTACATGGGATACTTATAGAGTTAGGTGGGAATGTGGTGATTTCAGGACATGAGTGATGTGGGTAGGGGAATTAGAGTGAGGTGGTAGAAAAGTGGTGAGGGAGATCTCGATGAGGGAGGATAGATTATGGTCGGGGTGCGAAGTGAGCTTAGTAATTATAACAGCTGATATGAGTGGTGATGGAATGTTTAGGGATGAATGCTGGGGAGATCAGGAGTGAGTAAAGATATGAGGGTAAAAGGTGTGAGGGGAATTGAACGCGGTGAGATTTTGGATGGGACACACATCCACCTGGTGGTAGTGCAGAGGGATGAGAAAAAAGGGTTTGGGGGATTGAGTTGCAAGGGTGAATCGGTCCGGTAGAGTTGTAAAGGGGGTGGGATGGGGGTAAGGTGGTTAGTGTAGGTAGTGGGGAGGAGAATGGGTGTGGGTATGGATAACTTGCTCACTAGCACAACCGAGCTGGGTATTGAGATACGAGTTAGGTAGGTCAAGAAAGGAGGATCTTAGTGGGAGGGTGTGGATTTGGGAGAGTGAGGAACTCAGAGTAAGGGTAGCTTGGCGAGTTGCTAGAGCTACTCGTTGAGGTGAGTTAGGGAGGTGATGGTAAGTTTTTATTATTTTTTGATTTTTTTGTGTTTTTTTTTTGAATTTATGTGGTATTTGGAGGGGTAGGGTCATGAGTTGGGGTGGTGATCTACATGAGAGGAAAGAAAAGTGGGTTGTCTGACGTGGGGCATGATAGGATGTTTGTGAAATGGTTAAAAATGTAAATGACGTAAAAAAATGGAATATACAAAGAGATGAAAATGATGGAATGAGGCCCATGCAGAGTGAGATAATGTGAAAAGTGTGCAGAAGGTAGCAGTATGCACAAGCGATGTTTTCTTTTAAAATTGTTAGTGGAGCATGACATGGTATAAAAAATGAATTCTTAAGGGGATGTATTTGTATGGACATGATTGTGAAAAGAGTGTGTTGAGATGTGGAGCGGAATTACTTCACAAATAGCTTGTTTTACAACTTGTTGGTTTACATAGTAGCTGACCATCGGTCACCTAGGTAGACCAACTGACATCGGTTACCTGTGCATGAAATGTTTTTATTAATAATGTGAGATTAGATCCAACCTTTGATTAAAAGGTGATCTAATGGTTGTAAATGTATTGCTAAAGTGTCGTAAGTTTGTATAAGCTTATATAAGCTAGAAAAAATAGTGTTAGAAGGAGAGAGAATTAATGAATTGTAAGAAAGAATTCTTAGGGAGATCTCAGAGGAGCTTGTGAGAGGAAAAGTAATGTACTTTGTGTAAGGTGTGGAAGATTGCAGATCTTCAATTGTATATCATATGGAATAATATATTGGTTGTTTCTTGGTGGACGTAACCCACACCGAGTGAACCCACGCTTACTATCTTGTGTATTTTCTTCTAGTTTTATTTCTGTATTCATTGCTTGTATGCTTAGATATGATTTATACTTTATACAACCTGTATGGTTTAACCCCAACAACTGGTATCAAAAGATTTATTTGAGGGTTTTGTGTGTTGAAAGATTTTACTCACAAAGGGATTTATGATTGAGGGGGGAGCACAATAATGATAAAAGATAGTAACTAAAAAGTAGAGAAATTTTATGGTTCGTAATTATCAGCTATGGAATATGCAGGTGGAGGCTTATCTATATCAGAGAGATTTATATTTACCATTGGATGAGGAGGCAAGGCTTACAAAGATGACTGGTGAGGAATGGAAGATTCTTGACAGAAAGGCTCTGAGATCTATAATATTAAGCATGATAACATTTGTAGCTTCATAATATTACTAAAGCAGTACACCCATGGTAGATTTGATGAAATATTTAGCTAATTTATATGAAAAACCAAGTGCTTCAAATACAATGTTTATTTGATGAAGAAATTATTTAATTCAAAAATACAAGAAGGTGGATCTGTATCAAACCATTTGAATGATTTATATTCCATTGTAAACCAATTAAAATCGGTTACTATTTCATTTGATGAAGATGAAGTTAAATCACTTTTATTCTTATGTCTCTTTTCCAGATACTTGGGATAACTTGGAAATGGCTATTAGTAATACAACATCTACTATTAATATCTTTGAATTTTGATGATTTGGTTGGTATAATCCTGAATGAATAAATATGCAGGAAAAGTACAGGAGAGTCATCATCTAGAAATGATTTGAATGTAGAAAGAAGGGGAAGGCAGAAGGGGAGATCCAAGAGCATGAATAATGGGAAATCAAATTCTAAGAATGGCATATCTAAATCCAAATGTAGATGAATAACTTGTTGGAATTGTGGAAAGAAAGGATATGCAAAGAAGGATTGTTAGTTCAAGTAAAAAAAAGAGAATCTAACAGAAAAAGGTAAAGAGGAAAATGTTGCAACATAAGGTAATGCAAGATGCCCCTATTCTCTCCTTGGATAATAAAATAGAATCATGGGTTTTAGATTTAGGAGATCCTCTTTCCATGCTACTCCTAATAAGGGTTATTTCAGAAATTATGTTTAGGGTAATTTTGGGCATGTTTATTTAGGAGATGATGAAGCATGCAATATTACTCGTAAAGCTATAATTTCATATAAAATTGTCAGAATGGAAATACATGAATATTGAAAGATGTGAGGCATGTGCCAAAGCCTCAGGAGAAATCTAACTTCTACAGGACAACTAGGATAAAGTTGGTTGCATGGTTACATTCATAGCCAACTCTTGGAAAATTACTGAATGGATTTCTTATTAGTGGTAAGAGGAAAGAAGGTGGGAACATTGTATTTGTATATATGTATTAATGATTCCTTTTATGTTCTATATCTACCTAAGATTCAAATGCAAGAATGTTGCATAATCGGTTGGGCCATATCAATAAAAAAGGAAGTGGAAATCTTAAAGGTAAAGGGTAAGTTATCAGATTTGAAATATTGTAGATCTTGATTTCTGTGAGCATTGCATATTCAGAAAGACAAAAGAAAGTGAGATTTCATCAAAGTAGGGGGTGATACAGAAGGAGCATGAAAATTGGAGATTTTTGACTCAAATGTGTGGGGACCAACCCAAGTAGCTTCTCATGAAGGATCCCAATATTATATGACTTTAATTGATGATGCCACAAGAAAGGTATGGGTTTTATTGTTTAAAGTGTAAATTTGATGTTTTTGAGACTTTTAAAATATGGAAAGCCCTTGTGGAAAATGAATCCAATTTAAAATTAAAATTCCTTAGATTTGAAAATGAGTGGTGAGTACTACAGTAAGGACTTTCAATTAAAAATGTGCAATGATTGGAATACACAGAGAAAGAACGAGTTCCTAGAACACCACAAGAGAATGGTGTAGATGTAATGAATGAACAGGACTATCATGGAACATGCTAAGTAGCATGAGGATACATACTAGATTAACCTTACAGTTTTGGGTAGAAGCAGTACACACGATAGTATATTTAATCAACTCGTGGGCATTCAAGTGCATTGGATGGTGGAATACCAGAAGAAACTTGGAATCGAAAAGAGGCAGATCTTTCTTTTCTTATAGTATTTGATTCAGAAAGGCTTTTGTGTATATTGATAAAGAAAATATGAATAAATTGGATGTTGAATCCAAGAGATGAAATTTTATTGGTTATGGCACTGGTGATTTCAAATTGTAGTTTTTGGGATTTAGATGATGCTATACTATTGTTAGGAATCATAAGCATTCAGTGGAATGAAAAGAGAATGTACATGGATCATAGTTTTGGTACCCAGGGATGAACCAAGTGGAATATTTTGTGGAAGAAAATGCATTCTCATATTTAAAATAGACATCTAAAGGTACCGAATTTGGTGAGGTAAATTAGTGTCGGTAGACAGCAAGATCTGACATTAACATGGGTAGAACTGACATCAGTTATAGAAGAACATAACCGATGTCAGTCACCTAGGTGAACCAATGTCGACTATATAGTGACATGGCATCGTTCACTATCATAGGTTGATACGAATGTACAGGATGTACAAAATGAGCCTCCAAGCACCTCATGATTTCTATGTAAGAAGGTCATAACAGGTAAGTTAGACCTCCAGAAATATTTATACCTTCCTTATTTTATCTATTATTGATTGATAGTGGTGAACCAGAAAGTTTTGAAGAAGCAATGTAGGATGGATACCCACAAGAAGTGGGTAGCCTACTGCATTGCATGGATGAGGAAATGGATTCCTTGAAACAATAATCATACATGGGATTTGGTTAAGTTACCAACATGGTAAAAGAATATTACAAGAACAAATGGGTTCACAATATCAAGGAAGAAGAGGGTGGACAGAAAAGATACAAGGCAAGGCTTGTGGTAAAATGTGTTTACACAAAAAACAAGGTATTAATTTTGGTTGATATTTTTTCTCTTGTAGTAAAAAATGGCTTCTATTCGTATTGTTTTGAGTTTAGTTACAGTAGAATATTTGCACTTAGAGTAGCTTGATGTTAAGATTACTTTCCTTCATGGTGATTTAGAGGAAGAGATATATATGTAAAAATCACTTAGTTATGACAGTCAAGGTTAAGGAGAAACATGTTTGCAAGTTGAAAAAGAGCTTGTATGGGCTCAAGCAAGCTCCCAAGGAAATTGTATATGAGGTTTGACAGTTTTATGCATGAGTATTGTTATATGAGATGTGAATATGACCATTGTGTTTATTTTAAGAAGCTTGAAAATGGAAGTTATATTATTTTGTTATTGTATGTAGATGATATGATTATTGCAGTATCTAGTATGCAAGACATTGGTGAGCTTACAAAAACGTTAAGGGTCATACATCCGGAAAAAAAGATTTATAAGTTGCAAATGGCAAATCCTTGACATGTAAATTATCTTTCGTGACGAATGGAGAATGATCAAGACCCATTTTTGACATCGTTAAACCTTGTGTAATTATGTCTAAGCCATGTTAGAACCTATAATAGCTTTTGATATTATTATGTATGACTGGTTTAATATCATACTTTGTTGAGTTGCTGGAGCTCAATTAGGATTTACATATAGTATGATGTATGAAACGATAGCATGGAAAATATAGTAACTAACATCAACTATATTCAAGGACCAACATCAATCACCTGTGACCATTACTATTGGTCACGAGAATGGAGAATTGAGCCCTAAAATTAACGGTTAGGGCTACCTAGAATCATTTACCTGTGTGGGACTGGTCCTAACTTAGTACCCTAAAGAATTAGACCAATTTTAAATATTCAAAAACTAGATCTATTCGATTGTAATTGCACGAATAAGTTCACCACTAAAATTGTATGTGCCTATATATGCATGGGACATTATTGAGCTTAGAAGTAACAGTTAAGAACTTGATACATTTGCATGGTTATTGTGAGAAGGATTGTGAGAGAGAGAATTCTTGGACAAGAAGAAAAAGATTCAGAGAAAGAAAGTATTGTACATCTGAGAGGTGTGGAAGATTAGGAAATCTTCACTATTTTGTCTTGTCAAAGCTAAAGATTAAAAGATTGGCTTGTTTCTTGGTGGACGTAACCCACACTAGGTGAATAACATGTTATATCTTGTGTTGATTAATACTTCTAGTTTTGTATAATTCTTCTGGTAGAATATCCACTTTCATTGGTCATGTATGTCTTAGATATGATATACTATCTGTACAACCTAGTGTGATTAACCCCTACAACTGGTATTAAAGATTTTTGTTTGAGGGTTATGTGTGTTGAAATATATTTACTCACAGAAGGATTGTTGTTTGAGTGGGATCTACAATAATGACAAAAGATAGAAACATAATATAAGGTGGGGATAATTTGGCGACCGTAAAATTATCAATTATGGAAGATGCAGGTTGAAATATTATTTGTATCATAGATGATTTATATTTACCATTGAATGATAAGTGTAGAAGCCTACGAAGATGACTGATGAAAAATGGAAGATTCTTGACAGAAAGGCTCTGGGATCTATAAGATTGATCCTGATAGCATCTAGTAGCTTCTAATATTACTAGAACTAACATTCTATGGTAGATTTGATGAAATATCTTAGCTAATTTATATGAAAAACCTAAGTGCTTCAAAGAATTTTTATTTGATGAATAAATTATTTAATTAAAAGACTACAAGAAGGTGGATTTGTATCGAATCATATGAATGATTTTCGTTCCATTGTAAATCAATTAAAATTGGTTAATATTTCATTTGATAATGAAGAGAAATCACTTTTATTCGTATGCTCTTTTCCTAGATACTTGGGATAGCTTAGTAATGGCCATTAGTAATACAACATCTGCTACTAATATTTTGAAGTTTTGATGATGTGGTTAGTATAATCCTGAATGAATAAATTCACGTAGGAAAATTACATGAGAAGTCATCATCTGGAAATGTCTTTGAATATAGAAAGAAGGGGTAGGACACAAAAGGAGAGATCCAAGATTAAGAATAATGGGAAATAAAATTCTAAGGGATAACAAGTTCTAAATCCAAAGGTAAGAGTAATAACCCACTGGAATTGTGGAAAGAAAGGATATGCAAAGAAATATTATTGGTCAAAGGATAAAGAGACTCAACAACCAGATAAAGGTAAAGAAGAAAATCTTGTTGCAGTAGAGGTAATGCAAGATAATATTATTATTTCTTTAGATAATAGAATTGAATAATGGGTTTTAGATTTAGGAGATTCTTTCCATGCAACTGCTAATAAGGGTTATTTCAGAAATTATGTCTAGGGAAATTTTGGGCATGTTTATCTGGGTGATGATGAACCTTGCAGTAATACTGGTAAAGGGGAAGTTCACCTAAAATTACAGAATGGAAATACATGGGTATTAAAAGATGTGAGACATATGCCAAGCCTCAAAGGGAATCTTATTTCTGTAGGCCAACTAGGTGAATCTGGTTTCATGGTTACTTTCACAATAGACTCTTGGAAAGTCATCAATGGTGTTTTTGTAGTGGAAAGAGGTAAGAAGGTAGGAATGTTATATTTATCTACCTATGTTACTGATTATGTTTCTGCATTATCTACTTCAGATTCATATGCATGCATGTGGCATAATTGGTTGGGCCATATGAGTCAGAAAGGAATACATATCTTAAAATCTAATGAAAAGTTATCAGATTTAAAAGATTTAGATCTTAATTTTTGTGAGCATTGTATCTTTGTAAAGCAAAAGAGAGTGAGATTTCTCAAAGTTGGGGCAACTAAGAAGGAGAATAAATTGGAGCTTGTATACTCAGATGTGTGGGGACCAACTCAGGTAGCTTCTCATGGAGGATCCCAATATTATGTTACTTTCATTGATGATGCTACAAGAAAGGTATGAGTTTATTGCATTAAACGTAAATCTATTGTTTTTGAGACTTTTAAAAGATGGAAAGCCATTTTTGAGAATGAATCAAATTCAAAGTTAAAGTTCCTTAGATCTGATAGTGGTTGTGAATACTGCAGTAAGGCTTTTAATGATTATTTTTTAGTGAATGAGATATGCAGAGAAAGAATGGTTCCAAAAACACCACATGAGAATGATGTTGTAGAAAGAATGAACATGACAATCATGGAACGTGCTAGAAGTATGAGGACACATTCTGGATTGCCTTTCTAGTTTTGGGAAGAAGCAGTTGATAAAACGATTTATTTGATTAATTGCGAGCCTTCAAGTTCACTAGATGGAGGAATACCAGAGGAAGCTTGGACCGGAAAAGAGGTAGATCTTTCTTTTCTTAAAGTTTTTGGTTCAGAAGCTTTTGTGCATATTACTAAGGAAAATAGTAAAAAGTTGGATGCAAAATCCAAGAGATGCACTTTCATTGGTTATGGATCTGGTGATTTCAGATTTCATTTTTTGGGATTTAGAAAATTCTAAAATTATTAGGAGTCGTGATATTGAATGGAATGAAAAGAGAATGTACAAGGATAAAATTTTGATACCCAAGGATGAAACAGTTCAGAAGTTTGTGAATAAAAATTAACTCTCAGATTTAAAAGTAATATTGATAGGGTTACACAGTAACCGGTGTCGGTTGACCCCTGACCGACATTGGTCAGCAGAACTAGTATCGGTTACAGAAGAGCCAATCTGGCATTGGTTAGCAGAATTGATGTCGGTTACAGATAACCGGTGTCAGTCACTAACAAATTTAGATACAAATGTTCAGGAGGTCTAGAATGATCCTCCGGTACCCCAAACTCCAGTGAGAAGGTCATAAAGGGTAAGTAAACCTCCAAAAATATTTACACCTTCTATATTTTATTTATTATTGACTGATAATGGTGAATCAAAGAGTTTTTAAGAAGTAATGAAAAATAAGACCCACATTTAGTGGGAGCATGACATGGATGATGAGATGGACTCCTTGGAATAGAACCCAACTTGAGATTTACTTAAGTTGCTAGAAGGTAAGAGGATATTGCATAAAAATCAGGTTTATAGGATCAAGGAAGAAGAGGGTGGATAGAAAAGATACAAGGCAAGGCTTGTAGTAAAGGGATTTGCACAGAAAACAGACATTGAGTTTGGTGAAATATTTTCTCCTGTTGTAAAGATGACTTCTATTCGTACTGTATTGAGTTTAGTTGCAGTACATGATTTGTATTTAGATAAATTAGATGTGAAGATAGATTTTCTTCATGGTGATTTGGATGAAGATATTTATATGTAGCATCCACTTGGGTATGAAGTCAAGGGTAAGGAGATATTAGTGTGCAGTTTGAAAAAGAGCCTATATGGGATCAAAAAAGCTCCAAGGAAATGGTACATGAGGTTTAATAGTTTTATGCATGAACATGGTTACTTGAGATGTGAATCTGACCATTGTGTTTATTTTAAGAACTTTGAAAGTGGGAACTATATTATTTTGATACTGTATGTGGATGATATGCTTATTGCAGGATCTAGTATGTAGGACATTGGTGAGCTTAAGGGAAATTTAGTTCACACATTTGCTATGAAAGATTTAGGATCTGTACAAAGAATCCTTGGCATGTAAATACATAGAGATAAGAAGAAAAATAAATTGTATTTGTCTCAGGAGGATTATATCTACAGGGTGTTATAAAGGTTCAAGACGCAGAATGTAAAACCTATTGGTACACCTATGGCTGGACACTTCAAATTGAGAAAAGATTAGTGTCCATCACATGATAAGGTCAAATACATGACATGAGTGCTATATGCTTCAGCAGTTAGGAGTCTCATGTATGCTATGGTTTGTACTAGACCATACATTGCATAGGCAATGAGAGTTGTGAGTAGATATATGGCCAATCTAGGTAAAGAACATTGGAAAGAAGTCCAATGGATACTCATGTATTTGAAATGGACATCTAGCATACAATTATGCTATGGAGGTTTAGATATTTCATTATGTGTATATGTTGATTCAGATATGGCTAGAGATTTGGACGGTAGAAGGAGCACTACTGGATATATTTTCACAATAGGTGGGATGACAGCTAGCTAGATTTAAAAATTGCAGAAGGTTGTGACTTTTTTTACTATAGAGTCCGATAATGTTGCATCTACAGAGGCTAGCAAGGAGATGATATGTATGAGTATGTTCATGAAAGAGTTGGGAAAAGAGTAAGATGATTGTAAATTGTTCAGTGACAGTCAGAGTGTAATTCATTTGGCAAAGAACTTAGCATTTCATTCAAAAATGAAACACATCCAATTGAGGTATCACTTCGTATGAAAGGTATTAGAGGATGGAAAGTTGAATTTGGAAAAGATTCATACGAGTGAGAACCCTGTGGATATGCTAACGAAGCCATTAGCAAAGGAGAAGTTGGAGCTACACTCCACTTTTATTGGTCTTCAAGTTTTAGACTTGAAGAGGAAGAAACAAAGATAAGGAAGGATCCAAGAATGACATTGTACAGGTATGGTGTAGTAAGTAATCTCCAAGTGGGAGATTATTGAGTTGTGGAGCTCAATTACTTTAGATTAGCATGCAATATGAAACTTGCTAGAAAACATAGTAACCGACATCAGTTATGGAGGGACCGACATCGGTCACCTATGAGTGACATCGGTTAGGGATAACTGATGTCACTTACCTATGTGGGAGTGTTTTATTTAACTCTTGGGAATTAGATCTATTTTTAGTATTAAAGCAGATCTATTGATTGTAATTGCATTGCTAAGTGCCCTAAGTTTGTAAATGTCTATATAAGCATGAAAGCTAGGGTTTAGAAGTAAGAATTAAGAAGAAATTGAAAAATTTGATGATTATTGTCATAATAATTATGAGAGAGAGAATTCTTGGAGAAGAAGAAAAATATTGAGAGAAATAAAGTAATATACATTTGAGAGGTGTAGACGATTGTAAATCTTCGCTGTATATCTTGTCAAATCTTTGGATAATATATTGGATTGTTTCTTGGTGGACGTAGCCCACACTGGGTGAACCACATTAAATTTGGTGTTGATTTATACCTCTTGTTTTGTATAATTCTTCTGGTAGAAAATCCACTTTCATTACATGTATGTTTAGATGTGATAGATTATCTGTTCAACCTTGTGCTAACCCCAACACATCCAACCCTATACGTTGACAAAAAATGGTCGTCCAACCTAATCTAATACTACATAGATGTCCATCTAACATTGTGAAACTGTAAAAATATTTGAAATATCAAATCTCCTATTCTGTGAAACATTTTTTAGATATTCACCATTTTTTAGAAAGTCAATTTTAGAGATTCATCACCCATTCTATAATAGTTTTTTGGAGGGGGTTCTTAGAATAAACCCTTTTCAAACTATTTGGGGTGTGTTTGCAAGAATCCAAATTTGGAAATTTGAACCTTGGATTTATTCACATGCTCAATAATATAAAAAGGTGTGGAAGGGGTTGGAATAGGAGAAACAATTTCTTTAGAGGGTGGAGGTGATGCTACTTTAGAATCTTGGGCATTCTTGGTGAATGGAGTAGTAGCTTGAGAGGGAGTAGATGATTTTTATTGAGCGGGGGTGGAAGATTCTGTAGGATTGGCCATTTATACATAATTATATTTATAATTAGGAGATGTTCTAGTGGAATTACTTGGTACAACAACTTGTTTCTTGCCTTGCACTAAGTCTGGTTTGTCCTTTGCAAATTATATCAAGGGTGGGAGCTGAGATCCTATTTTTATTATCTTATTCTAGTTTCTTAGAGATCATATTTGTTCTTTATTTTCTTGGCAGGTATGGAGGAAGAGGCTCCCTTATGAGACTGGGGGTGAGTGAACACTACGCACAAGAAGGTTGGTGCTTCTTCATCATCATCATTGTCTTCCCTCAAGTCATACTCAAAAAATATAAAATGTGTATCATTCTCAATTTATTAAATAGCGATGATATTTCCATATTCACCTTCCTCTTCTGGTTCTTCAATCTCTTTTTCTTAGTCTTCTTCTTCTGCTTCCTAGGCTGCATTTATTAGTGGTGCCTCAAATGTTAGCCTACGCAGAGGTGGGGTAATATTTGGTCTGTTTGGAAAATTACTATTCTTCTTTGGAGCATCCCTCAAAGTGATTTGTGTGACCTACTTCTTAAGTGAAATAATATCATTTGCCAACTTCTGAAGCAGAGGATATGTGGAGGTAGAACTAAATATTTGAACTTTTTGTTTACTATTTTGATTTTTGGCTTTTTTGGATAGAATTAGATCATCTTCTATCTCTATGGCATATTCTTGAGCAATGATGCAATATTTTGAGAATAAAGCCCACTTTGGATAGCTGATCATTAATGAAGAATATTTTCATATTGTCATTGTAATGCATGGATTCAATAGGTATTTTTTTCATTAACCTATTATACCAAGCTACAAAATATCTCATGGATTCATTAGACTCCTTTTTCATTTGTACCAACTACACTAAGAGATCTTGAAAGTCTTCAGTAGACTTGAATATAGATTCAAAGAGAGTTCCAATGTCATCCCAACAAGTAATAGACCTGATCCGTAGAAGCTAAAACCATTTTTCCACCTTTACTTGTAGAAATTCTAAAAATAGTCTAACTGAAACATCCTCGTGATCTACTCTGTACACCATAGGTAGTGATGAATGTTGCCACGTGCTCCTCTAGAATTTGATCTAGTTTTTAACCCATGGATGGGTTGAGGAAGAGCAAGTGGGATTGTGTTTCTGCCCCATGGCATAATGGGTTGAGGTCTTTCTTCATCACCCATCATGGCTTCAGCTCTTGCCTCAAATATTTGTCTTGCTTCTTCTCTAGCTGCGACTCTTGCCTCTACTCTTTCTTGAGCTCTTTCTATTTCTTCAATTTTAGCCCTTACTTTGACTTATTCTATTGTTACATCTTCCACTCTTTCTTGAGCTTATTCTTCAGTTTTTACATCCATAAATTTTTCAAATTCTTTGCTGAGATTTGGAAACTCTATGTCTAATGGATTGACAATAATTGGACTACCGGTGCGAGGAGCTTCAAGATAGAAAGATTGGTGAGGATTCCTAGATAGCTCTCACCTTCTTTGTGTTTCTTCATAGATGGGGTCAATATCTCCTCCTTGCCTTTGTGACCTTGTGCACATGCTGTCAGCTAGCTTACAAATTTGGAATTATCCTAAAATCTTCTTTGTTGTACTTGTTCTTATCTTTCTCTTTCCAAATCTATAACATGTTGTCCTTCCAAATCTAACACTCTTGTGGCTATGAAATATTGTGTAAAGATTTCTCTACTATGTCAAATGGTTTCCCTCAAGTCATATGTGATATCTTCTTGAATGCGGAACAACAACTTGGGTATTTGGAGGAGAGGGTTATCGGGTATAACCATTGGTTAGAGACATAAGGCTTGGATACTTTTCAAATTCCAGAATTCAATATTTTTTGGATATTTGATTTGTTTTGGATTTTTTTGATACGTATGTTGGGTGCAGAGTGCTATTAATTCTTCCCCACAGTGGGCACCAAAAAAATGTTGGTGAGAAATTTTTTTTGGTGGGAAAATTTGTCAGGTAGACAAATTGGTGGGTATCTTGCCAACGCTCTGGGACTCTAGGGTCCATGTGCTTAGATGGTGAAACTCCATTTATTGTGAGTAAACTAAAATGGAATTTTGTTGATGGATAAGAGGTTAGATATATCTAATAGGTGCACTCCACTGTACCCATGGTAAATGCTTGCAATGAATTTTAAGGGATGAATTTGTTGAATTACAGGGAAGAGGGAGTGAGAAATTAGGAAGGGGAGATTAGATTTGTAAGTAGAAAATTAGATTCATACCAAAGATAATAAAAAGTAGCACATACACAACTTATAGGAAATAAATAAATATGCTTATAACATCAATGATGAGAGGAAACCATGCACACACAGTTGCACACATTCATGCATCATGAAAAGAAGAAAATCCTTTCTTTATTGATATCTTCACAAGTTTTACAATGCTAGAGACTGGAAGAAAAATAAATAGGGAAAATAGAAGAATGCTATCTCTTTTGCCTTTCTCAAATAGATCTCTCTCTTGAGTGCACAAAATTGACAACCCTTAAGAATGAGGATGTCATTACATTATATAGACTAAGAAATGACTCACCTACCCCCATGTGTATTTTCACTTGCCTTTTCCACTTGTGAGTTTTGGTATTCCTAGGAAAAAACATTAAGTCCCCTTTTATAAAATAAGAGTGAATTATTATATTTTTAGACTTTAGTCACATTTATGAATAAGATGAAAATAAAAAGTACAAGCCCCCAAAGAACAATTAGAAAATTAAGGAAGGATGGGAAGGGGGAGAAAATATAGAAAAGAGGAAGAGAGAGAGAGAGAGAGAGAGCTAATCTGATGAAGATCCTACCACTAATAGACTCCTAGAAAGTTCACCAGGTGAAATCTCAATGCCCTTGAATTGTTTGCTAAACCTCGCCACCACAGGTACCTTTTTTTCAGCTTGAGGAAGATGGATAAAGCTCAATTATTTGGTGTAGTTCTCTAAGAGATAGTTAATGTTTTTACACTTTGAGCACCAAATTTTATGATCTCTTGTGGGTATTGGAAATGACCACTCTTATATTTTCCAAGGATTCCAGTCTGGCTTCATTGAACGAGAATGGATCTCTAGAATCTTTCTTGACTAAATCTTTGAAGGATTTGAAGAGATCATCAATGAAGTATCTTCACTCATGTCTGACACTCCAAGCTTATGTACCTGAACATCATCATATTTTTTATATTTTCCCAACTTCCTCCTCATATGAATCAAGCTCATTGATGGCATGTTTTATCATTTAATATTGGGAAACTAAGACCTGAGCCCAAACCTAAGACAATTCCTCTGATGGTGAAGAGAACACTCCTTTGGATATCAAGAGGGGTGATTTAAATTTTCTCATCTCCATAACCAAAGGGTATACCTAATCCCAATGATCCTTCTGAACCTAAATTGTTTCAATTGTCATGATTATCTTCATGGTAGTGGCATCTATGTACATGTAAAATGTCAGCATCTTGGATTAAAAAACCTTCCCTTTCTCAAGGATTGTACTTTCCCACTTGTCATCTTCCTTTCCTTTCATGGTGAATCCTTACGTTTCAATAATGGAATCAAGATCAAATATACTTATAGGAGTGAATTCTTCAGCTAGGAGATAATTGGTAGCATTCGGATCTAGGATCAATTGTACATAGGAAGTGAGGGTTTGAATGCAGTCTTTTGCTTCATCTAACTTCTCCCTATATTCTTGATTTCTCTTGACAAGGCAAGTGGAAGACTCTTGAAACAAGTGAATGTCACTCCCATGTGTTGTTGGACCCAGGGGGAATTTTCTCATCTTATAATCATTCGGGGTCCTTTCTTCAGTGGGATTGATGAACTTCGGTCTGATTACCTCTATTTATTAGTTTCCTAAGGTGCCACTGAAGAATCGAGAAGTCACTTTATCTAATCTTCCTTTCTTCTCCTTGACCATCGAGGCGATAGCCGAGAAGTCAGGAATGGTCACTTGTTACACTATGTGAGTTTTTTTTGTGATAATATCCTACACCCAATGGAATATATCATTGGTTTATGGCTCAACACTCGAAAACATTGCAACTTCTTGCTCCAAATGAGGAGGGATATCCTGTGCAGGTGGGACCAATGTAATAGTAGGAGATGAGAGACTTGGATATTGTTATGGTGCAGAGAGGTGGGACATGTCAATTCCCCCTTATTCTAGATCCACCACAGGTTCTTCCACATTTTTGGATTTCTTATGCAGTCTCCTATAGCAAGGGGTCTTAGGTTCCTCCGGTTTCCTCTTCATTATTTCTCCTAAATGAGTTGAGATGAGAGCCTTTTCCTTAGCCTATGAGGCATGATAAGATGCTTGTCTTTAGAGGGATGGAAAGTTTCCTGATGAGATAAGATCAGATCTTTTTCTCCTGAACCATTATTTGAACCTTTTGATCACCACCTTTGTTCAATATTTGATGTTTTTGGACTCACGAACACTTCAAACAACATGGGGAAGAGGATACTCCTTCATTGTGGGGTACTCTGGATCAAAAATTTATGAGCCATCCTCCTGGACACCATCTTCATACCCATTAAATTTGAATTCCTTCATTTAATTTATCACCATACTTTTATGATTGCAGTCCCTGACCTCATACTTATCAACATAATTTACCAAGAAATAATCAATTTGAGGGAGATGGCAAAAATCAGGAGGGTGAAATGAGTTTTGATCTTATCTAATGTCAAAATATTCCCTTAAGGTGTATGAGTGCATATTGATAGGGGATAGGTCAGATTCATTATTGGAAACATCATGAAAAATATTGCAAGTGAAAATCCCTAGTGAGATAGGAAAGGAATCCTCTTCTTCTTCCAGTTTCTCAGCTTATTATTCACATGCATAAATTGTCTACATAGTTCCATCAATAAGACCATGTCACTCAGATAGCGAGGAAACCTCCATGGAGAAATATCAAATCATTACACTTTGATAAAGGAGAATGTTGAAAATTGAATGAAGTATGATCCATACCTCCTAACTAGGGCGACGAGTTGTGAATACATCCTCAAATGTTGGTTTCCTTCTAACAACTTAACCACATACATTGTGATTATATCATTCACCTTGGAAAAGTGTTGATTACTCACTTTCAAGACCAATTGTGGGTATTTATCGAATACAAGAGCCTTTTGAGATACATTATGAGCAGGTTTCAGGACCCTTAATGGTCTTATGTTCACCAAGGAATAGACCAGGTATGAAGTCATGAAGAACTTATTAGAAGTAGGTACCTAGAGAAATTGGTGATGCAAGTTTTCATTGATGAGATGCCCCCAATAATCACCTACTTTCCTTTGAGGATCCTGAGAATGAAAATTTACATTCAATCATGGAAAATATTCATGTTCTCTTCTCCTTATTATGGAAAAATCACAATACCCCTGAATGGCCAAGTTGTGGATGGGGATTTCAGTGTGATTTCCAAATAATGAGCTATCCAAAAATGTGTGACCCTTCAAAATGGGATAAATCTCTGGAGAAGGTCAGTTCTTGATCCTAATCTTACCTACCACAACTACTCATAATGCAAGTAAGACCTATCTAATCCTAAACAAAACTTCCAAGGAGCTAGGGAGAGAGATGCATGAAAAGTAAAATCTAAACTAAGAGTGGTGATACAACAAGAAAAGGAGATGTTAGACAAATTCCCAACCCTGTGAAATAGGGAAGAATGCACTTGGAGAGGGTGGTCATACAACACATACCAACTTGCACACATTACGCAATTCCCAAACAAACACAAAAACACTAAATCCCTACAATGGAAACATTATTTTACACAGGATACCTGACAAAAATGAGAGGTAAGATGAAAAAAAAAAGCCATGAGAGGCTAGGAAAATTAACACAAACATAGTTTTATTGCTCCATATGAATTTACGTAGTGCATTGAAATGGAGAGAGGTAAGAGTGCCATTACATTTGTCAATGCGAGGGCCTTAAGCCCTATAAAATTCATAATAACTCAGCTACAGAAAAGGAGAATAAGGGTGCAGAGTGGAGAAAATGACCAACTCCTCATTTTTTGCAACCCCACTACAATTTTTAGAATAAATTTTGAAGGAGAGAGAGAGAGGAAAACTAAAATCTCTTCTAACTACCTACAAAATCCATCATGATAGCTACACCAAGGATGATAAAACCTTCAAAACCCATATCTTCATGTACCTTACCTTGTGAAAGAAGAAAAAAAAGCCCATACCCTCATAAATAAACCTCCACCTAACACAACACTATTAACTCTTCATGAATTTCAGAAGCTCAAAAACTCATGAATTCTATTTCTGATGATTCCACAATGTAGATATTCTCCTTATCTTTCCAACGATTGTTTTTTTTTGTGAAAAAAAGACATCAAGAGCTTTAGATATGGAATTTTGGGTTTCTTGGGGATTCTATAATTTTTGGGGTTTCAAAACCCATGAAATTCCATTTTTCTTGTCTCCATCATGAGGCTCTCTCTTTCACCTTTCCATTGGTTATAAGTTTGTGCAATTTAGACCACTAAAGTTCAAGTTATGGCATTTTCTATGGAAGAGGGTTTTTATGTGTATTTGGGCCTGTGCATGGGTTGATGGTGAGCCAACTTGCTGAGTTGCTCAGAGGGATCCTAGTTTGCATTTCATGGTAGTGGTCCCTATTTTACATCTCCCACTTGGACGAGTCACCCTCACAACCGTCAAGTTCTTCGTTGTAGATCCCGACACTCTTGATAATATAACGTCATCATTGCAATGACATCCCCTTTGTTCAGTGATCTCTGAGCTCCCTTTGATTTGCGTTCTCCATCAAACATGTTAAGGAAAAATTGGATGATCCTCATTTTCTAGCTTATTACACGTAGATCTTTCAGAACATTCTTCCCTTCACTGTATTGGTTTGTATTTACTTGGATCCCCACATCGCGTAAACCCTTGCATCCATTGTTGTCTATTTGGGAAAAATATGTGGGTATTATCAATCCCTTTAGATCTCCCTTTATCATGCCAAAATTTACAAATACCCCACAACATGACCTTTCTTTCACTGGTTTTCTATTAGGCTCGATGCATTGTTTTAAAGCCTATCCCAAGCCCTTTGGACCTCGCCACATTACTTGGATATCCCCTCTTTGCATCAAAATGAATTCAAGCGATGTACCAAGCCAATGACTTGCCACCCAAGCTACATTACATGGCCCTTCTGCATTTAATAACTTAGTTATTGAGCCCACCAAATGAGTTCACTTGGTCAATTTGAAGATTTTTGTCATAAATCCATAGATTTCCCCCTCGAAGCCAATGTTACTATTCATCCTCGAGCCCCCACAAATTCTTCAAAATTGTGAAACTCCGAAGTCTGAAGTTTGGACTTCAGGTTTTAGAAAATTTCTTTTTGGGCTAGTGACACTATTCATTTGACGAGTGACTCATTTTTTCTAAAACTCTGAGGTCATTTTCTCCGAAGTTGACCATCCTCGAGCTCCAAAATTTTAGAGTTTTGTGGCCCTTTAAATCAGAGATTTGACAAGGTCTGTCCCCTCACATTATTTGATCAGCACACCCAAAATTCTAGAATTATGTAACTTCGAAGATGGCCAGACCAATCTCTAAGATCCACATCATTCCTTTCATTTAGTTTGGCTGGGGGAATCCCACTTTGCTTTCCATTGTGACCTGAATCCTAGTTAGATCTTAGCTTGGGATATGTGGACCTCCCTCTGTGTTGTACTTGCAAGCTTGACCATGGGATCCTTCATCACATCATCAAGCCATTTTTGCTAGGTCCTAACTAGGATCCTCACCTCATTGCCATCAGTATTCGCAAGCTTTCCAACATAATTAGGCTATCTTCACCCTGCAATCTTGATCTGAATCTTCTCCACACAACTCAGACCTTGCCTAGCCTTAATAGTGATCCATCTAACTCATTGGGTATCCAGTTAGCTCACCCTGGACCAGACTAGTCGCTTCTCCCACCTGTGTGTCAAGCTGTTCATTTTAGGCACCAAACCCAACTGCCATGCCCAATAGCTCACCATTACTATTTTTTGGCCTCCTTTATTTTCAATGGCCAACTCATTGGCCTTCACAATTTCCCTGAGCCACTTTTCTTGTGTATGCCATGATCTCTATCCTTGTAATTTTGGAGCTTGGTTTTGATCTCATCTTACTTCTATTTTCCGTGCGACCCGCCGTTTATTTACCACTCGATCTTAATCATGATTTCTTCCTATATCACACTCGAGTTCAATGTAACTTGGCTTACCAAGCTACTCAGCAAGTCCTCTCTCACTTCTATCTTCCTAGCTTAGTTCTCATTGCACGGAGCCCCCTTTTGCTTCACGGGTCATAGTCGTAAGCTCTCTTTTTCTGCCGGCCCTTGAATCATCTGAGACACTTCCGAATATAGGTTTCCTAGGATATTATGAGCTTTTCTGAGATCATTAATACCCTATACCCATTTTGTACTTCATGAGCTCATCGAGTAGCTCAACAAGCTACTCGGTGAGCTATTTTTTCTAGTCCTCCCCATGTAGCTTCCCTTTACAAATTTTGGGAATGAAATCACTAGTTTTGGAATTTCTCTGTGCAAGGGGTTAGTAAGGACTTAATAACTGATCCATAGGCCCACTGACCAAATCTGACCACTTTTTTTTTAAACCGATGTGGGCCTACCGGGCCCATTATTCACCAGTAAGAAATTCTAAGTTTTCTCAAAACCAAGAAGAGGAAAAACTTTCCTCAATAGATTTTTGACTCCTGAAACCTCCCAAATGTTCTGAAAGCACTCCATTTTTCTTATAGATCCCATATTCTCTTGCAAGGTCCTCTCCAGTGCTAAGGTCATGCCTACCCTGTTGTCCATTTTTCCTAGGGGAAAAATGGATAAAAAATTGGTGACTCGTGGAGACATCTTCCTGCTCAATGTTCATATACCATAAGACTAAAACATCCATTAGGTATGTAGTCATTAGTTATAGCCTACAATTGATACAAACCTTTGAATTTCCTTGAAACCACCTACAACACTGATTAATTGACCATCTAACTTATAATATTTTGAATTATAATTTTTGTGAGAGTGGAAAATTGTTTGAACTTGGGATTTTCACCCTTTTTCTCTCTACAGTCCTGATCTTTGGTACCAAAACATGGACTTTTGAACTTGTCCCGAAACCTAATTTTTCCAAGTATGAGCATGTTGAACCCAACAATTTCTCAGTACACATGGCATATTGCAGATTTTTAAGTAAAAAATTTGCTGAGTTGGGACAACATGAAACTCTATTAAATATTTGATTTTTATCTTCTTCTGAATGTCCCATTTCGGACCTTGAGAAGGATTTGATGACTATCCATAGGGAATACCTTGTTGTTTGAAATTTAGGCTATGTTGTTGTTATGAATCATGGGTAACTTTGAATGATTAGGGGATGATTTTACGATCCTAGAAACTCAATGATTGATTTAAATGAACAAGAGTATGAAAATTTATTAAACATGTCTCTTATTAAATTTAGTTTCTTTGTATTTGGATTGAATTGAAAATTGCAACTGTTCCCTACAAATATGAGCTTCCCTCCCATGGCATTTCTCGTGGGAGGCGTACTGAAGCATGGTGTACTATGCTAGAGAAAAACTAAAAAAAAAACTATGTACAAAATGACGAATCATACATGATCAAATGAGACATGCAGAGTGTGCAAGAGAACTTGTTATGAAAAAATAAAAGCTAATCCTACCCTACAATAACTGGAGAAAGAGAGGAATTTAAAAAAATCCTGACACTGGTAGATAAAAGTAACTCCCTTTTCTTACAACTTGTAGCCATGCGGATAATTTGACACTAGACATGGCTATGCATATGAGTGAAAAAATGATATAACAGTAACTTTCCACCCATATCATCAAGATATCAACTAGAAAAAAAAAAGTACCCCTTCAGAATGATTTACATGGGGCTCTTGGAGGTGTTGTTGCTTATGTAGCTAATCTTTGGTACTTTGAGACTCGACCTCATGTTCGGAAATGGACATGACCGATTGTGAAAAATCTGATCCTAACTCTAACGAAACTAAATATCTCATAGGGCATGGCCTAAACTACCGTATTTTCCCACTACTCTGAGTTTCAATCTAAATAAGAAAGTATTCATGCATACTTTCCTGGAAAAGGTGATTATCTGTAACTTGATTTTATTCCTTTTACACATTTAAAGACACCTGATGCTACACCTTAGTGGATGGTATGAAAAGGGAGACCTCCTTTTTCCCTTTCTCTTCCTTTCACACTGTGAAACTTGGAAGATTCAATTCCTCCAATCCAGCCTCAAGAGGAATCGTATGAGAGAAAGGATTCCCTTGCATGTACCTTCCCATGGAAACAAGAAACTCTTTCGTATCATGAAACCCCTTAGGATTTCTCGTAGCCTCTAGTGACCCGCTGCTAGTGATTGTATTTTGTTTCTCACTATTTATAATTTGGAGTTCCTCCTTTGCCTCTTGGAAGTAAGGCTAACTTGCACATGCATTTCCCTCATCCAAATTGAATTTTGAGGGGTCAAACTCCTCCTCTTACTGCTCCTGAGGGATTCTATGGACAGTAAGGTATTAAAGACTCTCCTCTGTATTGGATTCATTAGAAAGGCCATCTTCAACAAAGGAAAAAGGAAGAGGGAAATCTAAACTTTCATTGACATGAGAGAGAGAGAGAGAGAGAGAGTTTCGATGATATCCTCCTCCTGTAGAGCCTCCAAAATTGGCTTGCTTTCCTCCATGGTGTCTTTTGGGTTTGCAACTTGTTCATCATGAGGCTCCTCATCCTCGAAAAAAACATAGGAGATCTCAAACTTATCCTCAAAATCAAAATCCAGAGAGGATGAATTAGGAGAATGGGTCAAGGTTTCTTGCGTTGCCTGCCTTGAACCTTGGTTATCTGGACTTGTTTATTTCTCCTCTGTGGCAAGAAAATGCTTCTCTTCTTTCGAATTTGGAGTTACTCCATCTCACTCTCCTACTGATTTTGTAGCTAGTGAAGGATCAAGAGTTTCTAAAAATAGAGTTCCCTCATGGACACTACACTTAGAACAAATGGAGTGTTGATCATTATCCTCTCATTGTTCTTTTGTTGTTTCAACCTATGCTTTCACTTCTTTCTCTTTCTTTATTACTCTTGCAGACTCAGTTTTAACCACGTTTTCTCCAACCTTGACCTCCTCTAGAGGTTTAACTAACAATGGGATCTTATTGATCCTGAATCTTAGGGCCAAGCTCACCAAGTTTTTCATCATTTATTCTTTTGTTAGTTGTTCTTCTTTCTTCTCCCCCTAACTTATTTTTTGGGTTTCTTCCCATCATGGACTCGGGAATGCAAGAGGAGGGGTGGGTTGGGATTCAATAGATTTTTGCATTGATTTTGGTGGTGGAGGGGAAGGTTTTGTATTGTGTCCTTGTGGAGGAATTTTTGGTTTAGAGGGGAAAATGGGGGAAATTTGAGATGGGCAGGAAGAGTGGAAGGTGAAGAAGTGGGTTCTACAATGGGGGTAGTAGAAGTGATTCTTGGAAATTCATTTTGGGGTTGAAATGACATTTATTGGGGAATGGGGAAAGGACTATAAGATGGAAATGCTAAATTTTCCCATTAACTTCCATAATATTCAACATCCTTAATCCATTCTTCAAGTTGGGGCAACATTTCAATTATGTAGCCAAGTTTCTCTTGTAGGCTGAAATAGCTTGGACTAGGGCCTTCCCATGGATAAGGGACCCCGAATCCAATCTTGAATGATTTCTCTTGATGGGTAGCCTGGGATTGCATCATACCTACCTACAATTTGTTGATCTTTATCTGCAACTCAACATCTCCTAGTGAAGGATAAACTCCATAGTCTACACACTTTTGACCCTGAAAATATGCATAGTTTAGTGGATAGCCAAACTGATCTGCTTCTTGTCCATGGGAATATGCATATTGATTCCCATCATAGAATGGTTCTAGAGGTGGTTGATAGTACCCTAGAAATGAACTCTTCAAATCTCGAGGTGGGTTGGATTGATAGGGATGTTTCCTTAAGCGTGAATCCCATGATGCAAATGAGGCCATGATTGCACGACTTCATGGAATGGAGGAAAATGAAAGAGATCGAAAGGAAAATTGGATGGAAATGGGAGGAGAAGAGATGATTCAAAACTCAGAGAATATGGGTTTTTGACCAGATGGAGTCATCACTTTTTCTTTGCAGGTGCCTTTAAATGAAGTGGTTCCACCAAGATCACAACAACTCAATGGAATGAAATGAATACTTATGTGCACACCTTGAAGGGACCAAAAATGGTTGCGGGGGTTGGAATGATTCAACTACTATTGATCTCTGAATCCCAAAATTTTAGAACCTGGCTCTACTTGAAAACTTCTGAAATATAAAATTCAAGACACCAAATAACCTCCAAGATCTAAAGTAGGAAAACCCTGAAATTTCAAAGCACATGCAAATTATGAAATATGAAAAATACTGAAATTTTGAAACCCAAAATCCCAAAAATTGTGAAATTTGGAAAAGTCTGAAATCTCAAAAGTTCCAAAATTTTGAAACCTAATATTCCGAAATGTAAAAAATTACAAAATTTTAAAATTGAGAATTTGGGATTTCTAAGAGTACCCTTTTTATCTTCAACTCCTAATCTATCATTTGGTGAAATTTTGATCCCATTTTACACATGTTAATCCCTTAAAAAATTATTTTTAAACTTTGAACCTATTGTAGAACTCTGAAATCTGAAATATGAGTACTCTAAATTCTGACAAGGAGAAGGGTTTTTTAGAAAAGGCTTTTTTTTGAACTTGGCTTCAATGTGACTCAGATTTGCAATAGAACAACTTGTTAAAGAATAAAACCATGAATTCAATTTTATCACACCAGGCATGCCAAAATTTTTATGGAAAAATCACGACACCCCCTAAATGGCCAAGTTATGGATGGGGCATTTGGTGTGATTGCCAAACATTGAGATATCCCAAAGTGTGGGACCCTGTGAAATAGGATAGATCTCTAGAGAAGGTTAGTTCCTACTCCTAATGCAAGTAAAACCTATCTAATCCTAAACTAAACTTCTAAGGAGACAGGGAGAGATATGCATGGAAAGTAAAACCTACACTAAAAATGGTGATACATCAAGAAAAGGAGAAGCTATACAGATTCCCAACCCTATAAAATGGGGAGGAATGTACTTGGAGAGGGTGGGAATGCAACACAGAACAAATTTCATGCATTACACCATTCCCAAATAGACACAAAAACACCAAATCCATACAATGGAAACATTAGTTTGCATAGAACACCTGATAGTAATGAGAGGTAAGATGAAAACAACAAACCAAGATAGGCTAGGAAAATTAACATAAACATAATTTTGTTTCTCCATATCAATTTACACAGTACATTGCAATGGAGAGAGGTAAGAGTGCCATTAAATTTCTCTGTGTGAAGGCCTTTAGCCCCATGAAATTCACAACAGATCAGCTGAAGGAAAGGAGAATAAGGGTGAAGAGGGGAGAAAAATGACCAACTCCTCATTTTTTGCAACCCCATTACAATTTATAGAAGAAATGTTGGAGGAGAGAGAGAGAGGAAAACCAAAATCTCTTCCAACCACCTACAAAATCCATCATGATACTTGCAATAAGGATGAGAAAACATGAAAAACCCATATCTTCATGTACCTTGCCTTGTGGAAGAAAAAAGCAAGCCCATACCCTCATAAATAAACCTCCACCTACCACAACACTTAAATCTTCATGAATTTATGAAGTTCAGAAACTCCAAAATTCCATTTTTGACAATTCCATGATGTAGATCATCTCCTCTGCTTTCCAACGACTATTTTTTTTAATGAAAAATAGACATCCAGAGCTCTAGATATGGCATTTTGGGTTTCTTGGGGCCTCTATAGTTTGTAGGGTTTCAAAACCTCTGAAAATAAATTTTTGTTATCTCCATCATGAGGCTCTCTCTTTTACCTTCCCGTTGGTTGTAATTTTTCACAATTCATACCACCAAAGTTTGAGTTATGACATTTTTTGTTGAATAGGGTTTTTGTGTGTATTTGGGCCTATACATGGGTTGATGGTGAGCTAGCTTTCCGAGATGATTTCCGACCTACATGATGAGCTCTGTGGGTGAGCTCTTGGTTTACATTTTTTGGTGGCAGCCCCTATTTTACATCTCCCGCTTGGGTGATTCACCCTCATAACTATCGAGTTCTTCTTCGTAGATCCCCCTACTCTTGCCAATATAATGGAACCATTGTAATGAAATCCCCTTCGTTCAATGAGATTTGAGCTCCCTTTGAGTTGCATGCTCAATGAAACATGTCAAGGCTGACTTAGATGATATTCATTTGCTAGATTATTACATGCAAATCTTCCACAAAATTCTCTCCTTCACTAGATTGGTTCCATTTACTTGGCTCCCTGCATTGTGCAAACCCCCACCTCCATTGTTGGCTGTTTGGGAAAAATATATGGGTATTATCGATCCCCTCGGCTCTCCCTTTATCATGCTAAAATTTACAAAGACCCCGCCATATGACCTTTCTTTATCTGGTTTTCTTTCAGGCTTGATGCATTGTTTCAAAGCCTATACTGGCCCTTCAGACCTTGCCACATTACTCAGATTTCACCGGTTTACATTGAAATGACTCCACGTGATGCGCCAAGCTAACAAACTACCACCTAAAATACATTATGTGGCCCTTCTACATTGACTAGGTCGGTTTTTGAGCCTACCAATTGAGTTGACTTGATCAATTTGGAAATTTCTGTCATAAATTTGTATATTCCCCCCCTAAAGCCAACATCACTGTTCATCCTTGAGCCCCCACAAATTCTCTAAAATTACGAAACCTAGAAGTCTTAAATTTGGACTTCGAGTTTTTGAAATTTTCTTTTCGAGCTCATGACACTGTTCATCCAGCGAGTGGCTCATATTTTCCAAAAATTTGAGGTCATTTTCTCCGAAGTTAACCATCCTTAACCTCCAAAATTTAAGAGTTTCATGCCCCCTTGAATTAGACATTTGACCCAATCCTTTCCCTTGCATTCTCTGATCACCCCACCTGAAACTCTTAAATTATGTAACTTCATAGATGCCCAGACCAATTACAAAGCTCCACAATGTTCATTTCATTTCTTTGGTCAGGGGAATCCCACTTTGCTTTCCATTATGAGCCAAATCCTGGTTCGGTCTTATCTTGGGATATGCCAAGCTCCATCTGTGTTATACTTGCAAGCTTGACCACAGGTTCCTTCATCACGTCATCGAGCTATTTTTTTTGGGTCCTAACTAGGTTCCTCACCTCATTGCCACTAGTCTTCATGAGCTTTCCAAAGTAATTGGGCTATCTTCACCCTGCAAGCCCAAGCTCTATCTTCCCTATATAGGTCAGACCTTGCCTAGCCATAAGAGCGATCCATCCGACTCATTGCATGGCTTTGAATTGCTGGGTATCCCATGAGCTTTCCCTAGAATTAATTGGTTGTTACTCCCACATGTGTGCTAAGCCGTTCATTATAGGTGGCGAACCCATCTATCATGCCTGATAGCTTGCCATCCCTATTTTGTGGCATCCTTTATTTTGAATTTTTAACTCATTGTCCTTCATGGTTTCCTTGAGCCACTTTCCTGTATATGCCACAAGCTCTATCCTTGTAATTATGGAGCTCGGTTTTGAGCTCGTCTTACTTACACTTACCATGTGACCCACTGTTTATTTACCATTTGATCTCAATCATGAGCTCTCCCTACATCATACCTAAGTTCATTGATATCTGTAGGGAAAGGGGGACATCCTTCTTCTACCATCAACAAACCTTTTTTGGAAACCTTGTTAGCACCTTCCATTAAAGGTTAATCAATTTTGTCAGAACCTTCCATTGAAGGCTAGTCAATTTTGTTAACACTTTCCCTTGAAGGTGCATTAATCCCGTTAGCACCTTCAATTGAAGGTCCATCTACCTTGTCAGCACCTTCCATTAAAGGTCTGTTAAGCTCATTTGTAACTTCCTTTGAAGGCCCCTTAATCATGTTAGCACCTTCCCTTGAAGGTCTATTCAAATAATCAGTACCTTCCCTTGAATTTATATCAACACTGTCAACACCTACACCCAAGACACTAGCAATATTTTCATCGATATCTCCAGAACTAGGGGGTCGTCTTCAATCAGATCTTGATAAATCCATCTCGTATGTCTTCTTTCCACCATCTAACAAAGGTACTTCATCTCAGAACAATATGGTTCATCCACCTATACGGACACAAAAATAATCCATATAAAGAAAAGGTAAAAAAAAAGACTTGTCTACTCATTTGTTAAAGATTCCGCATCCCCCTCATTCTACCATATACTCAATTGATCAAAATCAGAACTTTCATCATCCTAAAAACATTATTTCTTTTAACATGTGTTATATCTTAGGAATGATCCTATATACTAAGACTACCGAGACTTCAAAAATCTCACTTCACACATCCTCATAAAATTTTATCATCAATTCAAGTCAAAATGTCATTACTTTAAAACAAAGTAAAAATGGAAAGTTTGCCCCATTTGGATTAGTCCATATAGTATGGGTCAACCTTTAAATACCTTGCACTTGCGGCCTTTTTATTGTTAAATGATTGATCAACATGATATTAGTTACATTTTATCACTTTATAAAAACCATCTATCATATCCCAATAATTATTTGAAAGCACATGGTTATCCGTAACTATCTGAAAAATGCCTTAAAATATGAGCACCACGGCTCTGTTTATCACATATTTCACTATGGACAAGTTCCTTCTTTGCAGGATCCCCTTAACCATTACATCCACCTACTCTATACCAACTAAAAAACATGACATGAGGTACAAATGTGTAGATCATATATGTATATTTTCCCCTCCTTAAAACAGTTTATTAGGGTTCTCCCCTAAGCTCAAAAATATATGTAACAAAATCATCGGGATGCATTTCTCAAAATTCAAAATATAGTATACTAATCCCTCAAAGGACAACTACCATTGAAAATGATAGACAAATCCCTTGAAGGATGGATATCTTGAAAAAATAAATAATAAAAAATGTAGACCATACCCTTGAAGGATGGCTACCCATACATAAAAAATCCTTCTTGCATCTATTAACCTTAAAAAATGCATCAATGTTAAGAGCATCCAGGAAAGCTTCCCACATCGATCAAATTTCCCATTATAGAAAACTTCCCGCATTGATCAGTTTTCTTCAAAATAAAATAATGTAAAATTGGGGCATCTCTCTTTAGACCTGTTAAAAAGGAGAATTTGTTTCCCCACATTGATCTATACATAAGAAACTCTTTTCATGTTTTAGGAAGATACACTTATTTTACCCTACACTTATTAAGTTTCCATAACTACCTATTGGAAATTTTATTTAACAATTGTTAAGGGATACAAGTTCAAGTTTTTTTATGCTTTCAAAACCCATCATGTATGTACAAGTCCATAGTGGGGCAATCATTTCACTTTTATCCTATTCTACCTAGCCACATTTTGATACAACTTAAGATCACATTTTTATACAATCATAACATTATATAATACTAACACATTCAAATTAAAAACACATATCATAGTACACATTGAGACAAAACACATACAATATTAAAAAAAATCATAAAACCTCAGAATCATCATCATCATATATATTGATTAGTCCATATACATCAATATCAAAAATGGGTTTCTAAGAGCCATATCACCAAAATAAATCATATCAATGTCATACAAAAAAGGCTGAGTGGAGAGGAAGTTACCATTCCTATGAATGGTATGCTTCCATGAGACGAATACATATCAAGAGTCAATAAATTGAAAATGTCCTAAGAAATGACTAGGATGGGTTGCATTGACCTCTCCTCGCTGATCATCTCCACCTCCAACTGCTCTCACACAACCAATGGCACCAACACCTCCTCGTGCTCCTCTCTCACTATCACCTACTCCATCTAGTCTCTAAGGTGGTTGGACCACACTCATAACACTAGTACTAGGGCATATTTCAGCCTTAGTGGCCAAGTGATTAACATATAAAGTAGCATCAGGATATTCATGTGTAATCAAATTCACATAATAGTCACAATCTACCCATACGACCTTATAGTGATCCTTGGAAACCATCTCAGACCCCGTGGGTGGTCTTGCTCCACTAGCACCAGGTCTCTGTTTGCTAGTTTTTGGCCCCTGTCTGCTAGTCTGAGCTCTCTCTCTACTGGCATGTGTCATCTCATCTAACTCTGCACCAGACACTGAAGGCCCTATAATCCCTGAGGCCTTCTTCATCCCATCTCTCTGTCCCTTGTACCAATACCTATCTGCAATAGTTAGTGCTATCTTTTTTTACACTCTTGAGGAAAAAATAAACAATGAGGATACACCAAACCCCAGGACCAATAAATCCTTTCATAGAACTTGAGACCTACAGGAATTTTTTTATGCTTCAAGAGTGTTTATGGTATTCCGAGAGGTTTTGGGGTCATTTCGAGCTATTTATTCCTATTTTATGATCTTGAATGATCAATGTTTCTTAGAGCAAGGGAAGTGGTCATCATAGGTATAAGTTAACCACAATTGATAAAATATGTTTAGAAGCCTTATTGTATTGCCATTTTTCTCCAAGGTTGATGAAAAGCCACAAGGGTCACATCCAGGGGAAAAATCATGACTTAAGGAGCTTGTGTATTCAACACATGATCGAGTTCACACCTAATGGTATAGCTTGTTAATTGAGCCCATAAACAAAAATCATGGTAAAATAAACTAAACTTGATTAAATCAAAGGTTCAAACTAAAGGAGATATATCAAGCTCATGAGTAGGATGGATCAGTTAACATTGCAAAGAACATGACAAGGAAGAGAGCTTGTAAGTCAAGCTAGATATTAAACCGAGTTGTGGAGCATGAGGAGTAAGTTAAATGTTGTGAAGATAGGGAACAACGTAAAGGTCATACTTGATCAAAGTTGGAGCTCAATGCGATAGGTCTACTCGAGCCAAACAATTAGAAGGATCTCAGATGAGTCATAAGAAAAACGTAAATGAAGTTTGAGTTGAATTATCATAGGAATTAAGTAACAAGGGATTGGTAGATGGCTTAAATGCTAAAAAATGAGCTCGTTTCCATAGGTTTAGAGATCGCTTGACCCAAGCTAAGCTAATTCATGAAGAAATAGGGATTCTAATCAAGATCCCCAAGATCTTTTGGGTTACAGTTAACATATGGAAAAGATGGGCCCGCTGAGTCACTATATTGAGTACGCCAAGTTGAGATAGAAAGTTGTGTGCTGATCATCTATGAGATTGAAAGTAAAAATCGCTATGTTCAGCTCAGTCATTGAAGTCAGAGCAAAAATGTGAGGAAGGTGAAAATCATAGTGAAGGGAAAATTCACCAAATTGGCAAAGTCAAGTTGAAATGAGGATGGGGTAGCTCGCCCCAGAAAGCTTAGTGCGGAAGCCCACAACATAGAGTCGAATCGAATCAGGATAAGTTTTCAACATGTTCGGTGTATATCTTGGTTGGAAGCTTATATGAATATGATTAAGTGGCTTGTCATGGAATGAGCAAGTAAGAAGCATCACACACATGCATATGAGTATCCTTAATAGTAAAGAAATATGTTGTGACCTCGTGTGCATGATTTACACTATAGCTCATGTGGGCTAAGTTGGAAGTGCTTTGATATGGCATCATGGTGGAATGGACCTAGAAAATATAGGAGAGATCAGAACCATGACTTATGCAAGTAATAAGGGGAAAAACTGATCAGTGGGAGATTGTGAGATTAACTTGAAGAGATTTCCAAATGGCTAGGGTGGCGAGTTGTAATCTGAAGATGTTTGGCTCAGTCGTTGAGGCCAAGGTGAGTTCTTCACTGAGTTAGAATCAAGGCATCTGCAGGATGATTTGGGAATGGCTCGATGTTGGGCTCAAAAATGTTGAGGAAATGCCGATGTCAACTAGCTCGGTTGACCAAGACAAAGTGAAGTCACTCGACTGTTAAAATATTACAGACTTGGCTCAATCATTGGGATACCTTTGCAGAAAAATTCCAAGCCAAATCCAAATTTAGAGGTTTGGAGATGGCAAGTCAACATAAGAGTTCCGTGTGTGAGATAAATTCATCAATCACTAGGTGGAGATAATGCCATTGAAAACAAGTCTAAGATTTCCACGCATGGGAAAATTTTATGATGGTTGTCATGCACGAATGTCGAAATGACAACTCAACACAAGAGTTTTGTGCATGGGAGATTCAGGTGAGTGTGGTCAAGTGGGAATGTTGGGATGGAAAAACAATATGAGACTTCTGCACAAGCCATTGAGTGTATTGCCATGTAAAAAGGTGAATAAGGAATGATGCTGAGTTGGAAGGCCGAGTCAATGCTGAGAAATTTGTGATTCACCGAGTTACCCTCTGGATTAGCAGAAATATTATGAATTAGAGAAAGTCATGGGGAACCACCGTGAAAATGGAGCCAAGGTCAAGCTCATGGAATGGTAGGTTGGTCTAAGAAATTGATGAAAGAGCTCAAGGAAGGAGCCTAGAAAGATGAATCATCAAAGTGACACATTGGGTGGAGTTAGGTGATATCCTGAAGAGTCAATTGTTATCTCAGTTCACTACCAAAAGAAATAGAAGTGGCTCTGTAGCTCATCATAGGACCTAACTAGGTTGACAAATTAGTGGCTCATGATGGCTCATGTGCAAAGAATTAGATGGGGGAGAGGGAGAGCTTGATGGTAGGGTAATGTTGAGAACTCATATTGATGTGAGGTGATGAATTGGTAGTGAGCCGAGCTGAGAGGCCAAGATTGTGGAAGGAGCTCGTCTCTCCTAGAGGGTGATTCAATGAAACAAGGAAGGCCAGGTGGTCTGAGTACTAAGCGAGCTAGTGGCGAGCTCAATGTTGACATAAATTGTTTGATGGATGGTTTGACTGGTCTTGGTGGTGAAGATCTCAAAGGAATAGTCACGATGAGCTCAGTCGTTGCACTCAAATGAGGGATAGCTCGATGAATATAAAAAAAAGTGATGGATAAGAGAACCGATCTTGAAGCTCGTCATTGAAGATGTCTAAATAGGAAAGATAATAGTTTTTAAGGCACTCGAATAGGTAGTAAGCCGTGAAAAGGAAGAAGATCATCCATTAAAGGTAAATACGAGCTTGGTAAACTCATGAAGAGGTTACTCGTCATTTGACGTTAATGTTGCAACATTGGGGGAACTCAAAGTGGGGTCATGGAATCAAACCAAATGAGCTTGTGGGGGTTGCAAGTAACTCATGCATGGAGCTCTTGGTGAGTTGCGACCAAGTGATTTTGGTGAATGCAAGGTGAGTGATGGTCACAGCATTGGAGTACAAGGTCGATGGAGGATCTCGGCGATAAACCCACAAGTTAAGCCATGTACGTAGCAAACCAACAGAGAGCTCGGTTACACATAAGGATAAAGGAGATTGATTCTTGTAAAATATCTCAGTTTCAGTTAATTTTGAGAAAGTCAGTCAAGGAAGAGCTCGTGTTGTGAGAATTCATGGAGTGAGCCAAGCCTTCATGGTGCCAAACTAGCTCGATGTAGCTATGGAGGAGCTCGTCCAGGTGAGCTCGTGCAGAGTAATTTTGGGCTCATCGATTTGTATGCGGCAATACAAAGTGGCTCAGTTATAGTGAAGGCCGAAGGAGCTCGACCCCAGCTTGGTGAGTTAGCTTGGCAAGCCAACCCCCGAGTTGGGTTATTTTTTGGCCTTTTCTTCATGACCCCTCCCTCTTTGAGTCAAACCAGTCAACAGGGTCCCACATTATTTTTTAATTAATTTAATATTTTTTTAAAAATATTTTAATAATAATATTTATTATTATTATTTAAAAAATTTATTTAAATATTCTTTTAATTAATTGCAAAAATTAAGTCAAACCGGGCATTAATGACACATGATGGAACCTTCTAAAGTGGTTTAACCAATTGTAATAAATGAAGCATCAAGTGCATCAAGGGTAATTATGACCTTTCCTCTTCTCTCTCACATATTCTTCTATAAATGTAAGTTGGAAGCTCATTCCAAAGGGTTCATATAGGTCAGATAAGTGGGAACGTTAGATGTCTTAGGCAAGTGCAAATTTTCAAGAGTCCTCTCTCTTCTACATGTCTTCCTTGTGTGTTGAGAGAAATTTCAAGCCTCCTCTTCAAGATTGTAATGGAAACCATTGCCTCTTCTGAATGTATGATGCATTGTGCATGTTATTAAAGTAATAAAAGTGTGTGTTTTGTGACTAATCTTGGTTCTTTCATCCTTCTATACTTCCTTATGCCTTTTCTCATGCTTATAGGTACAGTGTGCAAGATCATGTTTCCATTAGGTTCTTGGACTTCTATGCGTATCGTGTGGTGGAGTATTGCATGCAGTTGAGTTATGGTGTTCGTTCACCCTTCTTAAGTTCATCCTTCTTCACTGGGAAACTGATGTATTGCTCTGTCTGGTCAATTTTAACAAAGGGAACACATGTTTCTTAGTCTATGGTATTCTGTACCCTCTCTAAGTTGCAATAGGTGAATTTGATTTGTGGTGCACACACCCTCTTAAAATTAACCTTTCTTGAGTCTAGCAATACCCTTTATTTGGTGCATCACCATCCCTAGTATAGTTTCATTTCTGCAAATCTCTTTCCCATGAAAATGTTAACATAGGACTAGATAGCCTTTTTATCACACTAGGAGTAGTACAACACTTATTTTAGGAAGAGGAATCTAAACTTCTCCAGAGTTTCACCTCGAGCCCCAGTCCCATAGCTTCATAGGTGATCCCATGTGTCCCAATCACACCGAACATCCTGTTCACATTCTGGCCATTTGGAGGGTGTAGTGATTTGGCGACAACAGTTTTTGGCATGCCCAGTGGAAAAAAGAGAATTGGTAATTCCTTCTCACTTACACAAGTCAAAGTACCTAATGACTCTATATCTCTAGATTCCAAATCGTAGTGTGTTAACTTATGTGAAGAATTTAGATAAGAGCTTCTTCAAAGCAAGGAAATTATCAGCATATCAAACTTTCCTTGTCTATTCCAGAGAGAAGACAAAGAGGCATTTCAACATCACCAGTTGTAGCTCTACCTCATAGGGTTCATTCAAATCCTCCATACGGAAGGTTCACCCCACCAGGGAACAATCAACCTCTTGCTACTATGGCACAAAACCAAGTTTTTACCCCTTTCAATGAAAGCAGTCCTCTTTTGTTGGCTCAACGTGACCTCATACCTATTGTGACACTCAAAATTTTACCTTTGTACACAGGGGAAACTCACATTAATATTTTTTAACATATTCTTGATGTAGCCAACATTTGTGCCATACATAATGTCACGGAGGAAAACATTGTAGTTAGACTTCTTGCTACCTCTTTTAAAAGAAAAGCACTTCAATGGTTTTGAGGGTTGAGTGTTGGCAGTATAACCACTTGGGATGAATTAGGAGAAAATCTCTGTAAACAGTTTGAACATAAGAGTGATAATATTTCACTTTTGGAATAACTCACTACCATGAAGAGAGATCCCAAAGAATACATGAGTGACTTTAACTTTTGATTCCACAAGACCTGGAATAGGATTCCAACAAGTGTAAATCCTTCTACATATAATGCATTCTTGTATTATTTGCGAGCCTTGAATAATGATGTAGTAGTTATGATCCAGTCCATGGGAGGGGCTACATTACCTGATGCCTATGACATTGCCATAAGAGTGTAAAATTCCTTGATTCAGGCTGGAAAGATAGATCCATGACCGCTAATGCCATTGTCTCTGGATCTTACAAAATATCAAATTATCATTTCTCCTACTCTAGCAGCCTCTAGTCAACTAGCTTAGTCTGCTCTTGCCTCTTCAAATGATCTATTTGAAGTCAAGTCACTGCTGTAAATTTTTGGAAATGAGCTTGTTGCACTCAAGAGGAAACCGTTTCAATACAATCATCCATATCAACCAAAAAATCAGTAGTATCAAGATAACCATCCTCCTTTTCAAGGGAACAATTAGCTAAAAAATCAAGCTACAAATCAATATGTGAATGTCAGACCTTTGAACTTTCGGAACCCTCTTGCTGCTAGTTCATCTAGAGCCATTGTACATGTCTAGAATAATCTAGTTCAATATTATGAATGGTGCTACCATTTTTCTCAACCCCACAATCAAAATATTTGTCCCAATGGAGTTCTTATCTAGGCCTTTATGGTTCAAAGCGTATATTCCCCTTATGAGAAAATAGAGAACACATCTACATAAGAAACAACCGATCAACCGCAGGTACCTGAAGAAACCATTTTGCTAAACTAGCAAGCAGAAGATTTTTGTGGGTTGAATATAGATCCCTCATCAGTGGTGGAAACCACTCATTCCAAGAAGAGAGCAATGGAACCTCAAAATTCCAAAGCTGATCAAATATCCACTTCATAGCCTCAGACACAAGCAGCAGTTGATAAATATGTGGGAAATAAACTGCCATAAATACCTGTTACCAAGCCGCAAGAAAATAAAGTTCATTAGGCATCACAGTACCCAACAAGCATTTTACCAAAGAGGATCCCAATTCTCAAAGAAACATCAACAAAGTAGAAAAAATTCCCTTCAAACATAGTGGAACAGATGAAGAAAACCAACCTGACCATTACTATGTGGGATGCACTCTCAATTCCTTCTCAAAGAAACATGTTATGAGAGGCTCTGAACAGTTTTGGTACAACTGGTGGATCATCAAGTCATGGAGGAAAAACTACTATGAGTTTGTGTCAACCAGAAGGGAAAAGTATTCCTAAAGCAAACAAACCTCCACCATTCTATGTTTCCCTAATCATTGGAAACCACCTGGTGCACAATTGCATGATAGATTCTAGTGCTAGTAGTTTAGTCATGCCCAAAAAATTGCATATGTACTAGGCATACAACATGTGCCCATTGTGAGAGGATTTGTTTAGCTAGATGGTACAACTGTTAAGACTATTGGAGTTATCAAAGGACTTCAAATTACCATCCATGCATGCCCAAGTTTTTCATTCATCCAAGACATATCAATCATTGATCTTCCTCCTCTCTTTGCCATCTTCCTATCACGAGATTTCACTACCAAGATGGACGGTTATCTATTAGCCAATTGGTCACATATGATTCTAAAAACTTGATACGGAACCAAAGTGACTATAAGGGAAAAACCAATCTACCAAAATCATGTAGAACCCTACACTGTTAGTCCTATAAATGGGAATTAAACTGAACACTATCACTGAAGAATTCCCCGATACTGTGCTAGATGAAGTAAGTGGAGATCATCAGTATGATCCCTATGATGATGTATTGGTAGAAGAATAATTTAGTTTGCTACTTTTGGAAGAAATAGGATTGGGTACATACCACATTCATGAAGAAGATACAATCATACCGCAACTCGTCAAAACACCAAGTGATTCAAAAGGACTATGGCAATTGTTCTTCGATGGCTCGAGAAGTAAGAATGGATCTTATGCTAGTGTTATGTTAATTTCTCTAGAGGGAGATAATTACTTCTCATCTTTTCGGTTACAATTCAGTTTCAATAATAATGTTGCTGAATATGAGGCCCTTGTACAAGGAATTAAACTAGCCCACAAGAAGGGGATCAAAGCCCGTACTATATTTGGAGACAGTCAGTTAGTTTTCCATCAAATGACGTCACGTAGTGAAACCAAGAATGATATTTAAAGATCATACCAAAACCAACTATGGGACTTGATTGAGGATTTTGAAGCTTCTGGAATCCATGCAGTTCCTAGAAATCAGAATCAAGATGCTGATAGGTTTGCTACAATTGGCTCACAATACAAAATACATGTTGATGTCATGAAATAAGGGAAGTAATTTTTCAAAATGGTGGTTCAAATTGCATTCCCTAATAATTTGAGTAGTTGGCAAGTGTTCGATAGTGATAAACAAATTGTCCTTTTCCTACACGAAGAGGCAGAGTTTGCTGCAAGAAATCAGGATAAGTTGAAAGAGTCATATGGTGATAAAATTATCAAATTGAAAAGCAAAAAACTACCAAAAGGATTAGTCACTCTAGAATCCATTTTCAATTTAGATGATCAAGCCAAAAGACAAAGCTCTAACATGGTGGTCAAAGAAGAATATTTTGAGGAAGTCGAGGTAGCGCATGAGAGGTTTCTGAAGATTGGAAAAGTGTGTACTTCTGAAGAGAAATAATATTTCATCAAACTTTTTCAAGAGTATCAAAACATCTTTGCATGGATCTATAAAGACCTGCATGCTTTTGATCCAGGTCTAGCACAACATACCATCAAACTGGATCCTAATACTAAGCTAGTTCACCAGAAACAGAGGCCGATTAATCCCAAAATCGAGCCACTAATGAGAAAGAAGCTAACCAAACTCATCGATGCCTACATTATTTTCCCCATCAAGCACTCCTCTTGGGTAGCTAATCTGGTTCCTGTAAGGAATAAGAATGAAGAGATTCAGTTGTGCGTAGATTTCAAGGATTTGAATCGTGCGTCATTAAAAGACCATTACCCTCTTCCATTAATGGAGCATATCCTTCAAACGGTGGTAGGAGCTCAAATATTTTATTTTCTCAATGGATATTCAGGTTATAATCAAATCCTAGTCCAAGAATCTGATCAATTTAAAATGGATTTCACTACCAAGTGGGGTACGTATGCCTACAACAAAATTCCATTCAGATTGTCCAACACCGGGGATACTTTTCAAAGAGCCACAGATATGGCGTTTAAAGGACTAATCAAACAATATCATCTTGGTTTACTAGGATGACATAACTATGTATTCTAAGCATGCAAATAATCACATCACACATCTAAGGAAGGTTTTCTGAAGGTGTAGGGAATTTGGGGTTTCACTTAATCCCAAGAAGTATATTTTTGCAGTGCATGAGGGAAAGTTGTTGGGGCATGTTGTTTTAGTAGAAGGATTGTCAATTGATCTAGCCAAAATTCATTTGATTATGTCCTTATCTATCCCAAGTGATAAGAAGGGTCTCCAGAGTTTCTGGGAACCATAAAATCTGTGCGGAGATTCATCCCTCAATTCGTGACATTGGCTAAACCACTGAACAACCATGCTGAAGAAAAACATTCCACTCTAATGGACAAAGGAAGGATGAGAGAGCTTCGAAGCCATCAAAATAGAAATTTCTCAAGCTCCCATGCTAGTGAATCTTAGGTTTGATAAAGACTTTATCCTTTATGCTTTTGCAGGTCAAGAGAGCATTTCAGGGATCCTAACCCAAAAAAATGATGATATGATGGAGCAGCCAAATGCTTTCTTCATTCAATCCCTCAAAGACTATGAGCTCAAATACTCATTCGTTGAAAAAATGGTCTTTGCGGTTATTTGAAATTTAAAGAAATTCAAGAACATGTTGTCCAAAAACAAAATTCATCTGATGGTATCTCATCCAGGCATCAAGGAGTTTTTTCTGAACAAAGAGATGAACGAAAAGTGCGCTGGATGAATCACGAAGGTGATGGAGTATGATGTACATATCAAGGTTACCAAACTTGTCAGAGGTAAAGGTTTGTGTCAAGAACTTGTTGCCGACATGAAATCAAAAGGTGATGAGGATACGTTCCTCCTAAACACTGATGATCAAATTGACTGGTTATCTAAAATGAATAATTTCCTCTTCTCAGGATTATATCCTGTGAACATGGATAAAAACTAAAGATGGACTTTTTGTCTTCAATCTATTCCATATGTTTTAGTAGATAACGTTCTATTTTGAAAGGATTTGAACAGTTTCCTCCTTCGGTGTATAAGACCAGAATAGGTGAGTAAGATACTAGAAGAGTTTCATAATGGCCTAGTTGGAGGAAATTACTCTGTATGAACAACTACTACCAAGATCATGCGAGCCGGTTACTATTGGCTGGATTTGTTCAAAGATGCCCATATCTAGGTAAGGAGATGTAAAGAGTGTGCCTTTTTCACAGGAAAGAAAAATTTGGTAGCTCTTCCACTACATCCAATTCAAGTGGATCAACAATTTGTTTAATGGGGATTGGACTTCATCAGAATTATTAATCCTCCATCCAGTGATGGTCATAAACAGGTCCTTACTACAACAAACTATTTTAATCGATGGATAGAGGTGGTAGCATTGAAAGAGAGCAATGAAAAGGCAGTTATAGATTTTTTGGAAGGTATAATGATAAGGTTTAGTGTTCCTTTTACAGTCATTTTAGACAACACAATGGATTTTCTTCGTATGAAGTTGAGTGAATGGGCTGTTAAAAATGGGGTCTACCTCAAGACTTCATCCAATTACTATCCACAAGGGAATGGATTGCCCAAGTCTAGTAACATAAACCTCATAAGGATTACTAAGTGCACAATGGAAACTAACAAAAGGACTTGGCATACACATCTTAAGACCGCCTTATGGGTAGATTGGATCACACCTAAAAGGGCCATAGGGAATTCTCCTTTCGTGCTTGTATATGGAAGGGAAGAAAAAATTCCAATCTCCTTGGAGTTACCTTCTTTGGAATTATCTCATCAACTTGAAGTTATGGAGAGTGATCCTCTGTCAGTAAGATTCGCTGAACTCATGGAGTTAGAGGAAGTACTTAACAAGGTTATGAAAACTTTGGAGCAACATCAGGCTCAGGCTAAGAAATATTTTGACAAGAAGGCATTCGATAGGAATTTTCAAGAGAGATATCTATTCCTCAAATGGGATGAAGACAGGGCCAAGACAGGAAAGCACACCAAGTTTGACACTCTTTGGAGCAGGCCATACATCATCATGAGTTGCAAAGAGGCAAATTCGTTTAATCTATCCAGGCGCAATAGAGAAGAACTGCCCATTCATGTGAATGGGATACATCTCAAAGATTTTTTTGAGAAGCGTTCCACCCCCTGTATAGTTTAGTTAGGGTGTTTTCCTCCAAGTGCTTATGCACATTATTTTGTGTGTTGATGCTAATTTGCTTTCCTTGTTGTTGCACATTGTTTCATCATTGGAGATATTAAAGGAAGGAAGTTCAAGGTGTAGACACCTAAAATATGCTTACAATTAGCATTTCATCCAATCCAATCAATTAACAACACTTCGTTAAATACCTATACTTTTCTCCATTCTTGAATGCCCATTAATGACACTCTTTCGGTCGTATTCCTCCTATAATCAACTTATTTGGCTAATATCTCTCTTATTAGCTAAATATATCTCTCTAGATTAGTTTCAAAGTTTTTAGATTAGTTCAAGTTTTTAGTTTCACTAATATTTTTGTTCTAAATGGAAAAAAATCATGTTTCTTAACTAGTTTAGCTAGGTTTGTCTTGTTTTTTTTTCTCTTTGCAGGATCAAAGGAGGTGAAGTGCTGCCAAAAATTGAACCAAATCGATAAAATTTTGATATTTTTGAAAAATCATGTGTTTTTAGCCACCTACAGGAAAGGGGGCGTACATGCCATTCTCTGAACATAGGTGCAACTCTTAATGTTTTTTTTTACATAGAGGCGTGTAGGCACCAAAAAAGGGGCGCAGACACCAAAAAAGGGCATAGGTACACTAACAGTGGCGCATGACATCATTAGCAATCTTCTGGAGGCCATAACATTTTCTCCCGAACTCGAAACGACTCCATTTTTGTTGCATTCGAAAGGTGTTGAAGTGAAATAAACAATGGAGACATAAATTTGGGGTTTTAAGTTATAAAAAATTTAAGGTTTTCATTTTTATTAAAATACTCATTTCTAACATGTCTAAATGCTTTGGAAAAATTGGTCTTTGATGTTCTAACACCTTGCAAGTTTTATTTTGAATCTAACTTCTATTTTGTAGGGTGTTTTTACATGTTTGATGGTGATTTGACTTGTTTAAAAGGTTAATAAATATTGCATGTTTAATCATGAGATTAAATTCATGTATGCTCTTCCCTCGTACCTTTAAGGTGATCTTTGGGAATCAAAAATGATTCTTAAGTCCTTTTGATGCTTTGAGGTTGTTAGAAATATTTGAGTGGAAATTGGATAAACTTGGCATAGTTGAATTAAAACTATTTTTCCATTTTGATATCTTTTTGGATTTTTGAAGACAATCACGTATGCTCTTCTCTTGCATCCTTGGACGAGTTGGAGAATCAGAAATGATGCCTTCTCTTTTGATGGAAAACTACTAAAAATAGTCATACATGACTAAAACGCCATTACTTGCCAAAGAATGGAGGAATCAAAACAAAAGTCATAAAACTATTAATATAGTTGTTATACAGGTTTCCAAACGGTGTTCGAGCAAACCACATCTAATTCAAAAAGATAAAACGAAAAAATATTCAAAACACTGTATTGCAGGTTTCGGAAAAGGGTACGTCCCTCTCCGCTCAACTGGAACATAACCCCTTTGGCATAACACCTTAAGCTACAACAATGGGGGTGCTTCCAGGAACCCCAAAGTAGTCCACGCAAGAGGGAACCTTGTGGATGAAATGGGAAGTGCTCCGCACTACCTATCTGACTAGTAATTCCTTTGTGAGATAGAGTTACAAGTTGTCCCCTACGTGACCCTTTTAAGTATAAAATTGGATGCATCTAATGCCCACTGTGCTTGAAGGGGGAAAAGTTTAGATACTCCCAAACTAGTCAATGTGACTTTTTGGGTAAATCATCTCGCTCGTGGATAATTTTTGTAGCACCTAGGAGGAAAGAACCGCCTAGTAGAATATACTTTGTCTAGGAGCCCACTTTGACCATTCTAAAAATTGTGTTGAGTTGTGAGCCATCATTTTCTTCACAAAACGTGTGATGCGTTACTCTGGCCTAGTAAAATTTAACTACTTTGAATATATCTATAGCATATATGATTTCTCTATTTTTGTATTTTCTGACGAACTATTTGAATGAATTTAACAACTAATTTAATACATCTAGAAATTGATAGCTAAGATAATAATTTAAAACAAACAAGATAACCGAGCATAGCTATTTGTTTGTGCAATTTGTGAATCTATTCTAAACATTGAAATAATTGACTTAATCTATTTGCAAGGCTCTCGATCCTACCTTAGAAGTGAGGAGTGAATCATAGTTTCTCAGAAACTATCAATCCCCACAGCTTCCCTGGAAATATCGAGATTAGAATTGACTGAAACAAAGTGATTGACTACTTTATTTGATATGCTACTAACTATAACTTTGAAAGCTAGAACCTGGATTCTGCAGAATAGTGGCGAATCCGATGGTGTGTGTGATCTTGTCCCCTCAGTGTGATCTCCTCATTCCTTCGTGTCCACGTGGATCCAGAAAACCGTGTAATGCTAGCATTAATAGAAGTAGATATTGGGACAAAGGCAGCTCAGGATATAGACTGAATACAATGTGAGTAGGAGAGGGATAGCGCAAGAGTACATAGCTTGGCTTATGCAATTCCTAGCAGGATTTATTGCGAGTCATGTAGCATGAAACATCTAGAACCTGAAACTATCCTGTTTGAAGAATGAAACCTGCAACTTTAATGGCTTCCTATTGGTAAACAGACTATCCTAGTCCAATGGTTTGGATGAAATAACATCAGTACTTACACAAGATGGATATGTGGCTTACTAATAGTAAAACAATACTAACTAAGCATGCAATGAAAGAAACTAATCACTCTAAGAAAAATGAAAAATAAATCTATTGCAAGGAGAAATCAGAGGCAAATTTGAGGGGCCATTTGCTTGAGCACAAGCCAACTATTTATAGCATTTGCATTTACCCAAGGTAAAAACCAAATAGAACTCTTAAACTATAAACACTGGCAAAACACTATTCCAGGGAACCAGTATCATAAATGCAAGCTTATGGCGGTGAAAGAAAGTTGGTAAAACATTGAAATTACATGAGTCATGTTAAAAGAGCTTTTTGGAAAACACGTAAAGGACCACCGCCCTGAGTAGGGTGGCGGTTACAGGACTGTCGCCCTATCTAGGGCGGCGGTCATGAGACCACCACCTAGACAGGGTGGCGGTTTCATCACTGAAGAGCAAAAGGCCAAGAAAAGAGGGGAAAAGGGAAAAACAAAGCACGCGGGGGATAAGCGGGGCATGTGAGATGTTAACACACACTTGGAGATATTTTCCGGATCCCGAACACCTTGTGAGGAGACCTGTATCATCATTGGGGCACATGTCACGTTATTTTGGCAGTACAATACCTTACAATTTTTGGTACATACATATTGCCCCCTCGGAGAAGCGTTTTAGCCATGAAGAGGCGTAAAACAGTGGGTCCGAGTATGGCAGTTCCGAAATGGGAAGTTAAAAGTTATACCTGATACGTCTGTGTGTTGAAATGACGCCGTCCAAAATTTCCGCTACCTGCGAAAACGAAAAGAGAAATCAAGTGTAGATAGACACAATAGTTTGGAAAATAAACGCTAAAACAATAGGAAATGAGAACGTACCATTTGTGTGGGGATAAGAACTTACCTCCGTCGGCGCTCCAAACCTGTGAAAAAGGCATTTGAAACGAATCAAGCTGCTATATATATGAAAGTGGGCCCATTTTCCTATTCATTTGCACGAGTTGATTTGATTGATTATGAGCTCTGGGATCCACGGTGACGGTTTCTTACGTGGGTAGAGTCAAAACATCCATGACGAGATAGCGATCATTCCTCCGCATGCGGAACATCGACCCGTGAGATCACAAGTTAGTTTTCTTCGATTTATCCCTTTTACCCCCTTAATTTTGAAATGCTAAAATCTTTGTCGTGGGGGGGTAATTTTTGAAAATGTTAGTGTTAAAAGGTTCATCTAGGGGGGCGCCTACTAGGTAGGCCTTGTTTTAGTTAGAATGGTCTTGTTTTGTCATTTTTTGGGCTTTTTAGGTTTAAAAACCCGCGTGGGTTTTCGGGCCACGATCGTCGCCCTGTTCAGGGTGGTGGTTACACGACCGCTGTCCTTAAGGCAGTGGCTACAAAACCACCTCCCTGCTCAGGGCGGCGGTTTTGCACAGAATGCAAAAAGATCATCTGTTTGAAATTGCTTTTACATTTTTAGCATTTCTACGTGCTTTCATGATTTTTATAGTATTATTCAGATGCTAACTTGCTCTTTTTTGTGTGTTTTTGGGTGTATGCAGGTGAGAGAGGAGTATATCCGGTGGACTCAAGAGAGGGAGTGTGACTGGCTCCTAGAAGTATTGGATTCCCTTTCACAGGATGAGGAGGACACTCTTCAGAGGGCCGGGATCCTACGCATCTCACGCGTGCCCCATGTTACACCTTCCAGTCACATTCTTTGTGACTTGTTCTCATATTGGGATGCTGATCGGAACACCTTCTGATTGCCAGGGGTCCGCGGTGAGTGGACTATTACTTTGGAGGATGTCTATCATATTCTGGGGGTCCTGATTATTAGGAGACGTCTCACCCTTGAGACAACAGGTTTGCGGGCTCAGATAGCACAATGGGCCACATACATGGGAGATGCAGTCATCTCCACGGGGTCAAAGAAGGGGGTTAGAGTTCAATCCATTCCTAGTTTTCCCATCCCCTTACTTTGCTAAGCCATCATGGGGATCCTTGCCTCGAGACTGATCGGGGACAAGGGAGGAGATACATTGTTATACTGCTGGTCCCCCATTATTACACAGATAGAGGGACATGGCCGGATATATGCCTCGGGAGCAGACATACTTGGGACCACCTACCATGATCTATACAGGGTAGTCCGTTTACAGGGGCAGTCCTTGAGCCACCTGACTCTAGTCATGAGTTGGGTCTATGAGCACTTCATCCCCTATGGCAGAGGTGTAGAGGTGGCAAATCTCGGAGCTGTGAGGGCATCCAGATGGATAGATATGTTGGTGCTCCGAGCACCTCATCAGCCAGTTGCTTCTTTGACTACTGTTGACATGGAGGCCACACCATATCAGACTATGGCAGGTATATTGGGTGAGGAGGCTCTTACTTTGATTTCCTACTCCACGACAAGGTAGCTTATTGACAGAGTGAAGTGAGTGGAGATGTACCCCTTTGGCCGAGTTCCTCAGCAGTTTGGCCTAACATATTTGGGTATGCTTCCCCCAGTAGCGCCAATATACAGATCAGTCTGAGAGGCCAGAGGGGGGCCTAGAGGCCGAGGTTGGACAGTGGTTACTCCTGGCATTCCTATTGCATCCAGGAGGATAGTACGTGCCAGAGGGAGAGCTGGTGCGCCTCAGGCACCCTTGCTTCAGATTTCCGCGGGTCCTGCCCATAGCAGTGATGACCCCATTGAGGTAGAATCTGAGTCTGAGGAGTTTACAGGGGGAGAGACAGAGGGGGAGACCGAGGAGGACAGTGATCCTGAGTGGCATGACACTCAAGATATCATGTAGGTAGAGAGGGCCAAGTAGAGTGCAGAGAAAGTGACTCTGGTTTCAGAGGAGCCACTCTCCAAGGGCCATGGTGGGGAGGTTGAGTCTGTTGCGGGGTGCTATGTTGCTCCAGTCACAGGAGCAGCCCCTCAGTCATCGGTGACATTTGTGGCAGGTGCTGATCCTATAGATCCATCGTAGAGGCCTGGCGATCCGAGTAAGTTACCCTCTCTCCTTTTAATGTTTGTTTTTAGATAGGATCTCCTTAGTTGCTATTTTTGTTTTATCTTGTATTTCTAATTTCTTGTTTGGTTTCTAATTTTTTTCTCCTTTGTTTGCAGAGACTGCCAATGAGTGGCGGGACTTGATTCGTAAGGTATGTACTGATACCCTGATGATCCCCATGGAGAGGACCCACGCAGAGTTGTCCGTAGATGCTTGGGAGCCCTCAGTAGCTGGTAGGCACACTGACATCTTTTCCCCAGTCTGGCATGTGGCCAAGATGGTATCGACTCTCTGTACGGAGCTAGCAATTTATAGGATGACTGAGTGCTTGATGAGGAGCCATTCTCGTGGTGAGACTGTGGCTGCCCCTCGGGATCCTGAGCCCTTCATGCATTCAGAGTGCTGGCGTATCTGGAGTCCTAGGTGTAGGCGTGCGCCTTCAAAGGGGTCCTGTAGGGATTAAGAAGCCACTTGGCTCTCCTAGATTTTGTATGATACATTCTTTTGTATATCCCGGGCTCTTTGAGCATTTTAACCATGCTTAGTGCATGATGGCATTGTATAGAAATGTTGATCATTTATATATACGTATAGTCTTTTTGGATCAAATCTTTGGCATTTATGGCTTTTCTTCTTTTCTAGTTTCCTCATGTAGATTATGATGTTTATACTTGTATGCTCTTTTAAAATGTATGCAATGGAGAACAAATGATGCAAATGTTTATTTTCCTTTTGTATTTCATGATGCTGATATATGATAATGTAGATATAATGTGATTTTGAATCTTAGTCTCTTTAAGCAATTTTTGATATTTCATATTTGTTTTGGCAAAGTGATGAAGATAAACTGATATGATGAGTAGATAAACCTGCCCCTACTCCCAACTCCACACAACTAGTAAGATGCAAGGGCTCATCACCGAGAGTTGGGAAGGGCGCAAGTTATGAGATGGTGAAATGATACTGATAAAAGACAGACAAAGCTTTGGCAGAACCAAATTAGGATACCACAAGCCCACTCCACTCAAGTGACTTCATAGTTTTGGATGCAACTTGCTTTATGGTTTATCCAAACTTAGATCCGTATATGGCCACATAGTAGACAAAATCTGGTTTTTTTAGGATTTTAACTCTCTTGGAATTTTGGACATCTGATTCATTTTTTTTTGACTCAACGACTTCGAGATTTAAATTGTTTGTTTATGAATTTTTGAATTTGTTTGTCAAGAGGACCCCCTACACTTTGCCCCATGCTACCAGTAAGAAGCGTGGGTTTATCACCGTGGGCAAAGCATAGGTGAGTAAGGGAATTTCCATCCTTTCCCAACCCTACGTCACTAGTAAGAGACGCAAGCTTATCACCAAAGGTTGGTGAGGCAAAGGAAATGTGTAAAATTAAAATTTTCTGTTTTGATACATGTTTGACTTGTTTTCTTGAGTAAAATGTCAGTATGTGCTTATTTCCAAAGAGATATATGGGATAGATGTGACACCATGAAGCTTCTGGAACAGACCATAGGCAAGAAACCTATCCTAGGAAGAAACTAAAAGTGAGAATAAACCTGTAGATCTTGGCATGGTTACTGTTAAGACTTTGTCATATCTAGCTTTATTTGATAAAATGATTATGAGATAGTTTGATGATATCATGAAAATGGAGAAGTATGATTAGAGTGTTTATGCCAACAACATCATGAGTTTGTAATGAATTGCTTTGAGAAAAAAATTCCTTGATCACAATTTGTGTACGAAACAAGTGGACAAAATGATCTTAATCTATATGAAGATGCAATGTAAATGTAATTATAAATAGTGCTAGTTGCTTACGCGTAGAACCGCTTGAGGTGTAGGGAAGTGACTATTTTGCCAAATTCCTCACCTTCCAGCATACATAAGAGGTATGTACCATTTCCATAATCCTTTATGACTTGGTATGGGCCCAACCATTTGGGCCGGAACTTCCTTCCTTCGCCGGTCTTCTTGTTGATCCGGCTGTCTAGCCTTAGAACTAGATCACCTTCATATATGTCACGTTCATAGACTTTCTTGTTATAATGCCGGCACATCCGGTCAGCAGAGGCTCTGTTCCATTGTTCAGCATCCAACCTAGCTTCATCTAGGCTTTCTAGTTGGGAGAGATGTGCTTCTCTGTAAGCGTCTTCATCCAGAATCCCTTGTAAGGAAATACGGAATATGGGTATTTCAACCTCAAGCGGGAGAACTGCCTCTGCCCCGAATAATAGTGAGAAAGGAGTTGCTCCCGTCAGTGTTCTTATTGAGGTTCGGTGGGCCCATAAGGCCAGATATAACTTCAAGTGACAATCTCGTTTGTTTTCTTTCACCGTTTTAAGGAGAATGGTTTTTAGTGTTTTATTTGTCGCTTCAGCATATCTGTTGGCTTGTGGTAATACAAGGAAGCCATATGATGGCTTATTTTAAATTTATTACATAATTCACAAACTTCGTCATTCTTAAGAGAAGTTCCATTATCTGAGATAATGATTTGCGGGATACCATACCTGCAAATGATTTCGTTCAAAATGAACTTGGCGATTACAGAACCTGGTATAGTAGTAAGAGGCATAGCCTCTACCCACTTGGTAAAATATTCGGTGGCCGTGATTATAAAATTATGGCTGTCTGTAGATGAGGGAGGGAATTTCCCTATTAAATCTAGGTCCCATGTAGAAAAGGGCCATGGAGTAGCAATTGGTTGTAGAGTTTATGTTGGCATGTGAATCTCATGGGAGAATTCTTGACACTTATGGCACCTACATACAAACTCTACTGCGTCGTGTTCTAGAGTGGGCCAGAAATAGCCCATTCGATGTATTTTACGAGTAGTGGCATGGCCACCGAAGTGGCCTCCACACATTCCACTGTGAGATTCATGGAGATTCTTCTTGGATTCTTCTATGTCGACACATCTTAGAAGCATTCCATCGAATGCTTTTTGATAGAGCACTTGCTCTATAATGACGTATTTTTCTATGATAATGCGTAACCGCCTTCTTTGTTGCGGAGTAGAACTTTCTGGATACGTATGGTCCATGATATAGTTAATGATATCAATGTACCAGGGACACTCAGAGATAGGAGGTTTGGTCTCAATGTAGTATATGCACTCATCTGGAAAATCCAAATCTACTAGATCACCTCAATCTAATGGGTTATCAGCTAACCAATCCGTGATGATTTGTCCCTTAACAGATTTCTGATTTACAAATGTTAATTCGAATTCTCCCATTAAGGTTATAAAACGTCTAGCCTTCTTAGAAAAGGACCCTTGCGTGAGAAAAGTTCGTAAATGGTCTATTTTTACCATGACCCTTGTTTCTTGATTTAGCATATAATGTCTTAAGCATTTGGTTGCAAAGACTATGGCGAGGCATTCTCGTTCTGCTTGTGTATAACATGTTTCATAGTCGAGAAACATTCGGCTAATGAACTAAATCACACATTCTCTCTTGTCATCATCTTCTTGAGCCAGCACACAGGCTAGCGAGACATTGGTAGCTCGCGAGTATAAAATTAACGGGTGATCTAGCTTCGATGGCATTAGCATAGGTGGTGACAACAAGAAATGCTTAACTGCGTCGAAAGCTTCATTGCAATCTTTAGTCTAATTAATACTGTAATCTTTCTTGAGTAAATTGTTGATTGGATGAATGGTGAAACTTAAATCCAGGATGAATCTCCGGATTGCACCAAGCTTTCTGAGAAATGACTTGATTCCAGATTCATCTGAAGGTGGGACCATTTCGAGGACAACCCGAATTTTGGTTGGGTCAACATCTATCCCTCGTGACGATATGATGTATCCTAGGAGCTTCCCTCTTGTTACACCAAAGACACATTTTTCTGGATTTAGTGCGACTCCGTATTCTATCAGATGTGAAAGAATGATGTGAAGTACTTCCAGATGGTCACAACGCTTCTTGGCCTTAGCCAACAAGTCATCTACATAGGATTCCATGATCTTATGAATTAGATCATGAAATATATATGTCATAGCTCACTGGTATGTAGCACCAGCATTCTTGGGTCTGAATGGCATAACAACGTAGCAGTAGGTTCCCTAAGGAGTTATAAACGTGGTTTTAGCTTGATCTTGTTCAGATATTCTGATTTGATTGTATCCCGAGAATCCGTCCATGAGAGACAAAATTTCAAATCCAGCTGTCGCATCAACTATGAGGTCAATGGATGGTAATGGGAAGTCATCTTTAGGACACGCTTTGTTAATGTCCCAGAAGTCTATGCAGATGCGCATCTTCCCATTCTTTTTGAGAACGGGAAAAATATTAGATACCCATTGAGAGTAATCGATTGGTTTGATGAATCCTACTTGGAGAAGTTTCATTACCTCCTCTTTTACCATGAGAGCTACTTTGGGTTTCATCGGTCTCGACTTTTGTTTGATCGGCTTTGCATCAGATTTAGTGACGAGGTTATGCACCGCAATGTAGGGTGCAATGCCTATCATTTCCTTATAATTAAATGCAAAATCCTTTTGATGTTCCTTGAGGATTTGATTTTGTATTTGTACTTCTTCTAGAGTTAACGAGGATCCTAACTTCAATATCCTTGGTTCATCTTTTGTTCCGATGTTAACATCAATTATTTCTTCGATTAAAGAGGCATTACCTTCTTCAAACTCAGGTGGGGCTGGAGGTAAGTCCAAATCGTCTCCATTTTCTACTGTGTATAAGCTAGGTTCCTTTTGTGAGGGAAGCTTTATCATGGGATTTCTGAAGTAGGAAGACGAATGTGGGATTAAGGAAAAATCTATCATATGATAGGAGAGATGTAATGCTGCATAGGTTTTTAAGTAATTTAGAGTGGCCATATCACTATCAATGTGGTCTAGGATGGTATATTTGTTTTCATTTTCGTTTAAAAGAGAATTTGTCATTGTTTTTATTAATGGTTCATCACGAAGGGATAATATGAAATGGGTGTCCTCTAACTTACTATTTGGAGTAAAACATGATGCTGAAGTTGCTATCGAATCAGCAAGAAGATTTTCTCCCGCGGGATTGCTTCAATTGATATGAAGTCAAACTCCTTGCTTATATTCAACACAGCTGTTTTGTAAAGCTGTAAGTGCTCATCTTTGGTTTCATATATCTCAGAGACTTGGTTTTCTACTAATTGTGAGTCTCCTAAGACTCTGATGTTATCAATACTGATTCTCTTAGCTAAGATGAGGCCAAGGAGGAGGGCTTCGTACTCAGCACCGTTGTTTGTACATTCGAAATTTAGTTTAAAGGCAAATGGTAGGACTTTCCCTTCAGGGGAAGTAAAGATTACACCTACCCCCGCTCCGTAACGACATCTAGCCCCATCAAAATGGAGAGTCCAATATTTAGGTGGGATTATAGATGTTGGGATATTTGTTGTGTTAACATCTTCTACTTCTACCATGCAGAGATCTACCGCTGGGAGAGAATCACACCCAGGGAATATCCCACACCTACAAAATCAAATGGTAAGAACATTGGTAGATCTTGTTCTGTTAATTCAACGATTTTTGTGGTGGTTCCTAATGATATTGTTTCTACAATGTTAGCCTCATCTTTGTGGGTTGGGGTTGCCTTAGCTAGGCTCATAGTTTCAAGATCTGTCGTAGGTACCAACTTTTCTTTTAGTTTTGCGTCGGTAGGTTTATTAAGTTGGTTTGTTGGGATTTCAAACTCTGAGTGCACACCTGGTCTTTTATTTAAGTTAGATAGGTGTACATTGAATGGTTTTGGATCACCTTTGGCCACAAATATATTTCCTAAGTGTAAAATCCTTACTTCTTGAAATAACGTAGAAGGGATTGCCTTCATGCAGTGTATCCAGGGTCGGCCGAGGATCATATTATAGTTAGTTTCCTAATCTCTAATATAAAACTTAGTCAAGATGGTTTTGGGTCCTAAGGTGACCGGTAATATTATAGTTCCAACCGAGGTGGCTTTAAGATTATCATAGCCCCTTAGTGTGTTTCAAGTTGTGGAACAATTGGTTTCCCCATACCCTAGCTTTTGAAGGAAAGAGAAGGGGACTATGTTAACTACCGCCACATCATCTATCATTGTACGCTTTACATAGTTTTTATAAACCCATACTTGTAAATGTAAGGTTGGATCACCTCGACGAGTGATCTTAACATCTGTTGGCATTTTTTTTATCTTGAATATGAATTCGACATCCCTATCCGCCTGCCCTGGAGGATGAACATCGAAGTCTATATGATTTACCTGTGTTTCAGGAGGTGGAGTGATGTTAATTAAATGGCCTAAACCTAATGCCTCTAAAAGAGCAGCCCTGTGAGCAGGGGAATTTTTTAATAAATCCAAAAAGGAGATGTGCGAGAAGGTTTTTGTTAGGTCGTTAATTAAATCATAGGCACCCACATGTTTTGTTACGATTTGCTGGATGTCATCCGTCTCCGGAAGGTGGCTTGGACTTAGCTAAGAGAAATACTCTCATGTCCTTGTTACAGCTTTGATGGGTAGTTTGGCGTCTAACTCCACTAAAACGACTACCTTAGGCCATGGCTGACTTCCTAGTTGTGGCGCAACTAATGGATTTAACGAGGTTGATGCTTCATGATCATTGTTTCCTATTATTACACTCTTGTTTGTCCCAGTTAGATTTAGCCTATTGTTATTGTGATTTGGGAGTGGATCATTGAAGATCTTAAGGGGTGCATTTTGAGGAGAAACTGCCCCTGAAAAAGTATTTGATGTTGGTGACGTAGGATCTGCCAAGAACATATCCATGAAAAGTTGTCTTTGTTTATTTGGCAAGCGTTGCATGAATTTATTGTAGTCACGGCACGTTCTAGTGTTATGGCCCTGAATTTTGTGGAAACCACAATACGAATTAGGATTGTAATTCCTAGTTTGTTGGTTTGGTGCGTATTGTGGCCCAAAATTTTGATCAAACCGTTATCTATTAGGATTAAAATTTTACGTTTGATGTCTTTGGTTTGGATTCTGGTTTTGGTATCTAGTTGAATTTTAGCTCGGACCCTGTGTGGGATTTTTCCATTGTTGTTGTTGTGGATGGTTAAAATCCACTGTATTGATTATCGGGGTAAATTTGTTGTTTCGTTGGTTATTTATTTGTGATGGAGTATTGAAAATATTTACCTTCTTAGGTTGGTCGGTTACTCCATCTGTTGTTACACCCCGATTTTTATTAAGGATTTTAGGTCCTTGATTGACGTTCGTGGTAGTAGGATAAGATGTAGTGTTCTGGTTGGAGGTGACTAACCTCCCATTTGCTCCATATGTTTTGTGACCACTATCAATTGCTTCTTGATCTATTCGAAGAGCACTCTCAAGTACTTCATCGTAAGTTCTTAATGGGAACTTTTGGACTTCTTCCTTCACTTCTCTGCTAAGAGAATGAAGGAATAAATCACATAGTTCCATTTGATCCATGTTTGGAGCACTTGCTGAAGAATAAAGAACTATACGCCATCTTTGGATGAAATGGGCGACAGATTCAGTGTGTTCTTACTTGATGTGTAAGAATTCCCTGATTCCTGTCCTTAATAATTTGTTCATGTCAAAGGCCTTGATGAATTCTGACACGAGCTCCTTAAACGAATGGATGGAAGCCTCGGGTATTCTATAATACCAATCGAGAGCGATGCCTTCCAAGGTTTTTGGGAATATCTTAACAACAACCCCATCCCATGGGAGTAGTTCTCGAATGGCTGTAGTGTAAGCTCTTATATGTGCATTTGGATCTCCCTCACCTTTGTATTTAGGCAAGTCGGGAAGAGGTCTTGGAAGCATGACGCTTCGTATGGTGAAATCTAAGGGTTCTTTCAAATATTCTGAATAAGTCCCTATCACATAGGTTTTGACCATTGATGGTGCTTACTGAGGGAGCAGAGACGGAATGGTTTGTTGATATGGCGTAGCGTATACGTTGGTAGGGGCATAAGGAAACACTTGTGTTTGACCAAACATGCTGGGAGAGGAGAACATATCCCCTTGTGGTGACTTGGAGTACATGTTTAAGTATGACGGGGTGTTGTCCAGGAATGGATTATTTTGTATTAGATCGGGAGAAACATCGTTAGAGATGGTGGGTCTAGTTGGCATTTGTTGTGAATACTGAGGAGTCATGCCTAACGTGCCTACTCCTGTGAGGAGGTCTACTTGGCTAGGAGGATTAGAATTTCCTGTTTGTATGAATTGAGAATGGTGATTTGCTTGAGCAAGTTCTAACCCTCTCACTTTTTATACTAACGTTGAAATGACTTCATTTGGTGAAGTCACGGTGTTTTTTCATATTGGCGTTTGTTGTATATCATGGTGTTATATAGGCATGTGATATCTCGCTATGAACTGATCACTTCCCTGCCAAGTTTCCCCAAGGGAATTTCCTATATGTAGTGGTATGGAAGTATTTTTTTGAAAAGATACCTCAGGTTGCATTTGTAAACCTCCTATAGGTGGGTACATACTTCGAGAACGTTGGTCATTCCTGGCATAACGTACCAAATGTTCATCGTCTAAACCTTGGTATGAGTCTGATTTTCTACTAATTTGTAGTCTAAGCAGCACCTGAGGAGATGAAACAGATTCTCCGGTGAACGTCATGTTATTCGAGCCTGAAGGCTTTGTTTGTTACGTTTGAGTGAGCTGATCTAACTCCTCAGTTTGAAAAGATGAGTTATATCTGATCCTTGGAGTTTGTGTTGACAACTGGTTGGTTGAGTAGTTATCACCCCATGCTGAAAGTGAGGGTGATGATTGTCTATTTTGTTGGGCGTAGTATGCCTCAAGGCCCAAGAGGGGCCTGCCATATGCATCGAATCCTGACATATTCGAGGGGTATATGAATACCCGCAGAATAATGGGAAGGAGCGAAGGTGATGGTGAAAGCTAATGAGGCGGAAAAGATGAAAAGTATACTAATTTTGAAGAAAACGTAATAATATGACTCCGAACTAGAAAGTAGGAAGTTCACGTCGGGTTCACCAATTTTGTACGATGGAAAAGTGACAAGCGAGTGTGGGAATCTACAAGAAATTCTTCCTCGCACCCGACCTCCCGAGGTCGTGTCGAGACAGCCGGTGGGGATGGAATATGTATGGGATGCAGACAAACTAGTTAGGCAATCTAATGTCTTCAATACACACTAGTGGAATTTACAAATCTAAGGCAAAGAAGGCCCTCCTAACCTGAACTGGTGTGATAGATCGATCGGCAAGGATGACTGCTTGAAGGCTCCAATCAATATCGAGCTCTGGCGTGATTCGATCTATGGGTTGTGGAATACGTGGAAAATGAACTGGAATAGTTTCATGTACGTCTCTGGATAAGGTCATATGGTGGATGGTAAATATAGTTGACTCTATGGATGATTCTCTAGCCTTGTTAGCTATTGTATCTAGTAAGGATAATTGTTCGATGATGATAGGTGGAAGTGGAGTGGATCTGAATACTAGTGTGCATACGCCAGTGTCTATGTCCGATTGACTTACGGATTCATTGGGTTACGGGATTTGTGGATCGCAACCGTAGACTCTTGTTTGTTGCGGTCCTACCATGGTCATGCATAGAATTAGTTCCTAATCCCTAATACCCAATAATCGTATGCTTTCTCAGCTTCTATATTCAAAACTAATAGCTGTGCAATTTTCTCAGAGTGCCTCACAGGTGTTCTTGCAACCTGAATTCTTAGGCTAGTATCTATATCCGTGAGAATGTCTCCTACATCTGGCTGTGGGAAAAAAGGATCACAACCAAATGTTTTCTCTCTTTCAGGCCCTTCTATAGTCATATGGATGTTATCTAGGGTAATCTGTAGTTTGGTTGATTTGACCAAAACGTGTGCGCTTGGTCGTCTTTTATGTTTAACCCGCTTAACTGGGAATTGATCTGTTGTAAGTCTGTTGTTGTTTGGAAGACTTGGATTCTAAGATTCTGGTCTATGTCAACAATTGCTGTGATGAGATTGAGTTGAGGCACGATTGGCTCGAATACGTATTCTTTGGGCTCCCTAGGTCCCGTGATTGTCATACAAAAACAATAATGTAAATTAACTACGACAAAGTGAAATTTAACTACTTTGAATATATCTATAGCATATATGATTTCTCTATTTTTGTATTTTCTGACAAACTATTTGAATGAATTTAACAACTAATTTAATACATCTAGAAATTGATAGCTAAGATAACAATTTAAAACAAACAAGATAACCGAGCATAGCTATTTGTCTGTGTAATTTGTGAATCTATTCTAAACAATGAAATAATTGACTTAATCTATTTTCAAGGCTCTCGATCCTACCTTAGAAGTGAGGAGTGAATCATAGTTTCTCAGAAACTATCAATCCCCACAGCTTCCCTGGAAATATCGAGAGTAGAATTGACTAAAACAAAGTGATTGACTACTTTATTTGATATGCTACTAACTAGAACTTTGAAAGCTAGAACCTAGATTCTACAGAATAGTGGCGAATCTGATGGTGTGTGTGATCTTGTCCCCTCAGTGTGATCTCCTCATTCCTTCGTGTCCACGTGGATCCAAAAAACCGTGTAATGCTAGCATCAACATAAGTAGATATTGGGACAAAGGTAGCTCAGGATATAGACTGAATACAATGCGAGTAAGAGAGGGATAGCACAAGAGTACAGAGCTTGGCTTATGCAATTCCTAGTGGGATTTATTGCGAGTCATGCAGCATGAAACGTCCAGAACCTAAAACTATCCTGTTTGAAGAATAAAACCTGCAACTTTAATTTCTTCCTATTGGTAAACAGACTATCTTATTCCAATGGATTGGATGAAATAACAGCAGTACTTGCACAAGATGGATATGTGGCTTACTAACAGTAAAACAATGCTAACTAAACATGCAATGAAAGAAACTAAGCACTCTAAGAAAAATGAAAAATAAATCTATTGCAAAGAGAAATCAGAGGCAAATTTGAGGGGCCATTTGCTTGAGCACAAGCCAACTATTTATAGCATTTGCATTTACCCAAGGTAAAAACCAAATAGAACTCTTAAATAAACAATGGTAAAACATTATTCTAGGGAACCATAATCATAAATGCAAGCTTATGGCGGTGAAAGAAAGCTGGTAAAATGTTGAAATTACGTGAGTCTTGTTAAAATAGCTTTCTGGAAAACGTGTAAAGGACCGCCGCCCTGAGCAGGGCAGCGGTTACAGGACCGCCGCCCTGTCCAGGGCGGCAGTCATGAGACCACCACCCAGACAGGGTGGCAGTTTTGTCACTGAAGAGCAAAAGGCCAAGAAAAGAGGGGGAAAATGGATAAACAAAGCACGTGGGGGCTAAGCGGGGCATGCGGGATGTTAACGCACACTTGGAGATCTTTTCTGGATCCTGAACACCTTGCGAGGAGACATGTATCATCATTGGGGCACATGTCACGTTATTTTGGCAGTATAGTACCTTACAATTTTGGGTATGTATAGTGTCACTTACTTTGTTTGTGTCATTTTGATGCCACTTTGACACTAATATCTCACTTCTCCATGAAGCTTGATAGACGTGTCCAATTGGTGTGGTTACCTGGCTTACATTTGTAAGCCCCACCTTTAACATTTAGGTCTTGTTGGCTGTTGAACTTGTCGTGGTATCCTTTGATTGGGAGTTGCATCTACCCTTTGTTAATATTTATGCCTTGTTCATTTCAATATTTACGTAAATATTTACATTGTATTGATCATCTTTGCATCGAATTATCGTTTTACATGCGCATTTTACATAGGGAGTAGTTCCTTGTTGATTTGCTTTGTGTTTCACACCTGTGTGATTATTCCTTGTGATTATTCATCTAGATAAATAATTTTATAGGGAAATCCATTTTGATCTCATTGAGATTATGTCATCATGATGTTTATTTTCCTTAGACCCCCTTCAGAAAATAACACATGCATCTCTGTAATTACAAAATGTCTAGTTGGTTGTTGTTATGCATCCCAGATGGACATAGCACCTTCTTCACTTTGAAGAAGCTTTATCACACTATCCAGGCCTAGATATTCGAGATTAAAATGATGCCAACAATGAATGATTATCACGTAGTTCCTCATTCTTACGACAATAAGGAATTCAATTTTCGGTGTTCACATCAAAGGATGTCCATCATGACTAAACCTCGTTTGGTTCATCACGCTAGAAGTCCCATTCGGGTACCTTGTTCCCCACGTTCATCTCATAGTTGGTGGTATGATTTAGATGCTTCTGATCCAAATTATTATTCGAGTTCCCCCCACTCTTCTTCTAATTCTAATCCAAACATTTCCTCTTCCTCTGAGGATTCTAATCCAAATATTTCCTCTGACTCTTCTAATGATTCGGATCCAAACTACTATTCAGATTCATCTAATTTGACTCCTAAGTCATCTAATATAACTCCTACGTCACGGTCTTCCCTTTCTTCATAGGACCCCTTTTATCAGTCACCTCAACGACGTATTCTTCCTTTGAAGATATGTGTGACTCCAAATCCCTCAAATCAAACATATAATACAATTCTTGAATAGAAGTCCTCTCTTTCTTTATAGGACCCTTATTATTATTCATCTAGTGCAATTCTTGAATCACGGTCCTCCCATTATTTGTAGGAATTTATTGATTAATCACCCCCAATAAATCTTCCTTCTTTGAAGATTCGTGTGACTCAAATTCCTTTGAGTCAAATGTCTGAATCGACCAATGCATCGTAATCTACAGACTTTGGACTTAGTCGTACTAGTTTACAGATGATATACCATCATATAGGTAGGTCCACACCACCTTCTTCTATTCCTAAGACATCTAGCTACACATCTTCTTCGTCTCTCATCTCATCTTCTTCTATCAATCATCATCAAACGTCTTCTAAGTCTTCCACACCAAGTGAACCTATTTCTTCTAATCAACCCCTGGTGTTTGATCAACAACTCATACTGATTGACCTCTTTAAGAATGAAGAAACAATTAGGGCATTCATAGGGGCACATGAGGATATTCCTTTAGAATATTATGAGAAAGGGTTCTCTTTAGAATTCGATGCGCTTGCATATTCTGAGAAAAATGTTGATTCCTTTTATCAAGAAACAAAGGAAGAGCCTCAAATCATGTAACTTGATCCTCCTCTTATTCTTTCATCTTCACATTCTTCATTAAGTGAGGAAACTCCTAGGTCTTACATTGATCCATGGCCTATCTTCTCATCACCCAATCACTCCTTGTCTATCATAATTACTCAATCAAAATCTCTTATGGGGTCAACACCAAGTATCCCTTCATCTTCGTCTAGGTGTGGGTCACCTTCTAGTATCCCTTCCTCTGCTATTTGTGGGAAATTTTCAAGAAGTCCACTATCTTCTATTATTGGGGCATGCCCAACTAGCCCCTTGTCTTCTAGGTATGGATCACCCCCGGGTAGTCCATCATCTTCTATTCTTGGGCCACATCCTAGTAGCCCATTATCTTACATCTATGGGTCATTCTTGGGCTACATCTTGGAATCCCTTCATCATCTTCTATCAGTATTTCACCTCTCGGTAGCCCTCTTCTTCAATCCTTGGACTGTATCCTTTTCATGCATCACATTATTCTTCTACCAAAGACTGTGGCAAGCCCATGGTCATTTCTTGCATCAGTTCTAAATGTTCACGTTCACTTTCTTCTCCTTCTCGGGATCAGACAAGTCACACATTAGCTTATAAGAAACCCAAACAGTTTCTTAATCAAGCTCAGATCAAAACTATAAATACCTCTATAGCTCCTAACAAATCAAACAATCTCAAAATTCTAAATCAATCGCGATTCAAGAATTCACACCAACGTAACCATCAAGTATGGAACAAAATGCGTAAACCTATGGATGGGGAATTAAATATCCCACATATGAAATCCATGTTTAAGAATAAATCACAGTCATTTATTGAGTGTGAACTCACCTCAATCATCGAGATTGGGGATAATATCACTCTCAATAAACAAACACACCTAGTCTCCCTTATTAAGGAAGTCGCAAACATTTTTGTTGGATCTTACCACACAGAGTGACTTTGTTAGTCCCAACCTCTTAAAAATGTCAAAAATCTAAAAATAAAAAACAATTCAAAAATACAAAAAAATTGAGAAAACACAACAAAAATCAAAGGTACAAAGATCAAACATTGTATTCAGGTATTGTGTACAGATGGATGTTTCTTTCTACTCTTCCTTGCTATTTTTCTGCAAGTCTCCCTACCATTTTCATCCCTTCGGTGATGTTTTGGTTAGCTTATTCACACACATTTTGTGACATTTATCTCTATGGTATCCATTTGACCCTGGTCTTTTATTACCTTGGTAAATTAAAGAATGACTGACCTCTTAGAGATCCTATCACATTCACCATCTAATAAACTTGCTGCGAAGAGATTTTGGAAATATTTGTTGATGCTAGCCAATGTTGTCATCACAATCACTTCCACCTCCTTTCATCAAGACATCATTAGTTCTTAAAACCCTTGTCAAACAAGAGATCTGAAATAAGTTTTCAGAAAGAAAAAGAATCAAAATCAATCAAAAATCAAAAGCTAAAAGCTACAAAGAAAAAACAAATTGATATATAACTCTCTTGGGGTATTTCCAATAGTCTCTATTGAGACTATGGATGCTTGACTGGTAGTAGAGAAATGTTGTGATTATAATCAAATACATCTCTGTTGGGGCTATGGATGCTTGGCTAGCAGCGGAACAATGTACGGCTATCCTTTCACCCTCCATTCACAAAATCACCTATCAAAATAAATCATTCCTACACATTGGCTAGGGTATCTTCACTTGTTGTCTATTAAATATTCCTTTCAAGAGGTAATAAATGCCATGTGCACACACTGAATATCTATGAGTAAAAAGGATTAGTATGTCACCAAGTGTCTTTTTTAGGACCTTGTTCAGACTCTTACTCTAGTCAATATCTCATCTCGTGATTTGTGCCTTTGGCTAATCACTTCTTCATTGTGAGGCTTCTAAAATACATTCATATCATTCACATCATTCTTCTACTTTGTTTAGAACATTCATGTGTATAAGAGTACTTATTTTCCATGTTTGTGGACACCTTTTTCCCCTTCCACAAAAATAATCTTCTCCTTCCTTTCTATCATGTGCTTTTAGGCCAACTTACGCTGGGGGCATCCTTGCTTCTTCCAAGCACTTCATTGGTTTACGTTCACCGTCATGTTGAACCTATCCATAATGGCCTTAGGTCCCGCTTCTACCTGTGAAGAGTTTGCCTTTGAATAATCCCACCTAATCATTGGGGCATATTTATATCTTCACCTTTCTGGTACACATGTGGCCTTATGCCCTTGTACATCCCATCTATCGCTAGGGGCATGCACGCTTCCTCATCTTCTTGTAAATAGTTTTAGAAAAATTTCAAAAATAAAAAAAACATTCAAATATGTTAGAAAAATCAAAACATTCAAATATGTTTAAGAAAACTTCTAAATATTGAAATTCATCCTACAAAACGTCACTCTTTGGTTCTCACTTGTTCATGTGTGTGACTTGAGGATCATGTTGATCTACCTCCATCAACAAAAGCTAGGTTGCTTACTTCGTCTGTACTCTAGGGCACAACAAGTTGCTTGGTAATATTTCGTAGTGTATGTTGCTTTTCCATCAAAGCCAAGTGTCCTCCATTATTCCCCTCACATGTATCCTTTCTTGGGATACCATCATCAACCCTTGTCATTAATTTGCACAGGTTGTAATTGACACTCAATAATAAAAAATTATATTATGTTTCTCTGTTAGTTTAGTTTGTTTACTTTCTCGTATTGCATTGCATTTTGTATGTTGCATAGAGTTATGCATCTTTCACTTTCTCATATTGCATTACATTGTTGTATGTTGCGTGGAGTTGGTATTTTCAGCAATGGAAAATTGTTTGTGGTATGGCTTTTCATGTCATTCTACCTTTGTCATATGCTTATATTTTAATGAGAACTGGTGATGAAGATCCTTAGCAATATGATGAAAAATAAAGTTGTTTAAAAGGCACTGGATGGATGTTAGCTCATTCCCTCTTCCTCATACTCCTTTTCTTCTATATCTCCTTTCTTCTTCTCCACACTATTCTTTCTTCTGTTCTCTTTCTATCATCTTTTTGATCATTAATCAAGTTCTTCTATCACCCCATCGAAAATCGAGGGGGTATCCTCCATTTTACTCATTTTTCTTCTATCCCTTCAAGCTTTTCTACTTGTTTATGCTTATCTACTTTCTTTGAAGTGACGTTTCTTATGTCACCCCAAAGAGGGGCAAATGTGGACACCTAAAATATGCTTACACTTAACATTTCATCCAATCCAATAAATTAATGACACTTCATTAAATCCTTATACTTTGCTCCATTCTTGAATGCCCATTAATGACACTCTTTTAGTCGTATTACTCCTACAATCAGCGTATTTGGCTAATATCTCTCTTATTAGCTAAACATTCCTCCTTTCGACCATTTAGAACCTCCCTAGTTCTGTCTAGACCACTTCTATTAGCTTCGTAGGCTATCTATCAGTCACAATTGGTTATCCAGACCCCTCCCAACTCTCAATGAGTCTCTAATCACTTGCTAATCAATTTTAACTAGCCTAATACTAGTTTAACTAAGCCTAAAGCATGTTTATCCTAATCTAATCTAAAAGTGCTCTTTGAGATTTAGTCCCACATGCACCCAAATTCCAAATTCTCCCAAGTGGAGAACTATAAATACAAGGCTAAGCCTACCCATTCAAACTACAACTTTACATAAGCTAAAGCCAAAACAAGCATAAGAAAGCTTAAGAGCTCATTTACATTAGCTAAGCTACTAAGGCATTTGATCTTGGGTCATCCACCATTAAAATAGCTTCATCTTACACCCATGTTAGGTTAGTAATGAAATAGCTAAACTAGGCCATGTAGCCATTTAGTGAGATTCATTCACCCTCATGGAGTAAACAACACACAATTTGATTGCTTAGAATCTAAGTAGGTTCACTTTCATTAAGCTTTCATAGAGTAGAGAGTAGTATACATGTTAGTTTTTGATGTTTTTGTCAAAGTTATAATGCTTGCATGTTAGTTTATCTTGTTTAGCTTCCATAAGAGTTTCATGATCTGCCTCATTCAAAATTGTGCATTGTTCCATAGATGTCAAGCATTCAATAGTTTCAGTATACTTCATGCTTAGCATTTTAGGGAGGTCCAAGACTAGTTATGCTCCAAAGGATTCCAAGATATATCAAAGAAGATCAAATTACTTTCAGGATTCCGACATAGAATCCATGCCCAATGGATGACTTAAGGCTACTGGAATCATGTTTAGCAGGAAATCATCCCTGAGAGGTTGCCAAAAATCTTATCCATTTTTGCACTCTTGAGGTGAAAATAGACAACGCAGATACATCCAGAACCCTAGGACTAATAAAGAATTTCATAAAACTTGAGACCTACTAGGCAATTTTTTATGCTTCAAGAGTTTTTATGGTATTTCGAGAGGTTTTGTGGTCATTTCAGGCTATTTTCTCTTGTTTTCTGATCTTGAATGATCAATGTTTCTTAGAGCAAGGGAAGTGGTCATCATAGTTATAAATCAACCAAAATTGATTAAATATGTTTAAAATACTTATTGTATTGCCATTTTCCTCAAAGGTTGATGAAAATCTATAAGGTTCGCATCCAGGGGAAAAAATTACGACTTAATGAGCTTGTGCATTCAACACATGATCGAGTTCATACCTAATGGTATAGCTCGTTGATCGAGCCCATAAACAAAAATCATGGTAAAATAAACTAAATTTGATTAACTCAAAGGTTCAAACTAAAGGAGACATGTCGAGCTCATGAGTAGGATGGATCGGTTAACATTACAAAGTACATGGCAAGGAAGAGAGCTCGTAGGTTGAGCTAGAGATTAAACCAAGTTACAGAGCATGAGGAGTGAGTTAAATGTTGTGAAGATATGGCACAACATAAAGACCATACTCGGTCGAAGTTGGATCTCAACTCGACAAGTTTGACTCGAGCCAAAAGATTGGAAGGATCTCGTATGAGTCACAAGAAAAATGTAAATGAAGTCTGAGTTAAATTATCATGGGAATTGAGTAACAAGGGCTCGGTAGATGGCTTAAATGCTCAAAAATCAGCTCATTTCCATAGGTTCAGAGCTCGCTTGACCTGAGCTAAGCTAAGTCATGAAGAAAGAGGGATTCTAATCAAGATCCCCCGATGCTCGTTTGGGTTACCAGTTAACATAAGGGCAAGATGGGCCTGCTGAGTCACTATATTGAGTACGCCAAGTTGAGATAGAATGCTGTGTGGTGATCATCTATGAGCTCAAAATTAAAAATCACTATGTTCAGCTTAGTCATTGAAGTTAGAGAAACAATGTGAGGAAGGTGAAACTCATAGTGAAGGGAAAATTCACCAAATTGACAAAGTCAAGTTGAAATGAGGATGGGGTAGCTCGCCCCAGAAAGCTTGGTGTGGAAGCCCACAACATAGAGTCGACTCAACTTGGGATAATTTTTCAACATGTTTGGTGCATAGCTCTAGTTGGAAGCTTATAGGAATATGACAAAGTGGCTCACCATGGAATGAGCAAGTAAGAAGCATCACGCAAAGGATAGATGAGTCTCCTCAACAGTAAAGGAATATGTTCGTGACCTCGTGTGCATGATTTTCACTGTAGCTCATGCGGGCTAAGTTGGAAGTGCTTTGATATGGCATCATGGTGGAATGGACCAGGAAAACATCAGGAGAGATCAGAACCATGACTTATGCAAGTAACAAGGGACAAACCTGATCGGTGGGAGATTGTGAGATTAACTTGAAGAGATTTCCAAATGGACTCGGGTGGGCGAGTTATAATCTAAAGATGTTTGGCTCAGTCGTTGAGGCCAAGGTGAGTTCTTCACCAAGTTGGAATCAAGGCATCCATAGGACGATTTGGGAATGGCTCGATGTCGGGCTCAAAAATGTTGAGGAAATGCCGATGTCAAATAGCTCGGTCCGTCGAGACAAAGCCAAGTCACTTGACTGTTAAAATATTACAGACTTGGATCGATCATCAGGATACCTTTGTACAGAAAAATTCTAAGCCAAATCCAGATTCAGAGGTTCAGAGATGGCAAGTCAACATAAGAGCTCTGGATGTGGGATAAATTCATCTCGATCACCAGGTGGAGATAATTCCATGGAAAACCAGTCTAATATTTCCATGTGTGGGAAAATTTGATGATGGTTGTCATGTGGGGATGTCGAAATGAAAACCCAACACAAGATTTCTGTGCATGGGAGATTCAGGAAAGTGTGGTCAAGTGGGAATGTTGGGATGGAAAACCAATATGAGACTTCTGCATGAGCCGTTGATCTGAATTTCCATGTAAATAGGTGAATAAGGAATGACACTGAGTTGGAAGGCCGAGTCAATGCCGAGAAATTTGTGATTCACCGAGTTACTCTCCAGATTAGCAGAAATGTTATGAATTGGAGCGAGTCATGGGGAACCACCATGAAAATGGAGCCAAGGTTGGGCTCGTGGAATGTCAGGTCGGTCTAATACATTGATGAAAGAGCTCGTGCAAGGATCCTAGAAAGATGAATCATCAAAGTGACACATTGGGCGGAGTCAGGTGATAGCCTGAAGAGTCGATTGTTATCTCAGTTCACTGCCATGAGAAATAGAAGTGGCTTCGTAGCTCATCGCAGGACCCAACCAGGTTGACAAATTAGTGGCTCATGATGGCTCGTGTGTGAATAATTTGATGGGGGAGAGGGAGAGATCGATGGTAGGGCGATGTTGAGAACTCATACTGATGCGAGGTGATGCATTGGTAGTGAGCTCAGGATGAGAGGCCAAGATGGTGGAAGGAGCTCATCTCTCCCAGAGGGAGATTCAATGAAACAAGTAAGGTGAGGTGGTCCGAGTACTAGGCAAGCCAATGACGAGCTCAATGTTGACATAGATTTCCCGATGGATGGTTCGATGGGTCCTGGTGGTGAAGATCTCAAAGGAACAATCACGGTGAGCTCGGTCATTGCACTCAAATGAGGGATAGCTCGATGAATATTAAACAGAGCGATGGATGAGAGAACCGATCTTGAAGCTTGTCATTGAAGATGTATAAATCGGAAAGATAATAGTTGCAGAGGCACTCAAACAGGCCTTAAGCCATGTACAGGAAGAAGATCATCCATTCAAGGTAAATATGAGCTCGACAGACTCATGAAGAGGTTAGCTTTCCATTTGATGTTAATGTTATGACATTGGGGGAACTTGGAGAGGGGTCATGGAATCAAACCAAATGAGCTCGTGGGGGTTGCAAGGAACTCATGCATGGAGCTCTTGGAAAGTTGAGACCAAACAAGTTTTTCCAATGCAAGGTGAGCAATGGTCACAACGTTGGAGTGCAAGGTCAATGGAGGAGCTCGGTGATAAACCCATGAGTTGAGCCATGTACATAGCAAACCAACAGAGAGCTCAGTTACATGTAAGGATAAAGGAGCTTGATTCTTACAAATGATCTTGGTTTTAGTTAATTTTGAGCAAGTCAGTCAAGGAAGAGATCGTGTTGTGAGAATTCATGGAGTGAGCCAAGCCTTCATGGTGCCAAACTAGCTCGATGTAGCGGTGGAGGATCTCATCTAGATGAGCTTGTGCAGAGTAATTTTGGGCTTGTCGATTTGGATGCGGTAATGCAGAGTGGGTCGGTTGCGGTGAAGGCCAAAGGATCTCGACCCTAACTTGGTGAGTTGGCTTCGCGAGCCAACCCCCGAGTTGATTTATTTTTTGGAATTTTCTTCATGACCCATCCCTATTTGAGTCAAACCAGTCAACAACGTCCCACATTATTTTTTAATTAATTTAATATTTTTATTTTAATATTTTAATAATAATATTTATTATTATTATTTAAATATTCTTTTAATTAATTACAAAGAACAAGTCAAACCAGACATTGATGACACATGATGGAACCTTCTAAAGTGGTTCAACCAACTGTAATAAATGAACCATCATGTACCTTCAGTTTAGGAATGTAATTATGACCTTTCCTCTTCTCTCTCACATATTCTTCTATAAATTTAAGTTGGAAGATCATTCCAAAGGGTTCCAACAGGTCAGATAAGTGGGAAAGTTAGACGTCTTAGGCAAGTGCAATTTTTCAAGAGTCCTCTCTCTTCTGTAAGTTGTCCTTGTGTGTTGAGAGAACTTCCATGCCTCCTCTTCAAGATTATAATGGAAACCATTTCCTCTTCTGAATGTATGATGCATTGTGCACGTTATTAAAGTAATAAAAGTGTGTGTTTTGTGACTAATCTCAGTCCTTTCATCCTTCTATACTTCCTTGTTCCTTTTCTCATGCTTGTAGATACACTGTGAAAGTTCACGTTTCTATTGCTGGTTTTTAGAGTTCTGTGCTTATCGAGCGGTGGAGTATTGCATGCAGTTGAGTTGTGGTGTCCATTCACCCTTCTTAAGTTCATCCTTCTTCACTGGGAAATTGATATATTTCTTTGTCTGATCAAGTTTAACAAAGTGAACGCATGTTTCTTAGTCTGTGGTATTTTGTACCGTCTCTAAGTTACAATAGGTGAAGTTGATCTGTGGTGCAAACACCCTCTTCAAATTAACCCTTCCTGAGTCTGACACACCCTTTATTTGGTACATCACCATCCCTAGTATAGTTTCATTTCTACAAATATCTTTCCCTAAAACTACATGAAAATGTTAGCTTAGGATTAGATAGCCTTTTTATCACACTAGGAATAGTACAGTACTTAATTTAGGAAGAGGAATCCGACCTTCTCCAGAGGTTCACCTCGAGCCCAAGTCCCACAACTTGAGAGGTGATCCCATGTGTCCCAATCACACCGACCATCCTATTCACATTCTGGCCATTCAGAGGATGCAGTGATTTGGTGATAATAGTTAGGGCCAACTGAGCTTTGAAACCCTCTCACTCCACTACCACATTGTCCCTCTCAGTAACCAAGCCATCCCTATTTACAATCAAATTGTCCCAAATACCTAGGAGATCATCTCTCTCACTATGGGCCACATCCCTCTCTCCCTCCACTAACCTTTTCGACTGTCATTACTGTAATAGTTTCATCCAAATCATCATCACTCTCCTCCTCACTATCACCCTCAACAACCCTCACTACCTCCTATGCTAGTGATCCTCTCTCCGCTCAAGCCTGTACTCGTCTAATTCTCTGAGCTTCTCTCTATTCCTATCAAATCTCATCAATGATCAGGTCTACCATACTGTGTACTTAGGGGTAACCCACACATCATCAATCAAAACTATCACATCCTCATCATTGGGACCCATTGGCCCCTGCTGATATATAATAATCTCAGGCTCAGTCACTACTTCTTGCAGAGTCTCTGTATCCCCATCCTATCGCATGTACTGAGATGTATCCTCTGGTACTTCCCTTAACTAATCCAAATTGTCTCTTAACTTGATCAAAATGAAGTAACTTGTGCTCACCTAGTCAGCGAGCCTGCACACATATAGGCTGATATAAACTGATCATCTCATTAGGTAGCTCAATCCATACATGAAAATCTAGGTATGGCCTCCATACCACATCACCAATTTGTAATCCAGGTAATATCTCTTGATAATACCTTTTCTTCCTCCTCTTTAGTCCATAAATTGAATCCTCTCTCCATATCAAGAAGCCAGGATGCCCATCACCAATCACCCAAGGTAACCCAACTGGTCGAGAAACAACAATGTGCTTGAAATCCCAACCATGTAATAAAAATCCAATGTCAATGCCATAGTGCTTGGGGACCTTCCAGGCTCACAACTCTTTATATGTCTATGCAATTAGGGTAGGACCCCACTTAAAAATAGTAGACTCCTCCATCATCTCGGTCATGATCCCTACCATCATCCATGGGAAATGACCACCTCCAAAATATGGATTACCATCATCATCATGGTCATCTAAGTACGACTCGTCTTAGCTGAATACAATCTAGCATAAGACGAAAGCACCTAACTAAAATCTTACATCATCAACATATGCTCTATACAACCTAGTCATAACATCATCCCTCTCCTGTAATAATATATACTCCCTCTCTGTGAATGGGCAATCTCAAAATTTGGTGTACATCTTCCGAAGTGATTGTGATCTCTAGTAGGCAACCAGAAAGTATTGATGGAAGGATTCCACCTCTCTAATAAATCTAACATCAAGCTCTAACATCTATATAACTGTCAAAAATGCCTCATGACACAAAAAATAAATTACCTCAACATGATCCCAATTGACATTAGACATATCAGCTCTCACCTAGTCTAAAATCAGTGGTATACGATCCTGGATCATCAATTTTGCATCCAGGTCTATAAAATAAATAAATCAATATTAGTATCATCATTGAAAATTTATTTTAAATATTAAAATCATCCACAACATATCAAAAACAAAACATCAACATCATCACCTAAAAATACCAACAACATCTAAAACATCAAAAAGTTATGATGGTACATCATTATCTAAACATAGAATTCCATATTGAAAAGGAAAAAAATAACTACGATGTCATTATAAAATGCAATCCATTTCAACATCAGTTACATTCAACACAAATGTCTAGATTGGAACTACAAACACCATTTAATGAACAAAACATTTATTAAAAAAATTATAACAAGGAAAAATACAAACTTATCACATCAGAAGTGAATCACCGACGATTCACTTTAGTCATTAGCGAATGAATAAATCATCAATGATTCCTATGTTTTAACCTAGAGCATCCACGTACCTCCCAAAAGGAAGAAAATCCAAAAAATATACAAAAATTAAAGCAAAAATAAAAAAACGAGTTCGAATCACCTACCTCAACCATTACAGCCTTGTGTTGCCGGCTATAGGTCATCATTCTGTCCAAAATCCATCCTTTTATCCTCGAAAACATGTTTTTCCTCGTCTGGCTCACTCTGTCAAATCACTTTCACTGTGGTAAAAATGTGGTGAAATAAACCACAAATCAGCTATTTATAGCCCATATTTTTACCTTGAGGCCAATCATCGGCAGTTCCCTCAATCACCGGTGATTTCTCTATAATCATTTGTAAACATACACTTTTGGCATATGTGCCCATTTTTACCTGAAAATATGGCAATTCACTTTTCCACAAATGTGTCACATTTTCAATGGACCCAAGTCCTTGAAACATTAAAACAAACAAAAAAAATCAACATTGGGATTTTTCATTCATCTATGGGAAGTGTGGCCTTTGGCCCCCATCATTTGACTTTCCCCATTTATTATGCCTATGTTTGCAGATCATACGACTATATGTGTTGGGCCCCTTAGTTCCCATATCATTTGGTTCCTTGGTAGCACATCTTATTTCAGTATCCCCTGGACGAGGGAAAATTTTTATGAAACATTTGACACAAAAACATAGGTGTTCCCTGTATCACGTTACAATTGGATCACCAATGCAACTTTGCATCATTTTTTTCTAACAATTTTCCCTTAAGCTGTCAGATAAAAATGGGAAAATGTAGACACCAAAATTCTACACTCCCCATTTTCACTTAATTATCCTGTTCATATTCGATTAATTATATCAAAACCCCATATTTTCCCTCCCATTCTTATTTAATTATTTAAATATTTCTTCACTTATAAAATATCATATCCTATGATATTTATTTTCTTAATCATTTTAATCCACTTAAAAACTATTTAAAATCACCCCTAATCTCGACACATCTATCATGGGTATTTTTATAAATCCCCTATTATCTTGTCAAAATCTTATCATTATCACTAATACTCTTATAATTGTATGTTATAAATCTAATTAAACAACCTAATACCTATCTTAAACAAAATTAGATAACACCTAACTAATTAAAATCCTTTCCTTGACACCTCACAAGACAACACGACATTTTTCATAAAAAGAAACAAACCTGTCCCTCGAAAACATGAACAAAAAAATTCGAATTAGCAAAATATTTCATCAATTCACTATATAAATTCAAACTGGCTAAAATCACTGACAATTTGTTAAATCACCAGTGAATTTTTAAGCCCAATTTGCAATCCCTTTTCAAGATCATCTTCTCACATTTTCGAGCCATAGTCTTTTTTTAGAGCTCATTATTGTTGTGTTGCATCAACATCAACATAATACTACCTAACATCTTCATTTCCAGTCACGAAGCAATTTTGGTGATCATTTTGGAGCTTTCCGGGACCAACAAATCATCATTCAACTGCAACTTCGGGTTCCCTAGACTTCATTTCATGAATTCCTAATTTCACTATGATTTCTACAGCTTTCTGTACATCGCCATCAAACACTAAGACAATAAAATCAACATCAAGAGTTATCATTTATCTCCATTGAGCATCTTGGAGCTATTTTGGATTACTTATAGCCAACTTCTTACCACTCAGTCTGTAGACTTCATTAGCACATTATGAAGCTCAAAATTAGCAATCCATTTAGACGTCTATAGCTCTGGGTAATATCTATCCTCAGCCTTGACTGTCATCTGAACCAGGTATGTACCTTATTTTCACATCATTAATTTAATCATTCGATGTTTAAAATCTTTTATTAGTTCTTTCTCAGTATTTGTTAATCTATTGTTTCTTCTCCCAATCGCCAGTGATTTCCCCAATCACCACTGATTCCTATCTGTTAGAACCTTTACCATTTCATCTTTCCTTTCAGAAATTTAGCCTTCAATACTAATCAACACTCTATCTCTATGAGTACCTTTCAATTCTATCATGCTCCTTTGAGCCATATCCACCTCCTTTGAGCTAGTCTTAGTATCTCATCAATTGTCTTAAATCAAACACGTTGATTGGCTTTCCTTTGTGAGCATATACATTCATCTTCATTATTCCTCTCTTGAACCATACTATGATTTCATAAAATCCCTTTGGAACTAGGAATCACCATCAGGCCAATATATAACCCTGGACCACATCAGTCCCTTTACTTTTGCATTGAATGGTTATATCATTTTCTTTTATTATCAGTTATTGATTCATTATATCATTACTCAAATAATTTCTAAACAATGGGTTGAAATCCTTGCAAGGAAGTCCTTTGACTTCCAGAGACTAGCCTTTTCCAGGAAACCGACTTAGTATTTTTACTAATAAATATTTTCTGTAGTGTTTTTGATTGCAGCTTCATTCATAGGACATGAGCTAAAATCATTTCGTGTACATGACGTAACAATACAACACCATCCATTCACATTTGTGGTTAAATCTAAACCCCACCATGTTGGGGTCAACAAACCAGTTGTACAAACAATATATCAAATCTAATCATACATGTAAATAAAAGTGGATATTCTACCAGAAGAAATATACAAAACAAGAGACATAAATCAACACCATATTTAATGTGGTTCACCTAGTGTGGGCTACGTCCACCAAAACATAAGCAAATTTATTATCCAAATCTTTAACAAGATATACAATGAAGATTTACAATCTTCCACACCTCTCAGATGTACAGTACTTTCTTTCTCTCAAGCTTTTGCTTCATCACCAAAAATCCTCTCTCTCACCAAATTTTACAAGTTATTTCTAATTATTGTTAATCATTACTTCTAAACCCTAGATTTTATGGTTATATAGTCTTTTATAGACTTAGGGAAATTATCCATGTAATTACAATCAATAGATATACTTTAATGCTAAAAATAGATCTAATTCCCGAGAGTTAATTAAAACATCCTCGCACAGGTAACCAATTTCGGTTAGCCCTAACTGATGTTGGTTCTTCCTTGCTTGATTGATGCCAGTCATACCTAACAAATGCTGATCCTGGGTGATCAATGTCGGTTCTCCCCTAATTGATGACGATTACTGTATTTTCCAACAAGTTTCCATTGCATGCTAATATGAAGTAATTGAGCTCCACAACTCAACAATCTCCCACTTGGAGATTAATTACTGCACCATACCTGTAAAATGTCATTCTTGTATCCTTTCTTAGCTCTTTTTCTTCCTCTTCAAGTCTCAAACTTGAAGACCAACATAAGTGAAGTGTAGCTCCAACTTCTCTTTTGCTAATGGCTTTGTCAGCATATCCACAGGGTTCTTGCTCAAATGAATATTTTCTAAATTCAACTGTCCATCCTCAAATACTTTCCATATGAAGTGATACCTCAACTGAATATGTTTTGTTCTTGAATGAAACACTGAGTTATTTTCCAAATGAATTACACTCTGACTGTCACTGAACAATTTACAATTACCTTTCTCCTTTCCCAACTCTTCCATGAACCTACTCATCTATATCATATCCTTGCTAGCCTCTGTAGTTGCAACATACTCTACCTCTGTAGTAGACAAAGCCACAACCTTTTGCAATCTTGAAATCTAGCTAATTGTCATTCCACCTACTATGAAAATATATCAGGTAGTGCTCCTCCTACCATCAAGATCTCCAACCATATCTGAATCAACATAGCCACATAATGAAATATCCAAACCTCCATAGCATACCTGCATGTTAGATGTCCCTTTCAAATACTTGAGTATCCATTGAATTGCTTTCCAATGCTCTTTACCTGGATTGGCCATATATCTACTAACAACTCCCACTTCTTGTGTAATGTATGGTCTGGTACAAACCATAACATACATGAGACTCCCAACTGCAGAAGCATATGGCACTCATGTCATGTATTTGACCTCCTCATGTGATGAAGGACATTGATCTTTGCTCAATTTGAAGTGTCCAGCCATAGGTGTAATAACAGGTTTTTCATTTTACATGTTAAACCTTTCTAACACCTTTTAGATATAATCCTCCTGAGACAAATACAGTTTCTTGTTTTTCCCGTCTCTATGTATTTGCATGCCAAGGATTATTTTTGCAGCTCCTAAATCCTTCATATAAAATGTGTGAGCTAGCTTTCCCTTAAGCTCACCAATGTCATGCATACTAGATCCTACAATAAGCATATCATCCACATATAGTAACAAAATATATAGCTCCCATTTTCAAGTTTCTTGAAATAAATACAATGGTCAGATTCACATCTTAAGTAACTATGCTCATGCATAAAACTATTAAACCTCATGTATCATTACCTTGGGGCTTGCTTGAGCCCATATAGGATCTTTTTCAACCTGCACACTAATTTCTCCTTACCCTTGATTTCATACTCAAGTGATTGTTGTATATAAATCTCTTCATCCAAATCACCATGAAAGAAAGCCATCTTCACATCTAGTTTCTCTAAATGCAAATCTTCTACTACAACTAAGCTCAATACAGTACGAATAGAAGTCATCTTAACAACAAGAGAAAATATTTCACCAAAGTCAATACCTACTTTCTGTGCAAATCCCTTTACTACAAGCCTTGCCTTGTACCTTTTCTATCCACCCTCTTCTTCCTTAATCCTATAAACCCACTTATTTTGCAATGTTCTCTTACCTACTGGAAACTTAACCAAATCCCAAGTCTGGTTCTATTCCAAGGAGTTCCATCTCCTCATCCATGCCATGCTCCCACTGAACGTGAGTCTTATCTTGCATTACTTCTTCAAAGCTCTCTAGTTCACCATTATCAGTCAATAATAAATAAAATAGAGAAGGTGTAAATATTTTTGGAGGTTTACTTACCCTTTGTGACCTTCTCATAGGAGTTTGGGGTACCGAAGGCTCAAACTGGACCTCCTGGACATTCCTATCCAAATTTGACAGTGACCGACGCATGTCACCTCTAGCTGACGTTAGTTCTGCTAATCGATTCCGGTTTGGATCCTCTGTAACCAATACCGGTTCATCTAACCGAGGTCGGTCAGGGGTCAACTGACACTACTTACTGTGTAACCCTGTTAGTAATAATTTTATATCTAAGAGTTCATTTTCATTCACAAACTTCTCAACCGGTTCATCCTTGGGTACCAAAATTTGATCCTTGTACATTCTCTTTTCATTCCATTCAACATCACGACTCCTAATAATTTTAGAATTCTCTAAATCCCAAAAACGGAAACTAGAATCACCAGATCCATAACCAATGAAAGTGCATCTCTTGGATTTTGCATCCAAATCCTTTTTCTATTTTCCTTATCAACATGCACAAAATCTTTTGAACCAAAAAATTTAAGAAAAGAAATATCTACCTCTTTTCCGGTCCAAACTTCCTCTGGTATTCCTCCATCTAGTGAACTTGAAGGCCCATGGTTAATCAAATAAACCATTGTATCAACTGCTTCTACCCAAAACTACAAGGTCAATCCAGAATGTATCCTCATACTTCTAGCACGTTCCATGATTGTCATGTTCATTCTTTCTATAACACCATTCTTCTGTGGTGTTCTTAGAACTATTCTTTCTCTACGTATCCCATTCACTGAACAATAATCATTGAAATCCTTGCTACAATATTCACCACCATTGTCAGATCTAAGGAACTTTAACTTAGAATTTGATTCATTCTCAACAAGGGCTTTCCATCTTTTAAAAGTCTCAAAAACATCAGATTTATGTTTAATACAATAAACCCATAACTTTCTTGTAGCATCATCAATGAAAGTAACATAATATTGGGATCCTCCATGAGAAGCTACCTGAGTTGGTCCCCACACATCTGAGTGTACAAGCTCCAATTTCTTACATCCTTCTTAGTTGCCCCAACTTTGAGAAATCTCACTCTCTTTTACTTTCCAAAGATACAATGCTCACAGAAATCAAGATCTAAATATTTCAAATCTGATAACTTACCCTTAGCCTTTAAGATCTGCATTCCTTTTTGAATTATATAACCCAAACGATTATGCCACATGTATGCATCTGAATATGAAGTAGATAATGCAGAAAAGGAATCAGTAATATAGGTAGATAAATATAACGTTCCTACCTTCTTACCTCTTGCCACAACAAAATCACCCTTGGTGACTTTCCAAGAGTCTCCTGTAAAAGTAACCATGCAACTAGATTCACCTAGTTTCCCTGCAGAAATAAGATTCCTCCTGAGGCTTGGAACATGCCTCACATCTTTCAATACCCATGTATTTCCATTCTGTAATTTTAGATGAACTTCCCCTTTACCAGTAATACTGCAAGGTTCATCATCACCCAAATAAACATGCCCAAAATTACCCTAGACATAATTTCTGAAATAACCCTTATTAGGGGTTACATGGAAACAAGATTCTGAATCTAAAACCCATGATTCAATTGTATTATCTAAAGAAATAATAAGAGTCATCTTGCATTACCTCTGATGCAACAATATTTGCTTCTTTACCTTTATCTGAGTGTTAGTTCTCTTTGTCCTTTGAAAAACAATCTTTCTTTGCATGTCCTTTCTTTCCACATTTCCAAAAAATAATTCCCTTACTTTTGGATTTAGATTTGCTATCCCTTGACTTTGATTTCCCGTTACTATTACTCTTGGATCTCTCATTCTACCTGCCCATTATTTATACATTCAAATCATTTCTAGATGATGATTCCTCTGTAATCTTCCTGCAAATTTCTTGATTCAAGATTATACTAACCACATCATCAAACTTAAAAATATTATTAGCAAATGTTGTATTACTAACAGCCATTACCAAGTTATCCCAACTATCAGGAAAATAACATAAGAATAAAAGTGCTCTTACTTCATCATCAAATGGTATAACAACTGATTTTAACTGATTTAAAATAGATCAGAAATCATTCAAATGACTAGATGCATATCCGCCTTCATGAATTTTTGAACTAAATAATTTCTTCATCAAATAAAATTTATTTGAAGCACTAGGTTTTTCATATAAATTAGCAATAGATTTCATTAAGTCTTCCATAGAATCTTCTTCTGTAATATTAGAAGCCACGAATTCTGCCAGGATCAATCTTATAGATCCCAAAGCCTTCTGTCAAAAATCTTCCATTCTTCATCAGTCATCTTCATAGGTCTAGACTTCTCATCCAACGGTAAATACAAATCTTTTTGATACAAATAATTCTCAATCTACATCTTCCATAATTGATAATTTGGGCCATCAAATTTCTCTACCTTGTATTTGTTGTATTCTGCCATTGATGTAGCTCCCACTCAATCAGAAAACCCTCTGTGATTAAATCTATCAACACAAAAAACCCTCAAAAAAAGCTATGATACTAGTTGTTAGGGTTAGCACACCGGTTGTACAGACAATATATCAGATCTAAGCATATATGTAAATAAAAATAGATATTCTACCAGAAGAAATATATAAAACAAGAGACATAAATCAACACCAGATTTAACGTGGTTCACCCAGTGTGGGCTACATCCACTAATAAACAAGCCAATCTATTATCCAAATCTTTGACAAGATATAAAATGAATATTTATAATCTTCCACACCTCTCAGATGTACAATAATTTATTTCTATCAAGATTTTGCTTCATCACCAAGAATTATCTCTCTCACCAAAATTTTCAAGTTATTTCTAATTCTTGTTAATCATTACTTCTAAACCCTATATTTTATGCTTATATAGTCATTTATAGACTTAGGGCACTTAGCCATGCAATTACAATCAATAGATATACTTTAATGCTAAAAATAAATCTAATTCCCGAGAGTTAATTAAAACATCCTCGCACAGGTAACCGATGTTGGTTAGTCCTAACTGATGCCGGTTCTTCCTTGCTTGACCGATGCCAATCATACCTGACTGATGCCGGTCATACCTGACCAATGCTAGTTCTAGGTGATCGATGCCAGTTCTCCCCTAACTGATGATGGTTACTGTATTTTTCAGCAAGTTTCCATTGCATGCTAAACTGAAGTAATTGAGCTTTACATCTCAACACACCATTTCGAGGTTTGATGACTTTGAGTTTCTTTCTTGTTTAAATAGGTTCAAGAAAAAATTATTCTTAACAATATATTTTCCTCACCAGGCTCTCTTGGCCCACCCAAAATTATGTTCTTGAGCTCCTTTAGGTCCATGTGATCAACATTGTTGTTATGCACACTTAGGAACTCTGATGTGAGAGCTGAAATGGGATTTGGGCTAGTGAGCTTGAACTTCATGATGAAAAAAAGGAAAAATATGAGTCACAATAGAGATGATAAAAACTTCTTGAACTTGAAATTGAAACTTGCTATTTTTAAACCCTAGGTTTCAGGAGCTACTATTTCAAGAAAGGTTGCATTTTTTCCCTCGGTATCAGTGTTGAGAGGTTATTACCATGTTTGGAGAATTTTCATAGATTTTTTCTGAATAAATTTAAGAACTTTTTATTTTTAGAATTTTTTTTTGCTTTTTGGCTTTTTTGCCTGTGTGCTATAGTTTTCCATTTCATTGATTTCAGGGTTTGCTTCTTTGAAGGTTTTTACTATTTTGGGAAATTTACTAACTATAGTAAGTTTGAACTAGTGAAACTTACTATTTTTAGAATATTGTATTCCCCTCTTCCTTTTGACAAAAAATAAGAATTCTTAATTTGTGGTTTCTATATGGACACTTTGTGCAAAATTTTAGCTTCACTCTCTTTCTAGATCAAGGGCAAACTATCGAAGAAGGGATTAGAGCACAAAATTTAAAATTGTTGACATTAATAATATGAGACACCTTTACAATTTCTATTTTTTGCAGCATCAAGACACCTAGGAGAGGAAGAGATGCCCAAAATTTTTCCTTGAATTCCACCTTGTGGTTTGTGAGATATGAGTACTTCACCATTTTCACTCATGGAAGTTTCTAGAAAAAATTCAGCACGGTGACTATGGAAAAAACAATGTTTTGGGTGATATAGAAGAAATGGAGGAATATTAATGGACGTTAAATGCAAGGGTGAAGTTATGGAAGTAGAAACAATGGAGAAAAAATGAGATTTCCGCTAATGAGGGTTTGTGTAAGCACGCACAACAAGAAGTAGAAGCAACAAAGAAAACTTAAAAACTTAGTTTTTCTTCAACCTTGGCATGGGTGCACTTTTTTTTCCAAACTATACCAAAGGTTTGGGATGGTTGGTGTAAAAAAATTTTCCTCACTCTCATGAAGGCAAGTGGCATTTAGTGATTGGCTGTTGGGAAATCAGGGAAAGATCACTTAAAGCACCTAAAGGAAAAAATTAGGTCATATGGGTGTCTTGGGAAAGGGCTGAGCATGGGTGGAGAAAAGTGTCCCAACCATCCCAAATGTCTGGGATGGTTGGTGAAATATCATTCTCCCTCACCCATGCTTGACATGTGGTGATAGTTCATTTGTTGAGGTGGAGAGGTGAGGGGGATAGAAAAAGCCTCATAAGTAACTATCTGGGTCATGTGGGAGACTAGAGGCAAAAATGGGGGTTGGTAAAATTTTTGTGTCCTAAACATCTCAAAATTTTGGGAAGGCTGGTGCAAAAACATTTTCCCTCATATGGGCTTGACAAGTGGTGCTTTGTGGTTGAACGGAGGAGGGTGCTGGAAATTAGGGCACCATAGGGCTTAACTAAGTAATTTTGGGGTCAAAGAAGGTCACATCAAGGTCTAGGGGGTTACCCAGGGTCTGGGTGAAATTTTAATGTCCCAACTTCCCCCAAATTTTTAAGTGATGGTTGGTGCAATGAAAAGTGTGCCACTACCTAGGCTTGACATGTATCCACTTAGAAATGATTGACTAACTCTTTGATCTTACCTTGGGAGCCACTTGATGGAGGTGTAACTTGAAACGGTTTCAGAATAGAGGTATTTTTCATGCACTTATACATATGGTAGGAATTGCATTAAAATTGTATTTTTTTAAATAATGGGAGAGGTATCATATTATTGATTCTATCATGAAACCTCATAAAGAATAGTCATTTTGACTTTCAGGCTCGTAGGTAGGAGCATACTGAAATCAAACTGTGGACATAATTTCTTGTCTTGTGAAAAATGTGAGACCGCCATACTCTAGAGATCTGAAATAAAATTCCAACTATATTTCAATTGACCTCCAAATCTTCACGAAACTCCTAGAATTACCTCCCAAAGCTCAGGGGTTGTTTTTGCACTGCAAGCTACTTGACCCTCCAAGACCCACTTTTGCTGAATATGTCCTAGAACCTCTGAAACTTCCTAGAATCTTTCATAAATAGTTGTACAACATTATTGACTCTATGATACACATCCTTGATGAATTTGAGTCATTCATACCACTCGAGGGGGTGTGCGCTAGACTTATGAAAACTATAAATAACCATTCCTAAGCTTTTTGAAGATCCTATCTTGGTAAGGATATTATCTTGGAAGTGCTTGTAATGAACTTGATATCCCTAAATCACCTATGGAAGAAATTTACACAACACATATGACCACTTATAAGGGTAGGATAGGACTTATATGGGGGTTGGAATGATCTAGAGGAACATACATCGGGATGACTTTCAAGAAAAAAATTTCACAGTTGGGTATGGTTGTGTTGTCCACTCAAAATTCCCCGCTCTGATAAGAGTAAAATTTCAAAATTTTGAGTCTTAAGTGTTTTTCTCTGAGGTGCCTAAGTCGTGAAATCGAAAAAAAATCTATGTTTTGGGTCATTTTGTGTGATTTTCGGGCCTGTCGGAACTTTTTGTCCCATCTGTCCCAAGTACGAAAGTGTCATTCTGTTCTGCCCGATCGGCCGAAACCCTCCAAATTTGTCCCATTTTCGGGCCTGTCGGAAGTTTTTGTCCCAAGTGTCCCAAAGCCAAAAATGCAAACTGTTCCAATTTCGGCCGAATCATCCTTCCCGCGTACTTCGCACTTTCCTGTCCCAAATGTCCCAAGTAAAAAGTGCGAGTCTGTTCCATTTTCGCCCGAACTGGCCGAACCGCGTACTCCGGAACTTTTCGTCTCGAATGTCCCAAGTTAGAACGGACCTGTTGTTCCATTTTCGGCCGATTCACCTGATTTTGTCCCAACTGTCCCGAGTTCCAAATTGCATCTCTGTTCCATTTTCGGCCGGTTCGCCCAGAACCGCGTCCTTCGCGCAATTTTGTCCCAACTGTCCCATTTAAAAAAGTGCGAGCTTTCCCTATTTCGGCCGAGTTGGTCGAGTCGTGTACTTCGGAACTTTTTGTCCCGAATGTCCCAAGTCCAAATGGGCCCGCTGTTCCAATTTCGGCCGAAACTCCCGAGTCGCGTACTTCACACATTTTCGTCCCATTTGTCCCAAATACATTTGTGCGTCCTCTCCCTGTTTCACCCGAACCGGCCGAGCCGCGTGTTTCGCGCATTCGCGTCTCACCTGTCCCAAGCGTACCAAGTGTCATTCACACTTAGTTTTTCCCACTCGACCCGAATATGCTGTTTTTCAAAAAATGAATTTAAGTTGCGGCTCTGATGCTATCAATCCGAAGATCAAATTTCAAGAAGCAGTTACGAAGGACGAAACTTTCAAGACGTCGGTTACATCAGTTTTCAAGGATATCCATTGACATCTTCAAGATGAAACGTCTGGTGTGTCCCTCGTGGCAAAGACGTGGCTGAGACGTGGAGGAAAACTCAAGCGGCGGTTTCTGAAGACAGTGGGTCCTTCTCAGAACTGGACACCTGTCTCCTTCTCCTTTCTTTTCTCTTCTTCCATTTCTTTTCGTATTCCTTGTAATTAGTTAAGGCATTGCAATTGGCAGTCCTTAACTATTCTTTAGTTAAAAGAAACGGTTACGAGGAGTAACGGATTTGTAATCTATATAATGGCCTTTCCACGCCATTTTACGAAAGGAGGAAGAACTTGGATATTTGCTGAAAGTGTAAATAGATCTTAAAGAAATCAATACAAAAGGGCTTTCCGTTCTTTGTCTATCTGATTCTTGTTGTCTCTGTGTTTTCCTTTAATATTGTGAAGATCATTTTTCTCCTAACTCGTTTAGTCTCTCTGATTGCATACTGTTTAGTTTTGCAAATACAATGATCTTGTATAACCAAGAAGGAACTTTGTGTCCTTGATTAACAAATCTGAAGAAGGTTATTTAAGGAACTTTGTGTCTTTAAATTTAATCTCATTCAACCAACACAAATGATCTTGTCTTAAATCCTTTGAAGCTTCGCATACACGAAGAATTATTCTGCCATCTATAATTCCGAATGTTGCTATTCTGCCTGTCTTCTAATTCCCTTTCTTCAGCCCTTGTGTAACTGATAATCCTTGTAAAAGAACACTTTTGTAATATCCAAGTTCGACCATAAAATAATGTTCTGTACTTTTGTAAATAAGTTTGTTTCAGAATAAGGGAACCTCTCCCATTAAAGAGGAGGGAATTCTTGTCCCCTGACTGTTGTTCTTCTAAAAAGTCCTATTTGAAAACCAACAGTTTTTGGCGACTCCGCTGGGGAAAATCGCATTCCAGTACTGCAATTTTTTGATCATCCTTTGATCTGGCGACTCCACGTTTCACTAGAGGGAGAAGGGCCCTTGGTATCGAAGATTCTCAGTTTCAGCTTTTGGAGCAACAGGGGTTTCCTTTCCCTTCCAATAGAAGAACTCGTTCGACGAGCACTCCACCTGTCCAAGATAGAACTCCTGCGGGTGGTATTCCTTCAGAGCCTGCTAGTCCTAATCTACGAGCTTTGATCCTTGCCGGTGTTACAGTTCCCCTCCAAGTCGTATTTACAAGAATGGCACAATTACCATGGGGTCAACATGTCGGGCCCCTGGTTCTTGCGCAGCCTTTGCATGAGTTACCTAGAGGTAACCGAAAGAACTTCCCAAAATTTAAAGGAGATGGCAAAATTCACCCTAATGAACATATTGCAGCATTCATAGTTGCCTGTGGAGTCTTGGGGGTTGAACATGAAGACGTCTCAGTAAGACTGTTCATTGAGACGTTACAGGATAATGCTGCTGACTGGTTCTATCACCTTCCGACTGGTGCCATCACCGACTGGAATACAATGAGAACTCAATTTGAAAGCCGTTTCAAGCCGGCAAAAGATGTGCATGCCCTGCTTGCCCAGATTTCTCAGATAAAGAAAGATCCATTAGAACCTATGAGAGAATTTGTGGCTCGGTTCAACAGATTGATCAACAAAATTCCTGTAAATACTCGACCGGTTGATCAAATTCAGAAATGTTTCTTTTTGAATGCCCAAACGCCTAAAGTCAGTTATGCTCTAAGAAGGGCTAATCTCAGAACGTTAATTCTAGATCAAGAACTGGCTGTTAGTGTCGAGGATGACCTGATCATGTCAGGGAAGTTGAGAAGAGATCCTCCTAAATCTAAATCTACTGCTTCTTCCTCTTCCACCTCTGGACCCAATACCGATCCATTAGTCCAGAAACTTGCAAATGATCTAGTGGCTATAAAGAAACAATTAGCCCAACATGCACCATATGCAGACGTTCTGAGAAGAAATTTTCAACCCAGAAACCATTTTCCAGCTCCCCACACAAGACTTGGCACTTGAAGGACCTCCTGTCAAAGTTCCGGTGAATGCAACTTGTGTGGTTGAAGAGCCAGAAGATGATAATGAAGCTTGTGAGGAGTTCCTGGAGGAATTCGATGATGAGGCAGAAGAACTCGAAGGATCTCGAGTCAATTTCTTTACCACTGAAGGCATTGATGATGGAGATGACTATGATGAAGTGGTAGCAGACATGAACAGTGAATCATTTGCTGTCATGACTCGAGAACAGACAAGGCAGAAGGAGAAGGTGACACAGCCCCTAAAGAAATCTAAGGAGCAGCCGGCAACTATCCTTGTAATTGCCAGAAGAGGATCTCCTATCCCTACCTCATTTGCACCAAAGGTAAGTACTATCAATCCTGCTCCCAAAGTTGCTTCTTCTTCTTCTTTTTCTCCCAAAGTTGATAAGCCTAGAATTTCAAATGATGATGGCCCATCCACCTCTGGATCCTTTGATATTGTTGATCATCTTAAAAGGACTAAAGTTCAAATTTCAGAAGCTGAATACTACCAAACCCACCCTAAAGCTTTTGCCAAGATGATCCAATTTGTAAATTCCCATTCCAAGACCACCTCTAAAGGCCTTTTGCCCACACCTCCTTCTGCACCACAACCTAGCCTGGTAGCTGCTGTCACCTCACCTGGAGACAAAATCAAGCCTTTTTATATAACACTCCTTATAGCTGGCCATAGGCTCAGTAACTGTGTCATAGATTCCGGAGCCTCAGATAATGTGATGCCTGCTAAGGTAGCTCATGCTTTAGGCTTGACCCTTACTCGCACTTATGGATCTTGCTACTCCATGGAAAGTAAGGAAGTACCTTTAGTTGGAAGGATTAAGGATGCACAAGTGGCTTTTGCTGCTTTACCCTGAGAAGAAGGTCTTGGCTACCATCCTAGTAGCAGACATTCCTCCTTCCTATGGAATGTTGCTAAGTAGGAACTTCTGTAAAGATGTGGGTGGAGAGATTCAAATGGATTGGTCACACGCACTCATACCTGTCCATGGACAAATGAAGAAGTTACTACCTAAGAAGTAGTCCGAGTATATTGTGCAGAAGACTGATGATCCTAAGGCACAAATACTCTATGAGGACAGGGGCCATGGTAATTACATGATTTTATCCCCTGATGAAATCCAACCCTCCAAAGTATCACCAAAAGATCCTAATGGCGTCTGGACTTTAGAATTTGATGGAAGTTGTTCCTCGGCTGGTTCTGGAGCTGGCGTCTTGCTAGTATCACCTGAAGGCTGCCTGCACCCTTTTTCATTTAAGTTGCAGTTCGAGAACACCAACAACATGGCAGAGTATGAGGCTCTCCTTCTTGGACTGCAAGTAGCCAAAGAACAAGGTGTAAAAAATCTTCTGGCTCGTGGTGATGCAGAGCTGATTGTGAAGCAAGTCAGAAGCCTTTTTCAGGTAAAGAATGGAAGGCTGAAGCATTATCGGAATCAGGTTTGGGATTCAATTGAATTCCTTGATGCTTTCTCTATTGAAGCAATACCTAGAGAAAAGAACAGCAGGGCTGATTCACTGGTTGTCTCGGGGTCACTACTGATTCCCCATCCTGAATTCTCTCGGGATAAGTTCACTATTGAAATGGTCCATCGGCCTAGTGTCCCTGACAATACCAATAATTGGCAAGTTTTCAACGATGACCAGCATCTGCTTTCCTTCCTGGAACTCAAGGGGAATTTTGAGCAACTGTATTTTGAGGGAAGTGACAACCTGCCTCGTGAGAGTGTGTCCTCTGACCAAGCTGTCACCCAAGGAGAAGAAACTGATCAGGAAGGGTGCATCAAGCTCAAAGGAAACAAGATTCCCAAAGGTTTGGTGAGTTTGGAGGAGTTGTTCGATAAAAACGACAGATACGTGAGATCTAAAGCTTCTACCGGACCTCAGCAATCAGCTGAGTATGATAAGATTGATATTGGGAGTTCTGATGACCCGAGGGTTGGTAAATATTGGGAAATGTTGCACAACAGAAGAGAGGAGAAGAGCAATTGATCTTCTAAGGAAGTATAAGGATGTTCTTGCATATTCTTATGAAGATCTAAAAGCCTTCAAGCCAAAGGAAATGCAGCACTCTATTCCTCTCAAACCAGGAATCAAGCCTTTCAAGCAGAAGCAAAGGCAGTGCAATCCAAAAATAGCTGACACCCATCTTTCAGGAGATCCAGAAGTTGTTGAAGGCTAAGATTATTTTTCCCATTCACCATTCAACATGGATTGCAAGCATTGTGCCTGTTAGAAAAAAATAATGGAGAGATCCGCATCTGTGTTTGATTTCAGAAACCTGAATCAGGCCTCTCTGAAAGATAACTACCCTCTGCCTATGATGGATCAGATTTTGCAAGTAGTAACAGGATCCGAGATGTTATCTATGCTTGATGGATTCTCGGGATACAATCAGGTAGCAGGGTTCATTTTAAGAGACCTCCTAGAAATCGGAGGTGGAGAATACCTGGTGAATATCCCCGGAACTGGTTTCACGGGAAGGCGAATTTTTTGGGGGTTGTATGAAAAAATTTCGCCTGATTATCAAACACTGCGACAGAAGGCTGCAGACGCGCGACGGGAGATTTTGCTGTCGCGCGTCAAGTAAATGCAATGTCGCGCGTCAATAGACCTTAGTGTCGCGCGTCAATAGACCTTAGTGACGCGCGTCAATAGACCTATTGACGCGCGTCACTGAGGGTGTTGTCCGTGCATTTACTTGACGCACGATAGCAAAATCTTCCGTCGCGCGTCTGCAGCCTCCGACCTCTGCTTTCTCATCAAAAAATATCTATCGCGCATCAACAAACTCTTTGTCGTGCGTCTGGTATGCGTCAATATCTGTTGTACCTCCTTGTCGTGCGTCAATAGGCCTTAGTGACGCGCGTCAATAGGCCTTAGTGACGCGCGTCACTAAGGCCTATTGACGCGCGACATTAAGGCCTATTGACGCGCGTCACTAAGGCCTATTGACGCGCGACATGATATTTGCTGTCGCGCGTCAATAGACCTTAGTGACGCGCGTCACTAAGGCCTATTGACGTGCGACATTAAGGCCTTAGTGACGCGCGTCAATAGGCCTTAATGTCGCGCATCAATAGGCCTTAATGACGCGCGACAGCAAATATCATGTCGTGCGTCTGCAACCTCTACCCTCTTCTTGCTCATCGAAAAAACTCCATGTCGCTCGTCAACAAAATCTTTGTCATGCATCTACTATGCGTCAATATCTACAGTATCTCCTTGTTTGCAAACCCTCCTTGTCGCGCATCAATAACTTACCCCCTTGTCGCGCGTCTATAATATGGGATATATCATATTGTTGAAAAATGTGAAGTAGAAGTGTTCTACCTGGCGAATAATATAGGTTTATATAGGGGATATTTTTCAAGGGGTAGGCGAAGCCGACTCCTAAAAAAAATTAAAGTGTAATTTTTAGGCGAACAGGTCACTGGCCCGTGCCAAAAAATTCGCCTTTTCAAAATTTTCAAAAATGGAATATTCGCCATATTACGAATATTCGCCACTAAAATTATCCCTGTCAGGTAGAGGTTGACACTGCAGATCAACACAAGACAGCCTTCACCACTCCTTGGGGTACCTTTGCCTACAAGAGAATGCCTTTTGGGTTGATTAATGCTGGTGCCACTTTCCAGAGAGCTATGGATTTGGATTTTGGAAGCTTGAAAGGGAAATGTATAGTCATATACCTTGATGACCTGACAGTGTTTTCAAAGACAAGAGCAGATCACTTAGACCACCTGGAAACAGTTCTGCAGAGATGCCGAGAGCATGGGATTTCTTTAAATCCTAAAAAATCTATCTTCTATGTTACAGAAGGAAAGCTATTAGGGCACATTGTCTCAAAGGACGGCATCAAGATTGATCCTGAACGAGTTCAGGCCATCCAGCAAATTCCTCTCCCTACTAGTAAAAAAGGCGTGCATTCCTTCTTCGGTAAGATCAATTTCTTAAGAAGATTTATCCCTGATTTTGCTGAATTAACGTTGAATATTTCTCAGATGATGAAAGGGAAGCAAACATTTGGATGGTCTTATGAAGGAAAGGAATCCTTTGAGGGTATCAAGAAAGCCATTGCTAAAACTCCAGTTTTGGCCTGCCCTGACTTCAGCAAAGATTTCATCATCTATTGCTACGCTACAGACAATACCCTGGCTGCTGTCTTAACCCAAGAAGATTCTAATGGACATGAGCTACCAATTGCCTTCATGAGCTATATCTTGAAGGATCATGAGCTAAAGTACACCATGATGGAGAAGCATGCTTTTACAGTAATCAAGGCTGTTAAGCAGTTTCACTTTTATATCCTCAATTCTCACTCCATTGTGCTGGTTCCAGATACGACTGTTAAGTCAGTCCTTACACAACAAGAATTTGGATCCAAGAGGGGCAACTGGGTGGCTAAGGTCCAGGAGTATGACATTGATATCAAACCGACCAAGCTGGTTCGTGGCAAGGGTCTTTGTGAGCTCATTGCTGAAGGAGCCAAACATGAGTTGCTGAAGGAGAAAACTGACATTCCTACTGTTCTATTCCTTAGTTCAGTCGACGAATGGTATGCCGACATCGCCCATTTTCTCACCTATGGGGAATGCCCCTCTCATTTAACTGCCAAGGAAAAGAGGACTGTTTAAATTGAGATCAGCGCAATATGTACTGTGGGAAAATGCTTTGTTCAAGCGTGGCTTAGATGGGAGATTTCTGAAATGTGTTGATAAGGAACAACAGAGAAAGTTGCTCTCAGCTTTCCATGATCAGGCGTGTGGAGGGCACTATTCGTCAACAGTCACAGCTCACAAGATACTCCGGGGAGGGTATTACTGGCCTTCCTTGTTCAGAGATGCATCCAAGTGGGTGGATAAATGCGAGGCCTGTCAGACTTTTGTGGGAAGACCCAAACTGGCCGCTTTGCCTCTCAAGCCAGTTGTGATCGAGGAACCATTTCAACAGTGGGGTCTAGACTTCATTGGTACACTCAACCCTGTTTCTAGTGCTGGGCACACTCATGTGCTAACTGCCACTGACTACTTCACCAAATGGGTGGAAGCTATCCCAGTCAAGAGCACTACTTCTGAAGTAGTATGCAACTTCATCAAGGAGAACATCTTGGTAAGGTATGGTGTACCTAAGAAGATTGTAACAGATAATTCTTCGAACTTCTCCTCAACTAAGATCATGGATTTCTGCTATGGGTATGGCCATCTCTCTGGCTCATTCTTCAGATTATTATCCCTAGGGAAATGGACAAGCAGAATCCACCAACAAAAATCTGGTGACTATCATAAAGGAAGTTGGTCAATGAGTCTCAGCGGAAACTGGCATAAGAAGCTTTATGATGCTCTTTGGGGCAGACAGGATCACACCTAAAAGAGCCATTGGAATGTCCCCCTTTCAAGTAGTGTATGGAGTAGAGGCCCAATTTCCAGTGACAGTGGAACTGCCAGCCTTGCACCTGATGAAGGCCATTGAAGACACTAGTTTCAGTGATGCTTTGGACAAAAGAATCATGTACCTGCACAAACTGAACGAGGATAGATTGGAGGTTGCTGACAGAATATCTACTCACCAGCAGAAGGTGAAGGTTCTGTTCGATAAGAAAGCTAGGTCCAGAGAGTTCCAAGTTGGTTGATACCGTGCTGTTATGGGACAAAAGAAATGAACCTCGTGGCAGCCATGGAAAAATTTGATTCTCTGTGGCTTGGACCTTTCAAGATAAGACACTTTGCTGGTAAGGACTCTTTCTATCTTGATTACATGGATCGGTTCTCCCCTCCCACTTCCTTATAGTGGGCAGTATTTGAAGTCGTTCAAGTCCTAGGTGACTAGGGAGTCCCTTTGTATATTCTGTACAGTGTTTTTTGCTTTTCCTGCTGCTTTTGGTGTGTTTCCTTTCGGTTGTGTGTGTTGCCCTTTGTATTGGTTTTGTTTTTGACTCCGTTGCCCAATGGATAAGGCACTGGTCTGCTTCACCAAGTTATCTAAGTTCTTGCCTTGTCTCATTCCATGAATTTTATACCAAGTCATCCCTAGAAGGAGCCAGCTATTGTCCACTCAAAATTCCCTGCTCTGATAAGAGTAAAATTTCAAAATTTTGAGTCTTAAGTGTTTTTTCTCTGAGGTGCCTAAGTCGTGAAATCGAAAAAATCTGTGTTCTGGGTCGTTTTGTGTGATTTTTCGAGCCTGTCGGAACTTTTTGTCCCATCCTGTCCCAAGTACGAAAGTGTCTTGTCTGTTCTCCGACTCGGCCGAAACCTACCGAATATGTCCCATTTTCGGGCCTGTCGGAAGGTTTTTGTCCCAAGTGCCCCAAAGCCAAAAATGCAAACTGTTCCATTTTGGCCGAATCATCCTGCCCGCGTACTTCGCACTTTTCCTGTCCCGAAATGTCCCAAGTTAAAAAGTGCGAGTCGTTCCATTTTCGCCCGAACCGGCTGAACCGCGTACTCCGGAACTTTTTTGTCCCGAATGTCCCAAGTTAGAACGGACCTGTTGTTCCATTTTCGGGCCGATTCGCCCGATTTTGTCCCAACTGTCCCGAGTTCCAAATTTCTCTCTGTTCCATTTTCAGGCCAGTTCGCCCGGACCGCGTCTCCTTCGCGTAATTTTTGTCCCAACTACCCCATTTAAAAAAGTGCGAGCTTTCCCTATTTCGGCCGAGCCGGTTCGAGTCGCGTACTTCGGAACTTTTTTGTCCCAAATGTCCCAAGTCCAAACGGGCCTGCTGTTCCAATTTTCAGGCTGAAACACCCGAATCGCGTACCTCGCACATTTTTCATCCCCATTTGTCCCAAATACATTTGTGCATCTTCTCCCTGTTTCGCCCGAACCGGCCGAGTCTGCGTGTTTCGCGCATTTGCGTCTCACCTGTCCCAAGCGTACCAAGTGTCATTCACACTTAGTTTTTCCCGCTCGACCCCGAATATGCTGTTTTTTTCAAAAAATGAATTTAAGTTGCGGCTCTGATGCTATCAATCCGAAGATCAAATTTCAAAAAGCAGTTACGAGGGACAAAACTTTCAAGACGTCGGTTACATCAGTTTTTCAAGGATATCCATTGACATCTTCAAGATGAAACGTTTGGTGTGTCCCTCGTGGCAAAGACGTGGCTGAGACGTGGAGGAAAAACTCAAGCGACGGTTTCTGAAGACAGTGGGTCCCTTCTCAGAACTGGACACCTGTCTCCTTCTCCTTTCTTTTCTCTCCTTCCCTTTCTTTTCACTATTCCTTGTAATTAGTTAAGGCATTGCAATTGGCGGTCCTTAACTATTCTTTAGTTAAAAGAAAACAGTTACGAGGAGAGTAACGGATTTGTAATCTATATAATGGCCTGTTGCACGCCATTTTACAGGAGGAGGAAGAACTTGGATATTTGCTGAAAGTGTAAATAGATCTTAAAGAAATCAATACAAAAGGGCTTTCTGTTCTTTGTCTATTCTATGATTCTTGTTGTCTCTGTATTCTCCTTTAATATTGTGAAGATCATTTTGTTCCTAAATCGTTTAGTCTCTCTGATTGCATACTGTTCAGTTTTGTAAATACAGTGATCTTGTACAACCAAGAAGGAACTTTGTGTCCTTGATTAACAAATCTGAAGAAGGTTATTTATGGAACTTTGTGTCCTTAAATTTAATCTCATTCAACCAACGCAAATGATCTTGTCTTAAATCCTTTGAAGCTTCGCATACACGAAGAATTATTCTACCATCTATAATTTCCGAATGTTGCTATTCTGCCCGTCTTCTAATTCCCCTTTCTTCAGCCCTTGTGTAACTGATAATCCTTGTAAAAGAACACTTTCGTAATATCCAAGTTCGACCATGAAATAATGTTATGTACTTTTGTAAATAAGTTTGTTTTAGAATAAGGGAACCTCTCCCATTAAAGAGGAGGGACTTCTTGTCCCCCTGACTGTTTGTTCTTCTAAAAAGTCCTATTTGAAAACCAATAGGTTGTCATGATTTCAAGTTTGAATTTTTTCCTTGCAAAAAATCATGACAACAATGTCCATCCTTGTTAACTTTTTCTTACTTAATAAAGTATCATTCTAAGCTACATATGATTTATCTATTTTCATTAGGCATATAGTATGCACATTAAAGCACACAAACTTCACTCATTTTTGAAGAACTAAATAAACCATAATCCTTAGTATGTATTGGGTGTGTCATGTTCACACTTGATGTGAGGTCCACCTTAGGTATTTATTTTATCTATGTGATATATATTTATATGCACTATGTTGTTGACATACACTGATTATTGTGATAGTTATCCTATCTACATATGTGTGAAATGGGTTAGGTGAAGCTATGTGTCATTAATGAATGCTTCCACCTTTCATTCAATTAATAATTAATCATCCAACTACTCTTACTTTTCCTATATAAAGAACAATTGGGTCCTTATGTAGATATAATACCTTATTGATAGTGTTAATAGTTAGTAGAGATGTAATATTTAAGGATACTTTGATCTAATGCAACCTCTGTTGGTTGTTGCACATTCTACATTCTCTATTCCATTGTTATATTAATACAATGTATTTATTGGTGGTCCCTTTTTGGAGATCATATGTGGATGGTTTTATTTGGATTTTGAACTTTCCTTAGGTCTTCACATGACATTCATGGAATATGTTATGGTATCATGAAAATTCTTCAAAGGTATTCATTGTGGATTTCTACATTGTTGTTTTCCCAAACTATTTCTCCTACCCCTATTCAAATATTTGAGCCAATATACATTATGAGTTTAATTAAAATAGTTTTTAAAAGATAAATATGAGGGTCATCTCAAGGGGTGTGTTATATGAAGTCTTTCCAATTCCCATTTATTTTATTTTAGTTTTGTTTCAATATTTCAGTTAGGTTCACCTCAATCCTTCAGCTTAATGCCTGTATAAGCTGTAGATTCACATATAAAGGAGTTTCATTGAATATTTTCCCAACATTTCTATTTTTATAGCGTTATTTTTTGTGTATCATACATTGCCATTGGATTATGAATGAAAGAGATAATCAAATATGAATTTTGTTTCACTTCAATCAAACACAATGGGCCTATATGATAAACATTTTAATTTTTTTTACATTTTATAGGCATCGTAGAGAAAAAACAATATGATGTTTTCATTACATTTCCAACATTCCAAACATCTTGAGGGTCCTTTGTTTTAGAAATTGTTATCTTTATTTGTATACTTTTAAGATATTTTTTGCACGACAAGTGAGGAAAAGATAAGGAGAATCATAATTTTCAGATTTTTTTTTAAGTTTTCCTAGCAAGGATCATACCATTTCATCTATCTTAGTAGTTGAAGCATAGAGGGTGCATCCAATTAAGGAAAACCTCTAATTCTATGATGTAATGATTATAATTCTTCCATGGACACACATGAGTACTTCCACAACCTTGACACAACTCAATAAATTATTCCTATTAATGAATTCATTACAAAATTTATGCACACACTCTTAAACAAATTTTACCACTCACACACATGCCTCCACCATATTATTTCATTAAAAACATAGAGTGATTTAGATACAACATAGTATAACCTGACTGGTGTACATACATGTTCTAGTTTTTTTTCTAAAGAGTTTTTAAAATGTCTTTCTCCTTCATGAGACTCATTTCCCCCCCATCTAACGATGCATCCCATGTCTCTTAAAATCCATAAAGGACCCAAGAAATGCTTCCCATGTGAATTATTATCTCAATAATATGTTATTTTACCTATGTTGATGATTACAGACGTTTCATCAACAAAACATTAACATTTATTCCACAAAATGTCAATGAGTGACAATAATTTCGTGTTGGTTAAGGAAAATACCAAAACTATAAATTCTAGAACGTGTTTTCTTGAAAATAATTATCCTCGAGAATTCCTTATAGGACCAATTACACCATGTCAAGTCAAAACTCAAAGAAAAATAAATAGAACAAAAATAACATCACTCTATTTTTGGTGATGCAAGATTACTTGTTCTCTATGGATGCTCCTGCATCAAACACCTAAGGTAATTAAATTATGATCTCTTGCTCACATGGGTAGAGTAAGTGGTAAAAATGCTCTTTTATCCATTGAGATTGATGACCATGGTGTTCCCTTCTAGCACACCAAATACCTCAACCGAATTTCTCTTTTTCTCTTCCATTTTTAGTTTCTTCTTAGTGGCTTCAAATATTTTCCCTTCTTACCTCTACTCTTTATTTACTAATTTGTGTAATTACACCCATCATAGTCTAACCACCTCAATCAAATGTTTATTTTATTTTTCTTAAATATTATTTTGGGTTAAAACCCACCTTCATTTGATCACCTATGCCAAAATGCTCTTTCTTTCATCTTTCTCTCTCTTGTGGGATTGTACCCACTACCATCTGACCACCTCCTCCTAAATCCTTTTAGGATTTTTCAAATCCTCTTTTCTCATGGCTTCTAACTCTTTCTCTTTTTCATTTTCCTCATTACTATGTCAAGAAACTCCTTTATCTCTGCTACAATATCATCTTCTTCACTATTTATAGTCTTTAATCTTCATTATGTTTTTAACAAGACCATCTCATATTGGAACATTATCCCAACTAGGATCTCATAATTATATTTATTTTCTTCGCCATGTTCTATTAAGACTTGTTGAAGCATCTCCTCCATCCCATCATCTTCAAACTACATCACTGATGCAACCTTAGACTCTTCATCACATGTTTGGGATAGTAAAAAACCCAAATACTCCACCTCATCATTATCCTCTTATGTGATTGATCTCTTTATATCAACTTTAGGATGATGTAGACACTAGAAAACACATCTTGCACATAGGGTCTCTTATTTAAAAACACCAAAAAGATCATAAAACACAAAAAAAAAACCCAAAAATCAAATAACCACACAAAATGGGGATAAAAGATACCTCACCAATCATTTACTAACCCTTACCCACTCAAATTTTAGTTTTTCCATCTCACCTACCCATGTGCATTCTAAATGCACTTTGGACCCTATAATTACAGCCTATGCACCCAAAATGTATAAAACCATCCTCACCCACATAATTCCGTCTCTATTAACAACTCTTGGGCCATGAATCTTTGTGTACTAAGGATATACTTGAGTTTTCTTGCTCTCTTACTCACATATATCAGTTTTGTAAGTTGTGAAAAAGTAAAAGAAAAGCATAAAGGAATGATACAACTTGTTACAACATTATTTTAGTAGAACTTCAACATAGGAGGGAATCACAACTGTGATTGGCTTGTGATCTCCGTGTGATTTTTGGTGAATCACAACTTTGATTATCTTGTGATCTGAGTTAGGTATATTTATCATTATCATTTACTATTTTTTCATTTTACATAAATAAAATGTATTTTTATCTCCTTAAAATGGTTGGGGATATGAATGAGGAAAGTCCCCTAACCACAAAAAATGAAAGGAACGATAAGAAGATTGTTCCAAGAGATGATCTCAGATGATAATAGCACACCAAATTAGATTTACAAAATAGAAGAGCTAAAATACCATATATGGAAATTCATGATAATCCATAATGCTCAATACATTATAATATAATGAATTGAATTACTCAATAAGAAATATGTACATATAGGAGGAGAGAAGTGCAACTACTACATAAATCAGTGGTAAAGAACTCCCACTAACTGATACTGGTAGTTAAGTGAACTCTAGAAGAATAGTAAGCTAACTCCACAAAACTGAGAAGCTAACTAAACACAACTAGTAAGCTAACTCCACAAAAATAGTACACCTAAGAAAGATAACCCAACAAGTGTAGGGCTAACAACTAGGAAAAATGGACACTGCAAGGTACCCAAAACTAGTAATAACAAAGTAGAGAGATTGAAATCCTACTGCAAGATATCCCAAGAAGCTCGACTCTAAAAAATCATACAATGTTGAAGAAGTTTGGTGTACACTATGGTCGGAATCCACTGCTCGATCATAGAACTAAAAAACAACTGAAATTGGGCTTCACCAGAATAGCTCCATGCAAGGAGAATGTCAATGGAGTGATGTCAAAAGTGTAAAAAAAAACAAAATAGAATTTTATCAACTGCTACAAATAAGTGTGCCACGATCCAAGAACAACCAAGGGCAACAAGGAAAGTAAATGAGATCCAAATAAATAGGAGTGCCACGATCCAAGAAAAGCCAAGGTAACAACGTAAGAACACAAAACCCAAAGAAGCAGTATCAACATGTAACAAGAAAATGACATGAAACCCAAAGAATCAGTATCAATACCACAACCTCCCATACTGCTGAATGGGTAGAGTGACACCACAGATCTGTATGAGTTTCCAAAATCAACTACTCGAACACTGACAAACTAACACTGGGCTTCATCATAATAGCTCCCCCATAAGAGAGACTGTCAACATGCCCAAAAAAGTGTCGAACATATAGATCCAAAATATCTCAACAAACAAGAGAGATATAAATGTATACACCCATAGATACAAGAATGCAACACCCAAAATTTTAGGACGTCGGGCTCAACCGAAATTATGTCCACAAGTGATTACAACACCCTCACAAATTTGGCACTTTATAATTAAGTGTATGTAAATATTATAATGAGTGAAAGTACCTTTTACGTTTGAAGTATGTATAAAAAAATTTCACCAATATGTAAATGTCGAAAAAATACACAATTTCAAAAAACAAATCACCTTAATCCGAGCTACGGGTCAAAAGTTATGAGCTCTAGAAGGTTTTGCTATTAAAATAATATTTTAATGCTGATATTTTTTTTTAAAAGGTACATGTGACACCCTAATGTCCAAAGGTTAAAAGAGTGCATCCACACGATATAGGCTTGTGACCAAAGGATAAAATCCTGTTCCCAAAACCTAAATGTCTAGAGGGTAAATCATTACATTCGGAGGGTACACGTCAATACCCAACGGATAAAAGAATGCACCCAGATGGTACATATCTGCTTCTAGTGGATAAAAGACTGTATCCAAAACAAAAATATCTAGAGGGTAAAAGAATGCATCTAGAAGATACACACTTATATCTAATGGATAAAATAATGTACCCAGAGGGTACAAATCTGCGTCCAGTGAATAAAAGATTGCATCCAAAACAGAAATATCCAGAGGGTAAAAGAATGCATCTGGAAGGTACATGCTTATATCCAATGGATAAAGGAATGCACCTAGAGGGTATAGATCTTCATCTAATAGATAAAGGAATGCATCCAAAATAGAAATATCTAAAGGGTAAAATAATGCATCTGGAAAGTACACACTTATATCCAATGGATAAAAGAATGCACCCAAAAAGTAGAATTGTTAATGCAAATTTTGACTGCAAATATCTCTATTTCTGGCACCTGTATCAAAAGACAAAGAGAAATCCAAAAATTTTCTTGAAAAACCCAGAAATTTGATATAATTTTTGAGTCAAAAAATATGTCTATACATAATTGTATGGATTTTTTAGAAATGTGCCAAAAACCCTTTAAAATGTTCATATTTGACTGTCTCAAAACATGGTCAAGTTTACAGTCGATTCTAGGGTTTTGGCACCTTCTAAATCCAATGGTGCACTCTATTTTGCATAAAAATGCATGCTTCAGAATAGAACTAACAAATTATGAATACATGAAAATAATAAACCCTTGCTTGCAAAGAAAAACTTACAGATGGATGTCTACATCATCTATAGCTTTGATAACATGAAAGGAACAATAAGAAGATTGTTCGAAGACATGATCTCAGATGATAATAGCACACCACATTAAATTTGCAAAATAGAAGAGCTAAAATACCATATATGGAAATCCATCATAATCCATAATGCTCAATACATTATAATACAATGAATTTAATTACTCAATAAAAAAGATGTACATATACGAGGAGGGAAGTGAAACTACTACCTAAATCATTGGTGAAGAACTCCCACTAACTGATACTAGTAGTTAAGTTAACTCTAGAATACTAGTAAGCTAACTCCACACAACTAGTACACCTAAGCAAGATAACCCAAAAAGTGTAGGGCTAACACAAGTGTAAGAATTATCCTAATAAATAAATAAAAGGATAAATAATAACCTACACTAAAAAAATAAGTAACATTTTCCAAGTTTGCTTGTGTATGAGTTTAAATTTAGATATGGAATTATTTTACCGAGTTTATTTAATGAAAGAAACCACAATTTTCCCTCCCTTCAAAATGGAAACATAAGCCCATTTTTTATAGTAGAATTGATTTGGAGTTTTCTTATTAACTAATCCATCTTGCAAGTGATCTAAATCTAGGCATGCATTTTGGTGACCATGGTGGGATCGTTTTGGTTGTGGGTAACTTGTTGTCATTTTAAGAATCCAACAATGTTTTCTTTACAGTTTTTGTACTCTTTTCATTTTTTTTACTATTTTCTAAAGTTAATGTTGCAAATATAACATAAGGTTTTTACAGGTCTTCAAAAATCCAAACACAAAAAAATTAGGTTGCAGGCTAGTCACAACTGTGACTGGGTTGCAGTTTCTAACAAAAAATAATTTGGTTGCAGGTCAGTAACAACTGTGACTGTATTGTAACTTTGTTTCTACAAAAACTTAAAAAAACATTTATTTTTCTTAAAGGAATGAATCAGGAATGACATACACATTTTATTACAGGTTCAGAAAAGGGTAAATACTCATCCGCATAACTGTGGGAAGTGCATGGGTATAAGCTGAGAAACTCATTTTGAAGAGTACCACATGCACCCCAAAGTAGTTGGCACCTTAAGGGAACTAGCCAATGAAATGGGTACCCCCGCTGATTTTACTAGTAAAACCATGAGACTAGAGACAATGTTATCCTCAATGATGACTTCAATTTGATTTATTGAGTGGAGTAAAATCCAACTTGGTTAATAAAGGGGATATAATAAAGTCGGTGACTAGAAATTTTCTAGTGTATTACACTTGTCAGGTAACCCTTGGTATTTAGAGAGATAAAAACCTATAGGAATCCAATTAGACTGATCCCCTACTCCACCTTGAGATAAATAAACAACACTATTTCTGAGTTGCTCCTATGGATTTTTTTTTTTTTTTCACAGACCCTTCTCTCACTCTAATATTTATTTATGTCATCCACTCTAAGCTCTAATTTTCACAGTCTTAGTTATAACTATGAATTTTCTTTGTTTCTTCATCACATATTCTTCCCAAATTTAGTTGCAATTGTGACTAACCTATAATCTTGCAAATCATCCATTCTTCATTCTGTTATGACTCCTAATTTATCCCAAAGTTAGTTGCAACTGTGACTGACCTTCGATTTTTCTAATCATTCCATCTTTGTGACTTTTTCCATTCATGTTTCAAATTTAGTGTGACTGTCATTCTGTATGGATTCTAGTGATTTCCACATTTATTTACACCCTTCATCAACACCTTCTTGACCACATTATTAAGTTTGAGTCATAACACTTGGGGGACTTCCACCCACATTGACTTATCAAACTATTTGTAATGAGCCTATCTACCCCATGATACCACATCATCCCTATCCACCAAATTTCAAATTGCACAAATTTGACAAATTTTATGGCACAAACGACTCACAACATCACTTGCATATATTTTGTTATGCATGCCACCTCATTCAACATGACTATGCTCTCCTTTTCTAAACCTTTCCATTTTCACTTGCTAGTGAAGCACTTAATTGATACTCATGCCTTCCACAAAATAGAATTTATAGATTCACACCACTTGTGGACACCTTTATTATCTCACTTCTCCATCTGTATCGCACCCAAAGAAAATCTCGTTGACCTCCACATAATTTTAAAATCCCATAAAGATTTAATTGAATTTGTTGTGCATTGGCATGCTCTTATTTACTGAATTTCATTTTCCCTCCCACAATCTGATCTCATTGACATATTTTCTAAAATTTACGTCCCCCACATTTCAAATCACTTGTAAATTCATTCATTACACACATTTGATGAGGTTGTCCACATGAAATAACTCTTTGAGGATGTTCATCTTGGTCATCCTCCTTCCTTGCACATAATTTTGTTCCTCCTCCATGTATTACACCTTCACACTCCAATGTTTGTAATGTCTTACAACCGGATCCTCCTCACCTCTCACCACCTTCAACACACACATCTTCAAATTCATTACATTATTCTAGATCTCATAGCTTCATCCAACCCCATCACAAATTCACTACATTGACCAAGTCACTTTATTATATTCTCTACAAGTTGCTTGACACCATTCTCATCACTCTCCCTCCCAAACCACCCCTACCATTGTGGCTTTCCTCCCATGACACATTTTCTTATCATCTACTAATGGTCACGCCACTGACTCATATCCCCAGCTCCATAACATTATTTAGGACCTTCTTAATAAGGGGGACTTCATCATCGAGCCTCTAGATCCTAATACATAAGTGTCTAATACACATTCAATCACTTCACACACTACTTCCCCCACTTATTCCCCATGTGTCATGAATTCATTATCCGACTCATCATTCCCCACTACCTCTCAAACATCATGTTCTTCTTCATCTACATCATCTCCTTCTCCATCTCCATCATCATGTGCTTTCACTTTGGATACAGTCTTATCATACCTATTTATATAGTTATTCACCTTATCACCATATATATCATCATGTGATTCTATATTTCCCACTACAGTCTCCCATTCATCACTCCCTTTGGTCCCCTATACTCCACTTAACACACAATCAATCACTACATCTACATCATGCTCTTTATCACTGTTGGTCATTATGTGGTTGTGTTGTCGTTGATGTCAAACCCATTAATGGAAAAGGGTGTCATGCAATCATGAGATTACCCATATGATGTTGTTAAGGTTTCATGCATGAAGATTGAGTGGTTGTGTCAAGTTTGGTGAAGGTTTATAGTGTCTTAATGCTTGGTTGAGTATGCACAATCATGGTTTGATTCATTTTGAGTTGGTTTGTTGTTGTCATGTGGTCAATCATTGTCCATGAGGTCTATTTTAGGTGTCTATGAGTCTGCATTGTACCAAAAAATTAGTTCATGGTGTTTCATGGTTGAGTTAGGTCATTCCAATCTTGTTTCCAGCCATGGATCATGCAAAATGAGGTAGAGATATGAGATTTGGAGCTTTTGAGTCTTTTTGAAGCTTGTGAAAAGTGTTATGAAGATGTACCTAACCTTTGTGTTGAGTTTTAGGTTAGTAGTCAGTGATTTGATGCATTTCAGGAAAAAATTTAAGGGTCCCTCTAAAAAATCCTTAGAAAATATTTGGTGAATATTGGTAAAACCAATTTCACATGTATGGTGAAGTGCAAGAAAATTTGTTTCATGCGGAAGGTAATTTTTTAACATGATTATGGGATTATTGTAAATCCTACCGACTGGTAGAATGCAGAATGTTACCAACTGGTAGAATCTAGCATGCTACCGACCGGTAGCATTCTGCATGCTACCAGCCAACAACATTCTACATGCTACCGGCCGGTAACATTCTGCATGTTACTATTCAGTAGCATTTTTCATACTACCATCTAGTAGCATGACCGATAGCATGTAGAATGCTATTGATTGGTAGCATGCAGAATTTTATTGGCCAATAGCATATACATGCTAATGTCCGATAGTATTTTGCATACTGCTAACTGACAACATGCAACATGCTACCGGCTGGTAGCATGTTTAATGATGAATTAATTATGTGTTAAATTTTCTATAAATACGTGAAGGACATCATTTTCACTCCACACAATAGAGATATGCCAAAGCATATGAGGAAAAATCCAAAATACAAAACTATAACTCCAAAGGACATATAAAAGGAAAGAATCTAGAACGCCAAAGGATAGTAACAACCATGAATTTTATAATAGGTTGAAAAAATGCCAAGAAGAAATAACACTTCTAAATAAACCAAGAGCCCATCAACAAAAAATATGAAAAAAATTTCGTTCAAGAGCCTGGTATTTCCTCAACTGTACAAATTTCTAAAGGATCCTAATGTGTTTTCCCAATGGATCGAAGAAGCCAGTTTTACAGGGCTAGTGTATATGCCCTAATTTAAGATAGACCAGAAAATGTTTAATAATATTCTACTCAACTAAGAAACCTCCACTTTCACCTTTCATTATCAAATCCCATCTCATTTAGAATCATTTGGAACATCACCTGAGGACATTGAGCATTTCACACGACTACCAGACAAAGATGTGGATCATGTCATGATGAAGGATATTATATCCGATGAAGAATGCAAGTATTTGAAGTCTAGTTTTTAATCATCTATTGATACAATTAGAACTAATATTGCTCGTAAGTTTATTTTATGTTTTACAACTTTACATTTTCATTATTTTCAATTTAGCAAAGTTTTATTATGTTTAAACTTCACTACTAACAAAATGATTCTCCTTGTTGTATTGATAATTACATCTTCTCAAAATCCTTCAGAAAAAGGGATTCAACTCAAGGATTTTAGTCACCCATTTCTATAGGCCGTGGTACAGTTCTTCCAAACCAAAATTATTTTAAAAGGTCTATATACAAATATTCTATGGTGGGATTTAGCATATATAATTTTCATCTTATGTGGGTAGAAATTTGACTGGTGCAACTTCTTATCCTCTAGAATAAGATTTGATTTGGAAAATATTCATTTGAATGATAATGTTACCATTAGCTCAAAAAAATTTATTCTTGGTTTTATATTATGAATATCTCTATAATTTACGTGGTACCCATCCTCCTACAATAATTCATTCAAAGATGACGAATTTGTCATTAACAGTTGAAGAGCAAGAGGTGAGTCCCAATTTTTGATTAGAAGGATTTTTAATTATTATTTTTACTATGGTAATATTTATCTTTTAAAATTAATATTTGAAATTAATAAACAATTTACTATTGAATTATCATAGAAGATAGTAGTTGGGGCTGCATCACAAAGGGAAGCTGTTATCAGAGGTCATTTCCCACTAGGTTTAGGAAATTCTATTACTATTTCCAATGATCACCAAACAAAGGAGGTCACCCCTCCACATTCTCCTAAAAAGACAAGGAGTTCCGTAAAACCTAAAATTCAAGCATCCAACATACCACATGTATTAATTGTAGGTATTTTAATTTATTATGTACATATATTTCAAAAATTTTGAAAATAAATGTAATTAATTATTTAAAACTTGTGTTTGTTTCAAAATTTCTTACAATTTATATTGATTTTCTGCAGAAACCTCCAACAGAACAAGATTGTATCAACGAGCTCAAGTGCCAAAGGTAAAAATATCTTCAATACCTCACTCTGTGGACCCATGTTTAAATCTCTTTTTTATATTTTTGTTAATATTTTTTGAAATAAAAATTCAATGATCTAATAAATCTTTAATCCTTAATTACATTTTAGATCACACCTACTAGTCTTTCCAGTTTACTCCTTCACACCCACCACATAAACAACAACAGTTTGATCCTTAACAATAATCCTCTCAACAAAATAATTTTTATAATGTTATATGAATTTATTTATTTTTCATTCCTATTATGTTTGTCTTTTTAATATTGTCATGTTATTTACAAAATTACAATTCATTGTTGTATGGCCTTCAGTTCCACGTCCACTATAAATGTAGATGCCACCTCCACCACCCCCACCACAAAATATGAGGACCAAGTTCCCTGGAAACAATATTTCATTTGCTCATCTAGCTTCAAGTAGGGGAACCCTTAATTTTGCTTCTAATTTTCCAATGTTTTCATTGAGCGATTCTCCTAGTGGAATGGATGTTTTGGTGTTGAACAAAATTGATTTAGATGACGAGTATCTTGGGATTGAAATACGATTCAAGCCCATGGAAATTTCAATCTCCAAGATATGATTTATGGGACAAGGCAACCTTCTCCAACAAATTACAAGAGTGGATAGATCAAGTGCACCTTCTCCAGTACAGACTTCCTTAACTGATGACTAAAAATTAATTTTTCAATTGGTGTTCTTTTGGCTGATAATACTGAAGCCAATATTGATATTATAGTGAAGGAGGTTGAAGAATTAAAATTATGAGAGTTTAGGGCTAACATTATGATTAAAGAAATAAATTCACGATATAAAAATCACAACCAAAGACAAATATTATATTTTCCACATCAGAACGAGCCAACAAAGATTGATATTTTGTTGAATCAGGTTGTGTCTAGTTCTTTACCATTTAAAAATAATAATGATAATGAAGTATTGGGTATTATGTTGAACAAAATTGAGAATTTAAATGTGAAAGTAAAATCCTACCATAATAGATGATCGAGAGACAAGGGCCTTGTAGTTATTGCAAATGCAGATGAGATAAGGCATTAGTAAGTCTTACTAATTTTTCAAGTATTATTTTCACTTTTAAAATTTTACTAATAATTTTTCTCTTTTCAAATGCATTCAAAGAATGAAAACTTGAAAAACAACGCTAGTGTTCTTGATTTGCATTTATAAAGTGCCATGAAAATTTTAAATGAAACAACTGAATTGAAAGAGAATATTGTTATCTTAAACAAACAAAATAATAACTTGAGAAGAATAATAAAGGCACATGGAATGGATCTCATAGATACTACTGAAGAAGAAAAAAAACATGATCCAAATATAATGTCTGCTGGTGATGTGGTAAATCTAGAAAAAGAGATTCTTTCTAATATTGAAGTTGCTGCAAAGGATCTGGTTCAATCAGGTGTTGTAAACGAAAGTTCATGTGCGGAGCAGAAAGAATCAAATAGGGAAGAATCTTCTCAAGGATGAAGCTGCAATTTTTTTTGTGAAATTATAATTGTCATTGTAGAATATTTTTGTAAAATTGTATGAAAATATTGAAATTTTATAACTTTAATGAATTTGGATTATGGTGTTTTACTTTTACTTTTGTTATATTGTGCAGAAGTTATTCAAATTGATTCTTAGTGTGATTGTTATTCTCAATTTTATTTTATATTACTATTACATGGTATATTATTGGTATTATCATTTTCAAATACTTTGTGGACAAAACTGTGAACTACAAGTAGCATTTATATTTCAAAGAACAAACACCGAAATTATCTAGAAATATTGGCAAATAAAAAATTGTATGGTTTTTTATATGTACTATATTCATGCGCAAGACCAAAAATTCTCCAGTAAATGGAATTATAATTTTTTTATTTTAAAGAAAACATAAAAATAAGTATGACATTTCACATTTGAAAAATCTAAATAGTAAACACATTGCAACATTGAAAATATTATTAAAAAATGACTATGAGTATAACAAATATAACAATACACAAAAATGTAATCTGAATCCTGATATGAAATTTTCTTTCAAGTATAAAAATGTACAGTGATTATTCTTTATTTAATATCAGTGTTGGTGAGAAAATGTGTCAGGTGGAAAAATTAGGTGTATCCACTAATGCTCACAAGGCTATGCCCCTCTACATTGAATGGTATAACGCCCCTCTGCATCGAATGGTATAGCTCCCATTATTGAATGTAAACTAATCCTAATCCTATCTAAATGTTGTGGGTGGAAAAATTGGTCGGGGATCACACATGGACACTCCAATAAACCTATGGCAACATGATTGTACCGGGGTACAAGGGAGGAATTTACAATGATGAAAGGAAAAATGAGGAAATTATGTAAGGAATATTACTATTGTGAGTAGATTGCAGATCTCACACCCAATAACTAGAGTAGTTCGAACTTCAAAATAGAGGAAAGCACAATGAAGATAACAGGACCAATGAATTAAAATTCCAATTTTTTAAATTCATCTATCGAGGATACCAAGTTCCTCTCCAATTCCATACAAGATCAAATATTTTTGCAAAGTGCATGAAAGAGAGAAAGATAGGAAAAATAAGAAAGGGAAATAGAAGAAGTGTAGCTTTTGTTCCATGTATAGTGATGAATACAAAGCTTCAACCAAGATATGACAACTCACAATGCTACATAGTAAGAGTTATTCAAAAATTGGAATCCCTTGGAATGGGGAAGCCATCCCAATTTATAAAATTTGTATTGACCTTTCCCCTTCCTCACATGACTCTTTGTTTCCATATTCCACTCGCGACCTTTCATTTTCCATGAATTAAGTATTTATCTTATAATTTTGAGAAAATAATTCTTACAAATTTAAAATAGGTCACTTAAGTGAATAGGACAAAATATAATGATGACGCATAATGAAGAATTATAATGGAGAGAGAAAGAAGAGATGGAAAGAGAGGAAGAGGGAAGGGGTGGAGGGAAAACACTCCTTGTGACGAAATTCTTAGAATGCCTTGATGCAGTCATGAATTTTGAGTGAATATTTCTACCACTGATGATTTTCTACACTGATGAAGATGGCTCCATTGGAAAAATTTTAATCACTCGACTCCTTAAGTGATGAAGATGAATTCACACGATGTGCCTTACAATGCCCTATTTTTCCTCTGTATACCATTGCACTCAAGATGATGCTTCCAAGACTTATGTGAATTTCTCATTACTTCGTTTGACTCATGAAACCATCTCATTATTTGAAAGAGAGTTCAAAAAGTAGTAAGGTGGGTGGAAACAAATTCATATGCAACTTTCTACTCCCAAAATGAAAACTTTCTATTTTTAGAATATGAGCCCATGCTCTGCTATTCTGGTACATAACACATGTCTTGCTCCAGTTTCACCTTCATAAATAAAATAAAAATTAATGCCTAGTAATATTTTCAAGAACGGAGCTACTAGGGAAGAATATTGAAAAAAAATCAGTCCTTCATATCTTGATAAATTGGCAACTTCATCGTGCAAAAACTAGTTTGAGAGAACTAGATTTTTTAAAGACCCTTCCCTTTGAATTTTAGATGATTTCACCCACCATATATTTGGGGATTTGAAAATTTCTTTGAAGAGGGTATAATTATGATAAAAAATCAGCCCTCCATATCCCTAAAAAATAGGGAGTTAATGGCACAATAACTAGATCACGTGAAACTAGATTTTTCAAGGATCGTTTCCACCGAATTTCGTGTGATTAGGCCTTCTGGAACCTTAAGAAGTAGAGAGTTAGCTCCTTGATTTTTCCACTACTATGTCATGGAAGCCATTAGTGGAGGTTTAAAAATTTCATGTCTGGTTTTCTTCTCCGTTCATAAAAAATCATATTCTTGATATGGGTTTTTGTTCCGCGTTCTAATGATGAAATTTCTCTTCAAAACGATTACTGGTTTGACGGGAAATTTAACTATTGTCTTCATTGGGCCGAGAGTAAGATTTATTTACTACAAGAAATTCAGGTAGTGAAATGGAGATTCGAAGATGGGTTTTTGATGGCCTCTGATAATTAATAACAAAGCAGCAAATGGTTCTTCGTTTCGTGCAGTGGTTTGCAAGATATCTTCATTTTATGATAGTGAAGATTTTCAGATAATTTCTCCATTTCTCTTTTCCATTCTAAATTTCTCTTACTCTTTCAATTAATATCTTATTTGAAACCTATGCATCTTCATGGAATGGAAGGTTTGGTTTCCATGTCAGAGCTGGTTCAGAGCAACAATGGTGGACTTAGGTGTTCTCTGTAATTTTCTTCAGACCATGAAGAAGTAGTAAGTAGTAGTGAGGAGTTAGAAAATTTTCAAAATTTGGAGTTGAAGGGGTGAAATTTTGTGTCCCTGATGTCACTTAATATTTAAGGGACATGAAGGACATCAATTTTCATGTGGTGCCTCACGATGAAACTTGGCAAAGATCTGATGGTGAGGGGTTTGAGCCAAAAAGCATGTTGGGAGCACCTGGGGGCTAGAAGATGGTCGCATGGGGGACCAAGAGCCATTCCTTGGGTTGGGAAATTTTTTATGTCCCTCATGTCCCCAAAAAAAATGGACATGAGGGTCATCAATTTTCATAGTGCTCCTCAACATGACACTTATCACGGATCTGACGGTTGAGGGTTTGAGCTCCTCTAACTACCCGAGGACTGAATTGGCGATCCGAGAGGTTGTATGGGTGACCAGAGAACTTATAGGGGATGGGTTAATTTTTATGTCCCTAATTTACATTTTCTTTAGGGATGAAAGGGACATTAAATTGCACCAGGCTCCTGGAGCTGACATGTGAGATCATCAAATTTGAATAACTCCCAAACTTGTTCCTAGAGGGTAACTTGAAACAACAATATCTTGATCTCCCGATGGAATTTTTTCATGAAATTTTATATGATATTAACTGAAAATGTCCTTCTTAATTCAATCGTGGGGTCTCAGAGCTTGATTCTTCCATTTTTACCTTGAAAAATCAGATTTTTGATATGCTCCCTTACCTATGCATGAGAAAAACTTCCTACAACCCTATTGCACCAAGGTGTTGTGAAAAATATGATTTCACCATATTGTATTTATTAGAATTAATTTTCCAATGATTTTTTTCTCCCAAATCCATCTGGAGCTACTGAAATCACCTTTTGAAGCTCAACATCTCTTTTTGACCTATGCACTACCTAGGCCTGTGAACCCTGTTTTTGATCAAACTACTCCAAACTCTCCAAATATTCTCTGAATATTCCACAATCACTTACATGATTTTTTATATATATTTAATTCACCTCTGTGTTAGATTTGGATCCTCTATTTCGATCCAAGTGGTTGCATCAGTCTTGGGAAGGCCAGTGGTAGCCCTTCCCAACACTGCCCAAAAATAGTAGTTTTCAAGAACACCTAAATTCACATAGGGGGTTAAATTAAATTCCTAAATCACCTAGGGGATTGAGTTAACATCATCTGGGAGGTCATGGGCCTAAATGGGAAGGCTTGGGGTGCTTAGTAAGGGTAAAACATGAAAAATTTGGCATGTGGATGTCATTTTCATGCTTGGAAATTGTCAATTTCCCTGTTGCACATTTGCATGACAACAATCAGCTAGATCAAATCGAAACTTATCTTGTAAAAAAATTTTCCCAACAATTTTATGTATTCTTTCACTATGATTTTTAGTCACAGTTTCATTGTTATTTGTAGTCCATGTATTAGTATGATTGATCTCTCTCCTCTCTATAAGAGAATTCCATACAACCATTACCCATTCATAAGGAAAGGTATCCACATCATATCGTGATACTTATAATCTCAAGTAGGTATCAAGATTTTTATCAAGTCTTTTCAAATATTTTGATTTTATAAATGTTAATACATTGAAAAATATTTCATCTTCAACTGATGCCAATATCATTATTTGACACAGTTCATACAATCAGAAATATTCACTTATGGTTTCATGAAGGATGGAACTAAGATATTACATTAATGCAAGATTTTCTTTTTGAAGAACACCATTAATCTAAAATCTATTACATTGACTTGATTGTCCAAAATTTTTAATTATAGTACCAATATGTCTTTTAAATTAAATAGCTGAAGCTCCACCTCTAAGGGATTCCAAAAGTTAGGATTGACCACTCCCATGGCCTTAAGAATCTCTCCTTTTTAAAAATGATCTTTGATCTCACTAGATAAGCATTGTGAGATTTTTTGAATTTATTTTCTTGTTTCAAATATAATAGAATCATATAAATTATGTGTAATAGGCACTTCTTCAAGGTCTGCTCCAGAAATATCCACATGGTTTTAAAATGTGTGCATTTGAATCTCCTTCTCGTTAACAAAGATGTAAAAATGACCAAATATATTAAATATGAAGTAGTTGTTTGGATCCTTTAAATTTTTCAGAGCTTTCCATCGAATGAATACAAACCCTTTAAAGCATTCATCAGAGTTATATAACATATCTAGAATCTAACAGACCCTTTTCCTGAACATAATGAAGTCCATTATATAAATGGATTGTTCTTATGCAATATTTGTTATGTAATTCATCTCATGTAACATTTGAACAATCCCACAAAGTGTTAACAATGTTTCCAAGTATGTGACGTGGTAAAACAAATCTCTTTCCATGTCAACTTGTGTACAATTGTTATACATGAAACTAATTAAAGATTGATATCCTAAAAAACTCTACTAGCAGGCTAATAAATAGAAATCCGTCTAGTATCAACATCTTTTCAGACTGCTTGACATATAGGCATGTAGTTCACATATATTCTCTTTAAATTTTTCAACACATTTAAATGTGATTACTATCCTATATGCAAGGTTCATCCAGTGAGCCATGCAATGAATATGAATCATATAATGAGAAAAATATGTTTGGAGATGCACACATAGACCATTTCTATTACCCTACATCACAGATGCACCATCAACATCAACACAAATAAACTTTGTAGCTAAATAATAATTATTCATTCCTGCTATGTCCTTCAAATGAGATATAACCAATTTTCAAAGATTCCCAACATTGTAATTTTCTTGCATTTTATGAACCGATAACAGATGAGGTTTCCTACTGTGGTTTTAGAATTTATATACATGCATGCAAACCCAAGAAGTGTTGTCAATAGCCGTAACCTCATCAATTGAAAGGGAGATGAAACTTTCATTCTTGAAATTTTATTTTAGATCTTCTCGTTTAATCATTGCAAGACATCTCACCATCTCCCAAGCACTTTCCTTTGACTAATATGAATTTGGAAGGTTTGGAAACCCATTGAACTTGAAAAACATTTTATATTCTAAAAAATATGAAATTGGTTTGCCTATTTTCAGAATAAATAATATGGTTGAAAATTGGGTAGTTTTGGCCTTCAAATTTTCATTTACAGATTTTCCAAAATTTGCATTTATGGTTTCTCATTTCTCTTGAAGTTTTTGAGTGTGTTTCATCTTATTGTCATACTCCTTATATCTTACATGCATGTACTCATTTGCAGATTTCCATCTACGAGTCTTTGTTATTTTTCCATCATTATTAGTGACTGTGTAATATACTTTTCCGTAATGTTTCTCTATAGTGTCCAATTTAAGCTGCATTCTATGTTCTTTACCCAAATTCCAAGTAGAAATATTACATATACATTCTTTGGGAGTATCACTACCATTATATTCCTGTAGAGGTTCAATAAATTGGTATTTTTCTACCCAATCTACTTGGAAATACCTTTCAATTTTCCTGGATGTTTTCTTCTTTCTCCCAAACTTATTTTTTTAAAGGGTTCTGTCATTATCATCTTCTGCTAGAACCTTTTCATTTGAACATTCATATATTGAATGCATTTGGCATTCGGGACAATCTTATAGCTCTATCATGTCTAGGTCAATAAAATCTTCATCTACTAAAATAATTATTTCCTTAGGGTTTATGTTTTGGTTTATTGTTTCATTCTGAATAAAATTAATAGAAGGGGTTTTTGTTTTCAAAAATGAAAAATGTTTTGACTGTTACAAATATATTAATTAAACTGAACTGACGAAAGAGAAGGAAAATGTTATAATAATCTATTACAAATTACCAGTACCTGTGTTAATGTTTCCAGTGGAAGCAACTTGGGTCTTCATTTTTTTATGGGGCTGAACATTTTTTTATGCTACCTTTTATTATTATTATTATTTTGCCATTTTTTTCTTGTTCAGAGAAGCCATTGTACCTATCCATGAAAATATTTAAATTAGATAAATGTAATAAACATCTAAACCATTGTAAAAATTTTAAATGTAACCAAATGCATATGAGATGTTATCGGCCGACATCATGCTATAGCTACCGAGATGGTAGCATACAACATGCTAATATACTTCATGATACCGATTAGTATCATGCAGTATGCTTCCGACTGGTAGCATGAATCATGATGTTGGCTGGTAGCATTTACTATGCTACTGACCGGTAGTATACTACATGATATTGGCCAGTAGCATATTTCATACTTCTGCATGGTATCATGTAGATGCCAGAAAATATACTACCTACATGTTACCAAACAAACTAAAGTACCTTAAAAGTAGAAATGAAATATCTTCCTCTGATGACTAGTCCTTGAATTTTGAAATCAGAAAGCCTAAAGGAAATATTTAATAATCACGATTTTACAGAAGGGGAGGTTCCAAATTTCAATGTTTATAAATTAAAACTATGAATAATGAATTATAAATACTTAAATAAAATATATATATGAGGTGAATTTGACATATTTTAATTTCATGATAAGGGTGATTTAAATGATAACAGTTGACTGTCGGTGGAAACTCCTTGGAAAACAAACCCCTAAAATTAACTTATACCCAGATAATTTTTGCGACCTAGTCCCTATTCATACCCAAAAAATTCACCAATTTCAAATTTTGAAAATTGGAATATTTTTGAATTAACGAATATTCGCTACTAAAATTTTCCCTGATGCATTTATGAGGTCCTTGTGAAGCAAGAAGTGAGAATCAGATAGGATTGCATAGGTAGGTCACTATGGTTGGATATTTTGAGTAATATATGAGTTGGATGGTGAATATGAAATGTTAAAGATGGATTTCATGGCACTTCATGTCAAATTTTAGGTCATTCTGAAGATGATTTTTTTAATATAAACAAGTTTTAGTGAAAGTAGGTAAGTTGCAGTATGTTTTAAAAACAAATATGGATCTTCTAATGATCGTTGTGAACTATGTAATTTTCATGGGGAACTGAGCTATTTGAAATATAATTTTAGGTCACTTATGAAGGTTTTACAAAAATAATAAGGTTTTTTGATTGTCACATTTTTATGAATGATCGTTAAGAAGGTAAAGTGGTTTGAAACCCTAGCTAAACCCTAGCTAGGATTAGCTTGCAGGAATTTTCTTATATAAGCCCAGTTTTGATTGGTTCCTAAAAATTTATGATTTTATGTTTTCTATGACTCTCCCATATTTCCAGAAAGTTAAGATAATGTTTGTGATAGTATGTGGGCCTTACCTATATTTGTAAATTTATGAAGAGTGGGAGTTTGTATAAAAGTTCTCAAAATGAGGTAATGAATAAATTGACATTTATTATATCACAAGAGTTATTATAGATTTCTATGAATTTTTTAGGTCATGGTGATGGTGAAAATGTGCACAGTGTGCCCTATTTGTGTTGACTGGTCAAAGAGCAGTTTTGAGGCAGATTGGAGCAACCTGAAGTAAAATTGACATTGCAGGAGCTAAAAGAGGATTTAGGAGGTTATTCAAGTTTTTTTGGAAAGATAATTCAGATATGTTTACATTTATATAATTTTTTTTTCATGATAATGAGTTATGATGTGGTTTTCAGGTCAATTTGTAGACAAGAAGAATTTTGGCTATTCAGAACAAAACTATTTTTCTGAAAGATTGAGTTTATTAGAGAATGAGATGGACTGGGTAATTTTTAATATCAACTTAAATGTGAATAGGGATGATTTTTGAATCAAATAAATCAATTTTTAGGTCTTAAAAGTGCCAGGAAGGGTGTTAGCCAGTTTATTTTTGGAAAATGTTTTTTGGGAAGCTTGTTTTCGTGAAGGCAAAAGTTGATGTAATTTGAACCAGTGGATGTTTCATGAGATATAAATTGTTTATTATTTATTTACAAGTATTTATAGCTCCATATAGTGGTCAAATTCCATAATTTAGTTCATCTTGAGAGGTATTGAGGCCCAAATTCAGATTCAAGGTGTTGGATACATCTGTTTAGTGAAGGTAATTAGCCACTGAGCCCATTAAACGAAATAAATTGATTTTTTATTGATAAGTGCGACCATGGATGATGTTTAAATGTAATTTTAAACAATTTTTTATGATTTTTAGAGCTTGGATAAAAATATTTTTGGTGTTAGGAGATTTTTGTCATTCCAATGCAAGGGTTTTGAGGATTTTTGTGCATGGAATGTTGTTTTTGGTTGTGCCGACCTATTCGGATCATATGTGACCATTTTAATTAATGTAATTTAATGTTATAAATTTATATGGGTCTAATTTATCTTGAGGGACCTACAAACTTTTGGTTTATGAGAAGAAAATGTTGTAAAAGTGATGTTTTAGCTCATTTAGTGAGCTAGTCTTCCATGGGTGAGAAGTGCGATCCATGGGTGAGTGAACTGCGAGTATGAGAGAAGGTTTTGAGAGCTGATCATATGAATTAAAGGTTTAAGACTGATTGATAATATGTGTGCAAGGGTTTAGATAAAATACAATTCCTCGAAGACCTAAAGAGAACACGTTGAAGGTGTGCTTAAGAGAGGGTCTGAAAGAAATTGGAGCTGAACTTTGGGATCACTATCAGCTGTGGTATCAACATATTTTCAGTGGTAATAATTCATCAAAATATTTTGTGATGAGTCATATTCATGAAAGTATCTTGTTGTGTGTAATATCAAAAAAGGTTTAGGGGTTGGTGCCTCACTATAGAAATCTCTTGTGATGTGTAATATTCACTTGAGTCTTTATTATACATAATATCAATAAAAAAATTCACTGGGTTTTATTCCCCTTGAAGGTTTCCCACTTATATCTTGTGTCTATGTGTTCTCTCTCACGTGTCATTTTCATGTGAATGTAAAATGCAACCCTAATAAGCTTATGTGGATTGTATATGATTGAGTGGATGTTTGATGAATGTTGTATTAATGGTAAATTAAGGTTTAAAATTTTATGATTGATTCACCCCCCCTCTCAGTTCATTATTATTCCAATGATCAGATCCCATTTTTCTCATCACATCATCCATTTTAGATCCCTCTTCCACACACTTTTCACTCCCTTCACCACCACACATTCAAGCACCATTCTTACCACCCACACCTCCCTTAAATCCTATTCCATATATTTTTCTCATTTAGACTCCTTTTGCATCTATCCCTCATCATTTGTATTCACTTATTCATCCATCACTTTCCTGAAGTCACATCTGCTTACTCACATTACTTAACCTCTTTTGGAACATTCTTCCATATAAACCATCTTTCCACCCTCAACACTTATTCAAGAACCATTTTTATTATCATCTCCTCCACTTTCCTTCATATCACCTATCACGATCACACAACCATTGGTTCTTCCACATGTCTCTCGCAATCCTCCTTCACATCTAACTACACCTTCAAACCACTTTCATTTTCTTCCACATTATCATTTTTTTGGCATTCCTTCCTCCATACCTCTTCTTATTCCATATAATCATCTTCCCATCTCACCCATTCATAATAATTCCACACCCTTGGCTATCATGCTTCTTCCAAACATGACTATGTTCTTCATTCCTCATCCATCTACAATCCTCACTCACTCTATGCTTCCTCTCATGTTATCTTACACCATTGATATATTTTCATGTCCTCATCTACCTGACATTATTATTCATTTTATAAACTCAACACCTTTATTTATTGATTCATCTTCACACTCACATCCTCCACATACCATCATATTCTAGTTTTTATTTAAAAAAAATTCTACACTCATCACACACATCCTCCTATCGACTCCAATTATTTATCTCACCTATCACTCAATTTTATACATCATGCTTTTCGTCACCTACTCCCTATATGGACAGGGGGAAATTTCACTTGTCTTCACTATAACATTTTGCATAGTCCATACATTTTGATTCTCTTCATCTGGCATGGATTAAAAACCTAACCTAATTCCCCACACCTCCCACACTCTCATCATTGACACAACCTATTGTCCCCTAAATCATATATCTTATATTGGATGTATATAGATGACTTGTTTCTATCATAACTTCTTATCATGATGTATCTCTTTCATATATGATATATTATCATTAGTTTTTCAACCTTGGTAATGTCCATAACGTAGGAATAGTATATACATGGGTTAGTAGGTAGTATCTGATCATCATATTGAGCATTTGAGTCTTATTGTATGGTTTGGAGGTTGCCCCCTCGAAGTGGACAAGATACTCTAGTTGCATATTGAGATCATTTATATGAAATCTTGTGTTCTTTGGTGTTCTATTACTACTAATAATCAGAATTATTCAAGTAATTCCATTACAAATGGTATCAAAGCTTTAACTTGGCCAACACTACATCAAACCCTAATTGTGAAGGTTCAAATTTATCACGAAATTGGTAGCAAATTTTTCTACATTTTTTTGATGTGGAAAAGTTAGTCAAATAATATCCTCTCCAAATTTCAAGTGTTTTTTACTTGTGTTGCAAAATTTATAGTAGTTTTATGATTTTTCATAATTTAGATCCCTAGGGTGCAATTTGTGGAATTTTTCTGAGTTCTTAAAATTCCAGAATGAGGATAAAAAATTAGTTTGAGCTCTTTTTTTTTAGTTTTTTATATTTGAATGAATTCCTATTGAAATCTAAAACCCTAAATTTTGATCTTGATCCCTAAATCCTACCATTTTGGGGCATCATGGTGGGGCCTTCCACAAGAGGAAAGAAGAATCCCATCACTCTGGTTAAAACCCCTGATAAGGATGAGATAATAGTTGAGGAGTTAGATTTAGAAGGGGTAACTATAGATTCCTCAAGGTTAGGGTTTACTTCAATGGACCATAAGGTAACTTGACTTGAGTTTGAGCTACGAAACCTCAAGTTTAGAGTGGCCGACAAAGAAGATGTAGAGAATATTAGACAACGATTGGAGGATTTCATTCACTAATTTAGTTCCAATATAGTGGGTCATCATATCCTTCATAATCATCCATAACTCAATCATACTCATATCAACCAAGGTGGATCTTCTTGAGTCAAAGTAACAAATGAACTAGTCAGGGTGGATCTTCGAGCATGCCCAATCCAAATACAAACACTCTGCAAGCCTGTAACATGATTCCAAAAGTGGAAATACGTAAGTTAGATGGAAAGGATCCACTCCATTAGATTAACTAGATGGAGAATTTCTTCAATATTCATTAGATTCCATCAATAAAAAAGGTTACCATGGCATCCTTGTATCTCGAACTTGACCAATTCGTCTGATATTGATGGTTATGTGCTCAAAGGCAAAAGAGCGGTCTCAATGTTACATTGATAGTCTTCACTGAAGATTTGCAATTGCACCATAGTTCTAGTGCGTCAGAGAATTATTTTAGTCAATTAGCAAAGCTAAGATGAACATGAATAGTCAAGGATTACATTCCTTAGTTCTAAAACCTTTCCTTATGGGTGGAAAATATTACCGAAGAGAATATGAATGACTTATTTCTTGGGGGTATTAAAGAACAAATTTAGACTGAGGTGTATATTTTTAATACTCATAAGGTTTTAAATTCTATTATCATGGCATGTAGGGTAGCGGAAATATTTCTTTCTAGAAAGAAACAAAATGTCAGTAATATCATAGATCATAGCATCTTTCCACCATCATTCCCTCATCAAGTTGGAATGACACCTCAACAATTTGAAGAAAAGAGAACCAAAGGGTTATGTTTTAATTGTGACATCAAATTTGGACCATGACATAAGTGTTCTAAAAACAAATTGTTCCACATTAAAGAGCCTAATGAAGAAGAAGAAAATGAAGAATATGAAGAGGTAGAGCTAGAGGAGGAATTACGAGATCCCCAACCAACGATATCATATCACATAATTCTAGGTATTAGCACTCCCCAAACTCTCAAAGTAGTTGGATTCTTAAAAAAATAGAGGGTAACAATGTTGATTGATTCAAGAAGTACTCACAAATTAATCAATCATAAGTTGGTGGTACAGTTGAAATAATTTGTTTATCCAACTACAAAATGTCAAGTAATGATCGGTGATGGGAAAAATGTTAGTTGTTCATGAAAATTCCATAACATTAATATCACCATGGGAGATTACTTGCTAACTAGCCATATGTATGTCATTACCATAGGAGGAGAAGACATTGTGTTAGGAGTTCATTGGCTTACCGCCTTGGGAACCATTGAAATGAATTTCCAAGAGTTATTCATGGTATTTCAGTCAAAAAGGAGGACTTTTAAACTAAAAGGATTAAGAGTAAAGTCCCCATAGTTGGTGAGTTGTCATCAGATGCAAAAATTTGTTAGAAAAGGTGCAGAGGGATTTGTGGCACATCTATTTTCATTGGAAGCACATCATTCAAATACATTTACACCCTTAGATATGCAACCAGTTATAGATGAGCACTCAATGGTGTTTGGAGAAATGTCAAAGGATTTACCTCCAAAAATAGACCATGACCATGTCATCCAGCTAGTACCAGGGAGTCAACCACCCAACATCAGACCTTATAGGTATCCCCATATGAAAAAGAGTGATATTGAGAAGATAGTACAAGAGATGTTAGAAGAGATAATTATTTTTCATAGTTAGAGTGATTATTCTTCTCCTATAGTGATGGTATGAAAAAATATAACAATTGGCGCATGTGTCTAGATTACAAGGAACTGAATAAGTACACAGTTAAAGATAAGTTTCCTATTCCTGTAATTGATGATTTGATAGATGAGTTGTATAGTTTTTTTACTTTACAAAACTTGATCTTCATTCTGGATATCATCAGATAAGAATCGTGGATGAAGATATTCATAAAATAGCCTTTAGGACACATGAAGGACACTATGAATTTTTAGTAATGCATTTTGGACTAACAAATGCACCCTCTACATTTCAAAGCTTGATGAATTCTATCTTTAAGCCATTTTTGTGGAATTTTGTTTTAGTGTTCTTTGATGATATATTAATCTATAGTAAAACATGGGAGGAACACCTACATCATGTAAAAAAGGTGTTGGAAACTCTTGAACAACATCAAATTTATGCAAAGTCTTCTAAGTGTTCTTTTGGTGTCAAAGAGGTTGAATATTTGGGTCATATTTTCACTTATGAAGGTGTTAAAGTGGATCCTAACAAGATAAAAGTCATGCCTGAATGGAAGGTTCCCAAAAACCTAAAAATTCTCTGAGAATTTATAGGGCTTACAAATTATTATCACATATTTTAAAGGAATTATGGCAGCATCGCAACACCACTCACACATTTATTAATAATGACTTTTTCCATTAGAATGAGGAAGCTACTGCGATATTTGAGAAGTTCAAGGAGGACATGTGCACCAATCTGGTTCTAGCCACCCCAAATTTTCCCAAAACATTCATTGTTGAATGTGTTACTTCAAGGTATGGTATGGGGCAGTACTCATGCAATAAGGTTGACCCATTACTTATGAGATCCATCAATTCAAATGCAAGAATATATCTAAACAAGTTTATGAGAAGGAAATTCTAGCCATAGTTCATGAAGTGAAGCAATGGAGACCATGTCTAATGGGTAGACATTTCAAAGTAAATACAAATAATGATAGTTTGAAATACTTCTTAGAGAAAATTTATCATCTGAAGAACAACAGAAATAGGTTTTAAAAATGTTAGGGTATGATTTTGAGATAACATACAAGAAAGGGAAAGATAATGTAGTTATTGATGATTTATCTCGGAAGGATGAATTAGTCGAGGAATTATTGTGAGCCATATCTATATTATAGGAGGATTGGATAGAGGATGCAATGTATGAATGGAAAAATGACCCAGGTACACAAAATCTCATTCAAAATCTACAACAAGATCCAAGCATGTTAGAAAAATTTGTATGGAAAGGAGATGCTTTATGGTATTGTTGGTCATTAAAAAGGACTTTAAGGAGAACAACAGTAAGGGGACAAAAAGTCCCTCCTCTTTAATGGGAGAGGTGCCCTTATTTAAAGATAAAGCTTATTTACATATGTATAGTGCATATTTTTAATGGGGAACTTGGATATCATGAAAGTGTTTTAAAATAGAACGAATCATCAACACAAAAGTATAGAGGAATGAAGTGTTGGAAATGAGCAGAAAGGAACTCTCAAGAATTATAGATAACATAATAATTCCTTATGCATGCCAGAATGAAATTATTTGGAACAAAACCATTTGCATTTGAGACAATAAGATGTTATTTCAAGGACAAAAAGTTCAAGAAATTACATCTACAAGAAAATAAAGCTTCTTGAAGTAATACAGACAAATGATTCGAAAATATTCAACTGATAGTAATGAAGGAACAAGACTAGATAGACATAGAAAGAAAGATCTTTTGTATTGATTGCTTTGTTACTCCTTACACTTTCAAAAATAAACCAAGTTCCAGCCCCTTGAAAATGGCGTAGAGAGCCCATTATATAACTTTACAAATTAGTTACAATTGGTACCTACTTATTTTAACTAAAATGTTTAGTTAAGGGGATGTTTGACATAAAACCCTCAACTAATTACAATAAGCCCGAATTGAGAAAAAGAGGAAAAGGAGAAGCTAGGAGGGGAAAAAATGATTATGATTGGGAAGGGCCCACTGACTTGAGGATCCGTTGTCTAAAATTTTTAAATGCCTCTACTATGTCTCGGCCTCGTGGGACTGATGTGTTAGTAGTAGCTTGGGTCCAAGATCCTAGACATTTCTCCATATCCTTATCAAAATCCATGTGTGCATGATATTATTTATTAGCTTCCTCAATAGCAGACTAAAGGGAGAAAATATCCTTTATCTTCTCTTTGGTAATTGAGTCCTCCTTAAACAAGTTTTCATTAACAAAAGCCCTGAATTGAGCCTTAATTTCTTGGAGGGAGAAAGGCACACCTGAAGTCTCGTTGTGGAGGTGATAGTAAATATCCTTAAAAGTAGATACCACACAAGTTTTGAAGGCTTCTCCTTTCTGTCATCTACTCCTCAATTCTCCCAAAGCCTCCTCCAACAATTTTAATTTCCACTCCATGCAAAAAACCCATGACCTTGACAAATTATCTTTGGTATCATAAAAAATTTACTTGCCATCAATAAATTTTCATTAGTCTGTCCCATCAGGTGAAGGTTTACTATGTAGCTGCAGCAGATTTTAAGTTCTTTATCAATAGTTCCAATTACGGAGGAGAGCTTTTTTTGCAAATTAGTTACCTTCTCATTGATTTTGAAGGCTTCTCTAATGAAATTAAAACTTTTAATGATCATGTCATCCACCATGGCTTCCATAAATCTCCCGTAGATGGAATAACTATGTATGTCTTTAATTCTCTGGACTTCATCTTGACTAAGAATCATAGGTGGCGGAAGGGCAGTTAGTTGGGTAGGATCCAAAACCTTGTCCTAAGACAAAAATGACTTGATGAAACCAAAAAGCACTTGAGCTTGCTCCTCCAGCTGCTCTATAGTCTGCTTGCTTTTTTCTACTATCCCAATAACCCTCGTTACTATTTCCTGAAGGTTATGTATTTCACTTTTAGGGGTAGATTCTCCCATTGGGATCCTTGAAAGTTCCATATTAGAGGCTAGTAAATCTTGTTCTACCTTATCAACCTTAGGCTTTGCTACCTAAAGAAATTGTTGGACTTGGTCATTTGTCACTATCCTTGAGGTTATTTTAGTTCTCTTTATGGGAGCAGAAGGAGTAGTGCCCAACAAGGCCACCACAACATCAAAATCTTGCCCTGTCAATCGAGAAGAAGACTTCCTCTTCCTAATATTAACAAAAAGTTGCACCCATGAAAAAGTGGAGGAAGAAGAAGGAGAAGCAAGAGAACTAAGAGTAAGAGAACTCATGGCACTTAAATTATTTACAACTGCTGCCTCCAGTAGAGATGTGAGTGGAGTAGATGAGGCTTCTTGGACAGAGGAATCAATGGTACTTGGAGGCTCAGTGTTATGAATTTCCTTCTCTTTATCCATTGTGGCTTCTGAAGCTTCTGTAGGGACTGAAACTTCACTATCCTCACTTTCACTGATAACAATGATGCTCTCTAGCCTTGAAGGTAATTTTTAATGTTTTAGCAGAGGATCTTCCTCAATAGGATCCTTTTTGACCTCCTTCACCTTCTTTTGATATACCCGAGTAGTTGAGGAAGGGGTGGATGATTCAGGTTCTTTACTTGATGAAGGAGGAGGATTTCATGCAGGTACCTCCGAGCTGGGTGTATGTGACTCATTCCTCAGTGTTGAAGTTTCTTTGGAGGAAGACTCTCCTAAATTCTTCCTCAGCTCTAGAACCCTTCTCTCAAACAAGAACTTGGTTCTTACCAAGACAGGGGCTAGAATCTCAGCTAAATCATCTTTCTCCCTTTTGAACCAATCTAGATCCTCTAAGGGAGTATGCCTGACAAAAGTATCATATTCATATGACAACAGGTCTGCATTTTCATCTTGAAGCCCTTCAGGAATCTGATATAGGTTGAGCTCCTCTATTAGCTAGAGCGAGAATCTGCCATAAAGCCTCTGTTTTACCTTAAAGTCATCTGTGTAATCATCCCAGTAGTCCTCAGTATCTACTCTATGATGATAGTTGATTCTGAGATTTAGCTCAATGAATTTCTTCAAATCAAAATAGGTTATGGTCTTGAAGAAGTGACAGTGATGGGAGTAAGGGCCCTTTATATGTTCTGGGCATCCAAAGTTGTTTTACATATGTATGTACCCAACGATATGGGGAAATGTTGCCCAGAGATTTGCTTGTCCCTGCAGGTCCTATGAAACTTATCTAATTGTCTATTTACCTCAATCAAAGCCATCTTATCATTACCAAACATAGGGAGTTTGAGAGGAGTATTCTTATAACCGACTAACCTGATATACGAAAACCTTCTAAATTGAATGAAGAAAGCTCCATACTTTGTTATTAGGTTCATGGATTCATTAGAAAATCTCCTAGCAGTATCAATTTTTAGAAGACTCACAATGTACATAGTAAAAGCATCATTCACCCTCCTAAGGTTATGATTTCTGGTTTCAAGGGTGAACTGAGGGTAGTAAGCATAGATGGGATCACCCTTCTGACCCTCAATGTATGTGAAACCAAACCATTATCGGGATGCTGCTAGGGCATACATAAGATAAGAAGTCATGTAGAACTTATTGGTTTGTTGCACATTGGAAAAATGCTCTGTAAAATTCATGCAAATGATCACTGCCCAATTGATGTTCTAGGTACCTTCACAGATGATGTTGATGAGTGGGTACATCCAAAAGTGAAACTCACTGGTAGAGTGCAAGCCCATGACATAATCCAACAAGATGATGAAATTAGATAGCTCTTCATTGAAATCAGCCCTAAATAGAGCTTTGGAAAGTCACGATGTTCCTTTCTTAGGGTTCTTCAACCACAACTTTACTACCATGGCTTTCTCGAAGAGAGTCTGTGCTTGAGTTTGGGAGATAACCGCAGAGTTGTCCATTTCAGGGATCCACAGGGGTAGTGACACTGGTAGAAGCATCATGTTTGGTGATTATCTCCTCATGCACATTGGTCAATTCACTTGTGTCAGGGTTGAAGTGAGCTCCACAGGAAAACACAGTATCAGCACATTGTACCGAGATTGGGAAACCCGCAACAAATGCAAGGCCACTGTCATTGATTATTTGCACCATGGGAGAAGGTTTTAGGTCAGTCAACCTGCTCCAGAAATCACCAAAGTCTAGGTGACGAATAACACTATCCCCGATATTGGGAATAGAAGACTCGAGTGGTGAAATGTGCTCTTGACCTTGGAATTTGATGTTCATGTTGACAGTGTTTAGAAAAATAACCTTCACATCCCAAATCCACAAAATGCAAGGGGAAAGGAAGCATGAGCAGGTGGTTGAGATTGCAAAGGTCTGAGTGAATGGTAGCAAGTAACTAGTGTGTAAAATGTGTAGAGGGTAATCTCCTTAAATATCCATTTTATGAGAGAGAAGGTTATAAATGCACATTAAATTCATATGCACTAGCTCAAAAAAAACATCAGGAAGAATGGAAAAAATTAGCCCGGATGGCCTTTGGTACATTTGGGACATGAGGGATGTGAAAGCATGATCTGGCTGATGCGGGCGATATAGGTAATGTGTTGAAAAAATGCACAAATGCTCTTGGGACAAGTAAGACCAAAGTATGCGAAGGGCTTGATGTGGACGATGTGGGTGATTAGGGAACAAAGAGGCCTAGAGAACTTAGAACATTTGGAACAAAAAGTTCCAATAGACCCAAAAGTTAACAGATTTCAAAGAAAACGGCTGATTAGGGAATGGAGAGCCCGAAAGAACTTGGGACACATGGGAGAAAAATTTCTGACAAACCCACAAGTTACTCAAATGACTCAAAAAATGTGAAATTTTTCTAAGTCCTAAACTTTTCTCTTCACTAGAATATCATAGAAAGGTGTTAACTCAAAAATTTTCAATTTTTTACTTTCGAAAGAGGGGAAATTTTAAGAGGACAACAGCTGGTTCTTTCTGGGGATGACTTGGCTAGATTCAAAGAATGAGACAAGGCAAGAAATATCTGAAAACTAGGGGAAGCAGACCAGTGCCTTATCCATTGGGCCATGGAGACAAAAAGAAAACCAACACGGAAGACAACACACCAAATAAAGAAAAAGAAAAACACCCAAGAAAGAAAAAGGAAACAAACCCTATACATAATATAAAAAGGACTTCTCACTCATCTAGGACTTGAACAATTTTAGGTACTACCTACTATAAGGAAGTTGCAGAGAAGAACCATCCATGTAATCAAGGTAGAAAGAATTCTCACCAGCAAAGTGCCTGATCTTGAAAGGTCTAAGCCAAAGAGAATCAAACTTTCCATGGCTGCCATGAAGTTCATGTCTTTTATCCCACAAAAAAATGATATCTCCGACTTTGAAATCCCTGGACCTGGCCTTCTTATCAAACAAAGATTTTAATTTCTGCTGGTGAGTAGATATCCTATCAACAACCTGCAATTTGTCTTTATTCAACTTATGAAGATACATGATCCTTTTATCTAAAGAATCATTGAAGCTGGTGTCTTCAATAGCTTTCATTAAATACAAGGCTGGTATCTCCATTGTTACTGGTGATCGAGCTTCCATGCCATACACCACTTGAAAAGGGGACATCCCAATATCCCTTTTAGGTGTAATTCTATCTACCCAAAGAGCATCATAAAGTTTCTTGTGCCAGTTCCTCTGGAACTCATTACCCAATTTCCTCACTATAGCCACCAGATTTTTGTTTGTTGACTCTACCTGTCCATTCCCTTGGGGATAATAATAAGAAGAGTGAGCCAAGGAAATGCCATATCCATAACAAAAATCCATCATTTCAGCAGAAGAAAAATTTGAAGCATTATCAATCAAAATCTTGTTTGGCACACCAAATCATCTCTCACCAAGATGTTTTCTTTGATAAAATTGCATACTACTTCAGAAGTAGTACTCTTTACTGGGATGGATTCTAGCCACTTAGTAAAATAATATGTGGCAGTCAACACGTGACTATGTTTGGCAATTGAATGGATTAAGTGTTCCAATAAAATCTAAACCCCATTGTTGAAAGGGTTCTTAAATCACAACTAGTTTAAGGGGCAAGATAGCCAACTTGGGTCTACCCACAAAGGTCTGAAAAGCTTCACATTTCTCAATCTACTTTGATGCATCTTTGAACAAGGTAGGCCAATAGTATCCTGCATGAAGAATCTTGTGAGCAGTGATAGTAGATGATTAATGGCCCCCACATGCTTGATCATGGAAAGCCGAAAGAAGCTTCTTCTGTTGTTCCTTATCCATGCATTTTAGAAATCTTCCATCCATCCCACGTTTGAACAACACATTCTCCCACAATACATATTGGGATGATCTTAACTTAATAGCTCTTTTCTCCTTGGCAGTAAAATGAGAGGGATATTCTCCATAGGTGAGAAAATGTGTGATATCAGCATACCATTCATCAATTGAGCTGAGAAATAGAATAGTAGGAACATCAACTTCATCCTTAGGTAACTCATGGCCAACTTCTTCAGCAATGAGTTCACACAAGCCTTTTCCACAGACTAGTTTGGTTGGTCTGATGTCAATATCATATTCTTGAACCACTACCACCCAGTTCCCTCTCTTAGTTCCAAACTCTTGCTGTGTGAGAATAGACTTGATAGTTGTGTCAAGCACAAGTACTGTGGAGTGAGAGTTAAGAATATAAAAATGAAACTGCTTGACAACTTTAACCACTACAAAAGCATGTTTCTCCATCATTGTGTATTTCAACTCATGATTTTTAAGAATGTAGCTCATGAATGCAATTGGGAGTTCATGAATATTAGAATCTTTCTAGGTTAAGAAAATAGCCAGGGTGTTATCTATAGCATAACAATAGATAATAAAATCTTTACTAAAATCTAGACATGCTAAGATCAGAGTTCTAGCAATAGACTTTTTAATACCTTCAAAGGCTTCTTTCCCTTCAGAAGACCAGCCCAACATTTTTTTTCCTTTCATCATTTGAGAGATAGTCAAAGTTAGTTCTGTAAAATCAGGGATGAATCTTCTCAGAAAGTATGCAGTCCATTCTTGCTGGTTGAAAGAGGAATCTGTTGAATAGCTTGAACTCATTCAAGATCAATTTTGATGCCATCTTTAGAGACAACATGTCCTAAAATTTTTCCCTCTGTGACACAAAAGATAGATTTCTTAGAATTCAAAGAGATCCCATGTTCTCTGCACTTCAAGAGAACTGTTTCCAGATGCTGAAAATGATCTGCTCTAGTTTTGGAAAACATGGTTAGGTCATCTAGATATACAACAATAAATTTTCCTTTCAAACTTCTGAAAGCCAGGTCTATATCCCTTTGAAAAGTGGCACCAACATTAATGAGTCCAAAAGGCATCCTCTTTTAGGCAAAATTACTCCAAGGGGTGGTGAAGGCCATCTTGTGCTGATCTGTGGTATTGACTTCTACTTGATTATACCCTGAGAAGCCATCAAGAATGGACAACATTTCAGATCCCGTAATAGCTTGCAAGACTTGATCCATCATGGGCAAAGGGTAGTTGTCCTTCAAAGAATCCTGATTCATATTTCTAAAGTCAACACAAATATGAATCTCACCAATTTTCTTCCTGATAGGCACAATGTTGGTAATCCATGTTGAATGGTGGATGGGAAAAATAATTTTGGCCTTCAATAACTTCTGTATTTCTTGAAAAATAGTGTCAGCTATCTTAGGATTGTATTTCCTTTGCTTTTTCTTGAAAGGTTTAATCTCAGTTTTGAGAGGGATGAAATGTTGCATCTCCTTTGGTTGGAAGGATTTTAGATCCTCATATGAATATGCCAGAACATCCTTATACTTATTTAAAAGGTTGATCACCCTCTTCTTTTCTTCTGGTGTACAACATTTTCTAACGTTCACAAACTTGGGTTCAACAGAACTCCCAATATTAATTTTTCCATACTCAGCAGATTGTTGTGATCTAGTACAAGCTTTAGACTTAAACATACCTATCATGTTTATCAAAAAATTCTTCTAAACTCACCAAACCTTTTAGAATCTTGTTACCCTTGAGTTTGATACACCCATCTTGATCTATTTTCTCTTTGACATCCTCTTTGTTGGAAGACACACTCTCACAGGGAAAATTGTCACTTCCTTCGAAGTACAATTGTTCAAAGTTATCCCTGAGCTCTAAGAAAGAAAGAAAATGTTGATCATCATTGAAAACTTACCAGTTACTTGCATTATCAGGTACACTGGGCCTATGGATCATCTCAATGGTAAACCTATCTTGAGAAAATTCAGGACGAGGTATTAGCAATGATCCTAAGATAGCTAGTGAATCAACCCTGGTGTTCTTTTCCCTAGGCACTGCTTCAATGGAAAAAGTGTCAAGAAATTCAATATAATCCCAAACCTAATTCCTATAATGCTTCAACCTTCTATTGTTTACTTGAAAAAGGTTTCTGACTTGTTTAACAACTAGTTCTGCATCTCTGCGAGCCAGAAGATTCTTCACACCTTTTTATTTTTCCATATTAAGCCCAAGGATGAGAGCTTCATACTCTACCATATTATTAGTATTTTTGAATTGTAGTTTGAATGAGAAAGGATGTACTTTTCCCTCAGGAGACTTCAATACTACGCCAACTCCAGAACCAGCTGAGGAACAACTTCCATCAAATTCTAAATTCCAAACCCCATTAGGATCATGAAGTACTCCTTTGGGAAGATGAGTTTCTTCTGGAGACATAATCATATAATTACCATGCCCAATATCCTCATAAAGTATTTGTGCTTTGGAATCATCCATATTTTGTACGATATACTCAGATTAATTTTCGGGTAGAAGCTTCTTCATTTTTCCATTAACTGGTATGAGGGCATGTGACCAATCCATTTGAATTTTTCCTCCTACATCCTTACAGAAGTTCTTGCTTAACAACATACCATATGAAGGAGGGATATCTGCTACTAGGATAGTAGCCAAGACCTTTTTCTCAGGTAAAGTAGCAAAAGATACTTGTGCATCTTTAATTATTCCGACTAGGGGTACTTCCTTACTCTCCATGGAATAACAAGACCCATAAGTGCATGTGAGAGTTAGACCCAAAGCATGGGCTACTTTGGCATGCATTACATTATTTGATGCTCCTGAATCTATGACACAGTTGTTGAGTTTATGGCCTACTATAAGAAGGGTCACATAAAATGGTTTGATCTTCTCATTAGGTGAGGTGACGGTAGCTACCAGATTGGGTTGGGGTGTGGACGATGGAGTAGGTAAAAGGCCTTTAGAGGAAGCTTTAGATTGATAATTTACAAAGAGAACCATTTTGGAAAAAACTTTAGGACGGGTTTGATAATACTCAGCCTCTAAAATTTGAACCCTTGTTTTTTTGAGGTGATCAATGATATCAAAAGATCCATAGGTGGATGGGCTATCATCACTAGAAATATTAGGTTTATCATGTTTAGGTGTTGTAGAAGAATAAATTTTAGTATTAGAATTAGGAAAAGTAGAATTAGCAGAACTCACCTTCTGTGTGGACGTAGTGGGGATAGGATATCCTCTTTTTGTAATAACAGGGATAGTCATGGGATGCTCCTTGGATCTTTTAGCGGGCTGCATCACTTTATCCCTTTTATTTGTCTTCTCACAAGTCATGAAAATGTATGATTCTCTATTCATATCTACTACCACTTCATCATAATCATCTTTCTCATCAATAACTTCAATAGTGAAGAAATTAACCCGAGATCCCTCAAGTTCCTCTATCTCTTCATCGAATTCTTCAACAATTTCTTCACAATCTTCATTAACCTCTTCATCTTTAGGTTCTTCAACCTCATAGGTTGCATTAACAGGGACCTTGATAGGTGGCCCCTCCAGTGAAAGCCTTCTTTGAGAAGCAGGAAAATGATTTCTAGGCTGAAATTTCCTCCTTGGAACATCCAGGTAGGGGGCATGCTGAGCCAATTATTTCTTGATGGCAATGAGGTCATTTGCAAGATTTTGTACTAATGGATCAGTATTAGGCCTGGGAGTGGAAGAGGAGAAAGAAGAAGACCTAGATTTAGAAGGGTCTCTTTTCAACTTGCCAGATATAATCAAATCATCTTCAATGCTAACAGCTAGTCTCTGATCCTCAGCCAATGTTGCGAGATTGGCTCTTCTCAATGTGTAGCTAACTTTAGGTAATTGAGCATTCAGGAAGAAATTTTTTTGAATTTTATCTACAGGTTGAGTGTCTAGTGGGATTTTGTTAATCAACTTGTTGAATCTAGCCACAAATTCCTCACGGGTTCTTGTGATTCCTTCTTTATTTGAGAAATCTAGGCTAGTAAAGCATGTACGTCCTTTGTAGGTTTGAAACGGTTCTCAAATCTTGTTCTAATCATGGTCCAACTAGTAATGGCCCCAGTTGGAAGGTGATAGAACCAATCCGCTACATTATCTTGTAAAGTCTCTACAAAAAAGCCTCACCGAGACATCTTCATGTTCAACTCCGAGAACTCCAAATGCAACTATGAAGGTTGCGATATATTCATCAGGATGTACCTTTCCATCACTTATGAACTTAGGGAATTTCTTCCTGCTACCTCTGGGTAACTCATGCAGAGGCTGAGGAAGGGTGAGAGGCCCAACATGATGGCCCCAAGGTAATGATACTTCCATCCTTGGGAAGATGGCTTGAAGGGGAACCAAAACACCAGCTAGAATCAGAGAGCAGAGATTATAACTGAGTTGCTCTAGAGATATACCACCTATTGGGGTTCTATATTCAACAGGAGGAGTGATTATTGAATGAGCCCTTCTATTCCTTCTTGTTGAAGGGAAAGGAAAACCTTGCTGTTCTAAAAGCTGAAACTAAGAATCTTCAATACCAAGGGACCTCCTTCCATGAGTAAAACATAGAGTCACCAGATCAAAGAATGATTAAGAAATAATTTATAGAATTAGAATACGTTAAGAAAAATGAATTCCCCAATGGAGTCGCCAAAAATTTTTGGTCATCAAAAAGGAATTTAAGGAGAACAACAGTCAGGGGATAGAAAGTCCCTCCTCTTAAATTGGAGAGGTGCCCTTATTTAAAGACAAAGCTTATTTACACATGTACAGTGCATATTTTTAATGGGGAACTTAGATATCATGAAAGTGTTTTAAAATAGAATGGATCATCAACACAAAAGTACAGAGGAATGAAGTGTCGGAAATGAGCAGAAAGGCACTCTCAAGAATTATAGATAACATAATAATTCCTTATGCATGCCAGAATGAAATTATTTGGAACAAAACCATTTGCATTTGAGACAATAAGATGTTATTTCAAGGACACAAAGTTCCAAAAATTACATCTACAAGAATACAAAGCTTCTTGAAGTAATATAGAAAAATGATTCGAAAATATTCAACTAATAGTAATAAAGGAACAAGACCAGATAGACATGGAAAGAAATATCTTTTGTTTTGATTGTTTTGTTACTCCTTACACTTTCAAAAATAAACCAAGTTTAAGCCCCTTGGAAATGGCGTAGAGAGCCCATTATATAAATTTACAAATTAGTTACAATTGGTAACTACTTCTTTTAACTAAAATGTTTAGTTAAGGGGATGCTTGACACAAAACCCTCAACTAATTACAATAAGCCTGAATTGATAAAAAGAGGGAAAGGAGAAGATAGGAGGGAAAAATAAATGCTTATGATTGGGAAGGGCCCGCCGAATTAAGGATCTGTTGTCTAAACTTTTTCAATGCCTCTGCTATGTCTCAACCTCGTGGGACTGATGTGTTGGTAGTAGCTTAGGTCCAAGATCCCAAAAATTTCTTCATCTCCTTATCAAACTTGGTGTGTGCCTGATATTATTTATTAGCTTCCTCAATAGCAGACTGAAGGGAGAAAATCTCCTTTATCTTCTCTTTGGTAATTGAGTCCTCCTTAAACAATTTTTCCTTAACAAAAGCCCTGAATTGAGCCTTAATTTCTTAGAGGGAGAAAGGCACACCTGAAGTCTCATAGTGGAGGTGATAGTGAATATCCTTAAAATTAGATACCACACAAGTTTTAAAGGCTTCTCCTTTCTGCCAGCTACTCCTCAATTCTCCTAAAGCCTCCTCCAGCACTTTTATTTTCCACTCCACGCAGAAAACCCATGACCTTGACAAATTATCTTTGGTATCATCAAAAAATTTACTTGCCATCAATAAATTTTCATCAGTCTGTCCCATCAGGAAAAGGTCTACTATGCAGCTGCTCCATAGTTTAAGTTCTTTATCCATAGTTCCAATTGTGGAGGAGAGCTTTTATTGTAGATTAGTTACCTTCTCATTGGGTTTGAAGGCTTCTCTAATGAAATTCAAACCTGTAATGATCATGTCATCCAGCATGGATTCCATAGCTCTCCTATAGATGGAATACCTATGTATGTCTCTGATGCTCTGAACTTCATCTTGACTAAGAATCATAGGTGGTGGAAGGGTAGTTAGTGGGGTAGGATCCAGAACCTTTTCCTTAGACAACAATGACTTAATGAAACCAAAAAGCACTTGAACTTGCTCCTCCAGCTGCTATATAGTTTGCTTACCTTTTTCTACTCTCCCAATAACCCTGGTTACTGTTTCCTGAGGGTTATGTATTTCACTTTCAGGGGTAGATTCTCCCATTGGGATCCTCAAAATTTCAAGATCAGAGGCTAGTAAATCCTGTTATGCCTTATCAGACTTAGGCTTTGCTACCTCAAGAAATTTCTGGCCTTGATCATCTGTCACTATCCTTGAGGTTTTTTTAGCTCTCTTTGCGAGAGTAGAAGGACTAGTGCCCAACAAGGCCACCACAACATAAAAATTTGGCCCTGTCAATCGAGAGGAAGACTTCCTCTTCCTACTATCAAGAAAAGGTTGCACCCATGCAAAAGTGGAGGAAGAAGGAGAAGCAAGAGAACCAAGAGTAAGAGAACTCATGGCACTTAAAGTATTTACCACTGTTGCCTCCAATAGAGATGTGAGTGGAGTAGATGAGGCTTCTTGGATAGAGGAATTAATGGTACTTGGAGGCTCAGTGTTATGAATTTCCTTCTCTTTATCCATTGTGTCTTCTGAAGCTTCTGCAGGGACTAGTACTTCACTATCCTCACTTTCACTGAGAACAATGATGTTCTCTGGTCTCGAAGGTAATTGTGAATGTTTTAGCAGGGGATCTTCCTCAATAGGCTCCTTATTGACATCCTTCACCTTCTTCTAATATACTTGAGTAGATGAGGAAGGGGTGGATGATTCGGGTTCTTTACTTGATGAAGGAGGAGTTCGTGCATGTACCTCCGAGTTAGGTGTATGTGAATCTTTCCTCGGTGTTGAAGTGTCTTTAGAGGAAGACTCTCCTGAATTCTTCCTCAGATCTCAAACCCTTTTGTCAATCCAGACCTGGGTTCTTACTAAGACAGGGGCTCGAATCTCAGCTAAATCATATTTCTCCCTTTTGAACCAATATAGATCATCTAAGGGAGTATGCTTGATCAAAGTATCATATTCGTATGAAAACAGGTCTGTATTGTCATCTTGAAGCCCTTCAGGAATCTGATATAGGTTGAGCTCCTTTATTAGCTGGAGGGAGAATCTGCCATAAAGCCTCCATCTTACCTCAAAGTCATCTGTGTAATCAGCCCAGTAGTCCTTGGTATCTACTCTATGATGATAGTTGATTCTGAGATTTAGCTCAAATAATTTCTTCAAATCAAAATAGGTTCTGGGCCTGAATAAGTGGACAGTGATGGGAGCAAGGGCCCTTTCTATGTTCTGGGCATCAATATCTTTTTTAAATGTGTAGTTACCTAAGGATAAGGGGAAATTTAGTCCATATATTTTCTTGTCCCTGCAGGTCCTATGAAACTTATCCAATTGTCTACATACCTCAATCAAAGCCATCTTATCATTACAAAACATAAGGAGTTTGAGAGGAGTTTTCTCGTAACCAGCTAACCTGATATATGAAAACCTTCTGAATTGAATGAAGAAAGCTCCATACTTTGCTATCAAGTTCATGGCTTCATCAAAAAATCTTCTAGCAGTATCACTTTCCACAAGCCTCACAATGTACATAGTAAACACATCATTCACCCTCCTAAAGTTATGATTGCTGGTTTCAAGGGTGAACTGAGGGCATTAAGCATAGTTGGGATCACCCTTCTGACCCTCAATGTATGTGAAACCAAACCATTATCGGGATGCTGCGAGGGTATAAATAAGATAAGAAGTCATGTAGAACTTCTTGGTTTGTTGCACATTGGAAAACCACTCCGTAAAATTCATGTAAATGATCTCTGCCAATTGATGTTCTGGGTACCTTCACAAATGATAGTGATGAGCGAGCACATCCAAAAGTGAAACTCGCTGGTAGAGGGCAAGCCCATGACACGAGCCAAAAAGATGATGAAATTAGATAGCTCTTCATTGAAATATGCCCTAAACAGAGCTTTGGAAAGTCACGATGCCCCTTTCTTAGGGTTCTTCAACCATAACTTTGCTACCCTGGCTTTGTATTTCTCATTGTCTTGTTGAAAGAGAGTCTGTGCTTGAGTTTGGGAGATAACCACATAGTTTTCCATTTCAAGGATCCGTAGGGTAGTAGAAATGGCAGAAGCACCAATTTTGATGATTAGCTCCCCATGCACATTGGTCAATTCACTCGTGTCGGGGTTGAAGTGAGCTCTGCAGGAAAGCACAATATCGGTGCACTGTATTGAGACCGGGAAACCCACAAAAAATGCAAGGCCACTGTCATTATGCGCCATGGGAGAAGGATTTAGCTCAGTCAACCTGCTCCAGAAATCACCAAAGTTTAGGTGATGAACCTCACTATCCATGATATCTAGAACAAAAGACTCGAGTGGCGAAATGTGCTCCTGACCTTGGAATTGGATCTTCATGTTGACAGTGTTTAGAAAAATAGCCTTCACAGCCCGAATCCGTAAAATGCAAGGGGAAAGGGAGCATGAGTAGGTGGTTGAGATTGCAAAGATTTGAGCGAATGGTAGTAAGTAAGTAGTGTGCAAAATGTGTAGAGGGTAGTCTCCTTAAATAGCCATTTTAGGAGAGAGAGGGTTGTAAATGTGCATTAAATTCATATCCATCGACTCAAAAAACAAGCATCAGGAAGAGCGAAAAAAATTAGCCCAGATGGCATTTGGTACATTTGGGACATGAGGGACTTGAAAGTGTGATTCGAATGATGAGGGTGATGTGGTAATGTAGGGACAAAATGCACAAACACTCTTGGGACAAGTAAGACCAAAGTACATGAAGGGCCCGATGCAGCCGATGCGGGAAATCGGGGAACAAAGAGGCCTAGAGAACTTAGAACATTTGGAACAAAAAGTTCCAACAGACTTGAAAGTTAACAGATTTAGGAGAAAACAACTGATCAGGGAATGGAGATCCCAAAAGAACTTGGGACACATGGGACAAAAATTTCCGACAGACCCACAAGTTACTCAAATGACTCAAAAAACGTGAAATTTTTCTAACTCCTCAACATTTCTCTTCACTAGAATATCATAGAAAGGTGTTAACTCAAAATTTTTCAATTTTTTACTTTTGAAAAAGAGGAAATTTTGAGAGGACAATAGGTAGAAAGATATATTATATCTATGTAATAATTTAACCCTTAAAAATAGGGTTTTATATGAGCTCCATGCTACTCCAGTAGGGGGGAATTCTAGATTCTTGAAGACTTATCATTGAATCAAGCATGATTTATTTTGGGAAGGGATAAAATGGGATGTCCATAAATTTGTGGTAGAATGCATGGTTTTTGAGAAAATTAAGGGTGAAACAATTAATTCCCCAGGTATTTTACAATCTCTATCTAATCCTAGCCAGAGGCAGGAAGAGGTGTCCATAGACTTCATCACAGGATTGCTTAAATTACAAGGTAAAAATGTAATCATGATGGTGGTGGATAGACTCACCAAATATGCCCATGTTTTTTCTTTATCATATCCATTTGTTGTGAATATAGTAACAACAACCTTCAGGGATACAATTTAGAAGCTACATGGGAAATCAAAGGTTATAGTAAGTGATCGAGACCCTATCTTTACTAGTAATTTTTGGACAGAATTTTTCTCATGCTTGGGCACATAACTAGCTCGTAGTTCCTCTTATCACCCCTAGTATGATGGGAAAAAAATGTGGTAAACACGTTCTTGGAGGGATATATTCATTGCTTTACCTTAGATAAGAAAATGAGATGGGTTTAATGGTTACTGCTGGCAGAATGGTGGTATAACACCTCCTTTCATACTTCATCTAATTTTTTTTTTCTTTCTTGGCATTATATGTTTACCATCCACCATCCATCACCTCATCTTGAGAGTCTAACCAAGGGTTTGAGTAGTTGAAGAACATATTCCTGTAGACACCAAATTTGTGTCTTACGACCCCTTGTGACCCGCATCTCATCTCGCAATATAACCTCATCACCTAAACCTTACACAATTATTTATTAATTACCTTGTAATTGATAAATCCACATCACCTTACCTGCCACCTCATGTTTGCCACCTCATCATGACCTAGCCCTAACCCTAAACTAACCTAATTAAGACCCATAACTTGGTCCACACCTACACCCATAACTAATGACCCCTTTCTCGCACCCAAAAAACCGACCTTCTAGTCATTTGACCAAGCCCGCAACTGATCTCTCGGGAGAAAAGCTAGGGAAGGTGGGCTATTTTACTAAAAATAGCCTACTTTTTCCTTACCGATGTCGGTTCCTCCTCGACCGTCGTCGGTTACGTAACCGCCATCGGCTCCTTGTAAATGGGCTCCCCGAACCAAAATCAAAGGTGGAAGGATTTTTGAATCAACAGAGATCATTGGGAGTGAGGAACAGAGTCTAGATCTTCACTTGACCGAGCAGAGAGGAGTGGAGATACCGGAAGTGTTTACAGCAAAGGAGATCAGCTTGCATCTTCGTCAAAACCAGTAAGTCACATCTTGCATGTCCTCTATTATAACATTTCTTATGCCTTTTGAATCACAGTCCTCATAAATCCATCCCTGAATCCACTACCCAGCGTGCATATTACATCTAACTATCATTCATCTACCTCTCATCACCTTATTTCCTAATATCACCCATATACAGCCTTACAAATAACACAGCTACCAAATAACACAAACACCCCACAAAACAACCAACCTACAGATCCTAAACCCTACCGACATTGGTTACCAGTAACCGGTATCGGTTACCCAGACTACAAACCAGAAATCAGCCTTTCCCCTATCTGTTCCAAATGAAGTAATTTGATTGATATTTTACAGTCTTTTGTGTTAATTCATATTAGCAGGGAAACTGACCACCTTCGAAAGGAAGTTTTATATTTCCTGGGCCCAAGGCAATTTCCTCATTTATTGTCTAATCAAAATCTTGTGGTCTTGTGTTCTTATTTGCAGGTAGTCCTTCCAAGACAAAAAGGAGTTCTTCGCAGTCAGCCTGATCTTCCTCTACGGTACGCGCACACCATCTCGACATTCCACAGGTATTCCTCCTAGCCCTAACCCTTATCTGTTTCTAAAAGGAATGAAAGGATAGAAGCAACTCTATTCCCAGAAGTCGAAACATTCCGAGCGAAACATTTTGGCACGCCCGGTGGGACCCATTTTGGGTTTCTTTATTTCTTGCTTGCTTTCATATAGGGAGCATACTTGCTGTTTTCTTCTTCTAAAAGATATTCACAAGGTATTTTATTATTTTGGTAAAAGAACTTGCTTTGTTTTTTTTGCATCTTGCATTAGTGAAAGTCATCTCTTTTGCTTCATCGAATATCATTTTCGATTTGGGTTTAAAACACGTGCATTGGCATCCTTGCTTGCTGTTTTCAATTCTAGTAAACATAGATTAAGTAACAGGTCGTACACGTGGGGGTGATATCCACGGTATTGAAAAGAAATTAATCTTACATTCACTGCACAACACATACCGAATCACTTCACAATTAACACAACAGCTCAAACATCCCCCCTTTTTCCGCGGTATTCCTCCGCCCGATTGAGGTAACCTTATAAGCCAAAACAAACTTGACATTTCCCCTAAGTCTTTTGTTTAGGATTCTGACATCATTCTACGTCTAAAGGCATAAGCCCACAATAATTAAAATTAACCCTAGGGTTAATCTCCGGATTTGCGTGTACATCTTGCTTGTTTTTAGTTCTGTTTTCTTTCTCATACTCTGTCTTCTGTGATCAATAATTGGACAAGTATACTAAACGTTGTTAAAAATCAAATTAGCAGCCTTTTATATCTTGTTAGCCAAGACTTCTTACACCGACATCAGTTACCTGACCGACGTCGGCTATAGTATAACCGACATTGGTTACTAGACCGATATCGGTTACTATCTTTCCCAATTCCTGACAAACCAGCAACCTACCAATTTCACCAGTCTGAGTTTGTTTCTGTTCCTAACAGATTGAAACTCTACTGTGAACACCTGTCCATGGTTGTTATCACTCGAAAGCAAGCCGCCGCTATGGTTTCACATGCTTGCTCTGTTTCTTTACCTGAGTCACCCCCTTCACATTCTGTGGGGAATCCTACGGATACCAGCGAGGTTCCTAAAATTCCTGTGGGAGATAAGGACTTTGCCAAGTTTCTAGATGCTAATCCTAGTGCTGTACAATACTATTTGTCTCATGCCCCTGACCGTACGCCTGATGGTCAGCTCCTTGTTGGCATGCCTATTAGTATAGCTACTCATTTAGCACCCACTCCACTTGATAACACCGCCTTGCTTCCTGCACCTTTAGCCCCATCTCCAAATCTGACAGCTTCAGAGATTCATACGACTCAGATTGGCTTTCCTTTGGCTAATCTTGGACCCCACATATCATTACCACCGACTGCCCCTACCTCATCTCTCTTGCAGACCACTCCATTCATGACTTGCTCTCTGCCACCTATCCACACGAGCTTTCCTTCTCAAGCTCCGCCTACCTTTTCATTCCCATACACATATCCAGTAACCTCAACATCTTATATGGGGCATCCCTATTCGGTCACCTCAACATATTCATCCTCCATACCTTATCAACACTTAACCCCACCATTGTCCAGCGGAGGCCCTTGGTCCAATTTGCCTCCATTTACCACAACCGCACCATCATCTCATCCAACCACAGATTTCATCAAACAAATGATGGACAAAATGCAAAATCTAGAGGCTTCTGTTTCGGGAAGTCGTAGTGCCTTGACATACGAGCAAGTTTGTCGGGAGCCTATTCACCCTTCTGTCCCCCTTCACTCATATCCTCCTCAATGGGAATTGCCGAAATTTACTCGTTTTAATAGTAAAGAGGATCCTCAACAACACTTGCAATCATTTAGACATGCTTGTTATTTGATTTCCCATGATGATGCCTTGTTACTCCGCACATTTCCCATGTCCTTATCAGGACCCGCCTTGGAGTGGTACAGTGCTTTAACCTAGCACTCAATCTTCTCTTTTAACCAACTAGCCCAATCTTTCTTGGATCACTTCTCCATTAACATTGCTAAGAAAGTATCCATCACCAACCTTTATGCCATTCGACAATTCGAAGACGAATCTATCGCAGATTTCGTCGGACGATGGCGCGGCCTTATCAACCAACTTACATATGCCTTGCCTTAGGCTGAACTTATCGAACTTTTCACGCGGGCATGTGCTAAGCACATTTCTCCTACTCTTCAAATTCAAACTTTCCGCACATTTGATGAGGCCTTTACCATGGCTCGGAAACTAGAAATTCGAGCCTTAGAAGAAGAGAAATTGCGGTTGCGCAACAAAAACCCCAATTTCCGAACTCCTGATTCTACCAATAAACCAAATACCACCACTCTTCATGCGTCCACTTCTTCTAAATCAAAAGGAGCTGTCCATGCGGTGATGGTTAAATCTCAAACACCATCTAATACCCCACCAAAAACCACCTATAAGTATAAAGCAGAGCCCATCAATTACACTCCCTTGGGAGAAACCTATGGTGTCATCTTGTAAAAATTACTCAAGGCCAGAGCTATCACCTTGCCTCCTATTAAACCTCACTCCGGGTTTGACTCCACTCGCGCTATACCTTCCTGGTACAAAGAAAATGACTTCTGTAACTTTCACCGTGTAAAAGGACATAGTCATGAAAACTGCAAGATGTTGAAAAACATAGTGTAGGAAATGGTTGACACAGGGGATATAACCCTCGATAATCCTAATGCCCCTGCCAACCAAAATTTGAAAATCTTCAACAAACCATTCCCGAATCACTCTCCCAACAGTAACACAAACCAGGATATCTTAGCCGAGGAGAGTGTTCATGAGATCCATGCAGTCTTCGATACCCAACCAAAAGCCTCTATCGAGAAAATTTTGAATCAAGCCTCTTCACTAACATAGGAGCCCGAACCTCCTTTACCACCATCAAGCCAAAGCGAAATCATTCCTTTACCCATAAAGGAGTTAACTGCCCAAACTTCTCTTCCCATCGATGAGTCTTCTTATACCACATCCCTACAAGACTGCGAACGGATGTTATCTAATCTATCTATTTCCCAGACTTCCCCTTCTACCGCTCTTGCTGTACAAGAGGAAGGTACGCCACTCATTTTCACATCCTTATACGAGAAATCTCTTGCACCGACATCACCAAATTCTTTAACCATGACGGATCCTCTCGAACATGCCCTCTTACCTATTAGTTCTTCATTGCCTAAATCTTTTCAACGACCGGTTGACCTTGTAACATCTATTGATACAGTGCCTCATCTACTCCCTGTATCACACCCACAGTGGAATGGAATCACAACCCACCTTTCTTCCGTACCAAATTTACAATTCAAACCTGAAGACTGTCATTCTCCAGAAGATAGACGAATCCTATGGGAACGTTTGAGTACCCCTTATTCTACTCAAATGCAGATGACCGATCCCGACACCTCTACCATATATCCTAAGTGTTTACAGAAACTCAAAATGCCTATGTCCTCATTCTCACCCCCCGTATCTATATCAAGTATCCCATCCACCTCTATCAACCTAACCAAATCTTCCCCTACACTTGGGACCTCACCCATATCCAGTCTAACACACCCGCCTAAGCACCTAGATTTATCCAAGAATAAAGCCGCCCTGCCACCTAGAAGACAAGCTCAATCCGTGCCTCTATCACAATCAAAACCATCATCGTCACACCTACCTTCCATATTGGGACCTCATCCTTCCACCTTGCATCAATATATCATACCTCCTGCGTTTCCTTCAAAACGACCTACGCCTTCTGCACCTATACAACAGATCTAAGGGTATATCAACATTATCACCCCATGTATCCTGTCCACCCATCAACCCTAAACAAACTCCATCATCCAAGGATTTATTTTCTGTCACTCCCCTTTCTCCGTGGTTGTTTCCCGCTACCACGTCATCTGTAGCCTCATCATCTAACCAGCCGAACGTAGCTCCTGCACCAAAGAAACCACGTTTGGTGAGAACCACGTGTCAACACCCCTTGGCTAAACCACCACTCGTACGAACCAACCACGCCCAAACATTACCGAAACCCGCACAACCAATGCCCTCATCCTCCTCCGATTTTGGCCCACTCAAAGGATCTTACGCCAAAATCCTTGCTATGTTGGTGGAGAATGCGACCATTTCTCTACCCCCACTTAGACCTTATGACCCTTCTAAACCTCGCCCTACAGGTTACGATGAGTCTAAAATCTGCGCTTATCACCGCACACCAGGACATGATGTGGAGGGATGCAAAGCTTTAAAAACCATCCTTCGTCAGTCACCTCTCCCAGATAGAAAGGTTAAGAAAGACAACTTACGAAGGGAGAGACCTTTAGCTTCCATTCCCTCTCCTCTACCATCTGTCCCCGCCTCACCAAGATCTATCATTATTACAACCCCACCTCTTGAAAACCATGATTTATCCCAACCATCTTCCTCATCTCAGGTTTACGAGATTAATATGATTAGTGTTGCTACTCGAACGCAGAAAAACAATGAGAAAGTGAAAGAAAGCACACCTGCGTCCTCTCCTTCTCCGTCCAGCATCCCGATTGCACCACCACCCAAAGTGGTTATTCGTGGACCCGCTTACCCCGTCTCTAATGGAGCTGCCCATCGAGCCATGATCAAACAGCTTCACCAATCACCCGTAAAAATGACACTATATGATCTCATTCAGACTTCTGAATCTCATCGACAAGCTCTCGTTGAAATTCTTCAGGGGATCGAGGTCTTACCTAATGAAACCCTACCCGTTGCCTCCATTCTGACACCCAATCACGTTGCCTCTCTCACCAAACAACCCACCGCCCCAACCACTTCCGTCTCTGTACCACAAGCTGCTGCAGTCAGTTTCTCTGAAGATGAAATTGTTGACTTTGGTACAGAAGACCCTGACCCTGCCCTTTTCATCTCCGCTTACGTCTGGGACATTCGGGTACGTCATGTTATGATTGATGGGGGCACTAGCCTAAACATCATCTCTTCAAAAGCCTTCCAACAAATGAATATCCCTTCTAGCTACATGTGTGCCAACCCCATCATGTTGCGGTCATTTAATGACGCTATTACCTCTACCTTAGGCACCGTGATCCTCAACATTCGGGTAGGACCACGTACTTTACCCGAACTCTTCTATGTCCTTGAGGGAGAGTTCCAATATAATATATTGCTGGGTCGTCCTTGGATCCGGGCCATGGGATGCGTTCCCTCAACATTACATAGATGCATAAAATTTGAGTACGAGGGGAAATCCTACACCGTAAAAGCTGATCCCCCCCCTTTAAAACCTGCAATATGTTATACCGCCCAAACGATGTGCTTGTACCAATCAAGACACCCGTTCACTCAACCCAACCATCCTCTTCAACTGTGCCTCAACCACCCACCTCAACCGCACCTACGCCTTCAACTGATGAAACTACCGTCGCAAAAACCACTTCCCTTCCCGCAGCTAACATCCCAACCGTTGGACCCCTTAGTAGATGTTTTTCAACGCCTTACGCTGGGGGAGTATCGCCTATATAACGTTAGTTCTTTCCATACCCCACAGGAGTACGGACAGGTACATGCACATCCTACTTATGACCGTCGTGTGGGAGAAGTAATCTCCTACGGACCACCGCACTGCCGTACTAACCTAACATATGGGGGTGTCGACGCATCTTCCGTTGCCCCTGAGCCTCCTCTTGGTGTGGTTCCTTTCCAATCTGATTTTCAATACCTGACAAATCGTCGCTTCGCCCTCACCTTCTTGACTCGCTGTGCTTGGAAAGGCTTTGGTTTTGGCCTTTATGAACAAGGCCGACATACGCTCATCCCCATCACCACACGCAAACATAATGATCGTAGTGGTCTCAGATTTCTGGGAACACTTACATCGACGGAACCTCGTGTCAGTTGTCTTCTAGAAGACGATGATGTCACCCCTACCGAACCATCATCACCCATTTTGCCTTCGTCTCCCACCGAGTCGATAGATCCTGAATCTATCCCTCCTAACTTTTTTTTTTTTCATAAATGCTATCTTCCTAGGTCCTCTCACTTATCAACGCGATAATGAGGACCCCTCTTCTATTCCCCTTCTATATCCAGACATGATTGAAGAGGACTCCCCTTCAATTAACGTTATTGAGTGCCAGGATGATGACTCCATCCTCACTTACCTTGGCGCGGATGACTCTTATATTCAACGAGCCTTACCATCTGAAACCCAAACCATGCTGAACGAATCTACTATAGAAATCAACATCCACACGGAGGAGGATCCTCACATTGTGAAGATCGGACAATCCCTTAACGCATCAGAACAAGTCACCTTTACTACTTTCCTCCGTGCTCGCAACCAAGCTTTCGCTTGGTCCTACGCTGACATGCCAGGAATTGATCCTGACATTGCTGTCCATAACATTACCCTGAAACCCGATTCCAAGCCAATTAAACAGAAATTGAGAAAAATGCATCCGCGCATTGCCCTCTTGGTCAAAGAGGAGCTCCAACGACTCCTTTCTGTTTCCTTCATTCTGCCTATTGACTATCCTCAATGGATTTCTAACATCGTACCTGTCACTAAAGTGACAGGGGGGACTTCGGATATGCACGGATTTCCAGGATCTTAACCTCGCTTGCCCTAAGGATGACTTCCCCCTACCTAGTATTGACCAACTTGTTGATCTCACTGCAGGCCATGAGATGCTCTCTCTCATGGATGGCTTTTCAGGATACAACCAAATTTTGGTTGCCCCTGCCGATCAACACAAAACTGCCTTCATAACTCCTTGGGGAACCTTCTGTTACCGTGTAATGCCATTTGGCCTTAAGAATGCTGGTGCGACCTATCAGCGGGCTATGACCTACATTTTTCATGACATTATGCACACTATCCTTGAAGATTACGTCGACGATCTTCTTGGCAAGTCTAAACATCGCAGTGAACATCTCGATGTTTTAACCATTATTTTTGATCGCCTGTTACAATATTCTGTCCGTCTTCAACCAAAAAAATGTGTCTTTGGTGTCCTTTCGGGAAAACTTCTTGGCTTTATCGTCTCTTTGCGTGGCATTGAGGTCGACCCATCTAAAGTCAAAGCTATCCTAGAAATGCCCCCACCTACCAATCTCAAACAATTGCGTAGTTTACAAGGTAAGCTCCAATCTATCCGACGTTTCATCTCCCAACTCTCGGATCGATGTCAACCTTTTCATCACCTTCTTAAAAAGGACATTGATTTTCAATGGAGCGAAGAGTGCCACCAAGCCTTTGAAGCTCTCAAAACTTATCTCTTACAGCCACCTGTGCTTATCCCACCTCAAGACGACCGCCCTTTCTACCTTTACCTTTCCGCCACTGACCACGCTGTAGGGGCCATGCTTGCACATCGTGACTCTGAAAATAGAGAACAAGCCGTTTATTATATAAGTCGTACTTTGGTGGACTATGAGACTAGGTATACACATGTAGAAAGGTTGTGCCTAGCCCTATCATTCGTGGCTACCAAACTCCGACACTACCTTCTGAATCACAAAACTTTCGTCATCACCAACACGGACCCCATCCATTACATGTATGCCAAACCTCATCTAAACCAACGCATCGCCCGATGGCTCATGCTCCTCGCCGACCTCGACCTTGAGTTTGTCCACCAGAAATCAATCAAAGGACAAACCATCGCAGACCAACTTGCGGAAGCCCCTTTACCTGGGGAACAATTTACCAATTTTACATTCCCCGACGAACTCATTGCCACTCTTTCACTCCAGGAGGAGTCGTATTCAATGACTCTCTTCTTCGATGGATCCAAATGCCAACGCGGTGGAGGAGCCGGCGTTGTTCTTATTCCTCTCGACGCCGAGCCTATGCCTCTTTCATTCCGACTCGATTTCCCTTGCACTAATAATACAGCGGAATACGAGGCCCTTGTTCTGGGTCTCCAGGTTGCGCTGCACTTAGGTATCAAATCTATCAATATTTTTGGCGACTCTCAATTGGTAGTCAATCAAGTTATGGGCATCTACCAATGTAAAAATGAGGAACTTCAAAAATACAAACACTACGTGGATTCACTTCTAGCCTTATTTACTCACTATTCTATCCAAACCATTCCCCGCTCCACTAACAAATTTGCGGATACTATGGCTTGCTTAGCCTCGCAAATTCCAGCCTCATCAACTGACTCTGACATTTTTCATCTTGGTCCAACAACTCTTTGCCCCATCTTATTCAGCCCCGGTTGTTTGTACGATAAATACTGTGTCTGCTAACTCGCAGGATACTTGGTATCACCAATTCCATGACTACCTTACAACCTCTGTTCTCCCTTCTGACCTTACTAGTACTGGTAAACGCGCTTTTCTTAAACGCATTTCTCGTTATGTAGTTATGGGGGGACTCCTTTATAAACGTGGCTTTGATGGCATCCTCCTTCGATGTCTCACCGGCGCGGAGGTCACCCATACCATCCAACAGGTCCATGACGGTATTTGTGGTGGACATTTTAGCGGCCTTGCCGTGGCCAAACGAATCCTTCGCCTTGGTTATTATTGGCCTACTCTCAATAACGACTGCTACGAATATGTTAAGCGTTGTGTTATGTGTCAGCAACATGCCAACCTTCAACATACTCCTAGCCACCCGCTCCAGGTCGCTCGAGATCTTTGGCCCTTCTCACAATGGGGTTTAGACCTTATTGGTGAGATTCATCCATCCTCTTCGCAACGTCACCGATGGATTATCACAGCAACCGAATATTACACAAAATGGGTGGAGGCTATTCCACTCATTTCAACTAAAAAAGAAAAAATTGTAGAGTTCATTAACCACCACATTATCTGTCGTTTTGGTGTTCCTCATCGCCTGATTACAGATAATGGCAAATCTTTCAAAAATAAGTTGTTGCAAGACCTTTGTGACAACTTTGGTATCAAACTCAGCTTCTCATCACCGTACTATCCACAAGCAAATGGACAAGCCGAATCCTCTAATAAAACCCTAACCAAAATCCTCATGAAAGTTGTCAATGAGTCCGGACGAAATTGGCACGATCACATCCCCTTTGCCCTTTGGGCTTATCGTACTAGCATCCGTACCTCTACTAATGCCACACCTTTTTCTTTGGTATATGGTACCGAGGCTGTCTTACCTCTCGAAATACAAATACCCTCCCTCAGAATATCCCTTCAGGATATTCTCACCAACGATGATTTCCGCCAAGAGCGGTTAGCCCAATTGGAGCTTCTTGACGAACGTCGTCTTACAGCTCTCGATCACCTTCAAATCTATCAAAAACGCATCAAGCGTGCTTATGATAAGCGACTTCATGAGCGTACCTTTAAGGTTGGTGATCTTGTCCTCAAAGAGAATCAACATGTAACCAAACTAGAAAAGAGCAAACGTGGAAAATTTGCTCCCAATTGGATTGGGCCTTATATAATCACTCACACTTATGGATCAGGCACTTATCGTTTAGCTTCGCTTAATGGTAAACCTGAGCCTGAGCCCCTTAATGCCTTGCATCTTCGACCATTCTACTGTTGAATTTAGTGTTATATCACTTCTTATCTACCTACTGCTCGTCCCTTGAGCTCATTTACCGCTACATACACTTTGTTTTCTACATCTCAAAATAAAATCAAGATCACTTCTCACCTCCCCTTGACGATGCCTTCCCCTTTTTAGTCTAGTCCATGACTTCAAAGTATTAAAATAAGCCGTATTCTTATGGGATTTTCTTGAGTCAAACTTCCTACTAAACTAGATGCTTCACGCCAAAAGAACATCTAGTCATCTAAATTAAATATAGACTGCTCCCTCGAAGGACAGCTATATGCCGAACTATTGCTGCTATTATAAATAGACTGCTCCCCCGAAGGACAGCTATGCATTAAAATCATATCTGCTATTATAAATAGACTGCTCCCTCGAAGGACAGCTATACACAGTCAGCCTTTATCAGAAGCTTCTCGCATTGATCAGCTTCGTGAAGACCTCAAGAATAAAACAATCAAAATCCCTTGTAGACTTCCCGCATCGATCAGTCTATATTCAATAAAATAAAAGCCTCATTCAAAAGAACTTTTGAGTCATGGACTTGTCTATTTAGGGTAGGTTCTCTTTCGTCCGAACACTCACTTTGTAATAAGTTTTCCATACCTCAACTATACCATTCACCTCACCTCACCATTTGTTTCAACTCAAGGGACGTGACGTACACCTGATAGGATGTGATCATACAACTCTTTTCACCTATTGACTTCTCGTCTATGCACCGGTACCTAGGGCTTCACGTTCATTCTATGTTGTGTGGTTCGTTTTGCTCTTTTCACCTACGGAGCAATCTTTCCTTTTTGCCTCGCATCTAGGATTGTGTGTTGATCTTAAGCAGGACATGGTTCCCTACCACTTGGGTAGGCTAACTTTCGCTTCTCTTATACCTTTTACAAACCTCACCAATTCGTTACCAACACCATCAACCTTGCCTTACCAATATTACTATCAATACCTTTACCAACCAACCAATCGCCTAACCATACCTAAATTGCCTGAATTCACCTCTCCCTGGTCCTAAGGGAGAACTACATCGGTCTGAGGCCCCTCCTTGCTTTGTGCAATGGGCTATGTAGGCAGCACTTCGGAGACATGGGGTCTCCCAAGGTTAGCTCGACCATCCCCTACCATAACCTATCATGTGTGGTAAATATAAATATTTTTGTGTATTTCTATTTAATCACATTCCTCTTTATCCTTTTTCAAAACACCGAAAGTCAAAACGAAAACATTCTTATTATTATCGTAACTCAAATCAACATACATATTCAGTTTTATTTAGATGTTAAACAAATACATCTTCTCTATCATCGACACGCAGGTCGGCATCCTTATTAATTCTTATACCTTGCTAACATTTATTTAGACCCTTACGCCTCATCCCGAACTAGGTGAGGATCGTGATCGTCGACCCCTCTCGCCAGGCCTCTCTGTCCTCAAAGGTACCATGGCTATTGGTACCGCCCACTGATCTGCCAACCTCTCCTGTAACATATGAATACGCCCTCTCGCATGGAGGACTCCAGCCTCTAGTCTCTCCGCCCGTGACTCCGCAACCGCTAACAATCCTCTTGTCTCATTCACCTGCGTTTGGAGCTGCTGAACCAAACGCTGCAGACGATCCCTCTCTGCTGTAATCACCGCTATGTCAGGACGATCACGTACACCTTGCAGCTCTGCTACCCACCATAATCTATAGGCCTCTGTCGTTCCTGCGTCCATTACCCTGCGATCGGCTGCTACTTCTTCAGGACCTTCTGGAGGTGTTGGCTGGGGAGGTGAGAATGCTGCCTCTGCGTCGATCCTCATATATGGTCTATAAGCCTGCGGTATGTCCTGCACAAATCCAAATTGTCGCCGCACGCGATCTATAGGAATCCTCTCATATTCACCTGGCCTGTGCCCCGCGATCCACCTCAATCGCTCTACACCCCTCAACTCCTCAGCTATGTTCTCTGTTACCATATAGTTCCCGTAAGGCCTCCAACAGATATCCGCAACCGTCACCCTCTCCCATACCTGCCTGTAATACTCAATGTCACCCGTCACGGCCTGAGATCTTGCCTCTTGTTCTGTCTGGACCCATCGTCTGAATCCCAACCTCTGTACTCCGGTCTCTCCTGCCTGGATGGGTCGGCCTATTGGTCGCACACAAACAATGTGCTCATAGGCCCAACAGTGTAATAAGTATGAACAATCCAGTGTCGTTCTGTGATTTCACCTACAAGCCCATAAACCCCTGTATAGCTCCGCCAAATATGCAGGTGCCCATGCAAACGTCACGTTCCTTTCTATCATCTCCCAAATAACACACATCAATGCCTTTGGAAATCTTCCCCCTTCCGCCCTCGGTAACGCATAATACCCTACCGCTATCATTAATATCACTGCTAACCTTGTCTCCTCAGGGTGTGCTGCATACATTACCCCATATGTGAATGTCAAACCTCGCTGTGTCAGATCTCGTGCGTATGGACCAAATACTGCTGTTACCGCTGCCCGCCCTGCGTTAGGCATTGCCTGATATACTGGTGTTCCTATAATTGGGAGTCTCAAAATACGAAACACATCTTCCAATGTCACTGTCATCTCCCCTGTTGGTAGATAGAAGGTATTTTTCTCAGGATTCCATCTCTCAATCAACGCCTGTAACATAGCATGGTTACGTGCGATTCGTGAATAATAGCGGATTCCACTTAACCCCAAACGATTTATCAATGTCCATTCAGCTGGCGTTACATCCGCTCGGATTCGTGACAACAGCGCTGGTACACTATCATTCATCCTCAACCCTGCCTCTGCCTGCATACATCAAAATAACAAACAACCATTCAATCCATCAAATCCCCACGGGTTTTTCCTCACATTCTGGAAATTCCTACAGCAACCGGTATCGTTTATAGTCAACCGGTACCGGTTCAGTAACCGATACCGGTTGTCCCTAACCGATATCGGTCACTGTCACCTTCATATAGCCTGCCTAAACACACTGCCTACGACAATAATTTGAGCGTTTATTCCTTTCTATACATACAAACATACCTGAAACCCCTGATTACCTACCCCGTAACACTTACCTCACCTATAACCCTTGCTATCATGTTTTCTTTTTCATATCTACCCACTTAATCTCCTATTCATAACACATGCAAAAATCAAATCACAACCAAAACGTTTACCTCTTGGGTTGCAGCAGCTTGCGGTGGCACTTGTCTTCCCTCTCGGCCCTGCCTGCTGGATGCTTCTCCTCGTTCTGCCATGATCACCACTCTTTTCAAATTCACCTTTCTACTTTCTGAATCTCTTTTCTTATCACTCAAATCTCTCATACAATTACCTGTCTCAGTCGTCAAAAAGCGTCGCATTCGCGTATTTAACCTCTTGCATGGCTCTAAAAATAAGAACTTAAGTTGCCACCCTAGCTTTTCTATTTTTAGAAAAGCTCATACCTAAGTAACCGGTATCGGTTATATAACCGATATCGGTCTATCAGCTACCGTCATCGGTTCCCTAACCGATATCGGTTACACACCTGGCTTTTTAAAACATGGTTCTTTTCTTCATTTTCTACCTAATTTTTTGTCGCGCCCGCCTCTTTTCCTGCATCACAACACCATTATCCATATTTGTCCATCCACCACACATATCATTACAATTTCATTAACATCGTCTATTTTTACAAAAACAAACAAACCATCAACTAAGGATATCAAAAAACTATCAATCTATACATCATTTGGATCCAACTCATCAGATACATATATAACAATGTCACAAAACCAGCCCACAACATGCAACATTTCATCATATAACATGTCATCCATATATACGTGCAAAAACAAAAACATCAACATCATCCATATATCAACATGTCAACTAAACTCATCCTACATTCTATATCACAAACCATTGACGAAATACTTAAAAACATTTTCAACACTGCATATGGATCAAAACATCATCTCTATATATATATATATAAGTTTCAAATGTACAATGTGCCCTGCATCGGGGCCTCTGTGATCTCATAATACAACAACAAAGCCGGCACGCAGGCCGCAATAAATATCAATCACCTCGACTCGGCTCGCAGGCCGGTCCCTCATATCAAAAATATACTCGGCTCGCAGGCCGGTATCAACTGTACAACCCGTACTCGGCTCGCAGGCCGGTATATAATGAATGAATGAATCAATACATGAATAAATGTAGGCACGCAGGCCTCTATCAACACAACCGGTTCGCAGACCGGTGCCCATGTCCATATACAAAAACTATGTGGGGATCCCTCAGCTCTCCCCACCACCCTCAGCACCTCTCCCTGCTGGTCCCTGTGGTGCCTCTCGCCTCCTACCTGTAACGGACACGCCGGCTGTGGCTGCGCCTCCCTGCGATCTCTGACTATGCGAGGTCTCCGCTCGGTGTGCCGCATATGGCTGATACTCAGCTCCGGTACTATCAAGGACATCCTGATAGTACCGGGCCTCCGCTCTCGCCTCCATGTATCTATCCCGTGCCACCGTCGGTACTGGGGCTGGTCCCCGGACTCCTACTGCCAGTACCCCCTGTGCCTGTGCTGGTGGTGCCTGTGGCTGTGCCGCTGCTGGTGGTGGTATCTGTACCTGTGCCTGGGGCTGTGGCTGCGCCGCTGCTGGTGGTGGTGCCTGTGCCTGTGCCTGTACCTGTACCTGCGCCTGGGCTAGCTGCCCCTGTAGGACACCTATCTGTGCCTGTGCAGCAGCCAACTGTCCCTGTAATAGCTGCACCTGGCCCCGGAGCTGATCTCGCTCTGCTATCACTGCAGCCAAGTCTGGCTGTGCCGGCGGTACTATCCTAGCTGCTCTCTGACCAGCCCACCAAACCATGAATGCCCCCGTACACCCAGCATCATCTACACCATCACCTGCTGGCCTCTCAGCAACCCAATCTGGGTCCAAGGGCTGTGGTGCAGGCAGTGGGGCCTCTACATCATCCCTCCTGTACTGAGGGAAGGGAGGTGGCTCGTCCTGTCGCAGCCCCATCTGCCTGCGTACCCTCTCTAGGGGTATCCTCTCGTACTCTCCCGGCCTCCGTCCTGCTATCCAGAATGTGTACTGGATCAGGCGCAACTGTAAGCGGGCTCCTCTGCGAGGGTGATGACCTCTGTAAGGTCTCCATACAATGTCTACCGCTGTCAGGCCCTCTAACAAATGTCTATAATACGCCACATCCCGACCTGCAAGAACTGCTCGTGGCTGGCCCACGACCCCCAACCATCTCTGAAAGCCATATCTGTATATGACCTGTGGCCCTGGCTGCTGGGGTAACCCTACTGGCCTGATGCATATGATGTGCTCATATGCCCAACAGTGAAGTAAAAAGGTAGAGCAAATCCCAAATCGCCTCATCCGGCGATAGCCCCATAGCTCCCTGTATAACTGCACCAGGTATACTGGTGCCCAAGCGTAACAGGTGTGCTCCTCCACCATCTCAAGCAGCACCCCCATCAATGCCCGTGGAAAGCGCCCTCCCTCTGAGTCCGGGAGGGCGAAGCAGGTGATCCCGATCATCATCAGCACGGCTAGCCGTGTCTCATGTCGGTGCGCACGGTACATGTCACCATACCCGATACTCGCGCTGTGATAGGTAAGTAGCGCGGCTGCATCTCCAAAAACCTGCAGGATGCTGTCCATCGCCGTCTCCGAATCTACCTGGAACACTGCCTCTCCCTCGATCGGCAGTCGAAGGATGCGATACACATCCTCCAATGTGATAGTCATCTCCCCAGTCGGGAGATGGAACACATTGGTCGCCGGATCCCATCTCTCGATGAGGGCAACCATCAGGCTGTGATCTCTATCAATAGCTCTGTATCGCTGGACTCCGCCGAGTCCCACCTCGCGCATGATAGCCCAGTGTGCCGCGGATACGTGTGGCCGCATCCGCACCAACAGCGGGGGCATCCTATCCCGCATCGTCAACTGCTGACGTGCCTGCAAAACCAACCCACAACCTTAGACCTACTCTTTATCACATCATCTACTTTACCCTCTATACCCCCTTTTATCCCCCCGACCACACCCCGACTCTCTAACCCCCCCCTCTAGTCACCTACCTTTTCCACTATCTCCCTCCCATACCCAACCCCAAACCCATACCAACCCAACCCCAAACCCATACAACCCACCTCCAAACCCATACCAACCCAACCCAAACCCAAACCCACACAAACCCCCAACAAACCCACACAAACCAAAGCAAAAACAAACCAAAACAAAACAAAACAATAAACTCCAACCGACGCCGGCCGATACACGACCGACGCCGGTCAAGCAATAAACCACCCTGCCCGTTAACTTTGCGACCGATGCCGGTCGCTTAGCGACCGACATCGGTCACTGTCATTTCCCGGAGCCGAACCCCCGCGCGGCCCCCCCCACCTACATTTTTTCCTTTTTCTACCTACATACCCACCCAAACACCCTAAAAATCTACCCACCTAGCCGCCTTAGCTTATTTTACCTATCTACCCTCTCCCTTTTTCAAATCATTTCCATTTTCTCATTATTTCCTAAAAAATGTACATTCCTACCCAAACCCCAAATCTAGCTTAATACCATTCAAATGCACAAATTAAAGAGTTTCGAACCTACCCGTACGACGACACGTCGTCGTGGTGGGATGGGTGGTGGTGGTCCAGCTGGTCCAGCCCCTCCTGCTCCTCCTGCCTGTGCCATGGGTCAAACTTTGCTTTGCTGGGTCCTCTACCAATCAAATGTTGCCTGCTACTCACTCAGGCCCACCAATCAACTCACTTCTCCACTCAACTAGTGCCACCTCAGCCAACAAATGCACCGCTATCCAAAATCCACCTCAGACAACTTAATTGGTTTCCAAATTGCAAAAGTGACAATGACCGGCCGTATTTTTCTTTTTATAGGTTTTTCACATAGAACCGATACCGGTCAAATCGTGCCCTAAGAAACCGGCGTCGGTTATCTAACCGGTACCGGTCATAGATAACCGATATCGGTTTTATCTTTTTTTTTTTTACCCAACATTTTGCCCTTATTTACTATTTGCCCTTTTCCACCAACATCGCCTATATCCACCTTTGATGCAAACATTTTCACCATTTGGCCCGACCCAAGGCCTCACCCTACCCTACTGGCCCGACCCAAGGCCTCGCCCTAACCATTTGGCCCGACCCAAGGCCTCACCCTACCCTACTGGCCTCGGCCCGACCCAAGGCCTCCTCACCCTAACCATTTGGCCCGACCCAAGGCCTCACCCTACCCTACTGGCCCGACCCAAGGCCTCGACCCAAGGCCTCACCCTACCCTACTGGCCCGACCCAAGGCCTCGCCCTAACCATTTGGCCCGACCCAAGGCCTCACCCTACCCTACTGGCCCGACCCAAGGCCTCGCCCTAACCATTTGGCCCGGCCCGACCCAAGGCCTCACCCTACCCTACCCTGGCCCGACCCAAGGCCTCGCCCTAACCATTTGGCCCGACCCAAGGCCTCCTCACCCTAACCATTTGGCCCGACCCAAGGCCTCGCCCTAACCAACCGGCCCGACCCAAGGCCTCACTCTACCCTTCTGGCCCGACCCAAGGCTGCAATCCAACAACTCGGCCCGACCCACGGCCGTACCACTTCAATACTTTACCCAAAATCAACACCATACACTTTTATCCACCCATCCTGTAGTTTTTTGTTCAATCGAGCTCACCTGTTCGTGTTTTCGCATGATTAGGGTTCTTGACTTGATCTGTCGACCAACTTTGCCCAGACCTAGACCGTGACGTTTATCTCAACCAAACCAACCATTTGGTGCTGCCGGACATGCCTAAACGTTCCTGTACCTTACCTGTTATATACCCTGGAGCTACTTCCTATGCCTTGGATACCAGGATTATACCACCCTTGTTTGGATAAACTATCGACCTTTGCCTCTGCACTGCTGGTTTGCTCGTCAAATCATGTACCCTAGTCGTACTATGGCATTTCAACATGCGTCTGCTTCCTTGGACCTACCCCACCATCTTACCATCCTCTCTACACCATTTACCCTTTATCAACCCTATCCCTGATTTCCCGTTCACTCAATCTGTGATAGATTTGAGGGGGATTACCTATACCCTTAACAGGGAAAACCACTTCATATTATTGTCCGCGCAGCTTTATAAAACAAGCTACATGACAATAAGGGGCTAATGTAGACACCAAATTTGTGTCTTACGACCCCTTGTGACCCGCATCTCATCTCGCAATATAACCTCATCACCTAAACCTTACACAATTATTTATTAATTACCTTGTAATTGATAAATCCACATCACCTTACCTACCACCTCATTTTGCCACTTCATCATGACCTAGCCCTAACCCTAAACTAACCTAATTAAGACCCATAACTTGGTCCACACCTACACCCATAACTAATGACCCCTTTCTCGCACCCAAAACCGACCTTCTAGTCATTTGACCAAGCCCGCAACTGATCTCTCGGGAGAAAAGCAGGGAAGGTGGGCTATTTTACTAAAAATAGCCTACTTTTTCCTTACCGATGCCGGTTCCTACTCGACCGCCGTCGGTTACGTAACCGCCATCGGCTCCCTGTAAATGGGCTCCCCGAACCAAAATCAAAGGTGGAAGGATTTTTGAATCAACAGAGATCATTGGGAGCGAGGAACAGAGTCCAGATCTTCACTTGACCGAGCAGAGACGAGTGGAGATACCAGAAGTGTTTACAGCAAAGGAGATCAGCTTGCATCTTCGTCAAAACCAGTAAGTCACATCTTGCATGTCCTCTGTTATAACATTTCTTATGCCTTTTGAATCACAGTCCTCATAAATCCATCCCTGAATCCACTACCCAGCGTGCATATTACATCTAACTATCATTCATCTACCTCTCATCACCTTATTTCCTAATATCACCCATATACAGCCTTACAAATAACACAGCTACCAAATAACACAAACACCCCACAAAACAACCAACCTACAGATCCTAAACCCTACCGACATCGGTTACCAGTAACCGGTATCGGTTACCCAGACTACAAACCAGAAATCAGCCTTTCCCCTATCTGTTCCAAACGAAGTAATTTGATTGATATTTTACAGTCTTTTGTGTTAATTCATATTAGCAGGGAAACTGACCACCTTCGAAAGGAAGTTTTATATTTCCTGGGCCCAAGGCAGTTTCCTCATTTATTGTCTAATCAAAATCTTGTGGTCTTGTGTTCTTATTTGCAGGTAGTCCTTCCAAGACAAAAAGGAGTTCTTCGCAGTCAGCCTGATCTTCCTCTACGGTACGCGCACACCATCTCGACATTCCACAGGTATTCCTCCTAGCCCTAACCCTTATCTGTTTCTAAAAGGAATGAAAGGATAGAAGCAACTCTATTCCCAGAAGTCGAAACATTCCGAGCGAAACCCATAATGCATCCTTCAAGAACGCACTAAATGATTGAGGACAAGGATCATCACTGACTATTTGATCAAGTGAAAAAATCTAGACAATGAAGATGCAACTTGGGAGGATGCAAGCTTCCCACAGCAACATCTAGAGCTTCTTCACATTGGGGACGATGTTTCTTAGAAGGGTAGGGGAATGATATGCCCTTAATCATATATCTTATATTGGATGTATATAAATGTCTTGTGGCTATCATAACTTCTTATCATGATGCATCTCTTTCATATATGTTATATTATCATTAGTGGGTTAGCCTTAGTGATGGCCATAACATAAGAATAATATATATAGGGGTTAGTAGGTAGTAGTTGATCATCATATTGAGAATTTGAGTATTATTGTATGGTTTAGAGGTTGCCACCTTGAAGTGGCTAAGCTACTCTACTTGCATATTGAGATCATTTTTCTGTAATCTTGTTTTATTTGGTGTTCTATTACTGCTAATAATTGGAATTATTCAATTAATTCTAGTACACAACCACACACACGCATTTAAAAAACTAAACATCTTTCAAAATCCAATATATTTCAAAAAACAAAAAATGTAAGAAGTAACACTTTCCCATGAATGTTCATCCGCCTTTACTCCACTCATTCATATTTCATTCCAATTCATGGTTCACTGCTACATATTTCATTTGCATTTCATTCACATTCCACGTCTTGGGTTTGTTTCATAGCTTGTGGTGAACACTTTAGTTATATATTTGTCTCATTTTATGATTCAATAGTATTTTCTACAGATACTAGAAATTGGTCTCTTCTTACTTGTTGAATTAAGAAAAACTATCCTCTTGGATATCAATGCATGCGTACACACTTAACAACTTGTCTTGAAGACCCCACAACATTATTTTTTGACACTTATCAAATTTCGTCTACATTGTCACTCCCACTCCCTCCATTAAGTCACTGATGTTCTGAATCCCTTGGAAATCCAAGAGAGATACATATCATTTCAAAAATGAAATGAAAAAATTCAAAATTAAAATTCAAAATTAAAAAAAAGAAAAAATAGAAAAAAAACTGCAATATCAAATACTCATTCTCAGCCCAGGTATTTCCAGTATCTCTACTAGGGCTATGGATGCCTAGCTGGTAGTAGATAAATTTTGTGACTAGAATCAAATTTATTTCCTTTAGGGATATTGATGCCTGGATGGCAATGGAACAATGCATGACTTACAATTAGCTTCCATTTCATTAAATAAAAAATTTACCATTTCACTAATAGTTCCACGTGGGATTGTGTTTTCATTCATTGTCTCACGGGTCTTCACTTCAAGTAGTAATTAAATCTCATGCACACTCATAAGATCTAGATGAGTCATAGGGATAGTATGTCACCTTGTGTAGTTTAGACCTTATTCAAACTCCCATTTTATCTCACTTGTTATCTCATGTCTCATGTCTTCGGGATCATCAATATTTCACCAACATTCTTGTTTCAAACCATTTCTTGTGATCCATTGTTGCAACAATGTCCTTATATTTACAATCTACTTCATTTTAAATGAACATCCCTAGGAATTCATTACCTTTTGCACTCCCTTGGAAACTTCATCACCTTTTTGGTCTTTTTATTACATATTTTTCACTAGTCGTTTGTATTTCCATCATTTTATATTTTCACATCATTTGCATTGCCATATCTTCACTACACAATAACCGTAATTTTTACGTGGTCATTCCCTGATGTCATCCATCATTTACTAACTCACCTAACTCACCTAAACCATCTAATTCAGTGATTTTCTATGTGGTTTAGGTAACACTAGTCTCCACTATAACATTACCTCTATCCCATCAGTATCCACTATAACATTACCTCTACCACACCAACACTCCACTAAAACATTACCTTTACCCCACAAACACTCCACTATAACATTACCTCTACCCCACTAACACTTCACTACAAAATTAGCTCTACCCTACTGACACTTTACTACAACATTACCTCTACCCCACCAACACTCCATTATCCCTACTCTCCTCACCCCAACTCATGCAACTGAGTCAATCTAGTGACTCAAACCACTCACCCAACCCTTCATGAGTCTCCACTCCAAATTCGACCATCTACCTCCTCACCCAAACTCACCCTGTCGAGTCACTCTAGAAATTATCCCCCTCACCCAAAAATCTATGAGTCTCCTCTCCTAACTCATTCATCTACCTCCTCACCGCATCTCACCGGACCAAGTTTCTATAGCAACTCAACCATGTCACTAACCCTCCATGAGTCTCCCATTTCAACTCACCAATCTACCTCCTCACACAAAATTTCCTAGCCAAGTTACTTTAATGACTTGGATCTCTCACCCAAACCTCTATAATCCTCCCCTCCTAACTCACCTATCTACCTCCTCACCCAACTTACTTGGCTGAGTCGCTCTAGAAAGACTAACTCAACCCTCTCAACTAACCCTTCGTGAGTTTCCCCTCCCAACTCGCCCATCTACCTCCTCACCCAACTCACCTATCTAAGTCACTCTAGTGACTCACCCCCCTCACACACACCTCTATGAGTCTCTCCTCCTAACTCACCCATCTACCTCCTCACCCCTAATTGCATGGCTGAGTCACTCTAGCAACTTGACACCCTCACCTAAACCTCCATGAGTCTCCCCTCCTAACTCACTCATTTACCTCATCACCCCAACTCCCTCGTACCTCATTCCCATCTCAATCACTATAGCAACCAATATCATCTTCCATTCCCAGACCACATACCTAACCTAACCCCCATCCATCCTTTACTTGACTCGATGCACCATCACATACCCTAAAACCCTACCTATCTCAGTCATTATAGTGACTGAGATCGTCTAAATCTCCCCCATCTCTCCTTGAATGTTTTCACTCACAATTGAATCACCTCACCCCTGTGACCTGACTTGATAACCCTCATTACTCTGTCACAACCAATTTATGGTCCCACTTCAACAACACTCACCTCCTCAGCTATCGAGTTTCTCTTGTGGCTTGTCCACATCTCGCTAGCCTACCCTTCCTTTACTTTCTTGTTGACCCTGATAAGTGAGTTGCTCATGCAACTCGGTAGATTACCCTTTATCTTACCAACACCTCCCTACATAAGCGAGCCAACCAAACCACTCCATCTCATTGACTAAGCTCACTTTTCCCTCTGTCTCACTTCCTATAGTAATCAACGTAACCCCTTCCCACCTTGCCCCACTCAACCTTCCCACCTATGTTTCTATTGGAACCCACACCACTAGCGTTGCCTCTTTTCCATGCTCCTTTCCTACCTACACACCCATCTCTAGATCCCATCGTGGCATCGTTATCACTTCCCTTATTCCCTAAAATGTCAGCACAAACCCTTCCCCTATGACCTATCTCTAATCCACTCCCCACTCGTCCCCTGCATCCCTACACTCCCTTTCACTCAGTTGTCACTTATCCTTGTACTTTACTCCATAAACTCACCTATCCTCACTGAGTCACATTTATGACTCAATGTTAACCCCTCTTACCCTCGCCCTTTACCCCACTCCATCTCATGTCTGATCTATAATCCAAGGTGAGCTCGCCTACCCCTCCCCAAGTCGGTGATCCAACCCACCCCACACCCTATCCTAGTGAGTCCCCGTTACAACTTACCATGTAACCTCACCATGAATCCCCCTTCTTGAGTCACCCTGTGACCCACTAAGTTGCTAATGAAACTTGTAAAACCTAGAGATTTCCCTCTGAGTTGTGGGTATGACTCATCCCCTACCCACCCTTAGTTCACCTAGTTTACTATCTCTAGTGAACTTTACATCTCCACCTAACTTGTTAGCTCCACCAAAATCACCAGCTCCGCCTAGCTTTCTAGCTTTACCCAACTCACCAGCTCCACCCAGATCACCAGCTCCACCCAATTCACCAGTTTCACGCAACTTTCTAGCTCCACCCAGATTGTGCAACTATCTGACCCATCTCACTCGCATCCATGTCAACCTCTCCTAGTTCACCACGTCACTCACTTAGCTCACCACATTGGTTTTCCCACTATCTTATCCACCTAGCTCACTCACTCCCTTACTCACCTCCTCACTCGTTGTCACCCCATTGTCTAAATAACTACACAATAACTCTCAACACTTGCATTTATTATTGTATATACATATCATCCACTTTTCTTCTACACACAAATAGGGAAACACTTTCCTCATCTTACGTAATCATGCCTTCACCAAGGTTCATTCTACCTCATCTTCAACTACCACATTTCATTCTACATTACATTGGGGAATCTTGTGGCTCCAAAAACTATCACTTGAAGGGTGAATCGTTCTCATCTATTTTATGACACCCGATAAATATTCATTAATAAATTGAATCTATAGTCTTTGCCTCATGAATCAACATGTTGATCCCTTCACAAAATCTAACTAAAATATAACATTAATCATATTTACAGGCTCCTTTCTATTGAGAAACCTATCTAAGGCCACAACTATGACAACCACCATCATAGGGTTAGACGACCCCCTTCTCATCTTTAGTTTTTGTACTACATCCTTCCTGCTGCAACATGTAACCCAAAAATGGGTAAAATGTAGATACTAGAAAACACACCTTACACATAAGGTATCCTATTCAAAAAGACCAAAAAAATAAAACACAAAAAACCAAAATAATCAAATAACCCCACAAAATGGGGATAAAAATCACCTCGCCACACATTAACTAACCCTCACCCACTCACATTTAATTTTTCCATCCCACCTACCCATGTGCATGCCTAATGCACTATTGACCCTATCATTACACGCATGTGTGTAGCACTCCCCTATGCACCCAAATGTATAAAACCATCCTCACCCACATTATTTCATCTCTCTTAACAACTTTTATGCCCTAAATCTTTGTGTATTAAGGCTATACTTGAGTTTTATTTCTCTCTTACTAGTATATCTTGATTTTTTAGGTTTTGATGAAGTGAAAATGAAGCATAAAGGAATGATACAACTTTTTGAAACACTATTCTATCATAATTTCAACACAAGTAGGAATCACAACTATGATTGGCTTGTGATCTCCGTATGATTTTTCAGTGAATCGCAATTGCGATTGTCCTGAGACCTGAGTCAGGTATATTTGTCATTTTCGTTTACTATTTTGTCATTTTACATCAATAAAATGTCTTTTATCTCCTTAAAATGGTTATGGATATGACCGAGGCATGTCCCCTAACCACCAAAAATAGCAAACATTTTCCAAGTGTTCTTGTTTGTAAGTTTATATCGAAAGCTGGAAGAATTGTACCCACTTTATTCAATGAAATAAACCACAATTTTCCCTCTCTTCATAATTGCAGCATAAGCTCATTTTTTTAGTAGCATTGATTTGGAGTTTTCATATGAACTAATCCATCTTCTAGGTGATCTAAATCTAGGCATACATATGATTTTAATCTTTTTTCTTCACATCATCCATTGCATACGTAAAGAATATTGCACTCTCCTTGTCCATATGAAAATAATGCACACCCTAACTCATAAGAGTTACTTCACCAATACCTATGTGGGATATTCCCACATGCACAACATTACTTGCATCCTTAAATATTTTAGGTAGAAATATGTCCATCATCTCTATCTTGTTTTCTTCTATACCACACGAGTGGCTTTATTTATCTTACCCATCTCTTCAAATTTCCCTTGTAAGAGTCTTCTCTCCCATCTTTGGCTACTGCAAATGAATTCCATCTTGTATGTCCTCTTGATAAATTTATCGTACCATCAATTTACCACTCTCTCTTGTGTCCACTATGACTTGAAAAAAATCCTATTATGCCACCACATCCTTACCAATTAGCTCTTCAACTACTACTATAACCCTACCTTCTCATTTTACCTCTTTAGTTTTCTTCTCATACATATGAATGTGCTGGACAAAACCTTGAACTTTTTCTTTTTCTCTGCATTCTTAACCTTTGTTGGATGTGCACATTAACACATTAAGGGAATTTAGATTTCCCAAAAACACCTTTTCTATCTCTTCATCATGCCTCATAAACATGTTGTTTAAATCTTCTCCATTGCTTATTGATCTAGAAAATGAATTAAGTTATTTAGTTATCAAATTTAATGTTTTCGGATACGTAATAAATTTCTCTCAATTTCTTGTAAAAACTCTTAAAATTGTCTTAATAATTGAAAACAATATTAAAATTGATTAAAAACAATGATAAAATGTTAAAAATAGATAGAAAAAACAAACCAAGTTGATAATAGAGTTCACCCCTATTGGGTTATGTCTTCGGGTCCAGAAAAACTCTCGAACTAATCGATAAATGATGTAAAATTACTTGTACAATAATAATTATGTCAAAAAAAAAATTTGGCATGCAAAATAATATTTGCACAGTCCTTAAAAAATATATGATTCCACCTCCAATAGCTTTCCTATAATAAAAATGCTCAAAACTTTCTTTAGTCTCCAATTAGGGGCCTGCACTTAAGAAAGTTTCCTTTTACATATAAAATTCACCCTTTTCTAGAATTTCAAGGCTGGTGGTATGTTAGAAAAGGCATATATTTTTACCAAAAATAACTGGGGTTTGAATCCCCCATATGCACCTTCTTTTTGTTCAACAAATCCCAAAATTGAAGGATAATTATTAACCCTTGGTTTAAATATAGTAAAGGTCCATGTGGCCTAATGATAAATACCTAGGAATAATATGCCTAGGGTCATGAGTACAATCTCCACTCTCCACATTTTCCTTTTGGATGAACCTCTATTTTGGTGGGTGTTTTGTCCCACATTCTCTGTGTGAATAACAAACTAAGGATTTTTATAGCCTCTTAGTGGTTGGTTTGTTTATGGCATAGTCCATTCTTAGCATTGATTTTTTGATCTATGTGTTGAATATGGTCCATGTGGTTGTTGTTGAACTCAGTGTTTAATGCATGTGACTCGGTTATGAAATCAGTGATGGCATTGAGCTTGGTGTTGGTTAATATGTCATGTGGTGGCTTGTTGGCACTAGTTTTTAACAAGGAATTAGGATATATGACACATACACTGTAAATTGGTCTCTAACATGGTTTATAAGTAATAAAAATTATAATGGAATATGAAGAAAAATTTGATAGGGTCCCCCACCTAAAAAATGTGGACCCCACTAGCTGATGGGTCGCTAGCAGGAAAATAATGTGGGCCCCACATTCAATTGTAAAAAAATGGAGGCCAAATACCAATAAATACTTTTACCAAATTATACTCTACCACTTGTCAACATCTCATTAGTCTACGTATATTGCAGATCTAGAATAAACATACAAAGATATGGTGATGTATTGAATAAAATCACGATTATAATGCATAAATAATTAGAGAAGGAAAAGAATCAGGTTTACCATACAAGATCCATGCTCAGTTATGTCTACAACTAATATCCAACCATAAAGATCCATTATATTAATTGTTGTAAAACACTGAAGATATTACACACATAATATTGTCACCATTGGTTATGTGCGCTCATGAACTAGGAGTATAACCTTATAAATATTCACCAATGTCTAAACCATGCAAATCAATACATATTTATAGGGGTGGGGACTTTCCCCTCACTACCCATACATCCTCAAAATAGGATACATGCTAAGAATAGCCATGTGCCTTTACAAGATAAATATAAGAGCATACAAGCTCACTAATAATAGATTATATAATAATAAAATGAAGTCTAATCATATTAATATCCTCATAAATATGCATGTTGCTCCATATTCTACTCGCCTAAAATAGCCTTGCATGCTCTGTAAGTCTTCATGTTGTTGTGTGCTCTGCATTACAAGTCTATAATTAGTCTTTTGTACAAAACAAGTAAGTCTTGAACCCGCACTTTTACCGCATGTGTCGTGTTTCACTATACTTCCGTGTGCACCTATACACCCTGCTTCCCCGCACACAATCCATAAGTGCATTTAGTACCAAGGCTATAAATTATCAGCCCAAAATTACCCCACAGTAGTTTCTTTACCACACAAGAAATGGGTAATCCAACTTATCTCTTCATGAATATATGACAAGTAATAATAGAGTGAATGTTCAGAAAGAATCAAATATTACTTAGTCCATTCATGCCTCTGTAGATAAAATTAACTCTATATATTCTACTTTTATTTCTACTTCTAACTCATTCCACTTGCGTAGTGCTTTGTTTGTTTTGTCTTGGATGTTCATAAGTAATCCATCAATTTCATCTAAAGTCATGTTCTCCACCTAATTGTGTAGTACTCTAAAAAAACTGGCCATACTAGAGACCATCCCTTCCATCACATCCATTCTTTGCATGATGAATTTACCCATCTCCTTAATTCTTTCCTTCTGAGGGACTTGGGTGGCTACAAGTGCACCGCACTTGTCTTCTACCAATGTTAGTCTCACCACTCGCCGAAGTGCTTCACTCTTCACTTCCTAAAGGACTTCATCTTCTTATGATAGAGTCCTTTTATTTATTATGACATCAGGGGTAGTGCACATATTCAATGCTAAATATTCTTTCTTCAATTCATCCTTTAGAGTCTGTTGAACATATTCATAACTAGTAATTTTATGTGTAATAGTTATCTTGGCCCTTTACACCTGTTCTGTTGCATCTTTTGGCTTCGGAATACACATCAACCCTTCATCTATTACCAACATTACAAGTGCGTGTATGTAATGCATTACAGATGGAAACTTTTCTGGAACTTGTGATTCCAGGTGTGACCTTAACTTCAAAATATCGTCTCCAATTTATTCTCTCATACTCGTCAAAGCTTCCACCTTTGCCTCAACTCTTTCCTTTTCTTTTGTCAGGTGTTTTATTTCTTTATCTTTGTCCTTCTTATCATCTAACAATGTACTAATAGTTTCCATTTTATCAATACTCCAGTGTGTAAATTCAGCAGATACTCTAGTCAGGGCATTACTTACCTACTCATCTGACATTATTGGGGGCTTTATAGTCACATGGTGTGAATGGGGAACCTTCTTCAATCTATGTAAAAAACATGATTATTTACATACGTCGAAGTCGCGCTCATCCATATAAGTCAGGATCATCCATGATAATTATTTCCTTGTGCATGTGGCCTCCATCTCTCCACCCATAAGCTCCCATCCATACAAGTCCTTGGGCTCCAAATTTCTCTAGAACCGCATGCATATGATTTTACCTAGGTCATCAATATATCCAAATTTCGGAGTCTCATATTTCTATGTTTTATTTCTTTATCTCTCACCTTTTTGGAACAAGGACGTCTGAATTAAAAATTGTTCCTTCACCTGTCTATGTAGTTTGAGGTGTGCTTGATGGCTAGCCCTTATCTGTTTCAACCTCAGTATCCATGAAATCAATACCTACCTCCTTCTCCTTTAATACTTCTTCATCATCTTTCAATTCTTCTTCCAGAGACTCATCTGGAACCTCAATATGTACTGGTGTGTTCGGCACACCATCCTCCAAATTCTCCTCATCATCATCCTCATTTCTTGGGAGGTACATGCACCATTTATTCACTGGTTTGAAATTCATAGGCGAAGTCCTTGGTGATCTCCTCAATGGTTTTGAGGGTCCTGCACCATGTGCTCTAGTTCTTTGGAGCACTCTTTTGTACTGGGGATCCAAAACGCCCTCTCCAATCTTATTTGTACCTGTCTCTATGCCCATATCTCCAAATTTTTTCTGCAAGGGAGGATTTACCTTACGCTCTCTCTTCTCTCTAACAGTGGTATGCTTCCTTCAACCATTTTCCAAGTCACCACTATCTTCTTTCACTTGTTCCTCCTCATGTTCTTCCTCACTAATGGGAAATTTTTCTTCTTCATCTTTAATTGTGCCCACAGTGTGTTTTCCTTTATGCATTCTAGGGAGCTTGAATTAATTCTCTGCATATTTTTCAATTTTCTAAATTGGGCTTAAGGTATATGTATATCAGAGCTATACCCAACTTCCCAATTGCCAAGCTCATAACTTTAGAGTTAATATCATCTAAAATTAATTTCTCAATATATGCAGACTTACTTGGATAGACATAAGTATTCCTGAGTGTATGGTAATCACAATCTACCTTATCTGTGTTTAAAACCAATTGGTGGGTGTTTAAAAACTTGTGTACATATACCTAAAAATAACGTGTGGTGAAGGTATATGTGAACTTGTACAAGGGGCTCCACTTTCCATCCTTCATGCCAAAACTTGCCATGCAAAAATCTTGATATAGTAAAAATTGTACCTATTTTCCTAATACCTTAGGAAGATTTTTTGGTATTATCCATTCCTACTTGAACGTAGCATGTAGGTGATCATACCACATATTTACTCTCTTCTTGAAGGTTTCACTCATGGATCCATCACATGTGTACTTCTCAAACCTTTCAGTAAGGGACGAATTCTCCTTTGGGTACTACCATATTTTACCTTTTGGCCCATCAGGCACTCCAATTTCAAAAAATAAATTTGACAAAATAATTTCACGAAAACTTAACTTCTCACCTTGTTGCGCCTCCTCAATGATGGTTTTAGCAATGTAAGTAGATAAATTATAGACTACGCATTGTGTCATCTTTTTCACTATATGCAGCCATGCTTTGTTTACCTATGACCAACGATCTTGATTGTTTATCTTGGTAAGAAGGTGCATTTATACCTAGATAATTTCGTACTTCTACAACTTAGAGATATCCATCATTCACCCTCCTTTCATGTATCCTAGCACCTTCTTAGTTGCTTTTATTACCTCGGTACATTAGTGAGGTCACTTATAAGCTCTGTACCTGAACTCCTCAATCCTGTCAACCTCCCAATCAAGCATGTGGTAATCCTCATTTGATGCCCAAAAAAATAGAAAAAGTACCCATGGACTCTGTTTATTAGCCATTGGTATAGTTTCTCTAGTTTTCCAAAATAAGGGAATTCGTACACCTGCAAAACTCCTACCTTTAATATCAACTTCTCATCTACATCATCATACACCACCATATCATTTTCAGTCCTCATGGATGTCTTCACTTTGCATCATCACACATGTGATTCCCAGTTGTGACCCATGAAAACTCCTTATGGATACTACATTTATGAAAATCAGCTCTCGGGGACATCTTTCAGTTTAATTGAATTTTTTTTACTTCTTTCCCCTTATAGCCACTCTAGGTTCTCTTTTTGGTGCCATAACAACTATGAAAGTGTGTTCTTGTACCTAATTCAAGCTCTACAACTTATATTTTGTGTGCTCTAGCTCAATTCCATGTGCCCTAGCTCAACTTCAAACCCTAATAGCCAATTTATCCTTCCTGCATGCCTTAGTTTCGATAAAACACATTCTCCAATGGAGTGTCAAAGAATCCCATGCATAAATCAAAAAAATCTAACTAGTTCATAGCTCTTCGCACTTCACAACTTTCTTGTTATCTTGCTCGAATTCAACTCACTTGAATTATCTTGATCGAAAAGGTGAAAATTATTATACAACACTCCCTTATGTATTTTTTGAAAATGCCTCCACATTTATTTCTTTCCACCCACAACTATACTTAGCATTAAATTGGTGTTTGTTTCCATTTTCAACGTGATTTTTTCCACACCCCAGTCATAACCTTCTTGCTCACCTAATACTCCTTGGCCAAAGACCTCCTTTCATGTTCCTTCATGCACCAAAGTATTTATTTATTACATCTTTCACCAAGTAGTTTCACTAGATGAATGGTCTTCAACCATGATCAATCTTTTTGTATCTGCACCTTTACTTCAAGTACCTATAAAATATTCCTCCATGCATACCCATTTTTTTGAGAATGGTTAAATCAAAGCCAAGTATCTTTCATATATTTAACCCTACACTAAAAGTATGCATGATCTTTTGCAAATGAATTGAATAGATAGTAATCATCTTCCGGTGTGTAAACACGCTTATTACACAAAATAATGAACTAAATTGATAAAACATAGCAATGTTGAAAGGATAAAAGAAAATATAATGTAATGGAAATATTCTCTTATTATGAACAGCAAGAAGAATTATTTATAGGAGGGCTTCAGCCTACTCCCGTTGAAGTAACCGGGAAGCTTTTTCCTATCCAACACCTATAACTGGTAGGTTCCAGAATCAAGTATGTAAGTCACAACATATGGTCTCAACCAATGCACTCTGAAATTTCTTTGATGGCATAGAAAATTAGAATCATATAGAAGGACCATCTACCCAAGTTCAATCTTCTTGTTCTTAATATTTCGATCATGCCATGCCTTCTTTGAGGATTTCTCTATTTTCTTTCTCTAACATGTTATAACAAGCCTTTCATCCAACCAAATTAATTTTTTTATATGCTATTTAAGTTCTTGTTCATCATCTAAACCTCCTATATGCACAATGTGCATGGAGGGTAACATGAATTCCATGGGAAAAACACCCTCTGTGCTAAACACCGATTGCAAGGGTATGGATTTTTTCAATCTTTTGTAAGTTTTTTGTATGCCCAAAGTATACCAGAGACTTTGTCATCCTAATAATTTCTTCCAAAATCACAAATATTTGTTAATGTTTGGTTAAATATCTTGTTGAAAGCTTCAGCAATCCCATTATTCTGTGGATGATAAGGGTTTTTGTGTGATGCACCACCATGAATTCTACTAATAATATCCTAATTGTTTCATTTAAAAACTCTGTGCCCTTATCATTTGTCAAAATTAATGAACATCCATAGCTACTGATATTATTCTCCCATAAGAACCTTGTTGCTGTAGCCATCATGTAATCCTTTATTGGTGCTACTTCTACCCATCTTGTAAGATAATATGTACAAGTAATGATGTAGCATGATCCATTCCTATGCGTAGGTGGGGAAATAGGACCCATAAAGTAAATTTCCCATTTTTCAAAAGGTTCTACACTTTCAATTAGTCTTAAAGGAATTTCATCTCTATGTCAAGTCTTTCCAAGGCACTGATAGTGGTCATAGGCCTTGTAATATTCTATCCAATCTTTGTAAATAATTTCCCACCAAAGGCCTACTAGTAAAAGTTTTCACGCGGTGACATTTCCTGCATAGTGACCACCTCCAATTACACAATGAGCCTCTTACATAATGGTATAATGCTTATGTTTAAGTACACATTGGCAAACAACCTCATCATGACCTAACTTGTAAATATATCCACCTATCAACATATAGGGAATGATGCGTATATCGAGTTATTTCTTCTCCATGGCCTTCATGCCCTTAGGTTCCACACATGTTTGCAAAAACAATACAATATCTTCCAAGTCAGATGGCATGTGGTTCAATATAAAAAATTGTGCATCCGGAATTGTATCTTCAATGTTATGCGTGTCCTCACCCAAGTTAATCCTAGACAAATGATCTGGTCCGAAGTTACTCTTTCCTGGTTTCACCACCACTATAAAGTCAAATAGTGTGCCCATATAAAAGATAAACTGAGTTTCCAACAAATACTTCCTAAATTTATGTAGCACACAAATCATAGAAAAATCTTTGCGCTCCATAGTTATGTAGTTCTTTTCATCTAGATTCAACTTCCTACTTGCAAAAAAAAATACGGTGATCAAAAATACCTTCCCCAAACTAGGCTAATATTCCACCAATATCCATGTCAAAAGCATCCACATGCACATGAGATGGTTTGGTCCATGAAGGAAAGCATAAAATAGGCGCAGAAGTAATCATTTGCTTCAATGTCTCAAACGTGTTCTCATGTACCTCACCCCAATGGAACTTACCTTTTATCTTCAATAACTCCTCTAAGGGTGTGATAATCTTAGCATAACCATTAATGAACTTTCTGTAGTACCCTATGTGTCCAAGGAACCTACGCACTTCACTCTGGTTATTAGGATACTCTAAGCCTAGAATAACAACAATCTTACTAGGATCCACTAACAAACCTTCTTTGCATATGATTTTTCCCAAAATATTTCCAAAGGGTGCAGAAAAAATGCACTTCTTGAGGTTGAGAGAAATGCTCAGCTGCCTACACTTCTCAAACATAAGTCTCAAATTTTCACAGTGGTCTTTCACTAGCCCATACATAGTCCAATCATCTAAGTAAACATGTAAGAACTTATTTATGAAATCCTAAAATGCTTACACAAGAATATGTAAAAAATGTTGTAGGTGAATTCTTTAATCCAAAAGGCATAACTTTGTATGCAAAACTTCCCCACTTTGTTGTACAAGTGTTCTTCTCTTGATCTTCTTTTGTAATCTGAACCTAATGATATCTAGAAAACCCATCAGTAAAAGAATAGATCTCACACCCCGATATTCACTCCAATGTTTCTTCTGTAAAAGGTGTGGGGAAAGGATATATAACACAAAGAGCATTAAATTCCATATAATCAACACAGATCCTTATCCTACCATATTTTATTATACTTATCACCATAGGTCTAACCCATTATGATTCCTCTATGGGATCAAAGATTCTTGATTTCAACATTTTGTCAATTTCTTCTTTTACCTTGATGCACAAGTAAGGGTTCATCCTATAAGGCCTCTTCCTAACTGAGCATGCACCTTCCTTAAACTAGATCCCCATCTTTCCAAAATATTTATGCACTCTTTCTAATTCATGATATCCTCTAGGGAATAAACCCTGGAAATCCCACAGTAGCTCAATAATGTTAGTAACCTCTGCATCAGACCAATAATCTCCAATGATAGTTTCCTTAGGTTCAAATTTTGTGCCAATGTTGAATTTTTTTAGTATTCATAGGTTTATGGTATGCGCACGCCCATTCATCGGCATTATCCATGACCTTGCGTGTACCCATAGTAGTATCAACATCTAAGTTATCTACTTCCTCATCATCTATCATATAAACCATCTTACCTTTTTCCTTTGCCAATCAAGTGCACCCAAGTTGTTCTTCATTTGTTTCCTCTTCTTCCAAGCATTCTTCGAGGTATAATTATCCCAACAACTCCTGGATGAGTTCTTCAGATTCTGTACTATCTCCCATAGTCAAGCACTTCATTATCTACAATGCCTCATTCAAATGAAGTTTAGTAAAAAAGTAATCAAAGGTATGAACCATACTTGCAGTCAACTCTTCCCAATTTCCTGTCACTCTATTCAAATTTTCATAGACATACCATGAGCATGCATAGCCTCACAAGGTGAAATAAAACTTATGCACCGACAGTGAAGGTGGTAAAGCTTCCTTCTCCTCTATCCATAGTCTCTCACACTGCTGAATGTGGTGTTGAACATGATCTTTCCCATGAAATTCACAAATAATGGTAGGTACATTATTCCTTAGAAATATAGCAGAAGGCACAATTCTCACTTCACACCACTCTACAAGATTATCCCTATGTGTAATCCACCAGTATGTTTTCATCCCATGTAGAGTATAAACTAGAATATTTCTCCTTTCTACTTGATATTTCCATTGGGCATCCATAACATGCAGAAAAAGATCAAGATTTCCCTCACTAGTGTACGTTGGTACCTGGTTTCTCCCGAAGTGCCTAACAAAATGCCACTTACTAACATGTATAACTGCACTCTTAATTTCACATCCAACCATTTCATAATTCTCATGCTCCTAATTTTCACAAACAACTCTTTTTGTATAACTTATAGAGTGTGAATCATCCCACTAAATTACTCCTTCCTTTAATGGTTCTAGCACCTTAAGATCCCTGATGGTGTGTACTTAGAATTTTTTTATATCCTCTTCACTCAAAGGTTATACATAAGGTGCAACCTTTCCATTAGTCAACATGATGATCACGTGCTCCTTTTTATTTTCAAATATGATATAACCTTTATTGAATCGAAGATCAACATTATTTGGATAATACCAGGGGTGCCAAAGTAATGTTGGAAAACTATTTGCTTTTGCAAGAGCTAAGCCCTCAAAATTACTAGTAAACTTGGCCCCCTGAATTGTAATGGTGTCATCTTTCAAAACTCCAATAGGGGTGGACTTAGTATTGTTTTCCATGAACAACATATTTGAACATGGCTACAATGGTGGTCTTTCCATCTGTAGCCACGCGTGATTAACTGAAATTTACTAAATATGAGGAATAGTAACAATAGTTAATCTAATTATGAGGACTAAAATAATGTATTACAGAATTAAAAAAGTATGAAATCATTTTAATTAAATACTCTAAGTGAAAGGAAACCATAAGTATGAAAAAGAAGGGAAGAAAATGGCATAGCTGATTGAGGAACACTATCGCAATTTGTCGCAAGTCTAATGAGATAATTTGGAAGTACAGAAGAACACTCAAGGACCATGCGAAGGGTAAATATGGTGGATCTTAGATGTCTGAGACACCTAGGAGTGTATTGGGGCACCCCGGGGTGCTCTGAACATTGTAAAATCTAAAAACCTGAGTTCAGCAGTGTCGCAACTTTGTCCAAAACCCTTCTTGTTTTCCGTGCTAGATCTTTCAGACAAACTGGAAAATGACTTATAATGCAAATAGAATTATCAAACCCTAGAAAATAAAATATGCAAATGAATAGATCTGATTGACCTCATTCTCCAAATGAGTGGAATTATCATTTAGCACTACACTACATTACAAACCCTGATGTAGTTATGGTGCATGTGTGCGTGTTGTGCCTAGGTGCTCTCGTGATAGTCATATTTTGTGAATTAATAAGCAATAGTAACTATAGAAATTGCAAATAGAATGTTTGAATAAAATAGAATGGAATCCATCCCCCTATGAAGTGTGTGTGTGTGATGTAGATCTTCCTAGCCCTGATGCATGGTGCTTCGTGGATGCAATAGATGCAATAGATACAACTCTAATGAATTGATAGATAATAGTAACACTAGGGGCTTCATATGGTCTTATAAGATTTATATTTATAGGGCTCTTAAGTTTAATTTTGTAATTAATCCTAACAAAGATGACTGGGGAAAAGATAAATAAAAAAAATGGCTAGAAAATCCCTAAAAGAAAATGGGAAAAGTATGTGCATAGACAGGGGCGTTTAGAGGTGGGATAGAGGCACCTCGCGGCACCGCAGTACAAGCTAGGGCACCCTGAATTCGGGATATAATGACAGGGTAGTTGTGAAATGGATGGGTATGTGCTGGAAATATATAGGAAGTGTGAAATAAAATATAAAACAAAGATGGAAAAAAGGTGGGATTAATCAACATTTTAACCACTTGAGAACCTTCTAAATAGTAGTATAAGACTGAGCTAAATTATGTGTAAAGTGCATTATTTTTTGTTTAAATTCACCCCCACTTTATATTTTTGAGTAGAAAACTCGGTAACATAAAGTAGATAGAGATGTGTACCTAATATCCTTGTAGATTTTAGAAGAAAACATGTCGATGGACTATACTCAAGCGTGGAATGAAATAAAGAAAAATATAGAGGATCGTGGATTCTAAAGATGAAAAATGTGAATAAAAAGTGATGAGAGTGAACCTAGGGTGGAATGCATGTTTAGCTACTACTATTTGTTGTGTACTTGCATGGTTAGTATGGAAAGTACCGTTGCAATGTTTTGTCTTTGTCATTGTTGTTGTTGTTGCCCACAATTTGACTACTTGTTTCTCATACAGAGGACCGATAAGAAGAAAATGCTCAAGTAGTCAAATATGTATGTAGAAACCTTGTGTAAAATACTTTTGTAAGTTACGTAAATGTAAAATATGTTAGAAAAAGTGTAAATAAAACATGTGTACCTAATCCATGTCGAGAAGAAGGGTATAAAAGGATATCATATACTGTCATGAGTTTTTTGGGCGATCTCACACCACCCTGGCTAAAGAAGTGTAGGGAGTAAATGCTCTATGTCCTTCAACTCTAACTGCTTCTGCTGATTTTTTTAAAATATCTTTATACTCATCTATGCTATGCTGGTTTTTTGGGTGATCCTACACCACTAGATGGAGAAGTGTATAAAGGCCACCCACTATAACCCCTGAGCCTATAAATGCTTCACAGAATTTACAAAGGACACCATGTCATGTTATGGCCATTATGTATGGAGTTCGTAAACTTGTCTGAACTCACTCGTTGTGTCTAAACCATTGTAAATATGTTGTATTATTAGAAAACCCACAATAATGAGCCCCCTCTTTGGGGGTGCATGAAATGACGTTGGAAGGAAAATGTGGCCCCAAAAGAGGACCAACCACATTCAGACCTGTAACCAAACTCTACTATGAAGAGGGGAAAGGGAATCACATAAAAGGGGATGGATAGCCAAAATAAGTGTTAGTCTGCAAGCACACACATGTAATCAATGTAAAAAAATGTAAACATTGTAGAAAAAATACCAAGCACAGTAGTGTAAACACACAAGAAACAACAAGAAGACCGCACAATGTGGGTTAAAAATAAGGGACATCACTCATGATGTCACAAGACATGCAAGATTTTCATGGCCATAAACAACAAACAAGTATACACACAAGAAAAGGGAAAATCCCACAAAAAATGGCAAACAGTGGAAGACAAGTAAACAAACAATTACTCATGGAGACATAGAATATCGAAAAAAAATTGTTGCACATGGAACACCCGTTAGTAGGTTAGAATGATAACCAATATGTCAGAACGTGTATAAATAAGTAGTTAAAACATCCTAAGTACAAAATGAAACAATAACATCTATATAAGTTGAATGTGGATTCCCTCAGTGACTAGTATAGTAAGGGTAGAAGGAGAGCATCCATGCCACATGTAAATGTCATGTATCTATGACCACACTAGACAAAGAGGTGAACATGTATGTGTGTATGATAATGACATATAAGAAATAAATTTAACATGTGTAGTAAATTGATCATGTAAAACACTAGTAAGAAAAAATAAATGCCCCCAAGACAATGAAATATGGAGTGGATGGATGTGTGTAATGGAATGCAAGATGGAATGATAGACGAAACATGCCCCCTGATTGGATGGAAGTGTATGTATTGAGGTTAAATTTCCCCCCCCCCTCAGGATTCAAGAATGAACCGTAAACGAGAGTGCGTGATCGGGAAATGGTCGAGTAGTGTTGTTGTATATGTCTGTCTAGCGCTCTGTGATGAGTGTGTATGTGTAGTGGTGATGAGACGCAACATGGGTAAAATATTTTCATGGACCCTATAGCCTAAGCGTATACCATGCATTTTTTTAATAGATAAGTGGTGATTTAGCCCTAGGTGTATATCACTATGGGATGAGCAGTTGTAAGTGATGAAGTATGTGATTTTATAGTGGATGTACATGACATGACGATAGGAGGAATGATGATTTATCCCTAAGCGTATATCACTACATGATAGAATAATAAGGTGACAATTTAGCCTATAGCGTATGTCACTACAAGATGGGAAAATGGGAGGTGGTGATGTAGCACTAAGCGTAGGCCACTATGTGATGAGTAAGTAGGGGTGGTGTTTTATCCCTAAGCGTATACCACTAGGTGATGAATACAATGAATAATGATGTTGTAGAATAATGTAGGATGATAATTGGATATGATGAAGGGAGTGGTGATTTAACTTAAGGTGTATACCACTATGTGATGAATAAGGATGAGGTGGTGATTTAGCCTAAAGTGTATACAACTAAGTGATAAGTATGATGGATGGTGATGTAATAGGATGACTTAGAATAAGATAATAGAATATGTGATGATAAGATGTAAGATGATAATGAGGAATTAATAAAGGGAATGGTGATTTAACCTAAGGTGTATAACACTACATGATTATTGGAGGTATGATAATGCAATGGAATAATGTGGGATTGAAATATGTGACAGGATGATATAATAGGAGATAATAGAATGGAATAGGATGATGTACGATTAATGAAAAGAGTGGTGATTTAACCTAAGTTATATACCACTATGGTATGCGATGATGAGTGTGCGTGACAATATAGCCTAGAGAATTGGTTACTAGTCCTATGAATGTGGTATGATTAGATGTCACATATAAGGAAGGTCTATTTGATTGGTAAATCCTCAGCAATCAAGTATGGACCAAGGAACTAAAGTGCGTCATAGGGTGGTAAGTGTAGTACATAGAACAATATAGTGTTGTTGACTAGATGGTGAATAAGATGTGTGAATATACAGTGAAATGTAGAAATTCTGATGATGGGTGTAGATAAGATATAGAATGATGATGAAACTAGACCCAAATATGATGGAATCTAGTCCAACATGTAGGATGTAGATGATGGATGCATACGTGGGGTGTGATGATGTAAAATGTAATATGTGTAATGCCTAAATGTAGTGTGTGGGGTTCAGTGTAATGGTAATACCTCAATAGTCTAGTGTGAATTGAAGCACAAGAGTGTGTTATTGGTTAACGATGGTACTAGGACGTGTAAGATAGGATGTTTATAGAAAGGATGATGATGTAGATAAAATGCATAATGTAATACTATGAAATAATAGTGAAAGGGGGGGTTAGGATGTAATTTTTTATGCCCATAGGTATGTACGTGATGAAGGTCAAATCAAAAGACACTAAGTGGATCAATATATGGAGTATTTTCCTTAAAATAAGTGATTGAATGTGAAGGATAAGTGTCACCATCACATGGTTATTCATCATAGTAAACGTCATCGAAGTACCAATTGCCAACATATGTAGGATATATAATGGATGCGGGAATGAAAATATTAACTTTAGGTGGTGATTTCTACGTAGGACTTGGTATTGTGGTTGGCTACTCATTTGGACTCAAAAATACAATAGACGACTTAGCAAGAGGACTTGACTTAGAGAAAACCATAAGAAGTGATGTCTTGCTTTGATTTGATAATGATGGAGATAAATGAGGAATAGGAGATGGTGGAGTTATTTGGAGAGGTTGTTGTTTATGTTGACTTGATGAAATTATCAGTGGTTGTTTAGGCGACTCTTGACTAATCAAAGAATGTGTATGATAATTGGTAGGGTGGGGGTCCTTATATGTAGAAGGATAAGATTTTAAAGCCCATTTAGATGTATTTATAGGTGGGCGTGCAATAGGATGTTTTTCATTGAATTAGATAAATCCCTAATGCTCAAGATGTTTGATTCTACATCGTAAAACATAGAAATTGTGGTCAATATGCTCATTGATTCGATGATAATGGAAATATGGATGATCCTGGCGTTTTTCTTGCCGATAAAGAGGATAAAATGAGTAGGTGGTAGAAGAATCAATTTATGACTAAGAAGTTTGGCTAGAATTCTATGTGGCTTAGTATTGTGATCAAGTATGAGAGGTTCTGGCGATGGCATGACTTGAGGTTAAACTATATGACATGTCATGGACATAGATAGAATAGGAGATGTTGAAGACGAATAAACATGTGATTGAGAAACATCCTTAAGCTGTTGAATTTCAGATCTAAGGGATGTGATGGTGGATTCCATAGATTGAATAGAGGATATCTGTGATTGAAAAGAATCCTTAAGTTGTTGTAGTTCATATCTAAGAGATGTGATTGTTGATTCCAAAGATTGGATTGAGGATGTACATGATTGAAAATCATCCTTATATGATTGACCTTCAAATATAAGGGATGTGATTGTGGATTCCATGATAGAAAATATAGAATGCAAGGCATGAATCGAGTCTAAGATAGGTTAGTTAGATGGAGGGCCATCAAGAATAGGGTCGATAAAGAAACAATGAAGCATAATACTTAATTCATTTGGTAGCGTATTATCATTAGAATACTTGGTGTCTAGGGATTATTGGAAAATAGCTTGACAAGTGGGATATAGCATAAGTAAATCAGATAAAGAATCTTGACCCATGATATATTAAAAATAAGGATACTAAGTGTGAAAGACGTCGGGTTAACCAATATGATTAACTAAAATTAACTAAATACGGGGAATAGTAACCTTAGTTAATCTAATTAGGAGGACTAAAACATTGTATAACAAAACTAAAATGGTATGAAATAATTGTAATTAAATACTCTAAGTGAAATAAAACCCTAAGTATGTAAGAGAATGGAAGAAAATGGAATAGCTGATTGAGGAATATTGTCATAGTTTGTTACAGGTTTGATCATAGAATCTAGAAGTATAGATGAACACTTAGGGACCTTGCGAAGGGAAAATCTGGTGGATCTGAGATGTATGAGGCACTTGGGAGTGTACTAGGGAACCATAGGGTGTGCTGGTCTACAATATGGATGCTTTGAATATTGTAATAGCTCAAAACCTGAGTTCGGCAGTGTCGTAACTTGGTTTGAAACCCTGCCTGTTTGTCAGGTTAGATCTGTCATATGAACTGGAAAATGACTTGAAATGCAAATAGAAATATCAAACCCTAGAAAAATAAAATATACAAATGAATGGTTTGTACTGATCTCAATCACCAAACTAGTGGAATTATCACTAAACATTGCACTACATTGCAGACCATGATGTATTTCTGGTGCGTGTATGTGTGTTGTGCCCTAGGTGCCCTCATGTCAGTCACACTTTGTGAATTAGTAAGTAATAGTAACTATAACAAATGTAAATAGAATGTGTACATGGAATAGAATAAAATCCCTCCCCCTATGAAGCTTGTGTGATGTAGATATTCCTAGCCTTGATCCATGGTGCTATGTGGATGCAAAGGATGTAATAGATGTAACTCTAATGGAGTGATAGATAAAAGTGATGCTAGTGGATTCATATGGTCTTATAAGCTTTATATTTATAGGGCTCTCAAGTTTAATTTTGTAATTAATCTTGACAAGCCTGACTGGGAAAAATATAAAGACAAAAAATAGCTAGAAAAGTCCCCCAAAAAAGGACAAAGGATGTGCATAGACTGGGGCACCCAGAAGTGGGACTGTGGTGCCTTGGGGCACCCATAAGTGGGACCGTGGTGCCTCGAGGTGCCCTAGTATAGGATGGGGATACTTGAATTTGGGCTAGAATGACAAGGAAATTGTGAAATGGGTGGGTATTTGCTTTAAAATATACGGTAAGTGCAAAATAAAATATAAAATAAAGATGGTGAAAAGGTGGGATTAATTAGTACTTTAACCACTTGAGAAAATTCTAAATAGTAGTATAAGATTAAGCTAAATTATGTGTAAAGTGCATAGTTTTGTGTCTGCAACACATCCAAGGTGAGTACATTCACCTCCACACCTGTATTAATCAAAATGTTACTTAAAATCTAGTCATCCACAAATGCATTCAACATGATCTCTTTATCATAATCATTACTATGAGGAGGTAAGTTGACATGCAGAATTTGTCTTCCACGCTCTCCCTTAACGTGATGTATCTTCTCTCTTAGACATTCCCCTAACAGAGGAATTATGTTCTCTTGGCACAACTTACAAACCTCCTTAATGCTATCCACATTTTTCTGGGTAGTGCAACTGCATTTTCCTATTCTATCGTCTACAACTTCTCCTTCAATCATTATACCTCACCTTGAAAATTCATGATAACCTCCATAAATTCTTGATACACTTCCTTCTAAGGCATAGGGTTGGGATACTTTGCATTGAGCACTTCCTACTTTGTGATAATAGTCTTTGGTTTGGTAACCTCACAGGTGCGTGCAGCTTTAGTGTGACTAGTAAGCAATACAAGTATCATCTCAGAATCAGGCGTTACCATGGGCATCCACTTATCTCCCACTGTGTGTTGTACTTTTATCATTCATGCGTCCTTATATTTTAGATATATGCTCATATAACTCTGAGAAATATTCATAATTATGATTCTTTCTAAACCAAGAGAAATTCAAGTTCTTAGGGCATTCACACCTATAGTGATTGGGTGATTTGCAATTATAATATGTCCCACGAGGAAAGTCACTCCTTCCTCCACCACGACCATGATCTCTAAATTCTCCATGGTATCCTTATCCTCGACTGCCTCCATCTGAGCATCCTTTATTATTATTTTGATCACCTTTATCCTTATAATTATTTGAAATGTTGGTCTATCACATACCCATATCAATTTCTTCATGAATTTGATCAATCAACCTATTGTTCTCCGTGTTGTGAGTTTGTGATTTGCAAACCTTACAGTAACAAGATACATTTTTCTTGATAACGTGATGCATCAATGGACACCTGCTTGAATCATGATCCAACTGACAGATATCACAATCTAATAGAAAGACATGCACCGATCTATGAGGGAATTTATCCCTGGTATGACCCTTCACTTCGCAATCTATACACCACAATCCACTATGTGTCTCATGTGCTGAATTGGCTGAAAATTTATCTAACTGCTTTTCCATGGAAGTGAGTTTTGCCTCCAAAAATGGGCTTACTCTGATATCCATACTACCAATGGCCTTCACATGCATAGATTCTTCAAGAGCTTCATGTAGATCTATAAAATTCTTATGTGAGAGCACCCTTATGAAATGGGTTATCAACCCTCCAATGAACCATTGTGCATGCTGACTAGGATGAATATCATCATAGGATAAATTTGATAACAGAGTCTTAAAATGGGCATCATATTCACTCACACTTTTATCCATGCCCTACTTAATATACTTTAATGCACTAATTCTCTTCTTCTCAAATTCAGGAATATGAAACTCCACTAATAAAGCAACATGCAGTGCCTCGTAATTCACACAAGTCTATTTCGGATCAAACTTCATATATCAACTATGTGCATACCCCTACAACATAGTTACAAATTGTCTTTCTTCGCGCTCTAGATTTGTGATCCCCTTGGTGCACCATAGTATTTCATGCATATGAATGTGCTCTATGGAATCTTCAATGCCTCTGTATTTCAGGAGATGAAGGGACATCTCATAATATACCTAATGGGGTTGGTGTGGACCATGCCCACCTGATACAAATCCTATCTTTCCTCCTGTTTTACCTCCACCTCCAGAACCACCAAATCCACTAGATCCTAAACCTCTAGATCCTCTTGATCCTCCTCCCATGGTGGGCATTAGACCAGTGGTTTTAATACTTCCAAGTGTTTTCCTGATATTATGTGTTACCATACTCTATCCTGATGACACACCATAAATTATACCTCTAATATATCATATCAAAGATGTTGTCCCCTGTAACGCCATAGATGATTGTGTTTCTTGACTTATTCATGCATTCAAAGGATAATGATATCTACTAGCTGCTACTCTATCACCACTACTAACCTGATTATTAATAACTATTCTAGAGACTGAAGCACCAGGCGCAAGTGCAAGGTTGTCATATGGGATCAAATGCACATCTATGACCCTTATTCTCTCTTCTTCTTATGCAATGTCATCAAAAGTAAAGGGATATTCTCTTCCATGATTTTCTAAATAGGGTAGTACAAGATGCTTAGGTTATAAATCCTTTGTGTGAACCTTGAATCCATCACACATAACCTACCTCCACAACTCCATAGACTCCTCAGCACCGCGCTTCTTCGCCAATTCCCTCTCCTATGCTTGATTATAATTAAGTCATCTTTCCTCTCTTTCCTATTCTTCCGTACGATCCTCCATCTTTCACCACACCTATTCCTACCCCTGGGCATGGTGGGGGCTTAGCTAGTCATATGATTGTCTTTAAAATCCATTGTTACCATCAATATCTTAATCACTAAAGATATGTCATGCAGATAAGATCCTTTGGGTTCGCTAAAGAACTAGAACTTAGCTACCTTTGGAAAATAATATGTAGACACGGTGTACTCCAATATATATCTATTTAAAACACCATTCCCCTAGTGATCTACAATGCACATCCAAGGTAAATCAGCATCATGCAATTTTTGATAATCCTCCTACGTCCAAACGAGAGTTATATAACTCCACTTCCTATTTAATGCATAACCTACCAACCATTCATACAGCTCCACAGGAAAGCATGTAAAGAACATCTCATAAATCTCATGATACAAATTTTGCTCAACCCACATGTGTGCATTAAATTCAAGTCCATTGTTATACCTCTAAACAAACTCATCCACTAAATTATCTACCCAATTTTCAACAATGTCCGAATTGATCTGGTATGATTCCATCATGCACCATCCTTGCAAAATCTTAAAAAAATAGGTCCTGACAATGGAACCAAAATGTAGTCTTATTTTACCCACTAAATCTAAAGACGTGTTGGCACATCACCTAGTCAAGAACCTGAGTGCTCACTTAAAGCAGGCAAGGGTCCAAGTTCCTCTTTTATGTGATCTATATCAAGAAGTTATCATGATGGACATACACATATATTACAGATCTAGAATAAAAAAATATATATAGTGTTGTAATGAACTAGATCATGATTATAGTGCATAAATACTTAGATAAGGACAAGAAACAAGTTTACCATACAAGATCCATGCTCAGTTATGTCTACAACCTATATCCAACCATAAAGATCCATTAAATTAATTACTGTAAAACACAAAAGCTATTACACACATAATATTGTCACCATAGGTTACGCATGCTCATGAACCAACAATATAACCTTACAAATATTCAATGATTTCTAAACTTTGAAAATAAATACATATTTATAGGGGTGGGGTCTTTCCCTTCTCAGCCCATGCATCCTCAAAATAGGATACATGCGAAGAATAGCCATGAACCTTTACAAGATAAATACAAGAGCATGCAAGCTTGCTAATAATAGATTATCTAATAATAAATTGAAGTCTAATCCTATTAATAGGATCATAACTATACATGTTTCTCCATCTTATACTCACCTAAAATAGCCTTGTATTTTGTGTAATTATTCATGTTACTGGGTTCTCTACACTCCAATTCTATAATTAGCATTTTGCATAAAATGACTAAGTCCTGAACCCACACTTTTATCGTGCGCTCCCCGTTTCACTATACTTCTGCGCACACCTGCGTGCCCTAATTCTATGCACCCAATACTTAAGCTCCTTTAGCATTTAGGCTATAATTTATCATTCCAACATGTTCCATCTCCTTCTTCTCTATCTTCTGTGGTACCTATACCTAGTGTGCCTTTAGCATCATAATCTCCTTTATCTTCTCTCGATGTTCCTATGGTCAATCATAATGGAAAGTCAAAAACCATTAATACATTATTTCCATCTTCCACTATTCCTTCATAGGAATTTTTCATGTTGTATGTCAACTAGAATTTCAGGTTCAGTCACTCACCTTACAAAGTAGGGCTTACTATGCTTCTATTGATAACAACTCATTACATGGTAACCCTATGCCTAAAAACATTCATAACTCTACATTTCCTAGGGACTTTATCATTCCTACATTCACATGTTTTGATGATATTGGTTACCCTCATGCCCATCTATTATATTACCACATGGATATGACCTCTTATTGTAATTATAGATTATTTCTTAATGCCTTTTGACACAGTCTAAACGATGAGGCTTTACAATGGTACACTCATTTCCCATTTGGGAAGGTGCATTTCTTCAACATTTTATCATCAATAATGGCCCTAGAGTTACTTATGGCCATACACCTATTTTACATCAGGGCACAACAAATCTTATCAATTATTATATCTTACAATTCAATGTTTGTATGCAACAACTAGTATTACAAGCTATCGATCTATAGAAATAATTCATCTTCTATTATGGTTTGATTTCTATACTCAAGCAAAGATTGTAATATGATACATGTGATTTGTTAATAAATTTTTTCTATAAATTCATTGAATTTGATTAGGATCTTCTTTCCACACATATCATTGATCCTCCACTTATCTCTACTACTGTTGTATCATCTAATTCTACTACATTTTCATCAGTTAAGGTTCCTACACAATCTCCATCTCAACCTGGTAAGAAATATCAACCTCCTACATCACAAAATCATACTTCTCCTCCTCCTCTATGATAGGGTACTTCTCCTTATAATCCATCTATTTCATGTGAGCCATTGCATTTATCTCATCACACTTGATGACATGATGTGCACTATACTTTACTTGACATGCATCTAATTCACTTACCCTCTGACCAACATCATCCAAAACATCATCTATAGTGTCAGCATAATCAACCTTATTGTAATTATCATCGCATCAATGGCCATAGGGACAATGACTTCTTTTCCCTTCACTATCGATTCAAAAAATTAGAAAATAATGGCTTCATCTATTTTGGCTCTCGCTCACATGAGCGGTCCATATCTCCTCTACCTCATCAACGATTTTACACTCTGGTTGAGTCATATTCCCCATCTGGTCCTTGGGTTATGGTTTGACCATCATCATAGTATGTCAATCATGCACACTCTCCACTGTGTCCATCCATTCTTACACCATGACATCCATCGCATCCACATTATCAACCGCATCACCTTATTCCTTCCAATTGGCTTCCACAACCCTTAGCATTCATGCATAACACTTATGCTCCACATGATATTCATATGCTTATGCTACTTCCATGTCACATGATTCCACCACTTCACACCATCTCGGTCTCTAGTATTTATGTATTATCACCTTTAATACCCCCTGATGATGCACTTCTATTCTTACAGTTCTTACACGACTATTGAGGTATTTTGATATAAGAACCTCTCATCACATGCTTCATTGATTAATTTGGTGCACTCAATCATTTTTTGATGACAAACTCTTGCTATAAATGGTTCATTCTTGAATACTGAGGGGTATTAACTAAATAAACATCATCATTTCTACGTTAGGGGGAATCACTAATCTTCTCCCCCCTATATTCATCACACTAACATATTATGTCAACAAGAGTTCATCATGAAAGTTTATATTATGCATCATACATCATCTATATTCATATACATTGTACTATCATCATTCCAATAATTACGTATACAAATACAATCAATAAGCATGAATATCACCCAATTCATTAAGCATCACATCTAGCAACAAAAATTACACTACATACATCAATCATTGTAAACACTATCATCACATTATGAAATTTTCCTATCATCACCAACTAACATGAACAATATATAACACATCACATACATTACTACAATAATCACGTGGCCATACATGAAGAAATGTAATCACCATACACCAATACAACTATATACAAAAATAATGATTAAAAAAATCTTTCATCACTGGGGGGAAATTCCTCTACATCATTTACCACAATACATATCAAATCTCATCATCACTATCACTCTCTGGTACTACAAGAGCTCAATAAATTGACACCTCACCACTAACTCTGCGCATTGGTTGCGGGATCGATACCTCTTAACCTTCCTACATAGTAGTGTAACCTATATAGACTGCTTTGAAAAATTAATGTTATAACTCAACATAACATGCAAAAACATCTTGCACTAAGGGACCACCACCCACCACCTCTTATGTTAGTCGAGTCTCCTCATGTGCCTTATCCCTCTCACCTAGTAACATAGTGCATGTCGTTGTTTTTATGACTACTGGCTCAAACAAATGAGCATTCTCACCCACTATATTCTAAACCCACTCCAACATTCCTCCCCCCGTAAGTATGTCAATCGACACATTCTATGTTAACGTATGGATGGATGTGCCCACTATCAGGGACCAATATGCATCACCTACAAAACAAATAGAAGAATGTGTTAGATAACCATCAATATCACATAGGTAAACAAAAAAAACACATAACATAACTATACAAATACTCACACTTTGCTATAGCTGCTGCAACATTGTTGGGGGCATGGGATTCCCCCCTCTCCTACTCCCTGCAGTAACCCCACCACGTCTATAAATAATGGAAACAAGAATACCCATTGATGTACCACCAACCATACATGGTACTCCGTATAATATGCATCATTTGAGTCTAACGGCTCTATCACCGCTTTTGCCTCATCTTGCCCATGAGGAACTAGCTACTCTCTTATGGGCCCTAGTCTATTCCCAAACCTCCTCGGTGATCTAATAGCTCTAAACCATATATAGGAATCTGGGGGCATGTCCTGAGCCATACCAAAATCTCGTGATACTCTCTCCACTGGAATAACTCGAACACCCCTAGAAATTGATCCTCCAACCACATGGTCCAACGTATACACCGTAGCTCTATAAAATCCTCTAGACATCCTCCATAATTGTGATTTGGCCTCCATATAAGTGCCTCAAGCCCCATCCTATATATAAGTACCCTATAGGTATTAGTGTCTATCTTACGCCCACACACACTAACCCACATCCTCAATAATATATCTGGCCTAACCCACTCTACTTGTACACCTCCAAATTTCCTTAACACTGTTATATGCTCTTATGCCTATACATGTAATAGTGTAGTAGCTCTTATCCCGTCTCTATGCTCATCCTGAGTAAATTTTTATAGATCTCTATATAGGTGGGAAAACATACAACATGCCCGTGCATGTATAGTGCTCTCTTGCTCTATCTGATGACATATATTTTGAATCTTATAAAAGATGCCTATAGCTCCTCTCTCTACTGCAATAGATGAACCAATAACAATAGCTATGAACTTCCCAAGTGCATAACAATTGACCTAAATATAACATCCAAACTGATATGGGCCTCCATAGGTACTTGATTCCACACATAATAGAATCTAGCAACTCACATTTGTCACTTCATATCCTCCAATGGAATAACCTTTACTCTCTCCTTAATAATTGCTAATCACAGTATATGATACACATCCTCCAATGTAAGTATCATCTCACCTATAGGTAACCAAAACATACAAGTATTCGCACACCACCTCTCACATAACATTGTTAACATAGGCATATTGTGGGGCACATCCCCCATCCACGCTATGTGCCACATGTCAGAACGGTCCATAACACCCCAATCATTGTTTGACAGGCCCAACCCAATAAAAGTACTCAAGTGACGATGATTGTGAAACTCCCTCTAGTGATATATCCCTTTATGCAACACAAAACGACAATAAAATCAACATTATAACACTATACAAATCCAAACACATTTGCTTATCACATTATTATACACTATAAATCTCATTTTCACTATTATAAACCAAATACACATTCTCTAAACCAGGGCACCCAGATACAGCACTGGGGCACCCAGGAGCAGGACACTAGTGCCCAGGTCGAGGAACTCATATACTAGGGGCCACTAGCACCCTCACTACTCTTTTCTAGGCCTAAAATGCTAAGAACAATCATAATCTCATATTTGTAAAAATTCAATTAAAAAAACTGCTTTACACTCATTTTTTGAGAAAACATTGCACTTACCAACTTTGTCATCATACATCATACTTGCAGCATCCTTACACACTTAGCACTCAATCTCAAAATTGCATAAAACACAAATGAAGTGGCTAATCACTTTTTCACCTTACTATTTAAATAGTTACTTTTACATACCCATTTTACTATAGCCATTATTTTGTGATCATTGTTTCAACTAATACACACCACATGTTTTTTTGTCATATCTTAAGATTTTTTACTCTTATTTATTCCATGTTTGTGGTGATATTTATACAATTCCACCTAACATAGTACCATATACATTATGCATGTTAGATATCTCTTTAATGTTGTATTTCACTCAATTTTAACATATTTTGGTAGTTTATATCACATTCTATCTATTTTGTGCTTACACTCGGCTGAATACTCATTCTTATCATCACTTCCCCTTTAAACAAAAGGGGGGAATACAATCGGGGTCATCCTATAATTCCCATTACATCATCATGCAATAAATCAACACTACCAATTCATCATTTTCAAACATTTACTGACATTTTTCCATTAATTATCCCTAATGACCTAACTTGGAGGCAAAAAACAAACAATTATTCTATAGAACATTTCATCACTCCCCCCTAATGACCTAATTGGGGGAAGCAAGTGACTAAAATATTTCCATGCGATATTTCATCAATTTATAGTGATTTCCCCCTAATGACCTAACCTGGGGTCAACTAGCTTAAAATATCTCTACAAGTAACTAACTAAAAAAATAAATCAATCAATTGATCAATGAGTTCAAGTTTCTAATAATTGAAATCATATCATTCAATCTTTACAATACAACAAAAATTACCTTGCAAATGACCTAAAATGGGAGTTACATGTGGCCTCCTAGATGACCTAACTTGGGAGTTACATTTTTTGCTTTCCTAAATGACCTAACTTGGGAAGTTATTCTATATTTTTCATTTTCTTCCATATGACATAACTTGGAACAAATCATACATTTCACGTTTTCTTCTAGATGACCTAACTTGGAATCCATCACATTGTGGCAACACCCATGGAGTTGGGGGAAAGATTTTCCTTTCCTATGCCACTCCTATATGGGTCAACTATTTGATCAAAATCATTTTGAATCCAAAAACCACAAAAATTTTGATCTAAGTCCATCTACAGTGGATAGATCTTGAGGATGTAGTTGCAGGTTAGAGAATAACAAACCTTTCTCCCTACACTCTCCCTCTGGTGGCAGGATGCCAAAATCCTCTCATAAATTATGACTCCCTACCCCATCTCATCATCATCATATAAAATTAAAAAACATTAATAATCTAATATCACAATCATCACTCTCATTTAATACACTTCATCATGATACTATGCTTTCTGATATACTTGCATGGATCAACATGCTATATGGTTCTCTCGACACAGTTTTTTTTCTACCACATCCGTGATTTCTACTAAAGCATGGGCTTCTCTATATTTCTCTCAAGTACGCATCTCTAACTAATTTATGTTAAAAAACTTTCACTTAAGAACATAAAGTGGGGGAAAATGTAGTCACAAAATCATGCACTTACCACTACAATTATGCTGCCAAGTATGTTATTTAATATATGGATCTTGCATAATAAAAGTATCAACTAATGACCCATCCCCTAGTCCTGTCGTCAATCTAGTTGGTCACTGTCATTATTTGTCTCACATAGTCAGTAGTTACTTACATAGTTTTGATTGTCTCTCAGGTATTCTTAACTATTGTTATCCACTCAATTGTCATCTCTAGTATTTAACTAGGGTGCCTATGAGGGGATTATGGTGCCTTGGAAGACCTAGTCCACATTTTTAGGTTCTCTAGTCCCAGTTGCACTTAGTTTTCATTTATATGTTTGGGGCCAGTCTTTGTAATTTTCCCTCTAATTCCCTTAGGTACTAGTCGGCATGTCAGGTCATTAGTGTCAAAATGTTAGCAAGAGATCCCTATATAAACACAACATACTTAAAATTTTATGGGTGAAATATTTTTCTACTAAGGGATAGATATCTACATAGAGCAAGGGACTGCATTTTGGCACTATTTACATCACACACTAAATAGGAAAGGGAATTCTATTATATTCCATCCACCATTTTGAATTTTATCTAGCGGTATCCCAATATCTCTATGTCATTGGCGACAGGGCATCCTAGGTACGTTATTGCACATGAAACCACAAAGAACTACATTGAGTCTGAGATGTCGTACAACACTTAGTTGTAAGTCCACCATTATGGCCGGTAAGGAGAGTCTGACCCCTTCATATGCATATTTCTTTTTTAGGGGTTCGATGTTTTGTGTGGGATTTTGCAGATGATTCTTCATTGTAGGTGCACGACATCATCAAGGAAGCTAGTGCGACATCCAGGAAAAAAAAGGTGAGTTATTGTGATCATCTATAAACCAACTCAGACTCAGATTCTGAGTTGTCCCGCAGACTAGGGCACCAAAATTCAGGGCCAGGGTGCCCTAGGTGCACAAATCCTTCCCTAGGCACCCCAGTCTAGCCAGATCTTCCCCTGCTACAACTTCTCGTGGTGTGTTGTGATACTTTTCTCCACCCGTTCATCATTCTTATCAGTCCTAGATCATGGTGAGGTAATTTATTTTTATGTGAGTACCTTTCCCCTCCTATTTCAATTATTCCACTTCATTTAAAATATCAAATCAATTATCCAACATTCCTATTTTCGTTTATATCAATTATTACATTTCTATATTTTTAACATTAAATCATAAAATCTAAATTTTAGTTAATCAGTATTCACTCTAATTTCATGTAATATACACACTCCTCAAGATCTATCCTTTGTTCAAATGAAGACATATAAAATATTTTATGATTTTATCTCATTTGTCCCTTGCATGCATAGGATCTAGAGATCTAACCATAGGCTTAGAACATATAATATATGAAAATTAGTTGTATAACTTTATCTATCACCTCAACATGTTATTCACACCCAAACCAAGCTCTTGAATCAATTAACATTGTTCTACCAAGCTTTCAAACCATATTTTGTTTATTACCTAGGCCTAATCCTTGTAGCCCTCCTTAAAGACATATTTAAGAATAATTTCCTACAATACCCTTGATATAGAAAAACTAAATTCTGATTAAAATAACCATTATAACCATTAGTAACATATGTAAAATTCAGATATGGTCACTTTGTAAGGATTACAAATTCCTTCATTAGACACAGTCTTATTAGGTATCCAAGAATAAGACTGATATGAAAAACATGAGCCAAATCAATGTGTTTTTATTCCAAAACAATTTGAAACCCTTATAATAACTTCCATCATGTTTCCTACAAAAATTCATACCTTAACTATATTGTATACGCTTCTTACCTGTTATAAACTATCAATTGTGCATGTTCCTAGATCTGCAAAAAAATTGTCAGTTGTATCTTCCTTCACACGTGTGATCCAAAGCTGAAATTTTGTAGACATTTTATGATATCTAGGATAGAGATATCCTCCAAATTTGAGATAATTTTTCTAGTTAAATCATCAGAAATTTTATGCCCTAGTTTTGGCCCTATAAGACTAAAAATGTAATAAAATCCTTAAAAATGACTTTCAAGAACTCAAATAAATTTTAGTGAGTTATTGATCACCTCTTCTATCTCTTTTGTTTACCATCAAAGTTAAATGGCTCATGTTAGTGTGAATTTTACTTTTCAAGTGTGATGTCATGTCTTATTCTCCTTAAACAACATTTACAACTTTTACAAAAAGTTACAAAATACTTTATGAATTTGCTTGAAACTTCATACCATTGAATTATTCTTGACATACATACTTGTATGTGCATAATTTTCATGGGATTATGAATAAAATATTTTTTTCTATGTTTATCTCATCAAAATCCTTTCCTAAATTCACGCAACTAACCCTAGAGAAGATCAATAGCTCCTAAATTGACTTAGATTGCCATCCTAAAGCTTAGCCACATCCTAAACTAAGGAAATAGGATGAAATTAGTTTACAATCCTCATTTTATGAACTTATAAAACTGTAAACTCATTTACACCTTGTAAACCTCTTTTACTTAGTCAATTTGAGCATTTACAACTTATTACATGACTTTTTCACTTTCAAAATTACACTTAAACACAAATTTTAATTGAAAATAGAAAAAGTGGAGGGAAACATTTAAATATAACTCTCACCCATATGACCTAGTAATAAACTCTCTCTCATGAAAATATGGTCCTATATCATATGCTCATTATGTTTTTTGTGATAAATTTGTTATAAATTTGAGTTTTTAATATTTGAGAGATGGAGGCTAACGAGTGTGGAGAGAGGAAATTATGGACATTTCAAATAGAGGTGGGTGCATTTTTAAAGTTTTTGAGTATATTATTTTTTCCTATATCATGATATAGTATCGGTGTTGATCACTAGGTTCAGGGTTAATTATATAGGATTGTTTTCAATCTCTATGGATTGGTGTTGATGTGATATGGTTTGATAAGTTTTTGATTAGGATGGATTTGTTTGAATATGAATAACAAATGATTTTATTTGTTGTTTTATGGGTACAGGTGAAGAGGTTCCTATTAATGAGAGATATAATTTCTCTTTTATTTGGGAGGTTACGGGAATATATGGGTGATGATGAATAGGATACTGTGGAGGTATTGGGTTTAGGTGGATTAAACCATTACATGTGTGTTCACTATGACTTGGAGATGATGGTGGAATTATTAGAAATGTTTACATGGGAGATCATGATTACCCTAGATGATGTTTAAATGATATTATAACTACCTATTTAGGGTGATACGATTGTACCAATAGATGAGACAAGGGGAGGGGTAATGATGATGAGGTTTTATTGGTATGTTTCCTTTGATATGACCTATGTGGATGGCAGTTTGATTTTGAGAGTTATTGGGGTGAGGAGGTTGTTGGGAGTACTTTGACTATGATGATTATAATGAGCATCAACTACTATGCTTTACCAGATTCTAACGAAGGTCGATTTCTGTAGGAACTCGTAGGGGTAGTAGTAGATATTATTGAGTTCCAAAGTATTTTTACTTAGGGGAAAATGCTGCTGTTATAGGTGTACAAGGTGTTGTGGGAGTGGTCAAAGAGTAAGAGGTTTGGTTTGGATGTCACCCTTTTTCTACAGTTTGGCCTATGAGAACATCAGAGTGATCAGGCCACATGGGATACCTTGGGTCAAGTGGCATGATAGACATTTTTTGTAGTGGAAACGTGATTTTTCCTGTGATGTTTTATCACAGAGTTTAGAGTATTTTTTGGTTTATTAGATGGATTAGGGCTAGATGATATTATATAGACGTCATACACTATTTTCCTTACATGTATAGGAGAGGGACAAGAGTTGTGGATGATGTAATAGGATAGATAAATGCGGGGGAAAAGGTCCGAGATGGTGGAGGTAGTTTAATTTGGATGAGTATGATGACAATTTGGAATTGTAAAGGATGTAAAAAAAACTCCTATATGATACAAGAGAGTGGAGGGAGACATAGATATTCTTTCAAGACTTAAATGTGAGGTATCCATGAGATGGCAGAGGAGGAGGTAGTGCTTGTAGCGATAGATTATGTCGGAGTGACACCCAAGTATGTACCATGGTGGTTGGGGTAGATGGTAGCATGGGAAGCGAGGATTATGAGGTTATGTGAAGAGCAGGGAGAAGTGTTTGTGGTGATGGATGAGATATTTGTGGGGAAAGTAAGAGGAGGTGTGGAGGCCGAAGTAGGAGATTAAGTTAGTTTCTAGCTCAGAGATATTTTTAGGTGATAACTTTAACAAGAGAGGTGACAAGGCTAAAAGGAGTGGTGAGTGAGAGGGATTAGCAGATAGCTACCCTAGAGGTGGATATGGAGAAAACTCAGGAGGATTGAGATAGATTTCATCAGTATCGTGAGATGTCGAGGTAGTGATTTGGTGTGTTTTTTAGTACAGTGTCATTTTTGGGGTCATTTGATTTTGGAGTGAGAGGGTTGGCGAGAGGAGCATCCAAAGGAGTGGATGAGGTGTGAAATAAGGTCATATGGAAAATATAGGTATGATAAGCATGGCTATGTACCAGGCCATATGTGAGGATTTGTTATATTATTATTATCCATTTTCCCTTGGGTTAAATGGACAATGGGGACTTAACAGGACCTAGGCATTGAAATAGGACCTCATAGAAAAACCTAGGGTTACAAAGCAAAATCAAGTGTTTTAGGAGAACATTTAGAGAATTCAAGAGTGAAAATCCTATTGAGGAATTTTTTCCTCTTTTGGGTTTTGACCCTTAAGATCAAATTAAAAAATGATGGAATGTGGGCTCGCACCCATCCAAAATGAGAAAAATTAGAAGGAAACATGAAAATCCTTAAAACCTCTCACATGCAGTCTCCACGAGGCCTTCAACAAGAATAAATTCAAAAAATTCCAAAAGATAGGGTTCATGGGTCAAAAATTTACAATTGGACCTAACTGAGGCGACTGAGCTAAAGGTAGCTCGACATGCTGGAATGTGCATTGGAGGGGTGAGTGGGAGGAGAGCTCATCAAGTAGTTTGGTGAGATACTCAATAACCTGAGTTACAATAGAGCTCAATTGATATGAGTCAGATTTGGTGGACTCAATAAAAGGGCCATGTCGAAAAAAAAGGAAAGGATGGCTAGATGAACGGCTTGAATCGAGCCTTGAGCTCGTAATGAGAGGCCCGAGTGATAAGTTTATTTTGTAGGTACATGTAGCTCGATGAAATTGAGCTCATGAAGAGGCTTAAAATATTTTCATAGAGTGAGCTCGCCATAAGTAATCCAGACATAGTGTGATGTAGATTTTGCTTTGGCAAGCTGTGGAATGAGCTCGATAAATGAATCGACATATGGGCATCGAGGTCTTTGTATGGGGGAAGGTTCATCAGGGGGAGGCGACTTAGGAAGGAACTCAACCAAATGAAAAGGCTGAGCTAGGCCAAATGGTGCATTAGTGGGTGATGAAGCTCCTGCAGCATAGAGGCAAAGTCATGGAAATGGAAAAGATGTAGTGGGTCAAGTAATGGGGCCAACTGAGGTGGATAATTAGTTTTGACAAGATAAAACGAGGCACAGTCAGACCATGGAGTCGGCTATGATGGCTCGAGAAATGTACACAGAGTGATAGCTTGCAATGACCAGATGTTGGAGTGACAAACAAGCCGAATCAGTTTGGAATTACACAAGAATAAATCTCAAGAGTCAAGCTCGTTGGGAGAATAAAAAAGACACCAAAGTTTGAAAATTTCAGAATTCAGAGGTGTAATGCTTTGGAGTTCACATAAGGAAAAATGCAAAAATTGAGAAAAAATTATAAACCCTCGAAAGTCCAATATCAAATTGGATCTAGGTGTCATTTCAAAGTCAACTCCACTTTTGGGGTCAATGGTGTAAAAAAATTCAAAAAATCCATAGAAAAAACTCCGAATTGGTGAGAAGAAGTCCGAAGTGGCAATGCCAAAAAAATTAAATTTTGGGGCAAGTTGGGAGACGAATAATTCAGAAAGTTGTTTCAGACTTTGGAAGGAGCATGTTTTTTAGGGTTTTAGGGATTATGATTTAAAATATTGGCATAGGATAAGTTCGAAGAAGTGGACCAATAAACTCTTAGATCTGTTAAACCTAAACACTAAAACACATTAGAAAGACCCGTCGAGTTACATCGATGAATGAGTCATTTGGGGAGGTGTGTAGTGGGTAGGTAGAGATGTGGGACATCGAGCCATGCACCAAGCTGGTAGCATGAAGGATTGAGTTACATTTAATGAAGAGCTCGGTGGGTGAGTAGAGAACCCTAATCATGACCCGGATTCAAACTTGAATTTTTTTCACATCCCTTGGTGATTTTTAAAAAAAATTATACTTGTTGGAAATTATTTTTAGTTAGGATTTTAATGGAGGTGCCAAAATTTAGAGATTAGGAGAGTAGATGAGTATAAGCCATGTAAGCAACCTTGTGTAAAAATAATGATAACACCTTCTACACTCCACCATTTTTGCCAATTTTATAGTCATTGGAAAGATATTTTTGGGATCTACGTCATGAGATCATGAGGGATGAGAGATTAATGAGTTAGGTGGGGAAACCATGATGAATTTTTAGAGCTAGAGGCCATACATAGTTGTAATCATGGAGTCCATTTCTTCAAGCACAAGGAAGGGTACAATCTAACAAGGAATTTGCAGATCTTCTAAGAAGCCATTGCAGGAAAATAATGATGATTTTTGTGGGTAATGGAGGAAATTTTGGATTTATTTTCTCTCTCTCTCCTCTCTTGAAATTTCTTCTAAAAATTGTAAGGAGGGGCTCAGTAAAAAGGTTGGATACTTTGCAATTGCCCAACCCTTATTTATTTTCTATGAGAAATATGTGCAGATTCAAACCTCTATATTGAACATTGTAAAGCAAAATTTATGACTTTGTCTCATCATGTAATGTATTGTATCAAATTTTGGAGCAATAAAATAAATATGGGGATGTTTTCAAACCTTAATTTTGTTATTCTATCTTATTTTATCTTTCATTTAAAGTTAGAGGCTATTGTGCATTGTTACTTGTTATTTCAAAATCTCAATGGTGTTGTGTTTATTAGAAAGTGGGTTTGTAGAAGGTATTTAGATCTGTGGTACTTGATCACCCACCCCAATTTTATTTTTTTCATATTTATGCATTAGAGGTTGTCCAAGATACCTTCTTAGTGCATCACCTTCCCTTAGAGTAGATTTTATTTTTCATGTAATACTTTTATCCATGTCCCCTTGGAAAAAAATTAGAGTAGGATTAGATGAGAAACTCTCTACACTTTGGAGTAGTTAACACTAGGTTAGGACAAGAAGCCGGCCTTCTCCGGAGAGCTATCCCATTTTTGTAAAGTCCCACACTTTAGGATAGCTCCATGTTTGATAAATAAAACTGATTTTCAACCATTCACTTGCAAGCATTCAAGGATGCTGTAATTTTTCCACAACAGTTTTGGAACGCCCGGTGGTATAGAGGTCATTTATATAACTTTGGAGGAATTTTCCAGGAATTTAGACTTTAAAGAAAGTAGATTTCAGATTTCAGAGTTTTCACTATAGGGTAAGAGTTCTGAAATTAATTTTTAGAGGTTTTTCATGAGTAAAATAACCCCAAATTTCACCAAAAGATAGATCGGGGGCCAAAGACCAAAAGGGTATTCTTAGAAATCCAAAATTTTATTTTTTTAGAATTTTGGGATTTTTTGCATTTTGGAATTTTAGATTTCAGGATTTCAAACTTTTTTGGGTCCCGTGCACTTTGGGATTTCAAAGGATTCAGAGTTTCAAGATTTTTAGATTTCAGACTTTCTGGCACTTCGGGTTTCAAAGATTTCTCATTTTTGAATTTCGGAGGTTTCATGCATTTCAGAATTTCAGAGGTAGCTTGACATTTCAGATTTCAGAGTTTCAACCATGTCTTGTGTTTTGGGATTTCTGAGGTTTTCAACTAGATCCAACTTCCAAAATTTAGGATTTTGGAGGATCAATTACAAATGTATGAATTCAACTTCCGCAAATCAGTTTTAAGCCCTTCAAGGTGTGCATACAGGTATCCATTATTATTTATTCAAGTTTTGTTATTCTCTTGGAAGAATCACAGTCTTTGAAAACACATGCAAACACAACTGGTGACTACATTTAATCAAAAACCCACTCTCTGAGTTGCATAATTTCCATTATTTTCCACTTTCATCTCTTTCCATTCCATTTCTTCCATGATTCATACAATCATGAATTCATTTCCATCATGGGTTTCACATCTGAGATAACATCCATGCACTTTCCACCCACCTCTAAACTTGCAAGACCCATCCCCAGGTTATTATAAAACTCTTCCATATCATTACTATAAAGAAAATCAATCGTATAAGGACCCAAAGGAGAAAAATGCAAATCAGTTTGGTTACCCACCAAACTTTGAAGTTGTTGAAGAACAAGGGTATACAGATTTTAGAGGCTACCGTACACCTAAGGATAATGAGTTGCAGATGAAGATCCTAAGGATAGAGGAAATTGTACAAAATAAAATCAACACACGAACTTATTCACACCCGACTTCCTGAGGTCGTGCTGAGACAAATGGTGTAAAATGAAATGGATGTGGGTGAGATGGTGATGAACAAGCTAATTGGGAAATCTTATATCTTTAACACACAATATTGGGATCTACGAGTCCAAGGAAAATAATTCTCTCCTAACCTGAAGTGGTGTGATGGATTCATCTAATATAATAGCCACTCAGAGACTCTAGTTGATATCGAGATCTGTTGAGATTCTGTTTATTGCTTGTTGAACACCCAAAAAGTGACATGTAGGTACCTCATATGGATTTCTAGAAAAGGTCATGGAAGTGAGAACAAGAGGCGTAGTGAAGCCACAAGGACTATGGGAGATTTTCCAGTCTAGTCCATAAATTCTTAGCCTAATCAGATATTATGTTAAATAAGGAAAGTTGTGTAATAATTTTAGGTGGAACTGATGAAGATCTAAATACCAATGCATGCAAACTAGTGTCAATATCTGATTACTCAGCAGGCCCGTTGGGTTGTGGGAACTAAGGTTTAGAGCCAAAAACTTCTAGAGATTTTGGCCCTTGTATGGTCATGCACATAATCAAACCTTGTTTCCAGGAGTAGTCCAATAATCATAGGCTTAATTAGAAGCTATGTTTACCATGTTTAATTGTTCTATTTTCTCAGCATAATTTGTAGGTGTGCTTACAACTATCAAACGCAAACTTGTAGCAATGTCAGTTATCAATTCTAGCCCATTGGGTTGTGGGACCAAAGGATCAAAAATGTACGTTTTCTCTTGTTGTGGGCTATTGATGGTCATGCAGAATGAATTGAAATGTTTTTAATAAGGAAACTACCTATTAAAGGAAACCTAATCTATGTTTTTGTTGTTTTCATAGTATATCAAAACAAAGAAAATGTTTTTAATCTTTTTTTGTTTTTTAAACAATGCATCTAATCTAGTAAACAAACTAAATACAAATAACCAACCGGATGTAGCTAATTACTTGTGTGGATGTGTGAATCTAAATCTAAAACCTAAGCTAATTTAATCAAAAACCCTTCAAACCCTACCTCAGAATTGAAGAACAAATCATAACCCTAGAAAAGCTATTGTTCCCCATAACTTCCCTAGTAATGTCAAAGAGAAGGATTTCTAATGATTTGATCTACTTGTGATTGCCTAATTAACTGAAATGAACAATTTTACTACTCTATTTGATATGTAATTGAAACTAATTATTTGAAATTGACAATTTTGATGAATAAAGCAAACACACACACAATTCCAACCTAGAAAAGCAATAGCTTTGGAAAATCAAGTTATATCAGTATTTATCCCCTCAATTTGTTCCTTTCTTTGTTTGAGTGTTTATATGAGTCTGAGGAATTGGGAATATAAGAACATGAGTAGGAGGATGGCACTTGAGCAATGGCAACTTGAAGGTAGTCTGGATGCAATGGAAATAGAAGAGAGATAGCATAAGAGATCTGATCTTGGCTATGCAAATCCTAGCAAGATTATGGCAACAATACAATACAAGATACACAAAATTCTTCAACCTTTTTATTGAATACAAACATGGAATAGCTAAGAATTGGGGATGGGATATGCCTTCATGCACAAGGCAAGAAGAGGTAGTTCTAACTAAATAAATCTATTTAAAAATACAAGAGGAATGGAGACACAAGAAATCAAAACTATTTTTAGACAATTTGGCTCAGAGATGCATCCTAAAATTGAAGTTAAGTGAAGTGTCGAATTTTGAAAACATGCATGATGGAATTTTGAAAAAGTGAGCAAGACCACTGCCTTACCTGGGCGGTGGTTTCAGAACAACTGCCCAAGCAAGGTGGCATTCTTGGTAGCAAAGGGAAAAACAAGTACAAAATGAAGCAGGAAGATGAATAAAAGTGTGTGAAGGCTAAGTAATGATATCTAAGCTACAAATATACATTGCAAATGGGTTTTGGAGCTTGAACACCTTCTGAAAGGACCTGAATCATCATTGGGGATTCTTGTAACTATTTTCCAATAATGTAGTACATGTAATTTTGGGAGCATAAATAATTCCCCCTCGCAGAAGCGTCTTAGCCATGAAAATGTGTAAAACTAAGGTTTCGAGTATGGCGTTCCCGAAATGGGGAGTTAGAAGTTATACCTAACACACCTGTATGTTGAAACCTCCCCACCTAAACTCTCGTTACTTGCAAGAGGAAGATAAGACTCAAGTGAAAATAGATAAAATATGGAAGAATAAATGCTAATTCAAAACGAAAAGAGGACTTATAATTTATGCGGGGATATAGAAATATACCTGCACTAGCGCTCTAGCCATGTGAACACATACACTTAAAACAAGTTTAAAACAATGTATATATATCAAAACAAACCCAATTTTCAATTCATTTGTGCGATCTCAATTTAGTGAATTTGGAGCTCTAGACCCATGATGACCATTTTCAACGAGAACACAACAAAAAATACCATTACGATAATGTGATCATGCCTCCATGAGCGGGAAATTGATCAGCGTAGTCTAAGGTTGGTTTTTTTCACTTTTGTCTTTTCATACCTAAAATGCAGAAATACTGAAAAGTTTACCTAGTGGGAATTATTTTCAAAATTTATTGTCTTAAATGAGTCTCTAAGGGGGCACCCATAGGGAAGTCATTTGTTTTGTCTGAAATAGTCATTTCTTTGTATTTTTGAGCATTCTTAGGGGTAAAACACATTTGAAAAATCGTTCCAGGACTACCGCGAAAAGAAGGATGGTGGTCACGGGATCCTCATCCTGTCTGGGTGGCGGTTATGAACAGAATGAAAAAAAAAACTTGTTAACTTGATTTCTTTTGGATTTTTAATGTTTTTTGTGAGCTTATCCTTGATGTACGTTACTAACTTTCTCTTTTTCCATGTTTTGGTGAATGCAGAAGGAGTACATACGTTGGAGTCGGGAGAGGGAGTGTGATTGGATCCTGGGGATTTTGGATCAATTGACCCAAAGCGAGATGGATATACTTCAGAGGGAAGGAATTTGGAGGATTTCTCAGGTGCCCCATTTCACTCCTACTAATCACATTGTGTGTGACTTGTTTTCTTACTAGGATGCAAACTAGAACACTTTCTAGTTTCCAAGTGCCAGGGTTGAGTGGACCATTACCCTGGAGGACATATACCGTATTCTCAGGATCCTAATACTTGGGAGGAGATTAAATCTTTATACAATAACATCCAAGGCCACGATGACTCAGTGGTCCACATACATGGGAGACATCATTGTCTCACTTGGCTTAAAGAAGGGGGTGAAGGTTCAATCTATTTCCACTGCTCCTATTCCTATTATCCATAGACCCATCATGGACATCTTGTCCTCACGATTGATCGAGGACAAGGGGGGTGACACCATCCTTTACTGATAGGCTCCCATTATTGTGTAGATTGAGGGGCATGGCCATATATACACTTGGGGAGCAGATATGTTAGGGACTACCTATCAAGTATTATACAGGTTAGTCAGATTATAGGGACATTCACTGAGCCACCCCACTCTTTTTATGAGCTAGGTCTATGAGTTCATCAACCCTTATAGAAGGGGAATACCAGTGTTAGATCCAAGGGCTGTCTAGGCACCGTGGTGGAAAACGATGTTAGTTCTTAGGAAACCACATCAGCCAGTGGCCTCTTTAACCATGACAGATATGGTTGCCACACCCTACCAAGATATGACAATGCTATGGGGACAAGAGGTGACGATAGTGGTAGCCTGCTCAACCACAGGAAAGTTAGTTGACAAGGTAGGGAGAGTCAACAGTCATCCTTTCGAGTGGGTTCCCTAACAATTCGGCCTCCCCTAAGTTGACATGCTTCCTCCAGTGGTGTCAGTTTACAAGACTATCTAGGAGGCCCAGAAGGGCCCTAGAGGAGATCTTGGTTAGATTGTGGCTATCACAGGTGTGCCTATAATATTCAAGCACACGGTCCATGCTTAATGGGTAGGGTGAGCCTATATATGTTGATTTTGATTTTGAGGAGCACACCGGAGATGAGACAGAGGAGGATTCAGTTGGAGAGGAGATAGAGGATGAGGGGTTCAGTGGTGAGGCTGGAAAGGCAGCCCATATTGAGGAGGAGGAGATTGACCTTGAGTGGCATGACACTAAGGATAGACTGAGGGCAGCACATGAGGAGGTGAGTGCAGAGAGAGATACATTGGTCTCGGAGGGACCACTTCCTTGAGATGGAGAGGGAGACAATGAGTCTTTGATAGGATAGAATTTCACCTCTAGATTTAGAGAGGCCCTAAAACCATCAACAAAATCAACAGCCATGGACCCTACCTAGATGCGTGGAGATCTGAGTATGTTTGATACTCTTCTCTTGACCTTGTTATTTGGGGATGTTGGTTTGGTAGTTTTTTTTGTTTTGTTTTGTTGTTTTCTAACTTGCAACTTATTATAATTTTCTTTCTTGCAGTGACTACACAAGAGTGGTGTGAGCTTATTTGATGGGTGTGCATGGACATTCTACTAATCCCTTTGGGAAAGACCTGAGACAAGTCGATTGATGACTCAGGCCAACCACTAGTAGTTGGTAGACACACTGACTTGTTTACACATGTTTGGAGGATAGCGGAGGTAGTGACCTCTCTTCATACCTAGGTGGTCGGGTATGAGACCTCTGAATGAATGATGGGGTAGAGCCATTCCCATAGTGAGACCATGGCTAGTGGCTGTCACCATGAGCACTCACACCATTTGGTGCATTCTCATCATCATCACAGCTGTAGTAGGAGTCTTGGACATGGCCATGGACCCTCTAAGGGATCCCATAGTGATTGATGGGCCATGGGCCTTTTATTGTGTTGCTGCCATTTTTTTGGGCACTATATGATTTTTTTTGTATGTTTCGAGATCATTGTGAGCATTTTGACCATGCCTAGAACATGATGGCATTGTATACAAACCTGACTCACCATGATATACACAAACTTTTATTTTTGGTTCGATAATCCGTTATATCTAAGTCGAATTCCTTTTGGCTTGTCTCACATGTGTACTCTAGATGTTTGGAATTTCCACTTTTCTATGCTTTTCAGAAAGTATGCAGTGGATATGAATGATAATAGAATGAATTCTTTTTTGTGTTTTATAATGCTGATATATGATAATGCGAACACATTGTGATGCTAAACTTTTAGTTTATTTAAGAAAAAAATATTTTGGTACTTCATATTGTCTTGACAAAACATGGTGACACAATGATATGATAAGTAAATTAACTTTCCCAACTCCTAACCCCACGCTATCAGTAGGATGCAAGGGCTCAACAACAAGATCCAGAAAGGGCACAAGTTATAAATTCTTTTTGAATGGTAGTGATGAGAGTAAGACAATGATTTGGTAAGACCAAATTGACATGCTACAACCTCACTCTACTCAAGTTACTTCATAGTTCAGAGTGTGAATTTATTTTTAGTTTATCTAGAATTAGATCCGTAGATGGCCACTCGGTTGACAAAATTTGGTTTTGGGGTTTAAAACACTTTCATAATTTTAGATATCTAACTCACTTTGTTTTTGACTTATGATTTCACAATATTTGAAGGAACAATTTCTAGCTTTTACGTTTGTTAATGATACCCCCTACACCTTGCCTCATGCTACTGATACGAAGCATGGGCTCATCACCATGGACAAGGAATAGGTAAGCAAGGGATTTTCTCTCCTTTCCAATCCTAAATCACTAGTAAGAGATGCCTGCTCAACCCCAAGGGTTGGTAAGGCAAAGAAATGTGTAAAATAATTTTTTTTGTGCTTTTGCATTTGACTTATTTATTTAGGAAAAATGTTTAGAATGTTTTTATTTCCAAAGAGATGCATATAGGATATATGTGACACCATAAAGATTCTAGAATAGACTAATGGCAAAGACACCTAATCTAGAAAGAAACCAAATTAGAACCAAGTATGTAGCTCTTGGTATGGTTACAATCCAAACTTTATCTTATCATGTTTGGAATGATGGAATGATTCGGGAAATAATTGATGATACTATAAAAATTTGACGAAGTATGACTTGAATGTTTTTGCATTATTTTCAGAATTTTTTAGAAGTTGCTATAAGAATAAGGTCCTTGATAAAAAAATTTATAGAATGAACTGACATATCAAAATGTAATGCAGATGTTATAATGTATATATGAAAATATTGATGGATCATGTGTAGAACCTCTTTAGGTGAAGAGAGTTTACAGATTCATTAAACTCCTCACCCTTTAGTGTACACAGGAAAAATTACCCATTTTTGTAATCTTCTATCACTCGATATGGACCCAACACCCTGGGTCTGAATTTCCTTCCTTTGCTGTTATTTTTTTCTATCTGGTTGTCAATTCTTAAGACCAAATATCCCTCATATATTTCACTCTCGTAGACTCTCTTATTGAATTTCTGAGTCATCTAGTTAGTGTAAACGTTATTTCGTTGTTCATCATTGATTCTAGCCTCATCAATACTTTCTAACCAGGAAAGTCATGCTTCTTGATAGCCTTCTTCTCCTAGAATTACTTGCAATGAGATACGAATACTAGGTATTTCAACTTTGAGCGGTAAAATTGCCTCTGCACCAAACACCAAAGAAAAGGGGGTTTCCCCCGTTGGCATTCTTACTGATGTCTGATAGGCCCAAAATTCTGGAAAGAGCTTTAAATACCAATCTCATTTGTTTTCCTTGATAGTCTTGAGGAGAATGGATTTTAACGTCTTGTTTGTAGCCTCATCTTGTCCATTGGCCTAAGGATAGTAAAGATAAGCCATGTGATGATTCATTTTCAAATTTTCACATAATTCATGTACTTCATTGTCATTGAAAGATGTGCCATTATCTGAGATAATGACCTGTGGGGATGACATACCTACAAATGTCGTTTAGAATGAACTTTTCCATTATGGATCCAAGAACGATAGTAAGAGGTATGGCTTCTACCCAATTAGTAAAATATTCTATGGCCGTGATTATGAAGTTATGGCCATCCATTGATGAGGGAGATAATTTTCCTATCAAATCTAAGCCCTATAAGGAAAAGGGTCATGTGGTTGTAATTGGTTGTTGAGCCTATGCTGGTATACGGATCTCATGGGAGAAATCTTGACATTTATGGAATTTATGCACAAACTATACCATGTCATGTTACAGTGTGGGACAGAAGTAGCCCATCTGATGTATTTTCTGAGCAATGGCATGGCCACCAAAGTGACCCCCACATACCCTGATACATGACTCATAAAGAATCTTCTCAGATTCTTCTACTTTAACACATCTTAACAACATTTCATCAAAGGATATATGATAGACCACTTTGTAGACACCAAAATTGGGTCACACTCCCCTTGGTCCCCTTTCGAGTAACTAACTTAAATATATTCACCTAACCATGACCCCTTTCACCCCATATTAACATTAATTTAATTATCTACAATTTAATTAATTCCCATTCTCACAACATTTATTAATTTAATTACTTTAATTAAATTAACTTACACCTCACCTAGACACCTCATCATAGACCTATTCATAGCATGTTTCCATAACTAACTAAGACTTAGTCCTACCTACCTTAATTAACTAAGACTTAATGCAACCCTAAATCACATGCTTATTCTTCCTCTAACCATATTACCACTTATTTAAGCACCAAACACCATGTTAGACCCAAAACCAATGAGAAAAGATAGAGCAAGATAGCCAAGAGATGTTATTTTTAGTAAGCCTAGATTTTCCCACCTTAACCGATACCGGTCAACCCTAAATTGACACCGGTCATACCAAAACCATTGTCAGTTACCATATATTCACTTTGGTAACCTTGTTTGAGAGGTTCACCACATTCCCGAGTTTTGGTAGCAAAGGATATCTGCATGAAAGCAAGAACTAGAGCCCTTTCACACATCCAGATAACCATAACCAGCACATCAATTGATCAGAAGGTATTTGCATTCATGGTAGCATTCTAGGAGGCACTGCTGCGACACTGACCACCATTTCATATATTAACCATAATTATTATCTAGCCATAAAACCCGCAACACCATTAAGTGTGTTCATAACCTGCATCATTTCATCTTTATTCATTTTAAAAGGTTTCTTCACCTTTGTTCTCAGTATCTATTTACATTTTCATCCAACTGTTATTACCATCCACAATCATATAATCACCTATAAAAAATTCCTGAATATCTCTGATCACTCCCAACACTTCCACAGACCTAACCATTCCCCATACCATCTATGTTTAACCACAGACAAACCCACAATACCAAGATTGATTGATTTTCTATCATCCCTCCTATACCGACGCCGGTTACCCATGACCATTGTTGGTTCCCTCTAAACTGTCATCGGTCATACCTGACCGATGTCAGTCTCTATATTTGGAAATCCTGCTAGTAATAGAAACCTAAGAACCTTAACCTAAGTAACCCAAGCTACCTAGAACGTGACCCTGACCTTTCCTAGCACCTTAACCACTTACCCTACTTCTAGATCTGATTATAACCTAGCCTGTTATGTTAGATTTTCTTATTGTATTTGGGATGAGATACCTAAATCATATTAACTACAGTAGGAAATTGTTCGTTTACATCATTTCATGCATTGGTTTGTATTAAATAGTGGATTGATAGCCGTCAAGGAAGTATCACACTTCCTAGATATAGCATATGCTAGATAGCCCACTGACATATATTGTTTAACTCTTATTTTTTGGTCTTGTTTTGTATTTCAGGTAGTTCCTCCTACCCAAAAGGAGGATCTTGCAATCAACATTGGATCAAGAAGTCAGAATTCACGCAATAACATCTAACTGACCATCACAATAGGTATTCCTCCTTGTTCCATACCCTTATCTATTTCGTCAAAAACATAAAGAAAATAGTGAAACATTTTGGCACGCCCAGTGGGACCCTCTCTTGGGGGCATTTTATTTGTTCATATAGGGAAAAAAAATTTGTGTGCTTCTATGTTTTCTAAAAAATACATAGTGAATCTTCTCCCTGATAATATTCCTTTCTTCTAATTTTCTAAACCAAATTTTTCATTTGGTGCTTAAAATGAATCACTTATTCCTTCTTGCATTACATTAGTGAAAGAGCATCCCTCTTCCTGTTCATCACTTTCTACGTCAAATATCACACTTTGATTTGGGATTTAAACATTTGCATTTCATTATGATTTGTTGCATTATAGCTCACATTAAAATTGAGGGTAACCTATACGCTGGGAGTCATGCCCAGCTGATGGTTGGCACAATTGATCTGTAGAAAGCACTTTCTTCTCTCTCTCTCTCTTTGCTAAACTGTAGAAATTTGAAATTTGCACATCTTCTTAAACAACATCCCACCTGGAAGAGATTGTCAATGATCACATGATCTTAAGAATTGACAGTGAGCACCCAACTAGTTATCTTTGTCTAGTCACCCATCAGAGGGAAGGACCACCCTTGCCATAACATAACCTGAAACCTCACCATTAGATTTCCTTTTTCATAGGACTCCTTCCTAGATAGAAACTCTTTTCAAAATTCACATGTCAATCTTAAATATAATAAGCTAAAACAAACATAAAATTCACTTTTAGGACTGCGTGTTTTCTTAGCTTTTTTCTTGACTTGTAATTTGAGGTGAGTGGATATGATTCTTGATTTTTTATTTTTTCCTTTCACACTCTGTCATCATAGTTGGAGTATTATGACTTTCTATGAAGTGTGTCAGGGCCTCATCTTATCATCCCCAGGCTTCTGGGTTGATTCTTCATCCAATTTAAATTCACCAAAATCCATTTTTCTTCATTCTTAATATTTAACAGTAACCGGCATTAGTCCAATGACCATTGTCATATTACATCTGAATGTCATCGGTTTACCTAACTGGTGTCAGTTTCTTGTTCTTTTGGTCTATTTACTCAAAGAACACTCATCTCACCTTCTATTATGTTTAGAGTCTGTTTGTATCATTGTACTCTTTGTATTCTTATAACAGTCATCAAATACAACTTTCCTATCTGACACTCATCAGTTTATACCTCATCTTGTGAGACTATTTTTATCCCATAGTAACCGATATCGGTTCATGTAACCATCATCGGTTATCCCTAAACCGTCATAGTTTTGTACAACCGGCGATTGTTACTCTAGTTTGATCTTAATCAAAACACTTACCAACTTTCCCTTTCAGAATCCATTTTTTATCATCTATATTGTTCCCTGTGTCATTTACATAGTACAATTCACCTGATATACTTTGATTCACATGGTGTTGACTCACAACCAAGCCAACTCTCTTTTATTTCATAGTAGCCTTTAGCCACTTCCACCTAGTCTGTCACCCCCTTCTATCCTGTCACCCATGGATCCTACTTATCCTATCACCATTAATAATGGTGATGAGGAGTTCACAATACTCCTTGATCAGAATCTTGCTGCCCTTCATTACTAGCTCACCCACTCATCTACCCAAGATTCCTCAGGGCAGTTAGTATATGGAATTCCTATATCTATTCCTCCTACTCTCGCCCCCACCTCCATGTCACCTAACACCAGCTTAGCATTACCATCATCTAATTTACCACCTTTAGTGTCTTAGCTTGGCCTCACACATGCTATGACTGTTGTGTCTACATCATCTATCACACCCGCGTCATCAGTTGACCCACCGATCACTACCTTAAGTATAGCCCCATCTGCACCCACGACCTCATACATACCTATTACATTGAAACCACCCCTAGTATCAGCGACTTATACCCCCTTTCACTAGTCCACAATCTTTTTCCCTAATCACCACTAGATTCATTATGTCTATACCACCTACCTACACATACTACCAACAATCCCTGATCTCATCTACCACTTATTTTTGTTATGTTCCACCTACATATTTTCCCCCTTCACAGTTCTCATACTCAACACCACCATACACTAGCATGTCACCCACCTCATACATTCAACATCAACCCCCATTTACCACAGGAGGTGCCAATTCATCACAACCCATCAATGACCTCATTAAAATGATGATGGAGAAGATGTAGACACTAGAAGCATATGTTTCGAGCTCTCATAACTCCTTAACCTATGATGAAATCTATAATGAGCCAATCCACCCATGCATTCCCATACACCCATACCCTGCGCATTAGGAAATGCCTAAATTCAATCATTTCAATAGTAAAGAAGACCTGCAACAGCACTTGTAGTCATTCAAACATCTATATCTTATCCTCCTCAGTCTTGGGATTCTACTCCTTTGATAATTTAAAGTGACCTACCAAAGGAGTACTAATCGTTTTAGAATCCTGCATACTAAACCTTTCTAAGACCTTCTTTATGTACTCTTCTTGAGATAATACCAAATTCCTCTTCTTCCTATTCTGAGTTATTCTCATACCAAGGATTTTTTTTTCTGCCCCCAAATCCTTCAAAGTAAAGGAGTCACCTAGCTAGTTCTTGAGTACCTTTATTTCCTGGATCTTCTTCCCTACAACAAGCATATCATCCACATGCATGCACAAAATAATATAATAGTTGTCAACAAATCACTACACCCTTCTAATGGATAGAATGTTTTTAGGACATTCGGTGTGATTGGGACACATGGGATCACCTCTCAAGTTGTGGGACTTTGGCTCGAGGTGAACCTCCAGAGAATTCCAGCTTCCTCTTCCTGAACTAAGTGATGTACTACTCCTATTGTAATAAAATGACCATCTAATCCTAGGCTAACATATTTATGAGTTTTAAGGAAAGATATTTTACAGAAATGAAACTATAATAAGGGCGGTGATGCACCAAATAGTGGGATGTTTAATATCTGGAAGGGTTAATGTGGATAGGATGTTTGCATCGTTGGCCACCTTCACCTATTGTAACTTGGAAATGATACCAAAAATACCACAAACCAAGGCATACGTTCCTTTGTTAAACTTGAGCATACATAAAGGATAGATGAAATTTGATTCAACATGCAATTAATTTATCATGAGGAAAGAACACATGCACATGTCAAACATCTATTCCAAAAAATAGGAATAATGATAAGATGACTTTAACAACCGAAGGAAAATAATATTTTCACAACTGACATAAATATAATCATATTACTCCCTCACAACATGAAATAGATAACCCGAGATAAAGGTAAGCTAACAACTCACACTAAGGAACCATACATTCACAATGTAAGCATTGATTAACCATTCAACACAATAAATCAAATTTCCGATGGCAAGGTATAACTCTAAATATAATTGAAATGTTTTAGAAATATCTGAGGCACTCTTCTAAGCTTGAAGAGTAACTTCACACCCAAAATGATCTATCCCTCCTCCCTTTCTAGCTTGAAGTATTCAACTATTTATAAGTTCTTATGCTAAGCCATTACAGTTAGGCCTTTAACTAACATTTTACTACAAAAAGAAATATCATTAAATTAAGGGAGCATGCTCCCATGAAAATTTCAAATTTTTTGCAAGGGTGTGACTCAGTCAACCATGCAACTTCAACCAATCTAGAGCTTGGATCTGACCCTTCATGGCCGCTCAACTTTGGCTTTGTTCATCTACACCTTCTCTTGTAAGTTTATGTTGGTATCCTTCCCTCACAACCATTCGATGCTTATATTCAATGAAGTACTTGATGATTCCCTGGATTTCTTCATCCTTTGAGACATCGGCCAAACCAAACTGATGAACCTCATAATCCCTTTGTCGGATGATGTATTCATCCCGAAAATGAATCCAGATATCCTCAAATTGGGGCACATCAGCACTAGACTGACCTTTTTCACCGAATTTACCCCAATAATCAAAACTAGTTCATGGATGAAAGGTTTGCAAGGTCACTTTAGCCATTTCTACATCCACATTTTTGGCCTTAGGAATATTTAGGTAGGTGTATCTACCAATTGAAATAGGGAAATTCATTCCATCTTTGTGGCACTTGTTTTGAATTCGATGATAATCCAAAAATTGTCGAACCAATCCTAATAGAACCCATTTATCAATGGGGAACCTTGGAAATTCATTGGGGGGGACCTATGAATCCTGAAACCGAATGTAAGTGAATGTAGGGAACTGTAAATAGATGGCTCCCCACTCATGCACTTCTTTGAAGGATTCATCAGAAATCCTTCAGTCATATAACTCCTTATCAAAATAGTAGAAGATAACTGCAAAGAAGGCATCATTTACCCTACAAAAATGCCTGCTCCCTTCACTCAGTGTGAGTTGAGTATAAAAATCATAGATTTGGGAGGTGCTGTGAATACCTTTAGTATTCAACCGAGATAAATCTCTCATAGCAGTGGCAACATAAACCAAGAAGGATGTCATATAGAAGATGTTTGTGGAAATCACTCTGCTTAACTGGTAACAAATGGAGCAACTGATATGCTCTTTCCATCGAATAAATTCCTTATTTTTCTTGATGGTAGAGATGTACAAGAACATCCATTCCAGGAATTCCTTTGCAGAAGGAACACGTGAAAATATTCTTAATATCACAATAAGGTTACTGACCTCCTGAAAAAAATCTGACCGATGCATGGTCTTTGAAAAATTGCCAAATATTTCTAATCTTCAAATCCCAAAAAGTCTAAGAGGGAGAAACGGAAAAATTTGAGAAGATCTTTGAAAACTCTGAATGCTTGTGGAAAATCAAAATGTAGAAACATGGTGGGCAATGAGTTTGTCATTTCAAGAGGTACACAAAGGAGGACCAAAAGAAAACAAATAAAGAAAAATGAAAATAAGAGATATCAAACCAAAAGGAAAATAACCAAGTAAAAATACCTCGAGAATGATGTTGAAAAGTAAAAGAAAACGAAATGTCAAAGAAAATTGTTAGGTAACAAATGACGAGTATGAAATGAGTTTAAATATAAAACCTGACATTAATGGAAAAAATCTGATCTGTACGGAGGTTGGTGAAAAATTAATTGCATGAAGGACTTCAAAAGATTGAAATCCCAAAATTCTGAAATTTCAGAATTTCGGGATTTCAAACTTCGGAGATTGGGAGATGAAAAATGTGAATTGGAAATGAAAAGTTTTGAAACTCGAAAGCCTGAAAGTTTGAAAGTTCAGAATTTTGGAGTTTCGAACTTCGGAAGTTTGAAAGTAAAAACCTCAAAAATGACTCAGAGAATTGTGAAACCTGAAAGCCCGAAAGTTTGAAAGGGATTTAAACAAAAGTGCGACAAAAAGTTCTGAAACCTGAAATTCTGAAAGTTCAAAATTTTGCACTTTCATACTTAGGAAGTTTGGTTTAAAAAAAAATTCAATTACTAAGTAAAAACTCTGATTCCCAAAAGCCCAAAAGTTTGAAATTTCAAACTTTCAGGGTTTTGGAATTCAGAAATTCACAAACACAATTTTTCGCAATTAAACTCCAAAAGAGAAAATTTCTTAAATCCAAAGTCTGAAATTTTGAATCGGGACTTGTTGAATTTTCAATTTACATCACAGAATACCCATACCGAGGATTTTCTCAAAACTTTTCTGACCACTTTTGACATCTTCTTCTTAAGGTAGAGTAAAAATTTTAACAATAACTACCATTAAGAAATTTCTTGATGTACACACAATGGTCTGAGTGACACTTGGAGTAACCCTACTCCTACAAAAAATTGTCAAAACTCTTGTACCAATATCATGGAGCTTGTTTTAGGCCATACAATCTCTTATTCAATTTCCACACTAACCTCTCCTTCCCTTTGACCTCATAACCCTATGGCTGTTGCATATACAACTCCTCCTCCAACTCACCATGAAGGAATGTAACTTTCACATCCAACTACTCTAAGTGCAGGTCTTCTACTGCTACAAAACCAAGAACAATCCTAATAGAAGTCATTTTAACAACAGGAGAAATTTTTCATCAAAGTCTATACCTTTCTTTTGTGCAAATTTCCTTACCCTCGACCAAGCCTTGTATCTTTTCCTTCCTCCATCTTCCTCTTTGATTTTGTACACCCACTTTTTCTACAATGCTCTCTTGCCCTTGGGTCGCTCCACTAGATCCCAAGTCTAGTTCTTCATAAGAGATATATGCTCTTCATCCATGGTCTACTCTAACTTCTTCTTGGCATCTACCTACATTGCTTCCTTAAAGTACTCTGGATCTGCATTTTCAGTGAGCAATAAATAATTCAAAGATGGAGTAAATCATTCAAGTTCCCTTCTTACATTAGAATACATTCTCACCTTAGGAGTTTGGGGTTCCTGAGGAGTAGGTTCCTTAACTGTTTGTGCCAGAACATGCTACACCTGAACTAGCCCCTTGGACACCTTGTTGTCTAACATTGTGTATTCTTTCTTTGATTCCTCTTTTTGTTCCTACAACTGATCTTTATACATGAATTTTCCATTAAAGAAAATATCTCTAGACTGAAATATTTTATTTTCCTTAAGACTCCAAACACGAAAAAACCAAAGTCATCCTCACCATATGTAACAAAGTTTCATTTCTCATACTTATCCTCTAACTTGGTCCTATCATCTTTATCAATGTGAACAAATATCTCACATCTAAATACTCAAAGAAATGAGTAATCAATTTTCTTACCAGACCAAGCATCCTCTGGTATACCTCCATCCAAGGCCATAGAGGGTCCTTTCTTATTAAGATAAATAGTTGTGCTTACCGCTTCCACCTGAAACATGAGTGACATCCCCACATGTAACCTCATGCACCTAGCACGCTCCATGATTTTCTTGTTCATTCTCTCTGACACTCTATTTTCCTGTGGAGTATTTGGAACCATTCTTTTCATGCGGATCCCATTTACTGAATAGTAATCAAGAAATTCATTGCTATAATACTCCCCTCCATTATATAACCTGAGAAATTTTAACTTGAGACTTGTTTCATTCTCAACCAAGGCTTTCCATCTTTTGAAAGTTTCAAACACATCATATTTCTTTCTAGTACAATATAACCAAAATTTTATAGTTGTATCGTCAATGAAAGTGACATAATAACATGAACCACTAATATATTTTACCTAAGTCAGCCCCCATACATCTATATGAACTAACTCCAACTTACCCTCCTTCCTGGTAGGTCTAATCTTGAGGAATCTCACCTGCTTATGTTTCCCAAAAACACAGTCCTCACAAAAGTCCAAATCTAACTCCTTTAATCCAAGCAACCTATCCTTTATAATATTCATGCCCTAATGACTCATATGACTGAGTCTCTGGTGCCACAAAGTTACATCTCCATCTGCAGAAACTAAATTACAACACAACACCATTGGTTAAATACAAATTACCAGTTTTCTTACCTCTTATAACCACAAGATCTCCCTTAGTAACCTTCCAAGCATCCACTGTAAAACTAACTGTACAACCACCACTACCAAGCTGACCCGTTGATATCAAGTTTCACCTCAACTAAGGCACATTCCTGACATCTTTAAGTATCCATGTGTTCCCATTCTACATTTCCACCCGAACAAAAACTTTTCCTACTATGATGAATGGTTCATCATCACCAAGATATATATGTCAAAAATCTCCTTAAACAGAATCAGTAAAGTAATGTCTATGTGGGGTGGCATGGAAAGAATCCCCTAAATCTAACACCCAAGACTCAAAAATATTATCTAAAGAAAGAATTAAGGCATCCTGACAAACATCACCTGCTCCCACATTTACCTCCTTAGTTTCCTCCTTCTTGTTCTTCTTATGCTAAAGAGACCATCAATATTTCTTAGCATGACTAACCTTCCATTAGTGCCAACATTCTAACTTTCTCTTGGACTTTGACCTTCCGTGATCATTCAACTTCCCATGGTTACCTTTCCCTCTTTTCTTTTGTCTCCCTCTACTCTCCATGATCAAATCATTTCCAGAAGTAGAAGAATCCCTTGTGCTCTTCCTTCACATTTCCTTGCTTAGGATCACACCTATTACATCCTCAAACTTCAGCTTTGAATTATTATAGAATGAATTACTTAAAACCATAACCAATTTTTTCCAATTATCTGGCAAGGAGAAAAAAATCAACAAAGCCCTGACCTCATCATCAAAGTCAATTTCTAAAATTTTTAACATACTCACAACCATATTAAATTCATTCAAATTATCAGCAACAAAACAATTCTTAGACATATTCATATTAAATAACATTTTCATTAAAAATATTTTATTATAGGTAGAGGGTTTTTCATATAACTTCCCCAATGCACTCATGAGACCTTATGCAGTCTTCTCCTGCGATATGTTGAAAGAAACCAAAGATGCAAGGTATAACCGAATTTCCTCGAGCACCTTTCCATCCAAAAATTCCCAATCCACATCCGACATGGTTGTAGGTTTCTTTGTTTTTCCAACCAAAGGAACATGGAGGTCCTTATAATATAAGTAATCTTCCATTTGCATCTTCCACAAACTAAATTTATACCCATTAAAATTCTCAACCCTCGATCTTCCCTCATCCACCATAGCTCCCACTCAAGCTAAACTTTCCCTGTGATTCACCAATTCAGAAAAAAAAACCATCAAAGCTCTGATACTAGTTGTTAGGAACTAGAGAACAAATATGTGGAAACAATTCCTCAAATCATAGCAGTAGGAAACTATTTAACATAATCACACTTTCAGAAATATATGAACATAAATAAATAATGTAAAAAATAATACAAGACGATATTTAACATGGTTCACCCAATGTGGGCTACGTCCAAAAAGAACTTGCTCAGATTTTATTATCAACAAGAGTAAAAAAACTCTCACAGTCTTCTCTAAGTTATGAACTCACAACAAAGTTCCAAAGATGCTAAACCACATCTAAACCACAATTGACACCCAATTACTTAACCTTGATCACTCTTGATCACCTCTTGATCACTAAGACTCAATACCTCTTAAAAACTCAAGATATCTTCAAGATACCCTAACACCTCTATTTATAGGATTACAATCCTTTTAAGAAGTCCTAAAGCCGACCCTAGAAGTTTGAAAGTCATAAGCTTTCAACTTCCCACTACTGGAAAAAATGTCACGGTGTTGACAGCTAATAAACATCAACTTGACAACCACGTTACAATATGAAAAAAAAGACAACTGTAGAATGCTCTTGAAGTCTCCAAACTTAACTATTCGAACTCCAACACTTCAATACTGATTCTAGAAGACCAAAAATAGGCTCCACACCCAAACAAGTAACTACATCACCTTAAAAATATCATCCAAGAAATGTTAGACAACGAAGATTTAGTATAAGATAACCCAAATGCACCAGCCAACAAAAACCTACATATCCTCAAAAATCCATTCCCTAATCATGCCCCATCTTCTAATCAAGTTGGTGAAGCTTCAACTAATGATGATATTTTCCATGAGGTCCATGCTATTTTTGAGGACATACCAGTCATTTCCCAATTGCATCCTGTTCCTTACATCGAGGAAATCCTAGCATGAGCTCCCCTACCTATAGATGAGCTTGCTTAATCTACTTCTCCACCCATAGAGGACCCCCCTTCATCTTCTTCTTCACTTGCGGAAGAACACACGAGCCTACTTCCCCTCTCACTTCTCAAACTAATGAACAATCACTAGTAGTAACTCTCCTAACCATGGGAGATGCATGTCCATCTCATATACCATTACAAGGGGAGCCTACCTTATCTACCACATCTCACCCATAATATCCCCTACCCATAGGGGACTCTTTAGCAGCACCACTGCCTATTAGTTACCATTCCCTCTTAGATTTTCAAGACCCTGTTGACCTTCTCTCATCCCTCTTACCTATAGAATTCAAGGCCAAAAAATTCCATGTTTCCCAAACATATTTTACAGGGATTGCTACTAGATCAGCATTGGCCCCACCTACAGCATTACCATTTTCACGCCTGATCAATCATTTGGATTAACTTGATATCTCCCTATGTTGGGGACATCTACTTCTTCCTGTTTCAACCCAGATATAGATATCACTCACTGACACCTCAACAATTTATTTGAAAGTGTTTCAAGCAAACAAGCCAAATATAACTATGCCCATTAGAACCACTTTTGCATCGTCATTCGCTCCTACATTTGAACCTTTTCCTATGACCCAACACATACCCACACCTATATCATCTCCTTTACCTAGACCTATAATCACCTTAGAGTTCGTGCTGACATCAAGCCTTGCTCATCTACCCATAAAATTAGATTTAGCCTCATATTCTCAAAACCACACAAAACTCATCCCTCCACCTAAAAGGACGACCCAACCTTCTAGGCCATGTACACTAGTCTCACCTATCACACCTTTTTCACCTTCTCCACTTCCATCCATCTCAGGACCTCATCTGTCAACTATGCCCAAACAACCCCTACCCTAGTCAAATAAAAAACAAAACAACCTTCTACTTCATCACACTCTCTTATTAAACCCAATTTACTAGCACAACAAGCACCCTTGCCATTACATGTAGCTTATTTACTAGCTATACCCCAACTGATTACCATAACTCCATCACTACCTATGACACTTTTTGGTTTAATGCCTATACCTCCCACCCCGACTTCACTAACCACTCCCACCGTACTTCTACTATCCCCATGGGTAACCCATTCTCTTCCATCATCTTCTTTACCTTATACATCACACACGTCTTCTGGGTAATCCACTACCCTCCCAAAGGGTGGTCAAGCCTGCAAAACCTCCCACTACTAGTAAATCCACCGTGCCTTTACCCAGGAAGGCACAACCCAAACCCAAAACCCTACCACCTACCAAACTTGTGGTTCACCTTACTTATTCCCCAAATCCACCTCTTCTAACATCTCTACCATCACCTTCACCCACCATTCAATCCAAGCCTACACTCACCTCACACTGAGATCCATTGGCAGGGTCATACGCCATCATCTTAGCTAACCTCTTATAGACCTCTCTCATCACATCACCACCACTTCGACCATATGATCCACTTAAACCCAAACCAAAAGGGTTCGACAATAGCAAAATTTATGCTTACAATCATGTGCTAGGGTATGATGTAGAGAATTGTAACACTTTTAAAATAGTTCTTATTCAATTATGTCCTCTAGAAATAAATTTTGATAATGATGACCTTCTTGATGAAGAACCAACTCTACCTTCTCCAAACACCCATCATTCTTAGTTGATACTTATTCAATGACCCATATCTCAAGCCCCACAACCTTTTTATCCACCTCTGAAATTTGAGATCAGCATGGTCTATATCAGAGAGTTATCCAAAACCCCGTCAAAATGCCAGTGTACCTTACTCATTTCACAAGTTTTATATTCCCCACTAGGATTTTGTCTGTCATACCATTATACCTTTCATGACACACCTTCCCCATCTACATCTCTTCCTAATGTTAACATGATTCACGTTGCCACTCATGCCAAGAAAGATAAAGGAAAAGAGAAAGAAACTAACCTTGTGCCCAATATACCATCCACATCCATACCAAAAGTCACCATTCGCAGTCCCACATATGCTATCTCTAACAGAGGTTACCCATCGTACCATGATGAAATAGTTGCACCAATCCTCCTTAAAATGTCTTTTTATGACCTCGTTCAAACTTCTAAATCTCTTCGAAAAGACCTCATGGAGGTCCTCTAATCCATTGAGCTTTTACCTAATGATCCCACACTAGTCTCCTCTATCATTACCCCTCACCATGTAGCCTCCCTTACCAAATCACCTCCTTCTTCTACGAATTCTTCCACTAATCATGTGGCTTCCCTCACCTTCTTTAATGAAGAAATTACACCCCTCCAAGAAGATGACCCTGATCCTGCCCTCTTTATCTGCATCTATATCGATAATATACGTGTGCAATACATTATGATTGATGGGGGCTTCAACATTAACATTATCTCCTCCCATGCATACAACCAAATGCGCATACCTGATAATTACATGAATAAACACCCAATCATATTGTGGTCATTTAATGACGCTGTCACTTCTACACTTGGCATCGTTATCCTTCACATTTGTGTAGGCCCTTGTACTATTCCAAAGTTATTCTACATCTTAGAGGGGGAGTTTCAGTATAAATTGTTACTTGGAAAACCTTAGATCTATGTCATGGGATGTGTTCCTTCAAATTTGCATTGATGTGTAAAATTTGAACATGAGGGATATACCTATACCATATCAGCTAACCGTTCACCATTTAAAACTTGTAACATGCTATACCAACCTAATGATGTCTTTGTACCAGTTAGGGAACCTACCATAACCACTTCTTCTTCACCCATGACCCCATCTACCAACATTGCCACTACCTCCCTTGCACCTAATCCCTCTATTCCTACTGCTGCCATAACCTCTACAACTGACCCATCTGTTAGTCCATTCACTTATCAACCCACCAACATTTATTCCTCATCCCAATCACCCAGTGATTCATCTATTCTTGCCACCCACATACCTACTACCGATCCCTTAGAAAGCATGTTTCAAAATCTCACTCTAGGGGGAGTACTGCTTATATAGTATCAACACATTCCTTACTCCGCAAGACTACGGTAACCTACACCAGCATCCTCATTATGACCATCGCATAGGTGAGGTCATTCCTTATGGTCCTCCTCTCCTTCACTCTAACTTCACATATGGGGGACTTGATACCTCTACCTATTTTCTTGAACCACCATCCCAAACATGCCCCTTTTCCTTTGACCTCCAATCTCTCACCAACCACTTAGCTCACACTTTCCTACACCGTTGTTCTTGGAAAGGCTTTGGATTTGGTCTCTATGAACAAGGTTATCATACCGTCATCCTGTGTACCACTCGTAAACACAAAGACTGTAGCAGTATTGGATATGCTACGTTATCCTCCAAGAAGGCCCGTGTTTAACTTATTCAAGACAACAAACCTTCTTCAACTTGTCCTTCCACCTCACCACCTTCACCCACGGAATCCATAGATCCTGAATCTATTCCTCCTAACTTGTTTTTTCTTTGAAAACCATTTCCTTGGGACCTCTAACTTATCAATGCAATGGTGGGGCTCCCTCCTCTCTTCCTTTCCTGTATCCTGACATGATCGATGATGATACACCTTATATTAACATTGTTCAGTGTTATGAGGATGAATCTATCCTCACTTACCTTGGTGCTAAAGAATCTTATATTCACTGCTCCTTGCCTTCTGAGACAAAAACCATGTTGAATGAATCAACTATCGAAGTCAACATTAACACTCAAGAAGACCCACACATTCTAAATATAGGCCAATCTTTAGATATTGTTGAACAAAAATCCATTACTTCTTTCCTCTGGGATCATAACAACATTTTTTCTTGGTCATACCCTGACATGCCCGGTATTTAACCAAATATTGTGGTCCACAATATCATAACTATTCCTGAAGCCAAACATGTAAAGTAGAAGCTCCGTAAAATACATCCTTGCATTTCTCTTCTTGTCAAAGAATAACTTCAATGTCTTCTCTCGATTTCCTTCATCTTACCCATCGATTACCCCCAATGGATTTCTAATATTGTTCCTATCACTAAACTGATGGGGACTCCAAATCTATATAGATTTCCATGACCTTAACCTAGCTTGACTAAAAGATGACTTCCCTCTACCAGGTATAGACCATCTAGTTGATCTCACTAGCAGACATGAGATGTTATCACTCCTGGATGGTTTCTCGGGTTATAATCAAATATTACTCACTCCAAAAGATCAACACAAAACCACCTTTATGACTCCTTGGGGAACCTTCTGCTATCGAGTCATACCTTTTGGCCTTAAAAACACTTGTTCTACATATCAGTGGGCTATGACCTATATCTTCCATGACATCATGCATCATATCTTGGAAGACTATGTAGATGACCTCACCAAATTCAAACATCGAGCTGCACAGCTTACCATTATCAAGGTCATCTTTGACCTTCTCATCAAGTATTTGGTTCACCTTCAACCTAGGAATTGTGTCTTCACTATTCTCTCATGTAAGCTCCTTAGAATTATCATTCCTTTGCATGGCATAAAAGTCAATCCTTCAAAAATAAAGGCTATTCTCCAAATGCCTCCACCTTATAACCTCCACCAACTGCATAGATTGTAAGGAAAATTTCAATCTATTCACCGTTTTATCTCACAACTTTCTGACCGATGCTAAGCATTTCATCATCTACTCAAAAAGGATGTCTCCTTCAAATGGGATGATGAATACCACAAAGCCTTTTCTACCTTAAAACAATACCTTCTCTAATTGCCAGTGCTCACTCCTCCTAAGGATGACCAACCCTTTTACCTATAAATTTTTGCTACAGATGACTCCCTAGGTGTGATGCTTGCTCATCGCGATGCACAACATAGGGAACAAGAAATTTATTACATAATCCATACCCTTTTAGACTATGAAACTAGATATACCCATGCCAAAAAAAATTTATTAGCCTTAGTATTTGTTGCCACCAAACTCTGTCACTACTTACTCAACCAAAATACATTTTTCATCACCAATACTGTCCCCTTACATTATATGTACGCCAAACCTTACCAACATCAACATGCTACATGTTGGCTCATGCTTCTTGTAGACCATGACCTCAAATTCATTCATAAAAAATATATCAAAGGCCAAACCATCATTTACCAACTTGCAGATGCACCACTCTCTTGAAATTAGTCTTCTAAATTCAATTTCCCTAGCGAATCCATTGATACCTTATCTTTAGATGATACAACTTAGCAGATGACCTTATTCTTTGATGGTTCCAATTGTTAGCGTGGGGGTGGTGCATGTGTTATCCTCATTCCTCTTAAATGTGAAACCATGCCTTTGTCTTTTAAATTATAATTTTATTATACTAACAATATTTCCAAATACGAGGCACTCATGTTAGGTCTCCAAGCCATCATGGCCTTAGATTTTAAACCAATTAATATCTTTGGTGATCCCCAACTGGTTGTAAACCAATTCAATGGTATATACCAGTTTTGTAATGAACTCCTTCAAAAGTATAAGCATCACACAGACATACTTTTGACTTCCTTTGATTATTATGACCTTCAAATTGTTCAACATTCCACCAATAAGTTTACGGATACCATGGCCTATCTTGCATCTCAGATACCTACTTCACTTAGTGACTCCAAAATCTTTATCATAGTACAAAGATTGTAGTCACCTTCTTACCTATTTGAGGATGTTAACCTTTTCAGAACCACCACAGCTGACCCACATGACCTTTGGTATAATAATTTTTACGACTACCTTTCCCTATCCATTCTACCTCCTGATCTTACTCACAATGGACAATGCGCTTTTCTCAAATTTTTCCCTCACTATGTCATCCTAGATGGTCTCCTTTATAAATGTAGCTTTGATGGTATCCTCTTGTGATGCCTTACAAGTTCTGAAGTACCTTATACCATCAAGGAGGTTCACGGTGGAATCTATGGAGGTCAATTCAATGGTCTAGTTGTCACTAAATGCATCCTTCACCTGGGCTATTATTGGCCAACCCTCAATTGTGATTATTGTGACTACGTCAAATTTTGTATGATATTTCAACAACATACCAAACTTCATCACACACCTAGTCATTCCTTACAGGTCGTTTGTGACCTTTGGCCTTTCTCTCAATGGGGTTTGGATCTTGTCAGAGAGATCAATCCCCATTCTTCCCAAAGGCACCAATGGATCATAACCGCTACTGAATACTACACTAAATGGGTACAATTTGTTCCCCTCATCTCTACTAATGCCAAGAAAATATGTGAATTCATCAATCATCACATTATTTGTCACTTTGGTGTTCCTCACCATCTCATCACTAACAATGGAAAACAATTCAAAAAAAAGACCTTGCGGAAACTTTGTGATGCCTTTGGCATTCAACTTAGTTTTTCTTCAACATACAACCCACAAACTAATGGCCAAGTAGAATCAACTAACAAAATCCTAAACATAATTCTCATGAAAGTAGTTGATGATACTAGGAAGAATTGACACATGCACATTCCTTTCGCCTTATGGGATTATCACACCAGTATTCATACCTCTACTGCTGCCACACATTTCTCTATGGTCTATGGTACAGAGGTTGTCCTGAATCTTGAATTCCAGATTCTTTCTCTTTGTATCTCACTCAAAGATATGCTCAATGATGATAAATTTCACCAGGACCATTTGGCACAACTTGAGCTCTTAGACAAACATCATCTCAATGCTCTTGACCATCTCAAAATATACCAAACACATATCAAATGTGCCTATGAAAAATGTGTCCATGAATAAACCTTCCAAGTTGATGAATTTTTCCTAAAATAAAATCAACATGTAACCAAAGTAGAAAACAGTAAGGGGGGAAAATTTTCTCCTAATTGGTTGGGACCCTATATCATTACACATGCTTATGGATCGGCTACTTATCATTTGTCTTTAATCAAAGGTAAACCTGAACCTGAGCTCCTTTATGCCTTGCATCTTCAACCATTCTATTATTGAACTTAGTCTTATATCACTTTCTATCTATTTAATGTGTGTCCCTTGCGCCTTCCACCTTCCATATCCTTATTTTAAGGATCAACGACTAAACAAGAATCGTGTGATTACCTGTCACCTTTCAAACCTTATCTTCAATATGAGTACCCTGAATCTACTCATAGCTTGATTCTCATGGATACTTTTCATCTTTTTCAAGATGGAATCCCATGGACGTTCATCACTTAAAACCCCTCTTTCATAATCAAACCTCTATTTGCTCCAATCTTGTCTTCTAAACAAGAGCTTGAACTTCTTCTATACTCTTGTCCATGACTTAAACATCTGCAAGAAAAATAATCTCAAAATCAAAATGGGATTCATCTCCTTGATTCAAAATTCTAGCAAAAATATGATTTCCTAAAAAAGGGACATATCTCTATCTCCCTGTTATAAATGGACTTCTCCCTCGAAGGACAGTTATACAAAGCAAGCCATAAAATGTATATAGTATATCATCAAAAGAATACTACCTAAAATATTTAGAAGCTTTCCACATCGATTAAATTTATGAAGACCTCAAGGACACAATATATTCATCCCACATAGACTTTCCGCATCAATCACTCTATCTAAAAGCAAAAAAATAAAAGAAGGAAAATATAACATTTTCGTCATGGACTTTCCTATTTTGATCTTGGGCCTCTTGTCAGGACGGCATGCTACCTCGCACTCATCTTACCATCAACCTAGATTACCTTCACCTCACCATCCTTTTCACCCTAATGTCCTGTATGCTCAAGGGATGTGTTGCAATGGTAACATTTTGTGATCATTTGACTATCTTCACCCTTAGGAAAGTTAATTTTGCACCGCTTTTAAGGTCTTACGTTCATAACCCACTCTTCGGTACGATTGACTTGTTATTGTTCTTGTCAATTAGGTGGCTCTTTTGTCATCTCTTAACATCATTCTTCATTACCTATTGATTATCCTATACAGGACTAGACCATCGACACCTACATTTAAAGATTCCCCTTTTACCACCATCGCCTAACCCACTTAATCCCAACCACACCTATGACCTACACTCAATCATGCCTATGACTTGGACTTAACCATGCCTATGACCTACACTCAATCATGCCTATGACCTAGACTCAATCATGCCTAAAACCTACCCACCCATTCCTCTACTTTATCATATTCTTCCCTAGCTTATGGGAGAACTACATCAGCCTGAGGTCTCTTTTCCTTGGGACTATCTAGGCAACACTTTGAGGGCATGGAGCCCTTGTAAGTTAGCTTGTCCATTCTTTACCTTAATCCATTTTCTCCCATTTTCCTATTCACATTCTACCTTAGTTTCCATTGTATATCAATGATTGGACATTAAACCAAACAAACACCAGTTAACAAACATACCTACCAACCATTTTTCTACACATCATCATAACATTCACCAATTTATTATTTCATATTTCCACAATAACAGATATTTGGAAATTTAAACCATAAAATGTATATACATCCCCATTTTTTCCCTTGTTACCAATAACTTGGAACTTAAATCACAACCATAAACCATGAATAAACCATGACTAAACTGACCTAGCTCAACCACACCTCTGACCTGACTCCATCATGCCTAAACTAACGTTGACTCAACCATGCCTAAACTGACCTAACTCAACCATGCCTATGACTTGAATCCATCATGCCTATGACCTTAACTCAATTATGTTTGATTTACTTAGTTTCCATCACATACATAATAACAATGGAAATTATAATCATAAGTACAACATCCATATCATCGATGTCATCATATATATAATAAATCATCTAAGTTTGTGTTTCCATAAACATCTATACATAGATGCCAAATAAATACAAGTATCTCTCAAGTACAACCTTAAAATATTCAGAACGTAGGCTACTATAATAATCAAAATCTCAAAAAATATCATGTATAGCCTCACTATTATTGGCACGTAGGCTGGTATATATCCAAATATATAATCAAAATGATGCCCTCAATCATCTACACATCTAGTATCCATACCGGACTCATCTGTCTCCTCCTCCTCTTCTCTAGTATGGAACCCTGCCAGTATCTCTCTACCTTGTATGGGTCTCGGTGCCACCTCTTCCTAACTCATGGTTGGGCCTAGCCTCCGTGAGCTAGTACCCTCACCCTGACCATGTCTCTGGGCTCGGCGGCCCCCTGTACTCTCTTAGTTGTGGGTGCAAGAGCTAGTCCTCTCACTCACCACTCATTGTGCTTTGTACTCAACATAAGAGGGGACATCTATTCCTACAGTAGTTAGTTGGTACTGATACCACCATGCCTCATTCAGGGAATCCATGAATCTTTCCATTGGTATTATCTGAGGTAGACCCATTGGTCTCAGATCATGTACCTATATCATAGGGCCTTTTCCTACTGCCACCTGTACCATAGGACCTTATCTCTGAGCCTGTGCTAGTGCCTGTATCGGTGCCTCTGTCATGACCTGGGCCTGTAGGGCCACAATCTGAGCCTATGCAATGACCAACTAGCCTTGCCACCCTGTTACTTGCACTTATAGGCTAGCCACCTGCCCCCTATCTCTATCCCCACCCTGTGTGGGTACTGGTCCTAGTGTAATTTGGGCCTATAGGGCTACCACTTGGGCCTGTAATGTGGAAACCTATGCCTGTGACCCTTTCAACTACCCTTGTAAACATGTAATCTAGGCCAGTAAGGTGACCACCTATCCTGTAGTGTATCCCTCTAAACTATGAGGGTAGCCAAGTTTGGTTGCCTTGGCCTAGGTGGTGCTGCTCATATCTAGGCTACCCACCACCATATGTATGCATCTATACAACCTACATCATTGATCTTCCATATCACTGGCCACTTCTCCTATCTTGTCAACATTGTAGGTCATGGTGGAGACATAGGTCTCTCCATGTCATCCCTCTTGTACTATGAGAATGGTGGTGGCACATCCTGTAGTAGCTCAAACTGTCATCTCAACCTTTCAACAGGTATCATCTCGTGCTCACTAGAATGACACCCCTCTATCCACCTTAGTAGCTATAGCTCATCCAACTCCACTATCATATACCTGTATGAGAGGAAATCCACATACTGCCTCCAAATAATATCAACCCTATACAACCCCTCCACCATCCGTTTATATTATGCCACATCATGTGCAGCCCTGACTTCCCTGTGTTCTCCATGACTAGGCACCCACCGCCTATAAAAAACAATGACTAAACCCACCTCAAATGCATCAGTTTGGGAAAAACCAACAAGACGAACACATACGATGTGCACGTATGCCCAATAATGTAATAGGAAGGTACAACATAAGGTGAACCTCCGCAACCTCCCGTAGCTCCCTATATAGCTGCACCAAGAATGTTGGTGCCCAGGAAAATCAGGTCCGCTCCATCATATCCAGAAGAACCCCCATGATTTCTCATGGGAATATCCCACCCTCTAAATTACGTAGTGAAAAATAACACACTGCCTTCATGATCAGAACCACTAGCCTCATCTCCTCATGATGGGTTGTATACATCGCTCCATAGCTCAGACTCGCACTATGGTACATCAACTCTTCCATCACCTCTCCAAAAAACACTACTATTAGCTCCTCTGATGCTTCGAATGAAATAGAATACACATGTTCCCCCACTATATGTAGCTATAGGATCCTGTAAACATCCTCTAGGGTGACTGTAATCTCACCCGTCGGTAAATGGAAAGTGTTGGTTGCGGAATTCCATTTATCGATGAATATAATCATCAAACTCGAATCTTAGGCTATGTGCCTATAGCATTGGATCCCAATCAACCCCACATCTGTAACATGGTCCCACTCCTCTGTGGTCATGCTTCCCTTTGTAGCTAGCAATAGAGGTGGAATTCTATCTCTCATCTACAGCTGGTCCTAAGAATACATCCAAAAAACTCCACCATTTGTTAAAAACTTCTACTGTACCCTACATATCTCTTACCTGATAAAACCCATTCCCCAACCTCTTATTATTTCATACCCCATACCCAAACCCCAAATCTAAACCAACCCCTACCAACCCACCTCATTTATACCTACTACCTTAACCATTCTCACAAAACCTTCCCTTACCTCTTATTGCATATCTTTCCCTCCCACCCCATCTCTTTTATTGACCTCTTTTCTCCAAAACTTGACCGGAGTAGGTCACTGTTGACCGGTATTAGTTTCTCTTGACTGGCATCAGTTTCCTCCTACTTGACCGATGCCATCTAGGGCCAATCAATGTCAGCCAACCCATGACCGATGTCAGTCTCTGCCACATTTCCAAAACCTGAAACCACCCCCCCCCCCAATTTCCAAAAAACTTGACAAAATTACCCTAAATCCCTACCCCACCCTACCCAAAATTAACCTACACTCCCAACTCATTTTTCACCTTCCTAGGACCTCCCCCTTCCTCCATTACACCAATTTTAATCCCAATTCAAAAACAAACCCCCACCAGACAAGGTTTTACCAAACCTGATTCCCATCCCCTATTTTTTAAAACAAATGCATATAAAGGATGAGATCCTACCTTGTCTTGGAGTCATCAGCGTGGTGAAATGACTAGCCATTGTGCTGGTGGCCCACCTGACCCCTCTCCCACCTATTTCATCACCAAATCCACTCCTCACCTCTAACCAATCAAATCGATCACATCGCTCTCTTAAACCCATCTACCTAGCTCGTCTCATGAACTTGTGACCTCCACCTCAACCCGATATAATGCCTTTTCTTTCTCTCTAAGAAAAGTGCAAAAGGTCAAACGGATTTTTCATTTTCTAAAAAGTGACATGACAACAATGATTATGTAAAATATGGAATTTTTACTTTATAAACCCAAATCAGCTTGATTGACATCGGTGAAGTCATGCCCTACTAAACCGACGTTGGTTATGTGTCGTTATTATCTATACCCCATTTTTCCCACTTTGACCCAAATTCACCATTGCATGCCACCTTTTGACCTTAGCCACACTTATTGTAACCTACCCATAAGCCCATATTACCTATACTTTTCCTTAATTACATTTAGGGACTTGTTATTTTACCCACACCATGGTCTTACCCGTGTCGTGACCTATATACCTTGACTTGAACCACTTTTTGTGACCTTTGACTATGTGTGCTCGATGTACCTTGCGACATTGTTACCCGTGTTGTTTTGCCTAACAACCTTACCTTTCCTATTGTCATGTTGTTTATCCTAATCCGACCTTTTGTGTACCGGAACATACCTAAATGTTCTTACACCTAACCTACGTTGTGTTTCTAGACCATTTCCTATACCTTGGATACCGGAATCACTTCACCCTTGTTTGGATAAACCTATCTACCTTGGACGATGTAGAGTTTGCAAGCTCTTCAACTTGGTACCGTGCCACAGTTTATACATGTGCATGCATTCGACTGCCACTACCTTCTACCCTAGCCCATTTACCTGTTTACCTGATTTGACCTCTACCCTTTACCCAATATTCCCACATCTACACTCATGCCAACTTACCTTCATTTTCACCACATCCACATTTTATCAAACCACTCACTGATTCTATGTTACACCTCATCGGTTCCTAGTTCGAGGGGGATCACCTCCACCCACACTTGGGATAACCACTTCCTATTTTTGTTAGCATCGCTTACCAAAACAACCTACACAGAAAAAAAAGGGAAAATGTAGACACCAAAATTGGGTCACACTCCCCTTAGTCCCTTTTCGAATAACTAACTTAAATATATTCACCTAACCATGGCCCCTTTCACACCATATTAATATTAATTTATTTATCTCCATTTAAATTAATGCCCATTCTCACAACATTTATTAATTTAATTAAATTAACTTAAACCTCACCTAGACACCTAATCATAGACCTATTCATAGCATGTCTCCATAACTAACTAAGACTTAGTCCTACCTAGCTTAATTAACTAAGACTTAATATAACCATAAAATGACATGCCTATTTTTCCTCTAACCTTATTCCCACTTATCTAAGTGCCAAACACCATCTTAGACCTGACATCAACAAGAAAAATATAGAAAAAGATATCCAGGAGCTGTTATTTTTAGTAAGCCTAGATTTTCCTACCTTAACTGACATCGGTCAACCCTAAACCGATGCCGATCATACCAAAACCCTCATCAGTTACCATATATTCACTTTGGTAACCTTGTTTGAGAGGTTCACCACATTCCAGAGTTTTGGGAGAAAAAGAGATCTACATGCAAGCAAGAATCAGATCCCTTTCGCACATCCAGACAACCATATCCAACACTACAATTGACCAGAAGGTATTTTCATTCACGGTAGCATTTCGGGAGGCACTTTTGTGGCACTGACCACCATTTCATAAATAAACCATCATTGTTATCTATCCATCAAACCTACAACACTAGTAAGTGTGTTCATAACCTGCATCATTTCATCTTTATTTATTTAAGCATTTTCTTCACCTCTGTTATCAGTCTCTATTTACATTTTCATCTGACCGCTATTACCTTCCTCTAAAACCAACCATTCCACCACCCACAATCACTTAATCACCTATACCCAATTCCTGAGTATCTCTGAGCACTCCCAACACATCCAAAGACCTAACCATTTCCAATACCATCTCTATTTAACCTCAGAAAAACCCATAAAACCATGATTGATTGAGTTTCTATCATCCCGCCTATACCGACGCCGGTTACCCATGACTGTCATCGGTTCCCTCTAAACTCTCATCGGTCATACCTGACCGACATCGACCTCTGTATTTGGTAATCCTTCTAATAATATAAACTTGAGAACCTTCACCCAAGTAACCCAAGCTACCCAAAATCTGACCCTGACCTGTCCCATCACCTTGACCACTTACCCTACTTCCAGATGTGATTATAACCTAGCCTGTTATGTGAGATTTGTTTATTGTATTTAGATGAGATACTTAAATCATATTAACTACAGTAGGAAATTGTTATTTTACATCATTTATTGCATTTATTTGTATTAAACAATGGGTTGATAACCATTAAGGAAGTATCAAACTTCTTGTATCTAGTATACACTAGGAAACCCACTGACATATACTGGTTAACTTTTCTTTTGTGGTCTTGTTTTGTATTTCAAGTAGTTCTTCCTAGCCAAAAGGAAGCTCTCGGAATAAGCATTGGATCAAAAAGTTAGAACGCATGTAACAACCTCCAACTGACCATCACAACATGTATTCCTCCTTGGCCCATACCCTTATCTGTTTCGTCAAAAACATGAAGAAAACGGTGAAACACACTTGCTCCTTAATAACATACTTAGTGGCTATAACACGTAACCACCTTCTTTGTTACAATGTTTCCCCTTCTGGGTATGTATGGTCCCACTATAAAATTAATGATGTCAATGTACCATGGACATGCAAAAATGGGAGGCCTGGTTTCAACGAAATACACACACTCATCGGGGAAGTCTAGATTTACTAGATCACCTCCATCTAATGGGTTATTAGCCAACCATTTAGCAATGATATTTCCTTTGACGAATTTCTGATTTACAAATGTTAACTCAAACTCACCCATCAAAGTTACGAAGCACTCGAATTTATTAGATAAGGACCCTTGTGTGAGGAATTTACACAAGTGATCTTTTTTGATAATAACCCGTGTTTCTTGATTTAGCATGTAATGACTTAAGCACTTTATTGTGAAGACTATATCAAGGCATTATTTCTCTATCTATGTGTAATACATATCATTTTAAACCAATGTTCGAATAATAAAATAAACTACATATTCTCATTTATCATCATCTTCTTGAGCCAACATGCAAGCTAGAAACATACCTAGCTCATGAAAATAGGATCAAGGGGAGATCTGACCCAGGTGACATGAGTGTGGGAGGAGACACTAAGAATCACTTAACCAACTTGAATGACTCATTTCATTCTTTTTTCTAATCAATGCAGCAATCCTTTTTAAACAAATTGTTGATTGGATGAATAGAAAAGGTCAAATCAGGGATGATCCTTTAGATTGCACTGAGTTTCCCAAGAAATGATTTAATGTCAGACTCTTTAGACGGTGGAATCATTTCCAGTACAACCTGAATTTTAGCTAGGTCTACATAAATCCCTCATGAAGATATGATGTATCACAAAATATTGCCTCCCGTTACACCGAATACACATTTTTCTGGATTCAATGTGATGTCGTATTCGATTAAGTGAGAAAATATGACACGAAGCACTTCTAGGTGATTGCAACACTTTCTAGCCTTAGCTAGAAGGTCATCCACATAGGATTCAATAATTTTATGAATAAGGTCATGGAATATGTTTTTCATTGATCGTTGATAGGTGGCCCTAGAGTTTTTAAGCCCGAAATGGCATGAAAATGTAACAATAGGCTCCCCAAGGAGTTATGAAAGTAGTCTTGGCCTAATCCTCCTCAGAGATTCTAATCTGGTTGTACCCAAAAAACCCATCCATGAGAGACAAAAAATAAAAACCAGTTGTGTTGAAAATAACATCGATGGATGGAAATGGGAAATCATATTTGGGGAAAAGCTTTGTTGATATCTTGAAAGTCTATGCAAATGCAGATCTTTCCATTCTTCTTGAGAATGGGGATGATATTAGACATCCATTGCGAGTAGTAAATTGGCTTGATGAACCCTACCTAAAGGAGTTTCATCACTTCTTCTTTCACCATGATGGCCCCTTTGGCTTCATGGGCCTTAAATTTTGCTTAATTAGTTTGGCATCTGGTTTGGTGACGAGGTTGTGAACTGTGATGTGTGGTGCAATTCTTGTCATTTCATTATAGCTAAATGTGAAGGAGTTTTGATGTTACTTGAGGATTTGGGTATGTATTTCTACCTCCTCTAGAGTTAGAGTGGATCCCAACTTCAAGATTTTTTGTTCCTCCTCTGTCCTGATGTTTATATCGATCGTTCCCTTGATTAAGGAGGCATTTTCCTTGAATTTAGGTGGGGGCAGGAAGGTAACTCTAAATCCCCTTCTTCTTCTACCTCATAAATTTAAAGATTCTTTTTGGGGGAGGATTCAATCATTGGGATTTCCAAAATAAGAAGAATAATGTGCAAATAAGGAAATATCATCCTTGTAATAAGTAAGATGTAATTCTGCGAAAGCATTTAGATACCCTAGAGTTACTTTATCACTGTCAACTTGGTCTGAGATGAAATATTCATTCCCAGTTTCTATTTATCTCAACATTGGGATTATCATTATCTTACGAACCAAGGGTTCAACACGAATCGAGACCATGAAGTTTGTGTCTTCCATCTCACTACTTGGAGTGATGCACGAAGCAAAAGTTGCTATAGAGTCTGTGGGAAGGTTTTATTCACATGGAATTTATTTAATTAATATGAAGTCAAACCTCTTCATTAGGTTTAACACTGTTGTTTTGTAGAGTTGTAGATACTCATCTCTAGTCTCATATACTTCAGATATTTGATTCGCGACCAGTTGTGAATCACCTAGTACCTAAAAATTAAGAGCACCCATTATTTTGGATATAATGAGACCAAGTAGAAGAGCCTCATATTCAGCCTTGTTATTTGTACATTCGAAGTTTTATTTGAAGGCAAAACGTAGAATCCTTCCCTCAGGAGAGGTAAGGATCACACCTACCCCAGCACCAAAGTGACATTTGGCTCCATAAAAATGTAGAGTCCAACATTTACTCAAAAAAATTGACATCGGATCATCCATTATATCTTCTTCCTTTACCTCAGTCACTTCGACCATACAAACCTCATATGCTGGAAGAGAACTGAGTCCTAGCATATGTCCCATACCCATAGAATCAAAATGGAGGAGAATAGTCAAATCCTTCTCCAATATCTTGGAAAAAAAAATTGTGGTTCTTAACGATGTTTTCTCTACGATGACGGTTTCATCCTTAACCTTCAGAATGCCCTCAACCAATCCCATGACTTTTAACTCTATTTTAGGGACTATCCTCTCTTCTAGAACTTGGCTTGTAGGTTTATTTAACTGATTTTTAGGAAGCTCAAACTCAAATTGGACCCTTGGCTTCTTCTTTAAGCTATCCAAATGTATGCTGAAGGGTTTTGGATCACCCTGTGCCACAAAGACCTTCCCCTAAATGCAGGAATGTGACTTCCTAAAAAAACGTGAAGGGAATTTCCTTCATGCAATGGATCTAAGAACAGTGAAGGATCATATTATAGTTGGTTTCCCGATCTATAATATAAAACTTGGTTAGCAACACCTTAGGCCCAAGGGTGAATGATAATACTATAGTTCTGATTGGCATTTCCTAGAGGATGTCATAACCTCTCAGCGTGTTTCACGTTGAGGAGAAATTATTCTCCCTATAACCTAACTTATGATGAAAATATAAGGGAACTATGTTAACTTCTACCCCATCATCAATCATCACATGCTTTATATAGTTGTTTTAAATCAAAACTTGCAAAAAAAGTCAGATTATCCTTACGATCTATTTCAGCATCCATGTGCATCTTGTTGATGTTGAATACAAATCCAACATCTCTTTCAGGCTTCCTTGGAGGATAAACATCAAAGTATATGTGATTTATTTACACTTCTAGAGGAGGGGGTGACATTAATCAAATCACCAATACCTAGCATTTCTAGCAAAGTGGCTCTGTGAGTAAGGGAATTCTTTAATAGATCTAAGAAGGAAATGTGAGAAAAAATTCTTGGTTAAATCACTGATCAGGTCATAAGATCCTACTAGCTTGCCTAGTGTATCACGAATTTCATCTAATATATCCGGATAGATCAGGATTGGATGCAAAGAATAATATTTGGTTCTCATTATGGAATTAATATGAATTTCAGTGTCCAACTCTACCAATCCCACAATTTTTGTTTTTTGGTGGCCACCCAGAGGAGGTTCCACTTGTGGTTTTGACGAAGTTGAGGCTTCACAATCGTTAGTCCCTATTATGATACCTCTGTTTGAACCATTGGGATCTATTCTACTATCCTTTGGGCATGTGGGGAGAGGATCGCTAAATATTTCGAGTAGTGTGTTATGTGGGGATACCGATCACGTGTAGGTGTTTTGAGTTGGCATGGTTGGGTTTGCCAAAAACATATCAAAAAATAGTTGTCATTGATCCTATGGAAAGAGCTATAAAAAATTGTTGCAATCGTGGCATGTCCTTACATCATGTCCGCAAACCCTATGGAAACCACAATATATACTAGGATCGTAATCTCGAGGCCTTTGATTTGCACCTTATTGCGGCCTGAAATCATTATTATTTTTCAATTACTGGTTGTTATAGTTAAAATTTGGGAACCATTGCCCCTAGTTTTGGAATTGGTGTGGATACCCACCTTGGTATGGATTGGGGCCTTGGGTCTACATTTTTCTTAGTTGTTGAAGTTTATTTTGTTGTTGTGGATGATTAAAATCCACAACATTTACTAAGGGTGAGAAGTTATTATTTCTCTGATTATTTCCATTGTTGTTATTGTTGTTGTTTGTAGTACTTGTATTGGGAGAAGTAACAACATTGGGTTTCTTGGGTTGGTCAGTGACACCATCAGTCGTAACCCCACAATTCTTATTAATGATCTTTTTTCCTTGATTATTTCTCATGCTATTAGAGTAATTGGGTTTATGTTTTAGGAGTGATTAAATTTCCATTTTCTCCATGAGTCTTGTGACCATTGTCAATGGATGCATGATTAATTCAGAGAGCACGCTATAGCACCTCTTTGTAGCTCCTTAGTAGGAACTTTTAAACTTCTTCCTTTGTCTTCTTATTGAGGAAGTGGAGGAGAAAATCACAAAGCTCCATCTGATCCATATTTGAAGCACTTGCAGAGGAGTAAAGAACGTATCGCCACCTCTGAATGAAGTGGGTTGCAGACTTGTTATGCTTTTGTTTGATATGAAGGAATTCTCTAATTCTTGTCCTTAAAAGTTTGTCCATATCAAAATCCTTAATGAACTCTGACATAAGATATTTGAAGGAGTGTATTGAAGCCTCTAGTATCCTATAGTACTAGTCGAGATCGATTCCTTCTAGCGTCTTACGGAAAATCTTCGCAACAACCGCATCCCACAGTCCAAAAGATCTTGAATGGTTGTTACGTAAACTTTGATAAAAGTGTTAAGATCATCCTCCCCATTAAAATTTAAGAGGTCAGGAAAGGGTCTTGGGAACATGTCTGCCTAGATGAAAAATTCTAGAGGATCCTTTAGATATTCAGAATAGGTCCCCATTGCATATGTTTCAACCATTGAAGATCCTTGTTGGGGAGGAAGAGGTTGCATCGATTGTTAAAATGGAATAGTGTAAAAAAAAATGGGGGCATATGGCATCCCCTGTGGATGACCATAAGGACCCAGGTAAGTGTACATATCCCCTTGTGGTGATTTAGAGTACATGTGTATGTAGGGGGATTGACCACTTTGATATGGAGTTAAAGGCACAAATCTAGGGAACGTTGCATTTTTGGCTGGCATGACATTTCATAATGCACTTCCCACTAGTGCCTGTTATAGATATCCATATGTGCCGTGACGGGGCATACCTAAGGTACCCATCCCAGTTATAAAATCCTTAGGGTTTAGAGTGCCTATATAAATTGAAAGATTATGTGCTGTAGATACTTGTTCATAATTCAACGGATAATGAGAAGTTATTGCTTGCCCTTCGTATGAACTTTGAGTATTTTGGGAAAGCTATAACTCTTTGAATTTTTCCACTAACGTGGAGATTACATCCCCCATTGGTGGGGTGGTGTTAATTTTAGGTGTTTATTGTTATAATTTTGGAGGTTGTTGAGGAGTGTGGTATCCTACTATGAATTGTTCACTATGCTGCCACCCCTCATTGGTAATGTTTTCATTTGTTGGAGGGGTAGTGTTATTATTTTGAAACAGGACATCACCATGTCCTTACAGCCTGTCAAAATTACGGTTCATATTCTTGAAGAGTTGTTCACTCCTGGTGTATTTTGCTAAGTATTCCTCATCTAGATGTGGGACTTGGTCTGATTGCATACTAATGGGTTTTCAAAACAATAACTGAGGATATGAACTTGCTTCCCCAGTGAAATTCATGTTGTTGGAACTTGATTATTCATGAGGATATGTCTACATGATTTGGTCAAGCTCCTCAATACACATAGAGGAACCAACATTGATTCCCTAAAGGAGAGTATTTTGAGCATTTAAACGATTATCTACCCATGTTGAGAGTAAAGGTGCCTATTTTTGTCAACCTGTTTGATAATTATATATGTCATAACCCAGAAGGGATCGACCATATTCATTGAATCCTAACATATTCAGGGGGTATAAGAATACCCATTGAATAAAGGGAAAATGGAGGTGGATGAAAAGTGGAAATATTTAGAGACTAGATCTTTACATCGGGTTCACCAATTTGTATGAAAGAAAATCAACACGTGACCTTTTTCGCACCCAACTTCTTGAGGTTGTGCCAAGACAGCCTGTGTAGAATGAAATGGATGTGGGTGAGATGGTGATGAACAAGCTAATTGAGAAATCTTATATCTTCAATGCACAATATTACGATATGGGAGTCCAAGGAAGGGAATGGTCTCATAACCTGAAGCAGTGTGATGGATTGATATGATATAATAGCCACTCGGAGACTCCAGTGGATATTGAGCTCTGCTGAGATTCTATTTATTGGTTGGTGAACAAACGGAAAGTGACTTGGAGGCACCTCATATGGATTTCAAAACAATTTTATGGAAGTGAGAACAAGAGGCGTAGTGGAGCCACAAGGAATATGGATGATTTTCCAGTCTATTCTATAAATTCTTAGCTTGATCAGCTGCTATGTTCAATAAAGAAAGTTGTGCAACAATATCAGTTGGAAGTGGTGAAGATTTAAATACCAATTTACAAAAACTAGTGTAAATGTCTAATCAGTCAGTGGGCTCATTGGGTTACGGGACAAGAGGATAAAAACCAAAAACTTATGGAGGTTGTGGCCCTTGTATGGTCATGCGTGTAATCAAACCCTATTGATCCAAAAATAATCATGTTTTTATCTACCTGATCTCAGACCCTTGTATGCTTTAATTATTGTAGACACTTTTCTCCTTTTAAGTAATCAATTTAAAAATTAATGGAATAAAATGAAGACAATTGCACAAAACTTGATTACGGAGTTCGGTAATTGCCTACGTCTCTGGGTTCTTTCGAACCGTTCCACTAGTCAAAACTTGTAAGTTACAATAGTACTTTCACAAGAAAACCTAATGGAATTTCACTTGCCTATCATTTCTCCAGTTCTTCAAAGAATTCCTGATGATTAGTCAAATCGTTCTTCACCTTCCTGATGCACAATCTCCTGCGGCTTCGATTGGCCTTCTCAACGCTATCAATGTGCCTCCCAGCACTTTGGTCGACAATCTAGACTTTGTAAGTCATTAATGTGGCTCAATGGGCCTATTGGGTAGTTTACATTTTACTCCCTATCACAAATATTTCATCTACTATTGCCTAAAATAATAGGCAAATTAACAATATTTGTCTATAGTAATTTTAGGAATTTAATATAGTTTACAAAACTATATTAAAATTTCCCTATTACTAATTCTCTCACATCCCACAAATAAGCTTACAAAATAATAAGATTCTCAGGCTAATTTTTCTCCATTACAATGAAATGGGTTCCCTATTTATACAAAAATAGGGCCCTTAAAATAATGCCTCAAATATTATCTAAGGCTAATATTAGCATAACCCGTAGAAAAATAAATGAGATTATTTCCCATAGTGGCGGATTTACTTTAGGAAGGGATAAAATCCCAAATTCAGCGGATAAGGTGACATGGGTTATTCCACATTTGGTAGAGGATATTGTTTTAGGCTTTATTAAAGCCTTTCCACACATGTTTTAAAGTGTTCAAAGGACCACTTGAGGCATAACCGCCCCCACCTCCTTCTCACGTGGAAGCTTCCACCATGGACTTTGCCCCCCAACACCGCTTCATCCTCCCATCCCCACGTGGACTTAGAAAAATATATGGGGTAGGAATTTTATGTGGGTTTGGATGATTATGTGGGCTATACACTTCACATTAATACATGGTTTCAAAATAAAACCTACCCACTTAGACATGTGGCATGTAAATTGGTTTGTAAGTGGACCTACCTAGTTAATATAAATTCGACCCATACAATGTGGTATAGAAAAAATTAACTCGGTCCATAGCATATAGTCCACTTATCAACTCTCAATAGGAAAATAAATCAAATTCAATTCATGGTGGCAAGCCACGTTGTGGCTTGTGGACCCACCACGTCGGTGATAATACCATAGTCCACATGGTGGTCGGGCTACCCTCCGTAACAAAAATTGAGCCTCTTGTTCTGACGAGCTATCTTGTTATGACCATCGAAGACCAAAGATCGAAAACCAACAAACAACTCCCTTTTCCTTTTTTCCATGTGTCATATTGCCATTGGTCCAATATTGACTTTATGACCAGAGTTGACATTCATGTTGACTGAAATTTGACCGGACATAACTAGAGCTCCTGATGTCTGTTTTTCATGTTCTAATAGTCATTTGAAAGGTCTAGAAATTATCTTCTACACTGACATCATTTAGGGATGTTTAGGGAACTTTAAAAAATTATCCCTTGATCAACTATTTCCAGGAGCAATCTAATAATTGTAGGCTTGATTAACAATGATGTTTAGCATTTTTAGTTGTTATATTTTCTCAGCGTAAGTTGCAGGTGTCCGTGAAAATGTCAAACATAAACTTGTATCAATTTCAATTATCAATTCCGACCCATTGGGTTGTGGGACCAAGGGATCACAAATGTATGTCTTCTCTTATTGTGGACCGTTAATGGTCATGCGGAATGAATTGAAATGTTGTTAATAAGTAAACTACCTGTAAAAGGAAACCTAATCTATGTTTTTGTTGTTTTCACATTATATCAAAACAAATCAATGAAATCAAACTAATCTAATGAAAAAAAATGTTTTTGATCTTTTCTATTTTTTAAACAATGCATCTAATCTAGTAAATAAACTAAATACAAGTAACCAACTGGATGTAGCTAACTACTTGTGCGGATGTGTGAATCTAAATCTAAAACCTTACCTAATTTAATCAAAAACCCTTCCAACCCTACCTCAAAAGTGAATAACAAATAATAACCCTAAAAGAGCTATTATTCCCCACAACTTCCCTAGTAATTTCAAAGAGCAATATTTCTAATGATTTGATCTACTTGTGATTGCCTAATTAACTAAAATGAAAAATTTTACTACTCTTTTGATATGTAATTGAAACTAATGATTTAAAATTGAAAATTTTGACAAATAAATAAAACAAACACACAATTCCAACCTGGAAAAGTGAGAGCTTTGGAAAATCTGGTTGTATCAGTATTTTTCCCCTCAGTTTGTTTCTTTCTTTGTCCAAGTGTTCATATGAGTTCAAGGAATTGGTAATGCAATAACAATAGTAGGAGGATGGAACTTGAGAAATTACATCTTAAAGGTAGTCAGGATGCAATGTAGGTAAAAGAGAGATAGTACAAGAGATCTGAGCTTGGCTATGCAATTATTAGCAAAATTATGGCAGCAATAAAAATACAAGATACAAAAAATTCTCAAGCCTTTTTCTTGAATACAAGTATGGAATATATAAGAATTAGGGTTGGGATGTTCCTTCATGCACAAGGAAAGAAGAGGTAGTTCCAACTAACTAAATCTATTTAAAAATAGAAGAGGGAAGGATAACAAAACAATCAAAACTATTTTTAGATAATTTGGCTCACGGATGCATCCTAAAAGTGAAGTTAAGTGAAGCGTCGTGTGTTGAAAAACACATGACGGAATCTAGAAAAATCAGGTAGGACTACCACCCTACACAGGGTGGCAGTCACGGGACCACCGCTCAGGCAGGGCGGTGGTCCTGACACTGAAGGCCAAAGCAAGTACAAAATGAAGCAAGAAGCTAAACAAAAGTGTGGGAAGGCTAAATAAGGATATCTAAGCTACAAATATACACTATGAATGGGTTTTGGAGCTCGAACACCTTCTAAAAGAACTTGAATCATCATTGGGGATTCTTGTAACCATTTTCCAACAATTTATCACTTGAAATTTTGGGTGCTTACAACATACATGGTACAAACTAGGGCTACATAGCAATTGAAGGTATTTAGGATCATCTTCATGGAACCTTTCTTGTTGATTCGTCCTATACCATTTCTTTTCAGCCCACACGAAAAACTTTCTTTTATGGTTGAGATGTTACCACAACTTAAATTATGGATCAAGGAGATCAAGGCCTATGAATCCACTGTTCATTTACACTATCAATGGGATACCCATACATTGTAATCCTAAAACCCTCTTCTTGTTACACAATCAGTGCCATTTCAGCCTAGGCCATAGTTTCTAAGCTTCTCACCTACTATCCCTAGTGTAGATTACCCTCCTCCACCTTCTACTCTCCCATACCACTTCATTTTATCTACCATTTTCTCTTCCAAACCTAGGTCCCTTCCATAGGAACAAGGAAATGAACTTCCTCTCCCACCACTAGCAAAGCAAAAATTAGTGGAGACCCCACCCACCACTCCTCTCATAAGTCCAAAACCCATTTTTGGAAGAAACTCAAAAAACCATTCAAGGATCGAGCAACTAAGAAGAAGATCTGAACATAGAAAGAAATGATAAAAAACATGGTTAAGTCTTGGTTCTAATGGTTCAGTAATTGATAGAATTCCACTTGATCGTAAATCCTACGGAGGAAGTTGAGGTCTAGGTGCAAATAGTGGAGAAAGACTTTGTAGTGGAAATAGAGTAAGAACAAGAAGATGATAATTGACATTCTATGTTGTCTCTGAATGTAGTATCCACATTGGTACCCTATCTTTTTAGGACTTGTTAATCCATCACAACCTGCATATTAAAAAAAATGAGGCAGAGGCAGCTCAAAATCTGTAAGAAGAGGAACGTGTGTAGGCAAAAAAGTAAGAATCGCCCAAGTACGTAAGGAATTGTAATGGAATATAGTGACCCTAATTTCCCTGCATATATTGATCGTATTGTTATATTAAGAGGTTACATGGATATAATAAAGTCACCATAAAATACAACCATAGCCAAAAGAGGAATCATGGTATACAGGAAGACCTTTCAGTTTTAGAGGGCTTGAAAGAAAAAGTAGGTTATGGAGAAAATTGTAATACTTTCTTCTCCTTCATCCTTTAAATTTTTTTATTTTGAGGACAATTTTTAACTTTCAAAAATTATGTTTGAGAATGAGGTAACACATGGTGAGCAAGTGGCAAACCTAGAAGACACCGTGACATGAGGAAGAACCCCTGACAGAATGTGAATGCCTTTTTGACTTCGAGGAATTCTTCCGCGAGAAAGATCCTACAGAAACCATAACCCTTGTTGCCCCACCACTTATCCTTATGAATTAAAATCATATTTCCATGGGAGTTTACATTCATGGATAACCTATTTTCCATTATAATCCTTTTGAAGTGGAGGATACGTGATCAAATTTGGAGGCTCTTAACAAAGATGTAATCATTAAAGACTTCTTATTGTTAGTTTAGGAGCCTAATATTGTCGATGAATTATCCATGATCCAAGGGTAAAAAGTGTAAAGAGAAGGAAAGTTCCATATCTTTTGTACCATTCACCAAGGTGGCACATTATTTGTCTATAAATGTGTAAAAAGAAGAAAATCAATTTACAGGATGTCATATTTTCCAGGAAAGTCTGCATGAAGACTTTCTTATTCAGATTAGAACTTAGAGAAGTAGGCACATATGACATACCATACCATACCCCATCAGATATCTATTTTCTGTAGAGCTAGAACCAAAGTTGTCACAATAAGTCATGTTCATTTCTAGACATGAGGACAAGTCTCAAAGTACCAAGGACCAGCTACACTATCTACAACACTTCCAGTAGCCTCATGTAAATCTTTTTGAAAGAGTAATTATTTTTTTTCTATTTTATACTTTGGATATGTGGGTGGAGATGTTGTTGTTATATCAAGTTTTCACTCATATGCACAACCATGTTTAACGTCAAATCATCTACATAGCTACAAGTTGTAAGAAAGGTCGGGCTTTGTTTGAATTATTCTCTTTCTCTAATTTAGTGTAGGGTAGGAATAGGTTTTATTTTCTCATAACAAGTGCTTAGGAACAATTTGCATATCTACTTGGGCATGTATGGTTTTTTGTTTTGTACATAGTTTTGGTTCATGTTTTCTATAGAAAAATACACTATGTCTCAGTATGCCTCCCACAATCCATGTTACAGAAGATCATATTTATAGGGAACAATTGTAATCTCCAAGTTAATAAAAATTCAAAGAAAAATAAATTTGATAAGGAACAAGTTTTGATAGTTTCATCCTTTCATTCCTTCATATCAAACTACATTGAACTTCAAGAACCTTCACAAAACTGGAAAATAAGCTCCAAGGACAGTTGTTGCAAAGAAAATGAAAAGTTTCATAAAAGCAAGCATGTTTATGTTTCAGAAGTAGCCCCAATCATCCAATATTTCCCTATGATTCAAAAGTAGAAATATTAATCTCAAATCCTTGCATACTTGAGTTTATTTGTAGATTTATATGGGTTTAAAGGAAGTATTTCGTAGTGTTTCAATCTCGACTATGTGGATTCAAGATAGAAATTTCAAAAGAAAAAAGAAATTCAAGATTTAATAGAGTTCCATGATGTCCATAACTAATATGCATGTTACTCCTAACACTGTGGTGTACCCACACTTGGAGAAATCAATTTTTAGGACAGGTTCAAAAGTTCATTTTCATTCTTGCAAATCAGGATTGTAGAGAGGAAAATCTAAAAATCCAAGATTAAGAAAAATTTACACTCTCACGATTTTAACCTCAATATTTTCTTATAAACATTGGGATTGCAAGCAACAGAATAGGTCCAGGGTCAACAATTTTTAAATCGGTCTCTAGGGTAAAGTTCAAAGGGTCTAGATCAGTTGCAGGCTATCATTTGCAACTCCATGCCCAATGGACATATCAAGGCTACTGGTATAGAACATCTAACATGCAAATTTCCCCACGAGTTGCCAAATTATTATCCATTTTTCCTCCCAGGAAAAATGGACAATGGGGACCTAACAAGGCCTAGGCATCGGAATAAGACCTCACAGCAAAACTCATGGTTATAGAGGAAAATCAAGTTTTTCAAGAGAATATTTAGTGAATTCAAGAGTGAAAATCATATTGAGGAATTTTTTCCTCTTCTGGGTTTTTGACCATTAAGATCAACTTAAAAATGAAGAAATGTGGGCCCACACCTAGCCAAAAGAAAAAAATAACGAGCCTTAAAAAACTCTCACATGTAGTCTCCATGAGACCTATGACATGAAGAAATTTGAAAATTTCCAAAACATAGGGTTCAAGGGTCAAAAATTTGTAATTGGGCCTAATTGAGGCCACCAAACTAAAGGTAGCTTTTTGAGTTGATAGGTAAGCTAGAAATGTGCATTGGAGGGGGTGAGTTGGAGTTGAGCTCGCTAAGTTGCAACGGAGCTATGTTGAGCCGAGTTAGCTCTAGAGGACTCAGCGAAGGGGCCATGTTGGTAAAAATGGCAGGGAAGGCTAGTTGAATGGCTCAAATCAAGCCCTGAGCTCGTAATGGGAGGCGCAAGTGACAAGTTGATTTCATAGGTGTAGTTAGCTAGACAAAATTTAGATCATGAGGAGGCTTCAGAGATTAGTGTGGGGTGAGATCACCAAGAGTAAGCCAAATGGAGTGTGATGGAGAGCTCACTTTGGGGAGCTGTGGATTGATATCGATAAATGGCTCATCATATGGGAATCAAGGTCGTCATATGAGAAAAGGTTAGTCAGAGGGCTGACCTAGGAAGGAGCTCATGCCATCAAGTTGTGGGGTAGTGATTCATATTAAAAATTGGGGGGTCAACCGAATGATGGCCAAGCTCCCAAATCTCAGAAAAATGGTGCATCTGTGGGTGATGGAGCTCCCTAGGCATAGAGGCCAAGTCCTAGAAATGACGAAGATGCAGTGGGTCGAGCCATGGGACCAATTGAGGTGGATAGCTCATTTGGACGAGCTCAAATGAGGCACATTCGGACCATGGATTCGGCCATGAAGGCTCAAGCAATGTATGTAGAGGGATATCTCACCATGAAGAGCCATTAGAGTCACATTAGGGCTAAATCAACCCCAAAATTGACAAGGGTAAAGCTTGGGAGTCGAGATCATGGGGAGAATGGAGGAGACTCTGAAGTCCAAAATTTTTTGACTTCAGAGGTGTAACACTTCTTAGTTCATGAGAGGAAAAACTAAAAAAATGTGAAAAAAATTTTGAATCCCAAAAATTTTGATCTCCGATCAGCTCGGGAGGTTCATTTTAGGTTCAACTCTCCTTTCGGGGTCAACAGTGCACAAAAATTTGATAACTCAGTGACAAAAAATCCAAATTGGTGAGAAAAATAATTTTGAAGTGGAAATGCCCAAAAATAAGAATTTCAGGGAAAGTTGGGTGATGTGGAATTTGGTAAGTTGTTTCAGAATTCAAAAGGAACATGTGTTTTGGGGTTTCAAGGATTATGATATCAGATATTGGTGAGGGAGAAGTCTGAAGCAGTGTACCAATAAACTTTGAAATTCGCTAAACCTAAACTCTAAAACCTGTTAGAAAGACACATCAAGTTGCATTGATGAACGATTCATTTGGGGAGGTTTGGAGTGGGTAGGTCAAGATATGGGGCGTCAAGCTAGTGGTGTGAAGGATTAAGCTGCATTCAATGAAGAGCTCGGGTGGGTGAGCAGAGAACCCTAATCATGGCCTGAATTTAAAATTGAATTTCTTTTGCATCACTTGGCCATTTTTAACAAAATTATTCTTATAAGAAAGGATTTTCAGTGAGGAATTTAATGGAGGTTATAAATTTTAGAGATTAGGAGGGTAGGTGAAGATTAAGATATGTAAAAAAAATTGTGCAAGATGATGATAACTTTTACACTCTTCTATTTTTGGAAATTTTGTAGTTGTTGGAAATTTATTTTTGGTCTCTACAACATGAGATGATTAGGGATGAGAGATTAATGAGTTAGGTGGAGAAACCATGATGAATTTACAAAGCTAGAGGTTATGCCCAAGTCCAATCATGGATTCCATTTCTTCAAGCATAAGGAAAGGTACAATCTAGCAAGGAGTTTGCAGATCTTCCAAATAGCCATTGCAGGAAAATAATGACAATTTATCTGGGGTAATGGAGGAAATTTCAGATTTTTTTTTCTCTCTCTCTCCTCTCTCGAAATTTCTTCTAGGGCTCAGTGAAAAATTTTGGATACTTTGCAATTTCCTCTCCCTTCTTTCTTTTCTATGAGAAACCTATGGAGATTCAAACCTCTCTATTGAACATTGTAATGTAAAATTTGTGTCGTTAGCCCCTCATGTAATGTATTTTATAAACTTTTGGAGCAATAAAAGAAATATGTGAATGTTTTAAACCCTGATTTGTGTTATTGTATCTTATCTGATCTTTCATAAAAATTTAGAGGTTACTATGCATTATTACTTGTTATTGAAAAATCTCAATGGTGTTGTATTTATTAGAAAGTGGGTTTTTAGTAGGTGTTTGGATCTGTGGTACTTGATCACCCTCCCTAATTGGTTTTTTTTCATTCTCATGCATTGCAGGTTGTCCAACATTCCTTCTTGGTGCATCACCTTCTCTTAGAGTATATTTTATTTTTCATTCAATCCTTTTATCCTTTTCCCCTTGGAAAATAATTAGTGTATGATTATATTAGCAACTCTATACACTTTGGAGTAGTTGGAACTAGGTTAGGATAGGAATCCGGGATTCTCTAGAGATCTATCCCATTTCACAAAGTCTCACACTTTACGATAGCTCAATGTTTGAAAAATCACACTGATTTCCCAACCATTCAGTTATAAGCATTCAGGGGTGTTTTGATTTTCCCACAACTACAAGTGAGTATTTGGGGAGAGGCTTTCATCTATGTCCCATTATGTGTTTTATGTAGTGAATCATGGAAATACATCACAACAGGGTCTTACAGTAAGTACAGGGAGTGTTGGCGGTCCTCAAAGGGATTTAGAGGGTGGTGTATGGTTGTTAGGGATATAATACGTTCACTTCATGATGTAATATTTGTATGGGCCATAGATCCTTATCCTTGATGAGATGTACATTGATTTTCACACACACACACACACATAACTATGTATAATATGTGTTGCTGATTTTGATGATTTTATTTTAGTTAATGGATAAACTTTATATATGATGATTGATGCAAAGACATCTTTAAGGTACACAAAAATTGAAAAAAAATCATTCTAACTATGGTTGTGAGTTCAAAACAAGTGTATCAGACTATGTTGAAGGCATGCGAGAGAGAGCTAGGTGGTTAAGTGGTTCAAATTTGAAATTTAATACTTCCCTCCAAAATTTAGTTCAAAATTATAAAGCATGTAAAATGGAAATAATATCTTGCCAATGGGATAAAAGAATTTTTGATGAATGCAAATGTGGTGTTAGGTGTCTAGGAATGTTACATGAGTCAAATGTGGAGAGGTATAGTCTATGGAATGTTTAAATGATGTAAAATTCCACCGTCTTACATGCGCACAATAATTTTTAAAAGTTAGTTAGGGCTGACAAGTATAGAACAATGAGTCTAAAAGAAATATTGATTTGAATGAGGAGTTATTTAACCTCCTATAGGGAGAGATGAATGAGAGAAAGAGGATTCCTTGAAGGAAGGATTTCTGAGGAGGATGGGGTGAATGAAGGAAAGCATGAAATTTTGTGAAAAGTACAATTTGATATATATAAAGCTCTATTTTGTAGTAATACGTTGGATTTGATATGAATGATAATGTATTTTTTGTTAAGAAAAAATATTTACCTCTTCATGAACATGTGTAGATGATTCTAAAACCATTCAGAAGGATTCGTATTGAATTGAGACTTGGTAACTATCTTGGAAGATTAGGTACATGTTTACATGTGACTGTATGACTGTATTGCAAGGATCTTTGGATGTGATAAGCTGATATTTTGTGGTGAAACATTTCATCATGTTAACTTGAACTAATAGGACTGATTGAAAGGACATTGCATTATGTTGAAGTTTTTTCCATTGTGATACTTTATTGCATGCTAGTAAACTACTTAAAACTGAACTAGGACTTTGTTTCTTTTGACTAAGAAATTTTAGATGAATTTTCAAAAGGAAAGTGGTTTGCATGTGTATGGAAGCTAGGGAAGGAAATTAAAATTTTTGAGAATAGAGCATGATTGAGGTTATTTAATGAACAAGAGTTAATTTTCTAATTTGTATGCTGAGGGTTTAAATACCCTGTTTTCCCACGTGTATGTAAGAAATGATTTCATTGATTCATACCATTATCATTTTCATCATGATTTACTGCTAGAACAAGATTAAAGAGGGGTTGAAAATAGATATTGAGGCCAAGTATCAAGCTTTTCAGGTATTTATTTGTGAATATATAGAATTTTTAAGCTACTCAGGCTTGCACAAAGTAGTAGTTAGTGTTTTAGTAAAAAATCAAGTTTGAAGCTCTTAAACAATGCATTTTGACAAAAAACTTAGAAGAAATATAAATGACAGAGTCCTTCAAGATATTTAAAATGAATTTTATGTTTTTATTGGATGTACTTTAAGACGTACATGACATTCTAGAATAAGGACATGGTAAACAGTTTGAAGGGTTGAATGAGAAGGTCAACTAGTGAAGGAAGTAGGGTTTTGAGATGGAATCCAAACTTGACACTTGGTGTATAGATAAAACATGAAAATGGGTGCCCAAATATGTGATGAATGCATTTTGAAACCTTTTAGGTCAAAATATATAGCTTTAAAACTCTTAGGGCAAGGTTGTTAGGGTTAGATGAACTTGAAATGAGAAAATGTGGATTGTGAGATGAGGATAGTGAGTTAGGTCATGATATTTAAGGAACCCCATGATGATGATAAATGGTATTTTAAGATGTTATTACCTTTTTCTGGGTATACATGGAACCTCCCAACAATGATCCTAACTTGAGTGATTGTCTTAAGGACATAAAATTGCAAGTTTGAGTAAGATAGGTGAAAGGATGTTATGTTGATCTTTTGAAATAACATTAGTTGCGGAGTGGTGAAACAGGGTAAAGGATAAGGAAAGCATAGGATAAGGCTAAAAGGCCAAAATCTACTTGCTTTTTTCTAAGAACTAGTAAAGAGAAAATGGAGAATGGTAAGAGAAAGTGAATTTTTCTTGAAAAATGATCAATGGTCCAACCATCTTCACGAGCATCCTAAGAGCATGTTAGTTTTTTTAACGCTTTTATAACAAAGGGTAGTCCCAAATATTATGGTTTGTAGATTTTTGTTGAAAATAGGTGTTGGGTAAGTTAATTTAAACCATCTTTTGAGTGTATCGAGATTCCCCCACCTAAATGTTAATGGTTTCCTTGAGGATCATGAGAAATGTTGTCCTAAAAAAATCATCTCTATGAGATGAAAACATAGAACTAAAAATTTTATTTGTTAATGTCCCGTCCTAATGAGGAATCAATGAGGTTCAACAAGTGGTAACATGGCATGGGAAGGCTAGGGAATTCCACTCAAATTGGGAATTTGGGAGTTGTATAATCTAAAAAAAATAACTTGTGATTCCAAGGGGACACAATAAATAGGGAAATTATAACATAATTAGTGGAGGATTTATGTAGAACCATGTTCACCTTATCTAGGTTAGAAAAAAAATATATAAAAAACCCTTTAGTCATATTCTTAGTTGATTCCAGTTTTTTTCCAAACTGAACCTAGGTTATTTGGACCCAAGAGTGAATAATGCTTTCAAATGGAATCCTTCTAAAAAATTATCGTATCATGAAAAATATCTCAATACAATGACATAAAAAAATTAAATTCATTAACTGGTATTAAGATATCAAGGGTAGAAACATTACCTTGTGGAATATTTTACTCACAAACTTCATTGGTTGCTTCCCTAGAGGCACCATCACATTTTGTAAAAGTTTTAATAACCAAAATATGTGAGTGGGGGTCATTATAAGAGATCCACCCAAATTTATGGATGCCTAAAAAATAAAATAAATTATACAAGAACATGAAACAACAAGTCCTGCAAGGAGTGGTATGACAAGGGATGAATAGTAAGTGGTGGTAGTCATCGAACAAAACATTGCTTCCCTTTCCTATTCATAAAGCCATGGAAATAAAGACTCACATATTTTTTGAATTCTTTCAAATTGTTATCTTGTAAAATTGACAAGGGAAAATTTACAAGTAATCATACCAAAATCCCGTTTTAGTCCCCTGAAAAGGTCTGACAATGTTTAAAATGGCCTAGAATCTCCCTTCTAGAAATCAAGTTTTAAGACTTAGCCATTTTTCAGCCTTTTGTGTTGGGTGCATGAAATGTTGTGTTAACATAGTAAATTATACACCCCTTTGGCATGAGAAATGACATGGCAGCATCAAAGAAGTAGTGCCTTTGGCGCGGGAAATATCATGTCAACATTCTAAAAATTGCACCAAAGGCACTGACAAACTAGTGTCAACACCCCAAATGTTGCGCCCCTATAAGTGTGCCAAAGGTGCTTAAATATTGGTGTTGACACATTCTTATCCATGCCAAGGCGCGATTTATTCCATGTCAAAACCTCACCAACCATGTTAAAGGTGGTTGGTGGCACCATAAATTCCAGGTTTTATATATATAGGCAAACGGTACCTATCATTTTCATGAATTAAAAATTGGGAAAAGTCTTTCCTCTGCACCTGTCAGCCGTCCTTGTTAGCCTCACGTGTCGTCTTTCATGTTTGTGGATCCCACGTCATTCCTCATCTCTTTATATATCCTGGTAAGTGGCTTCTGCCAATCTTGATTGAGGTTTGTGGTTTTTATTTGTTTATGTTAGGTGATTAGGGTTTGCATGTTGATAAGAATGAATATAAAAAAGAGCACATATCATTCCCAAACAGCCAGGTGGAAAACCCCTTCTACCTCTCCTTCTAGATCTGTAAATCTAGAAGAATCTACCTCTAAAAGAAACAAACCCATTTATCCTTTGCCTACTACCTTGCTCTTTCTCTCTCTCATGTCATCAAATCCTATGCAAAAAAGGAGAGAAATAAGGAAATCAAGAAATCGGCCAAACTGTCAGTGTTTTCCAATGGTGCAATTTATATTCATGTCTCATCCAACATAGTCCCCACCATAGCACACTACAAACCCATGTAGCATGAACCCTTCCTATGCAGCTAAAACAAATGCTTAGCATTCTCAAAAGGCATAGGCGCTGGCACAAATACATTGACAACAACATTGTATGTTGTGTAACCCAAACCCGTGCTACGCAAGAAAAACCCTTGGCGCACTAGCTCTTTGTGTTACACCTCCCGTATTTACATTTGACACAACTCACCTCAATGCAACATCTTCCATACCTGCGCCTTGGCGCACTATGAATCCATGTAACACCTAACTTGTCTGCGCCCCGCCAAAACACTCTTCTTGAAGCACTGGTGCCATTTCTATAACACCAACATTATAAGTTGTGTGTTGTTTACTTGCACCCCATGCCCCCTTTGGTGCCAACATTTACATGTTGACACCTTCCCAAGTGTGCCTCACTATTTGAAGCCCCTGTAACCTACAGTATACCTGTGCCTTGCACCCAAAGGCTTATAAATTGCTCTTTCTTCATTTTGTAAGATTTTAACTATGGATAACATGACGGTTGACATGGCTCTCCTATGTTGGAACTCTTTGATCCTTCTTACAGAAAAATAGCCATCCTTGAGCTCACTCATGTCTTCATCGAGAAAAAATCTAACTAAAGTTAAAGCCAAGTCTAAGTTAATAGAGAAAGAAATGAAATACAAATATCAGAGAGTCAGGATGCCTGACTCGCTTGTATATTGCAGTCTCGGACATTAGAGACTCTAAGCTGGGACACATAGATACGGATGACTTTTGGGCAAGAACCAAACAAGTTACCAATGGCCCATGGATGGACAAATTGGTAGGCATCGGGGCTACACTTTGTAGCAGGACTTCCAGTAAGTGCAATGAACAATTAGTTCATCATGTTAGTGGCCCGTTGTTACAACAAAGACACAAGATGTGTCGAATTTAAGGAGGGAAAGGTGATCATCAACCTCACTGCCCGCCATTTTGAAATAACGTTGGGCATTCCTCACCACATCCATTATGTGGTGGTAAGCCACAAAGAATGATTAAAGACATGGACCGACAATGAAGACAAGTGTATGCAAATGATGAATGAGGTCTACCTAAAAAACAAGAAGGTAGTGAGAAGATGGCCTCAAGTCATCCATCGTAGTGACTTCAATGAGGATTTGAGTGATACTATCACCTTCCTCAGCAGAGTATTTAGGCTTCCTGATGCCCACTAATTTCACAAATGGATGCTCATATATTTAGAAAATATGAGCAAGAATGCTCCTGATCAATGCTTTGGCTGGGGGGATATCATAAGCGATACTATCTCAGAGCAGCTCCAACAGGTTTCAACAACTGGGATATTCTACATGAATTCCTATGTTGTATATCTAACTACATCAAAAAGAGAATTCCCAGGGCTAATTCAAAACAGGGTATGGCTCCAGGTCAAAATTTATGAGTACTACCCGGAGCTAAGGCTCGAGGTCAGTATCCCCCAATTCAATAAAATCAACAACACCTTCTTCTTTGAGGTGATTTGCCTATTGAGGCCAAACATGAGACACACTTAAACCAGCACGAGCATGGTCGCTACCACCAAGAAATGGGGGGCTTTGTTTACACAATTCCCCACCTTCACGTATCTTAAGGCTACCAAATTTTTGGGAGAGCCAACAAAGTTACCAAGGTATGCAGGGCCCAAGATGATTCTTCTAGAGCTATTAAGACAACTAATTACATATCACAAAAAGTGCATGAAAAGGAAGAAAGGAGGAACTCCATTCCCCCTCACAGTTGGCAGATACACCTGCACCTCAATAGGTAAAGTATGGGAAATGTACGCCAAGCTAGAATTGCTGAACTTGAACCATGATTTCCTGATAAGGCCAACCTTTGACTACCAAATTTACCTCCCCAAGGAAAATATTGATCCCATCCATGTCCCAGAGATCAAGGACATATGGATAGATGTGAATCATGAAGTTGAGATCAGGTGAAAGGATCACTCCCGACTGGCTCTGGTAGAGATCATCCACTATGGAGTTGCCATCATCCCAAAATATTTCCAAGAAACTGATCAGGAAATTGATCAGGTTTACCTTGACATGGATGGGGATGAGTGGCCATTTGCAAGTATCGATAGAACTAAGGCACCCAAGACCATAGAAGAAAGGGTCAAGCCCACATTGTAACGCACCGAACATTGGTTCAAATGAAATGGTCTCATCTACCTTGGAGTAGATTTCACTACTTATCCCTTAGGAAGAGCACCTCCAAGTCTAGATCACTAACCAACGGGCAATGGAAAAGATAAAGTTGGAGAGCCAAGCAAGCAGGAGGAAACTCCTAAGAGCCCTCCTTCTACCGTAGAAGAGAAAATAGTGGACTTAGTGTCCCAGGACAAGAAGAAGCGGAAAGTGTTCCGATGGACACATCCATTCAGGATGTTGTCATAGCTACAACTACCGAGGTACCCAACATTCCCTCTTCTACCCCTCCTCCTCCTGTCACTCAAACAACTACTCCTATGGTTATGTCTTCTCCTCCATCTTCCTCCCTTCCATCTCCCTCCTCTTCCATCTTCTCTTCTCTCACGGATTTGTCCCCCAACATTTCTTCCATCATGTTGTAGATCCCTTCCACTCTCATGTCCCTCTCTTCCCCTGTAGTGATACCAAGCCCCATAAGCGTCAACATGTTGGCCTCTTTGTCCATGCCACCACCAAGTGTCTCGACATACTTTCTCATGTCCACTACAGTTTCTCCCCCTCTCACCCCCGTTTCTTCTTCTTCCTCCGGCCCCACTCCCATAAGTCCTAGTTGGATCTCTGACCACCTAAGTCAACATAAGAGGAAGGTCCCCATTATAGCTATAGACTTATCTGTCATTCTGGAAAAGGGATTCAAGAAGTAAAAATCCATAACTCACTTCTCAAAAAGTTCCTCAGGAGAAAGGGTCATGGAGATAGCCTACCCAGATCCCATAAAGAAGAAAGAAGATCTATCTCCTACAGACTTCATAGTGACTCAAGTCACAATTGGAACCTCATCAAAAAGCCTGCAAAGAGAATCCTTGTCAGCTATAGATGCCCTCTACAAGAAACTACAAGAGGCCAAAGAGGAAAAGAGAGTGCTCAAAGAACAAAACAAACATCTCCTCCAAGCTTTGTAGAAAATGGGAAAAGCTCCTTCAGCAACTACTGCAGAACCTGTTGAGACTCCCAGTCTAGAGAAAATAAATGAGTACATAAAGATTGTTGAATAAGGTACAATTGTGTCATCCTGGGTTGAGAAGATCCTCCAGGATGGTCAGGAGATAATTGGCAGGTTTACCCTGCTCCACCGAGATATAATTTGAGAAAATAAAGAGCTAAAAGCAGCAGCAGGTTCCCTCTCCAAGGAACTAGATAACACTAAGTTGCAGCAAGGAACACTCTAGAAAATGGTCAACTGTTCAGCTGATGACCTATTAAAGGTCGGTGTTATCGATCACCTATAGGCACATTATGAAGCTCTCACTGCTTTAGATTACCGGGTCGATCAAATGGAATACATCCTGGAACGAATCGACAAAATCAAGGAAGAAGCCTTGGAAGTTGTACACAATATGGAGAAGACAGTCTCAAAGATGGCTCTTAAGCTACTCAGTGCATCCTATGAATTGAGAGAGGTAAATGATACATTCCAACGCTTTAAGGCTATTGTCTCTCGAGATCTAGAACAAGAGGTCACTTTTGACCGAGAATCCATCAACAAACTCTTGGTCTGTCATGACTTCATCAGCTTTTTGATTAACATCAATGAAGAGTTTGCTAATTTTCTCAACAAGCTCAAGATCAAGAAGGAAACTTGCAGAGTCATTCACGACCATTTTAGTGGTTCTGATCGATATCAACTTCAAGAAATGATCAGCAAGTTTGTAAAATATCGGGTGCAGTGTCACATAAACTCCCCTGAGCCACCGCCGGATACTAAGTTCGAGCCGAGAGACGATGATGAGTAGCTTCTTCCTCCTAGATGAATATCCCATTTTTGTAGAATATTTAAAAGCATGTTGGCACACGTGATGACATCATCCATATTGCACCATGGGATGTTGCCATCCTAAAACTTGCCCCAAATTCAATAGTTGAATTTTAAATATTTTGTAAATATCTTGTAAGATATTTTGTAATTATTGCTTTGCTTTCATCTTCTTCTCCCCTCTAATTCTATAAATACTTGGATACTTGTTGTATTCAAGGGTGGACATTTTTTGTATGAAAAATAGAAAGAGGAGAGAAAGACTTTGTGCTTTTTTGTAACAGAACGATTATTAATATGCATATCAAGACTTTGTGCTTCATATGTGTATTATCTACATCTGATCTTTCTTATGTTAGATCATTTTTATCATTCTATTGGATTCATTCTTTATTTTATCATATTTTCATAAGTATTGCGTTAATCATTTATGCAAGTAAGCTAGGCTCTGTTTACTACCAGCCCAAAGCGTAAACCCTCTGACCTTTCTATTTTGGAATTCATTCCTTTTCTTCCTTCAGATCTATCTTTCCTCTGTTCCTTCCCTCCTACCTTTCTATTCGCAGTCAGAACTACCTCTACTGGGATGATATCCCAAACCCCTGAAGTTAGAATAGTGTAGATTTGCACAGATTCCTGCTTTATAGAATAACAATAAACCAGTTTCACTTTACTGTCTTAAAGAGGGGCTTTGCCCTGCACACTGTTGGCCTGTTTCCCATGACCTGCCTATCCGACAGATTTTCGGAACAACACAAATATATACTTTTAAATGATATTGAAAAAAATCCTTATTTTAACCCTTTTAATATGCTTACATGAGATCTCTAATAAAACTCTTTTATTTGAAACTAATTTTAAATAAAAATATTTTATTTGAAAATAATTTACCTTACTTGTGTGCACTTCTAAATGTCTACCTTATGGCATATATTATTATATGTTGACCCATATTATGGGACATTTGCCTTAATGTGTTTTATAATAAGTTTCAACAAGTGAAAAATTGGTTTTCATATCATTAGAAGTATCTTTTCCTTTTATTTTCTAATATTAATATTTATGATGGTCCATATATTTTAGTTTTCTTCTCATATGATACATTAAAAAGCACATGTTTTCTTGGAAATTTTCTCATGGGAAAATCTAGTTACAATTATCAACATCTAAAGTGGTTATGGGCTTATTGTTTATCATTTGGTGCCCGAAAGGAAAATTGTTCATAAGGAAATTCCTAAAGAAAAGATAGAGGATATGATTCAACCTATTACATTCCATTATAATGTACAGAGAAAAATTTCAGCCACATTAATATCTAAGAATGAAAGGGAAATGAAAAATAAACTTGCTAATGTCCATTTTATTATTGAGGGTGTAATTTATTTTGAGGAAATTGAAAAAGAAGAATGATGTGTTAAAGGGAGATGAAAAAACCATGAAAATGAAAGTTTAAAGTATATGTTTCTATTAGGATTCATAAATAAGAATATGAGAAGATAACAAGCTCTTACACTTGTTTTAAGAGAGTAACAAAAGGAAAATCCATCAACATAATGAGTAGAGGATGGACAAGTAGGAATACACATTTTCACACTTGTAGATTAAGATAAGAGGAATTCAAGGAATTTCTATAATTTATTTTTAATATATGCATCTAACAAAAACACAAATAAAATAGTGCTAGAGTATACACTTACAGATGCAGAGGATAGAGACACATGTTTTTCTTACACATGGAGGAGGAGGAAAATTATATGTTTCTACAAAATAGGAATGGAAGAATAATAAAGGTGGAATAATTAGGTGGAGGTGGATAGTGTATGGCCCAGCCAAAATGTGAAAAATAATATTAGTGGACAAATGGATGATTGATAGAGGAGTGGAAAAGAGGGAAAATTACAGAGGTGCTGAATCTGCTAGAAAGTAATGCCAAGACCATGGGCATTTATGGTCAAACTATTTGTTCTATAACTTCATCTTTATTTATTAGTAAAATATGACATATAAAATCCCTCATGTCTACGATGCAAGTTCATCTTAAGTAAACATGTAATCTTTCATAGAAAAAATAATATTATTAAGTATCAATAAGATTTGTTATATGTATTCATGTTTTGAGTTCTTGGTTAGCCTCATGGACATGTACTAATCATAGGGAGAGAATGTAGTGTCATCATGGTAATAGGATGTGTGAAATACCTATAAAAGTTTTCAAGTTTATGTGAGTTCATGAGTTCGTACATTGAGTTTTCACATGTTGACGCATATAATTTACTCATGGATATATATTCATGTGTTTTAAGGAGAAAACATAAGATTGAGGGGTGAGAATGTTTTTGTACCATATTTTATCCATTAGTATATATCTTGCATAATATGTGGATGATCCTTGATGTATTATTATATTAATGATATTGGTACATTCTTTTTTCATATGGGTTTTGTACCCAGAGTAGTGTACCACATAGATATGTGATATGGGTAATCAATTACTAAATTATTAGTGGGACAAATACATGCACATGTGGGTAGGGAAGGTTACTTTGGTTTATGTATTATGTGCACATACATGTACCTTAATGATAAGGTTGTGTATTTTATGATTGTGGCATGAAGGGATAATTGAGAGAATTATGTAATTAGGTGAATTGTGTATCTATATAATCACATCCCTATACATGTGAAAAGGAGACAAGGGTTGGGAAGAAATAGAAGGGCATGAAAAGGGGAGTGGTGGATGGTAGGGGATCATGTTCAAAAGATACCAATTGTAGAGTAAAGATCAATTAAGAATCCAAAGATAGGGAGAGAAAAATTTGAAAGTTGGAGAGGTTTATGCTAATAGTTTAGATGATTTACGAAAGGCCATAAGAGATGCTAGATCACTGTAAGTTTTATATAAGCATTGTTATACATTGTTACATGATTATAAATCATTTCAATTATAATCTATTTGTTTTTTTGTGCATACGTGCGTGTGCATGCGTACATATGTGTTTTCATACGTGCGTGTGTGTGTGCATACATGCATGTGTGTGCATGAGCTCACAGACCTTTATATATATCTTTTTGGTGGGATAGGGTGTGTGAGTGTGTGCATATGTGTGTGTTCACACACACACACACACACACACAAGTGTGTGATCACACAAAAAAAGTGTGTGTGTGTGTGTGTGTGTGTGTGTGAGAGAGAGAGAGAGAGAGAGAGAGTTCGTGTGTGCGTGCATGTACGTTTGCACATGTGTGTGTATGTGTGCATGTGTGTGTGTGCAGGCATGTCTATTCACGTGCATGTGTGTGTGTGTGTTTTTGTGTGTGTTTGTGCACGCGTGCATGCATGTGTGTGTGTGTGTGCATGTGCGTGTTTCTGTGCATGTTTGTGGCGCACGCGCGCGTGTGTGTATGTGTGTGTTTATTGCTTATTAACTAGCTATGTAATTTTAATAGTTTCGTGGCTATGTTGATCATTCGTGTGTGTGTGTGTGTGTGTGTGTGTGTGTGTGTGTGTGTGTGTGTGTGTGTGTGTGTGTGTGTGTGTGTGTGTGTGTGTGTGTGTGTGTGTGTGTGTGTGTGTGTGTGTGTTTATTTCTTATGAACTAGGGATATCATGTGAAATTTTATTTCCCTTCACTTCAATTATTAGCAGGGATGTCGCTTTCGTGAGCTTAAATTATATATTTATATTTTCAGCTATTTTTATTTTAATATTCTATGGGTGAAGTTTGTTTTCATTTCAATGAGAATTTTAATGTGATAAAGTTGCATGTAAATAGTGTTTTTCTTAGTCATTTCAATTATTGAATAGGATATATTTTTCTAAAAGAAATTTCACAAGAGTGAGGTTTTTATTTGATTTTTTTTTCATTTATAATTTTTGTATAAGAGTATTTTCCTCCATAAGAAGTTTTATGAAAGATTAAATATTTTGAAATTTTCCCTAAACAAAATTACAATTTTTTTTTTGGATTTTTTTTTTATGGTTTTCCTATGATAACAAAATATTAAAGTATTAAAAAATAACAACTACATGTAAGATAAAGCCACACTATTTTAGGGATTTCTTGTTCTAACCTTTTATTCCATAGGTAAAGTTATTGGTATTAATAGTGTCATATAAACAACATTTTTGCGGAAATCATTATATATGTAGAATTATTATCAACCCACACTAATTCTAGATAGAATATTATAGTGTACAAGAAAATCCTTAACATATGCAAGATATGTCATCCTATTTTTAAAAAATGACACTGATAATTAAAAGGAATTCCTATAGTTATTTTTTAATAATAGGATTGAATAAATACCAACAATTTCATCTCATATACTTCTACATTCCAAATAATATTATATAATTTCTGAAAAAGAAAATAAAATAAATAATAAAAACAATAAAAATAGGGTCACATGCACAGTTGAGGAAGGATTGCACCTCCAAATCCATATATAACACATGTACGAGTTACTACACAATAACAAACCTCTTAAATCATTAGAAGTTGAAATAGAAAATACACACATAAAACACAATATTTAATACATAACTTGATTTTTCACTACATTTAATCATTTGAAACATAACACAAAATGATAATAATATTAACATTAAAGAAATTCTAGCAAAAAAATTGTATCATGTACATGTTGCACTTCTGGGTAGATAATATTACCTAAAGTTGGAGTAGAGGTAAGAGAACGTGTGAAATATCCTCAAACATTTGTTATGCCTTCATGGACTACTTGAACTCCTCATTTTTGATATGGTTTTCCAAAGGAAATACTATTATGGAGAAATTCCTATAAAACTTTCGTATATTTCTACCAAGCCTAACAAAGTGAAAAGTCTATTAATAATTTTTGGCACAAACCAATCACACATAGCCTTGATCTTTATATGGTCATTCCACATGTCTTAGGAGAAATAATTCAATCAGCATATTGAAAATATTCCTTTCAACTTCACATTTCGATGTCTTAACATGTTTCTTCTAAGCACACAATATCTTATACATTGTATCGATGCTTGATATAGGAGGAAAATGAATTATTCCAATAAAAAATATTTGAAATAAATGTCAATACTAACTTAGGTAGGAACTAACTACATATGCTTTTAGTAATTCCCAAAATGTCACGATTAGAGTATTACTAAGACCAAAAGGAATGATATAAATTTGTACTAGTGGCTCTTATGATGTTTGAATGCAATATTCTCATGTTCTTCACTCTAAAAGAATATTTGATTTGACGATGAGCGTGTCTTTTTTCCTTAGCCTTGTCATCTTTTAGTTATATCTACTTCACTTCAAATTATTTATTTATTTACTATATATTGTAGATGTCGAATCATTATAATATATGTATATGTGGAATTGGAAATAAAATTGTTAAACCTATTAATATTTTTTTTTTTTAAATAAATTATAATTTTATATATAACAAAAAATGTAACTAATAATAATTGATAGGATGATGTTAGATGTCTCATGTATATTCTCATGTTATGATTCAAATTTTAATTGGTATTGATATTTTAACATTTGAATCATAATTACATTTCCGAATTTCTCCAATGATCAAGTCACCATGCGAAGTGTAGTCAAATCACTTCAAATATTGGTAAAGATATTTCTTCCATTAAAAAATCATAAGAGTAAGTTGTGTATTTAATTATTTAATTTTTTCATTAAAAAATCCAAAGGTTGTCAAATTTCCATGTGAAGTGAATATAAAGTTGAAGAAAAATACCTTTTCAAATGACAAACATGACTCGTGAGCATGAATTTTATAATTTTGATTTCGTTCACACTTTTTCCAAATGAGCTTTTCCTTTTTGTTTTGCTTTGGCGGAGGAAAGTTTAACCAAAATCTGACACCTATGTATGATTACATTTTCCATGTGTATGATCTCTTCTCACCATCAAATATCAATTGATTTGGGCATTTGATCCATATTTAGGGGGAGAGGGGCTAGTAGTGGTACACCCTAAGTTAAGGGTTCCACAAAATTAATTGTTTATCATATGGGATTGTGATTTTTTTTCACTAATATGTAGTTCATATTTGTGTTATCTTATATTTTTTCTTTGGAATGTTCAATTGGAGGGAAAGCCATATTTTGAATTGATTTAAAATAATAAATTTGATTTACACTACAACCCATGGTGGAAACCAATGCTTGAATATGGGTGAAAATTCTTGAACATCGAATTTTTTTATACTTGTAAATATGTGAGAGGTCTTACATGTCATGATGTGATTAACTACTCTACATATATATTATGTCAAAAATAAATGACTACTAGATAGTAATATGAAAACTATTGGGTATTGTGTGATCAATAGTCATGTTAACTAGATTGAAGCATGTTCACCTATTGACTCCTCTCCCCTAGCAAAATTTCCAATCCCTGTGTAAAATTAATTTCATATGTTTTTTTTTGCCAAGGACTTTATTTTCTTACTTTTCTCGACTAATGCATTTTAGTTTTATTTAGCTGGTAAAGTTGCTATGTGGGGTTTTCTTTCTAGTCATGTGAATTATTGGTCATGCTCTCATCTATTTTTCCATTTCTATCCTGGCAACAAATATTCATTTCATCAAGTTTTCAAGTGAATCTCATTTTCATCTCTCACTTCAATTATGGGTACTTGTAACCTAACGATGCCTTCTTCGATGCGAAATTTTGTGTGGGTAATGGTGTAATGTGAAGTGTACTTTTTTCATTCAATTTAATTATTGAATATGATATTTTCATCCATGGAAAATTTCACAATGGTCAAGTTATCATGTGAAAGATTGTTTTCATCTATCAATTTAACTATTATAACAAATATTTTCTTCTATAGGAAATTTAATAAACGATTAGATATTGTTCAAATTTATTGAAACAAATTTACAAAGTTAATTATAGGATTTTGTGTTTCTTTTGGTTTTTCTATGATAACAAAATATTCTCAAAGCATTAAAATAAACAACCACATGCAAGAGAAGGCCACACTACTTTAAATATTTCTCCTTCTAACCTTGTACCTGTTGATGCAAAATCACAGCACCCCTGGACGCACATCAGGCTTCTAGGTTGATGTTCAGGCATCCAGTGTGATTGCACAACATGGAAACCTCTCTCCAAGCATGGGACTTGTAAAACCGAGAGAGGAATCTCCAGAGAAGGCTGGTTCTTGCTCCTAAACTACCTACCACAAGCTATTCCAGTGCAGGCAAGCTAATCTAATCCTAATCTAACCATGCCAAGGAGACAGAGAGAGAGAGAGAGAGAGAGAAAGGAAAACAATAACAAAAGCCTACACTAAAACGGTGATACACCAGAGAAGGAGAATGTTGGACATCTATCAAAACTGCCATGGGACAAAGAGAGGTGAGCAATGGGAAGGATGGACAGATGCATCACAGGCCCAAGGATAGATTTCACACAGAAAATGTCCCAAAACTCCATGAACACAGCTCCAAACCTGCAATGAACATTCAAACATGCACAAATACCTGCAATGAAGAGAGGCAAGAAGAGGACAAGCAAAAACGAGGAAGGATGGACAGATGCATCACAAAACACGTTTTGTTGCTCCAGAAGTTTGCACAGAACATCATTCCATTAGTAAAAGGCAAAAACGCCATTACAGAGCAAGGGAAGAGGTTCGAACTCCATTTTCAATCCTAGAGAAGAAAAGAAGGGAGGGCAGAGCCGAAAGAATGAACCACCTCTTTTATTTGAGCCAAAACTGGCTTTTACAATGCATGGGTCGAACCCAGGGGACAGAAACGTAGGAGAACGTGCAAGCCCATTCCTCATTGACTGCAGATGCATAAAAACGTCATGGGATACCTACTCCAACCCATACCCTGCCAGGTTTGACTGATTTTGGAGGAGAATGCGATCTCATTATGGTATTAATTTGGCGGCTAAAATGTCACTTTTGGCCGTGCAGAAGACGAATGCGGGCTGTCATGCTAGCATTAAAAACTGGTTGTTGAAAGCGTCACTTCTGGCCATGTATCACGCGTCCGAGCCGTTTCTTGATTTTCTCTCTCCAAAATACACCAAAACTTGAGATTAACCCCAGAATCATGTAGAGAATTTCATGAGCTTTCCGTTGATATAAAGAACGTGGAAATCTGAGCTCTGGATCAAAAGATATGGCGATCTGAAGATTTAGGGCACGGAGCAGACCAAGACAGATTTTAAAATGTTTTTCCCGCTCTTCACCGTTTGGACGACACGTGGCACGTGCTGATTGGACGAGAAATTCTTTGTCCTCCGTCTTTCGTGGGCCTTCCTTTTGAAATTGCTTGTGGGCCCCTTAAACTTGGACACGTGGCGCCATTTCATTGGTTCGGTTCAGCGCTCGATAACTCGCCCCTTTGACCTTTTGACTTTTTCTCCTGTGAGGACACGTGGCAGCTTCTGATTGGTCCTCAGCTGATTCGGCTCCTACGCGTACCTCACCTCCATTTTGTCCTGGATGTCCCATTTGATTTTGGGCCCTTTGTGCTCATTTCGGCCGGTTCGGGCAGTTCGGGCATTTTTGGCCCGCTTGTCCCACTTTGCTTCGAACTGACTTGACTCTTTTTGGCCGGTTCGGGCATTTTTGGCCCACGCGTCCCAATTGCTTTTGGGCTCCTTGTACTGTTTTTGCGCGATCCGACCAGTTTCGGGCATTTCACGTCCGATTTGTTCCACTCGTCCCGAATGCTACCCTCTTCAGCAGTTAGCCAATTTTTTTCCTCCTCGGTCTGGATCGGCTTTTCGCGCCCGCCGCGTACTTCTATCCCACTTGTCCTATTTTGCTTTGTGGGCCGCCTGTGACTCATTTCGGCCGAGTTCGGGCAGTTCACGTACCTTTTTGTCCCAAATCGTCCCTCCTTGCTTTGTGCTGGACCAGGACTTAGCCGATTTTCACAATTTTTACCTGGCCCAAACTACTTACTTTCTGCAACTTTTTTGCATTTTCTCAGAGCTTGCTCCCTGTTTCCTCTCAGCCAGGGGAGTTATAAAAATACCTAAAGGGACCCTAGAAACTTGATTTTTGGCTCTGAATCAATCAATTTGCTTGGGATTTGAATACTTCTGATGCATGTTATCAAAATTTACCCTAGGCGGGTGGAAATTTTGGATAACAATTTGGACGACTCAGCAGGGTCATCTGCCTGCTAGATGAAAAGACCAGTAGCCTGAAGCAATCCATTGGGCATGGAGTCATGATTTGTAACCCGCAACTGATCTGAACTTTGAAAACCTCCCTCTGAGCCACTTGAAACCCACCGGACATGGAGTTGTTCTCACCAAAAACCACTGAAAAGAACTGTGCAAGAGCAAAACCAGCAACACCAAAAACTATGTACAAAACTGAAAATCATACATTCCCCAAATGGAACATGCAGAGTGTGCACAAGCACTTCTTCTGCTGAAAGCAAACCTAGCTACTTTACTCTAACTGGAAGCAAAGGCAAGCTAAACAAACCCTGCAACTGGTTGTGAGAAATAGCTTCCTTTCTTCAAAATTGGCAGCCATGCAATTGATTTGGCACTGATCATGGCTGTTTGGATGGATGGAAAATCAACAAGAAGCTGGTCTTCTATCCAAATCATCAAGGTATCAACTGAAAATAAATCCAATACCTCTTTTAGTTGCTCTGCATTTGGATTGGAGAGGTATGGCAGTTGATCCTTGGTACTTTTTAGCTCATCCTCATGCTCAGAAGCAAGCATGACTGGTTGTGGCTTCTCCTTTGGCTCCAATGAAGCCAAGTACCTGATTGGGCAAGGTCTGATCCGTTTGAGTATGCCCATAGCTCTGATTTTCAACTCCAAGAATGGAGTCTTCTTGTAGACCCACCTGAATGGATGACGTGGAAGAAATGGTAGGACCCTTCTACCCTTTCTCTTCCTCCGATGAAGAACATGGAAGATTTAAATCTTCCAATTTTGGTTCCAAAGGGCTGCTATAAGATGCAGGCTGCTGCAAATGAATGCTCTCCTTCATGACAGAAGACTCTTGTGTTTGGAATGTGGATGATGAAAGAGAGAATGGTGAAAACTCAACCGGCTCTTCTCCAATCAAAACAGTCCTCCAAATCTGACAGGTAAACTGCCTCATTGCTGTCCTACTGCTCGTGTTCAACTTCCTCCATGGTGTCCTCTTGATCTGTAACTTGACCACCATGGTTTCCTTCACTCTCCAATATTGAGTTTGAGAGATCAAACTCCTTTTCAGTGCTAGAACTTGAGACAGATGAAGTGGAAAGAAGAACTGAAGGTTCTTCTGTAACCTGCTTTGTGCTCAAAGCCCTTGGATCTGCGTTTTTCTCCTCCATAGCTAGATTGTGCTCCTCTTCTTTTGGATTTGGAGAAGCTTCTCCTTCCTCTAATGTTTGAAGGCAATCTTGCTCTTGATTGAACTCCTTCTCCAGCATGAAGTTTGTCAAGTCAAACTCTTCAATCTGCTGCTCTAGAGGATAAGTTGGGACTGCAAGATCTTCTTCTTCTGCTGCAACCAAATCAGTCCTAACCACCATTTGTTCAACCTCAGCCTCTTCTATGGGCTTCACCAGCAAAGGGATCTGTGTCATCCCAAATTTGGCAGCCCAAACCTTCAAGCTGTCTGTCATTTCTTTTCTGGGCTCTTCCTCTTGTTGTCCTTGATGACTGATTTTTACAATTTCTTCTTTCCCACATGGAATTGGGAATGCAAAAGGAGGAATGGGTTGAAACTCGATTGATTTTACATTTTTTTGTGGTGGTGGAGGAGGTAGAAACTCTTGTTTCTTTGGAGGAGGGGGTATTTCTGTTAGCTCTTGTGGAGGGAATGACTGTTTGGAAGGGGAAAATGAAAGAAGAATCGAGATGAAATGGAAGACTGAGAGGTGGAGAAATGGATTCCACATTTGGGATAGCAGATGGAGAGTTTGAAACTTGACACTGCTGAACTGAAACAGATTGGGAAAGAGGAAAAGAAAAGGCATGAGATGGTGTGCTTACCTGTTGACAAGGTTGCTGAATACTTCTCTCATACACCTCTATTTCTTCAATCCACTTTGCAAGCAAAGGCAGCGTTGCAATCATGAAGTCAAGCTTCTCCTGAGGGCTGTAATGACTTGGAAAAGGTCCCACCCATGGACAGGGTGCTTCACAACCGATTCCAAATGCTCTCATCTGTGCCTGAGCCCTGGACTGCACTATGTTTACCTCCATCTTTTGGATTTTCTCCAACAGACCAGCATCTTGGATCTGATGGTCTTCATTGTATGCACCCCCTTGCTCTTGGAAAGCTCCATAGCCAAACTGACTTTGGCACTGCTGCTCATATGGGTATGCATACTGATCTTGAATCTGCTCAAAATGCTGATTTGGAGGATTTGTAAAACATGTTGGAGGTGGAATATACTGCTGTTGTTGATGTGAATTCCATGATGGAAATGAAGTCATGATTGCACAACTTCATGGAATGGAAAATAATGAAGGGGATGGAAAGAAAGATGGATGAAAATGGATGGAAATGAATGGAAAGGAAGGTTTGCAACTTCAGAGATGGGTTGTTGACCAGATGGAGTCGCCAGATGTGTTTGCAAGTGCCTCTAAAGGTTGAAATCTTCACAGGAACACATCAACCTGCAAAAGATGAAGTGAAAGACCTCTAAGGTCCCACCGGGCGTGCCAAAACTGTTGAGTGCAAAATCACAGCACCCCTGGATGCACATCAGGCTTCTAGGTTGATGTTCAGGCATCCAGTGTGATTGCACAACATGGAAACCTCTCTCCAAGCGTGGGACTTGTAAAACCGAGAGAGGAATCTCCAGAGAAGGCTGGTTCCTGCTCCTAAACTACCTGCCACAAGCTATTCCAGTGCAGGCAAGCTAATCTAATCCTAATCTAACCATGCCAAGGAGACAGAGAGAGAGAGAGAAAGGAAAAAAACAACAAAAGCCTACACTAAAACGGTGATACACCAGAGAAGGAGAATGTTGGACATCTATCAAAACTGCCATGGGACAAAGAGAGGTGAGCAATGGGAAGGATGGACAGATGCATCACAGGCCCAAGGATAGATTTCACACAGAAAATGTCCCAAAACTCCATGAACACAGCTCCAAACCTGCAATGAACATTCAAACATGCACAAATACCTGCAATGAAGAGAGGCAAGAAGAGGACAAGTAAAAACGAGGAAGGATGGACAGATGCATCACAAAACACGTTTTGTTGCTCCAGAAGTTTGCACAGAACATCATTCCATTAGTAAAAGGCAAAAACGCCATTACAGAGCAAGGGAAGAGGTTCGAACTCCATTTTCAACCCTAGAGAAGAAAAGAAGGGAGGGCAGAGCCGAAAGAATGAACCACCTCTTCAAAATGAGCCAAAACTGGCTTTTACATTGCATGGGTCGAACCCAGGGGACAGAAACGTAGGAAAACGTGCAAGCCCATTCCTCATTGACTGCAGATGCATAAAAACGGCATGGGATACCTTTCCAACCCATACCCTACCATCTTTGACCGATTTTGGAGGAGAATGCGACCCATTTGTATTAATTTGGCCGCTAAAATGTCACTTCTGGCCGTGCAGAAGAAGAATGCGACCCATTAGCATTAAAACGGGTTGTTGAAAGGTCGCTTCTGGCCATTACCACACGTCAGAGCCGTTTCTCAATTTTCTCTCTTAAAACTACACCAAAACTCGAGATTGATCCTAGAATCATGTAGAACATCTCAACAGCTTTCTGTTGATATAAAGAACGTGGAAATCCGAGCTCTGGATCAAAAGATATGGCGATCTGAAGATTTAGGGCACGGAGCAGACCAAAACGGATTTTGGAATTTTTCCTGCGCTCTGCCACTTGGATGACACGTGGCATTATCTGATTGGTTCGGATCGGTGGTCGAAAACTCATCCATTGACTTTTTGACTTTTCTCTTGTGAGGACACGTGGCAGCTTCTGATTGGTCCTCGGCTGATTCGGCTCCTTCGCGTACTTCGCCTCCATTTGTCCTGAATGTCCCATTTGATTTTGGGCCCTTTGTGCTCATTTCGGCCGGTTCGGGCATTTCGCGTCCATTTGTCCCAGACGTCCCATTTGATTTTGGACCCTCTGGACTCATTTCGGCCGGTTCGGCCGGTTCGCGCCTTTTTGGCCCGATTGTCCCACAGGCGTCTCTCTCAGCAGTTAGCCAATTTTTTCCTCTCGGTCGAACCGGCATTTCGCGTCCACCGCGTACTTTTGTCCCAGGTGTCCCTATTGCTTTGCAGGCTGTTTGTGCTTACTTCGGTCGAGCCGGCCGGTTCGGGCCTTTTTGTCCCAAATGTCCCGACTGCCCCTAGGGCTAGGACTTAGTCATTTTTATGATTTTTTCCTGGATCAACCTACTTGCCTTCTGCAACCCTTCTACATTTTCTCAAAGCTTGCTCTTTTCCTCTCAGACAGGGGACTTAGAAAATATTTGAGGGGACTCTAGCAACATGATTTTTGGCCCTGAATCAATCAATCTGCCTGGGACTTGAATACTCTGATGCATGTTATCGAAATTTACCCTGGGGGGGGAAATTTTGACAACAGTACCCCGTGGGTAAAATTATTGGTATCAATAGTATTATAAACCACATTTTTCTCACAATTATTATACATGTAGGATGATCATTAACACCCATTAATTGTAGATAGTTTATTATTTTGCACAACAAACTTCTTAACTTATGCAGGATGTGACATCCAATTTTTTAAAATGGCACTGATCAACAAAAGGAATTCTGATAGTTATTTTCAATCATACAATTGAATAAATATTGACAACTTAATCTCATACATTTAAAATATTCTACATTCCAAGTAATAATATGAAATGAAATAGCAAATAGAAAATAAAATTAGCATAAAACAAGAAAAAATAGGTCACATAGACAATTAAGGATGAATTGCACTTCCAAATCCATATATAAAACACATGATGGATATCTCCTTTCATTAGAAGTTGAAATATAAAAAAAGACACATTCTTTAGGTTTTTTTATAACTTTATATTGAGCCTATAAAACACTATATCTAATTCATAAATTAATTGTTCACTAACTCTAAGCATTTGCAATATAACATAACATGAGAAGAACGCTAACACTAAAGAATTATGTGCATGAAGTTGGTGGAAAATTCCATGGACATAAAACCATGCAAAATACCGTGATCGCACTTTGTATACCGTGATCATGGTTCCTGAATTTCAAGTTCGACAATTACCAAACCTAAAACTGCAATCACGATTTGGAACTTTGTGTGTAGTTATAAACCGCGATTGTGGAACTCTAAGACAAAAATTAGCAGTCCCGCGGGTCCTTATTTTCCCCATTTTTCATTTCAAACCGCGATTTCTCTTAGACATTTTTCACTCGAGCTTTGAATACCACCTCAAAATTTGTCATCAAACTTCTGGATCATGATAGATTCAACCATGCCATCAAGACAAGGAGGTAAGCCCCCTATTTTAATCATTTTTTTTGTATTTTAGGTTTTTTTTTGCATTTTAGGTTTTTTTTGCATTTTCATGGGTTTTTTGAAATGTTTGTTTATGTATACAATTTTCTTGTTTTGTCAGTTGGTTGGCAAGCTCGAAATCATTCAAACCATCAAAAAATTCCTCAAAACCTTCCGAACATTCCTCAAAACCTTCCTCCAAACATAGATCAGCCTCCTGTGGTTCCTTCTGTCCCCACTGAACCAGCAGGAACACAAGATAATATCATTGGAAAAATCCAAGAAAATAAAATTTTCATTAAGAACCTTATTCAGACTATAAGACAAAATCATGCCACAAATCCATCCCACATGACTTTAGCCAACACATTACAAACATTGATTGCCGAAGTTGATTCTGCAACCAACCAAATACATAGATGGAATACCTTTAGAGGTGATTGTAGGCGGTGATATGCAGATAAATTATCCCACGTGGCCGTAAAATACAAAAAAAATTGAAAAAGACCTCATTTGTGCATTATTTACTGACCCAAGAACCAATGCCCCCCCTGCAGTTACTTGCAAACAGTTCCCAATCCATTGGTGCCACGATGACCGAATCAAAAACAATTTTTGGGACCGATGGTGGATGGTTTTTTATTATCCACTATGCAACAACAATGAGGTTCCTCTTTATTTTTTGAAGAAATTATATTGCAAGTTTGTGCTTAATGAGGTCCCGAATTATTTTGACTTTTCTAACTTTTTCGGTCGAGAAGGTGGCTCTACACAGAATAAACCTGGTGCACGCATAGGTCAACCAAGGATCCCTCATGCCTCAAAAACCCCACTTCCTTTAGTTATCCCTCCTACAGTGAAGGAGGTTGTGGAGATTGACACATTGTATGCATTGAGGGAGCTCACTAACACTCTAACCCAACATAGTGACCAGATTACATCTGGTGATGTTGGTGGAGGCGCCGGTTTTAGCGCACCACACCACTGTGGATCATGTGGTGCCATATGCACTGTGGGTGAGACATCATTTGCTGATTCACAGGATTTATTTTCTATAGATGAGATGTTGGGGGATGTTTTTAGAACTGATGCCACTGATATTGGTCTTTCACAGGTAAATTTCAAATAAATATAAATTATATATATATATATATATATATATATATATAATAGTTTAATTCACATGTTTGAGATTTTAATATATATGTATTTGATTGTACGTCATGTACATACATGTAAAAAACTAATTTTTATCTTATTTTAAATAGCAATAGCCAGTGAAGGAAACATCCGGAGTAGACATGCTAGCTACTGTAGCTGGGCATGTTTCAAATGTAAGTTTCAAGTTGTACAAACTTACATTTTTAATTTCATTTGATTGCACTAGATTATTATTATAATGTTTCACATGTATGTTGTACATATTAATATGTTTGTCTTTTATACACAGGAGCCTAGTGGGTCATCATCTGCTCTAGGAACTGAGGCTACTGGCATGCCTCACATGAGTTTTACGCAAGTTAGTTTCTCTTTACACTTTGTTTCTAGTTGTGGAAGTTCACGTGGATTACATGCTTTTGACCTCTGTTATGTGGTGCATAGTCATGTAGATTTTAATATTGATTTGTACATATTTTTTGTATAGCTTATGACTGCCAGAGAGACTCCTCCATATATGCAGACTATGGAGGCTACTATAGATACTGCCATATCATCTGCAGATCCACTAACTGAGGTAAAAATTTTCAAATTTGTTAAATTTTTCAAATTTGTTAAATTTTGGAGGTTCATTATTTCTTATTACTTAAATCTACAATATCAAATTTTGTATGTATGTGAAATATTTAATTTGAAAATTAATTATTTGTATGTAGCTTACCCCTCGTGAGTCTATTGTTGTCCTTGTGATGCGTCAACGAAAAATTGATAGGGATAATGACATTGCAGTAAGATTTCACATGCATTTTAACTAAATTCTACAAGTTTCTAAATTTTGAATGTATTTTAAAATTTTGGGTGTTAAAAACTTGTTGTTTATGAATGTGCATGTTAGGTTGCATGCCTGCTTAGAGACGCCTAGGACCACATGGATGAAATCCATAGTGGCATCTCTCTCCACTACATCCCCAGGTCGTGGACGTGCTACTTCTAGCAGGTCAAAGAGAGGGAAGATGTTTCATGAGTAGATTCATAGTCCACCTGGATGTACATATATATATATATATATATATGGGCCATCTGATCTTAGTGAACATGTTTATTCATATATTCCATTGTATATATATATAGCCTTTTATGATTGCATGTGGTCTTATATACATTATGACACACTTAGTTTGAGATGTACACATGTTATGAACTTACATGTATTTTTAGAGACGTGTGTCTAGAGCACATTTTGTTTGATTCGATTTCATTGCATGTATGATATCCTTCTATGTATGTTTTCATAACCATTTATTAGTTCTAGATATGTATTTTTGATTTAAAATTAAAAAACCATGTCCCAGAGCACTACATGTGGTACAATTGTTAAGCAAACCTATTCCATTAAGTAAAACCATGCTAGATGAACTACAAAAGAGCAATACATATAATTACTTTTTTTTTAAAGCTAACACTCATCTATTGCATATCAACTAATGTGAACATTGATATAAATAAGTGAGGTAGAGTTCATCTTGAACTATATGAATATAACGTTACTTATGGTGCAACATTGAAGATTTTATAATTTTCTTGATTTTCAAGTTTTACAATTTTCATTTCTAGAATTGAAGATTACACAGAGGTTTCAAATTTTTTTCTTTATTATCAAAACTTATTATTTTTAGTAAGGTTCATATGCCAATTTAATAATAAATATAATCATGTCTTCTTGTATTTGGATTGAGATGAAATTTTTTCATTAGATTAGATATTTTCATATGGTTTCCTGCTTCAAATTTCAAGTGTTTTCGATCTCCAGAATTGTAAGGATCTAAAAAGGCAAGTTTTTTCTCTGAAATTTTATATGGGATGCTGTAAAAATTTAGGGTACCAATAGAAAATATTTTTAGATCATCTTCAAGGAGTTCATGAGTAGAAGTTACAGGCAAAATTACATGGGAAATGGAGCAAAAATGAAGGAGATATGAGCAAAAATGTGATTTTTGCAATAGGGTTTCTTGAAACTTTAGTAGCATAACTAAATACTACCAGAAGTGAAGGAAAAGGAAATATTAAAAAGGGATTAAAAAAAGTGCTAAGTGTTTCTTTATACTCACCTCTTAACATTAACCTAGCTAACTCACCTTCTAACTCATCCTTGACCATTCTGGATTAACCCGGGTTACATGGCATGACAGGGTAGGGTTAAAAGTTTCTAAATGGGTTTTGGTTTTCCCCATTTCCCTTACCACATTTATTAAGGGATAAAGGGACTTAAAGGGGTGATAATGTGTGAAGGGGTTAAGTATTCATGAGAGGGGGCAACATAATCAAGTTGGGGTGCTGAGGAATCATACTTAGTGAGAATGTTACAAGCCTTAAGTGACGAAAGGGAGAGATTTCGTATGATGGTGCATTTTGATGTCCCCCATGTCCCTTTAAAAAGGGTAAAAATTTGACAGTAAGCCCTTATTAGTATTCTTAGGTTCCATCCATCATGAAGAATCCTCTTCTAATGAATAATCAACTCATGTCTTCCTCTGCGGAAGATCTTGAATGATGAGGCTTTTCCATAGACCATCTTGTTGAATCTAGAAACTAGAAATGAAACTTTCTCATCTTCCAAGATGTTCACATGCTCCAATGTGTTGAGTCAATTCTCAGGAATGGCATTGATATTTCCACATTGACTAAAATATGTTTTATAACTCTTCATAGGATTAGAGATATAACCTATGATCTCTACAAGGGCTTCTAAAGTATCACTATTGAAGGAAAGGGTCACAAATATTTTCCTGAACCAATTCTTAAAATGAATCCTGAAGATTCTTCATGGAATTATTCTCCCTGAAAGGAGTACCAAGCTCATGCATTCTTGTGCCAAGATCTTCCAAAATTTTTGATACATTCTCCTCATGGAATTCAAAATCAGAAATGGCTTCTTTTAGAGCATCAAACCTCTAGGTGATGGTATGGGACAAAATGTCATACAAGTTCTCTGAGTCAAATGAAAACACACCTGAGCTCACCAAGGAATGAGAATCAAAATTATTCATCTCACTCACAAATGGGAGATTATTTTCCCAATGGAATTTATCTTTCTTGATCTCAACTCTATTCCTATTTATTTTCAAATATATGACCAATAACAATCTAAACAAAGAGATAATCTCATAAAATAGATCATTCCCTTTTTCAAGGATCATGCTCACCTAATGGTCACATGCCCTTCTTTGTAGTATGAATGCTTGATCTTGCTTGATGAACTAGGGGGTTGAAGTTTTATATGGAGAAATTGCTTCAATTTGAGGTAGAGATGATTAATCTCATGTAATAAATGATTGCACTTATTAATAAAAGTTCCTCACATGTTCCCTTAATTGTTTGATGATTTACTTATACTCCTAATTCTGTGTAGTGATCTGTGATGAAGAATCCTTGAAAAGGTGAGCATCACCCTCATGAGTGGCTTACCATAGAGATACTATTGTCATTTCATATTCATTTGGTGTCATTTCCTCCACATGATTGATGAACTTTGAAGATGAAAGGGAAACCTATACAAACTGAGATGTGAAAGCCTCAATGAAGAACCTAAATGTTGTACAAGAATCTCGTACCTATTTATTCTCTAAGCATTTCATTTTACACTTTAGGTTTCTCCTCCATTATTGTTCTTGCGTGATATGTTCTCCATTATGAGAATTACTAAATCTCTTCTTCATGTTTCTCGTGCATGGAAACTATTTTCCTCTTATTCCTTCATAGGCTCTCACTTATTTATTTCCTTCACTTCTTTTAGCATGCTTCATAAGTGACTTGATTGGCCACTTCACTCTCCTTATAAAACTCCATCCAAATATGAAAAATTGAAGCTACTTGCCTTAGCATTTTATTGATAATCTTATTCATATGTTAACATTCTCACCATACTATTAGGAACAATGAATAAATGCATTTCATTCCTTTAACATGACTTACCTTTACTCACCGCTTTTCACTAGTTCTTGCTTCACTAGCAATTATGGCTCATTTAATTTCAACTCCATTTAGTATTCTTGACCTATATTCAAATACTTAATCCACTATTAGAATAACAAGGGAATGATTTATTCTTGTGAATATTCAAAGCATGATAATTAGGATTAGATACCCATTAAGGGATGAAAAGTATGTAAAAAGTTTCAAGGTAGCCAAGAGCATGACCATATTACATTGCAAACATAATGAGCATGTAAGCACATAGCTGGGGCAGTAGAGAATGGAGAGAAATAACCACAACAACATAGCTCAAGGGACCAAAGAAAGGACACTGATGAAGCACCTAAGAGGATAGAGGCAAGTCCAAAGAGAACAAGAGAGATGGAAGGTAAACAAGTGACATTGAATGTTTTGAGTTCTAGGAAATGAACGGAGGCAAGGAGTGAGAAGTCATGCCTCAAGATGTCGTGGCACCAAACCAAATGTGCCAACATGTCTGGGTGGCTAGGTTAATGCTAGAGGATGTGGTGTTTCATTGCGTGACAAGGTCGTTGCTTCTGGGCTACTTCGTTCAGGCGTAGTCCCTTAAGAGCCCTGAGACCAAAATATCGTTCAACTTCGACAGATGACTACTTGGACTCCATGAAACCTATAGAGACCTCATCTAATCTAACACCTTAGTGTAGGTACCCTCTACAATAGCTTCTCTTAGTTTTTTCCTTCCCAGATCGGTGTTCTCACTGCCCTATTGTTTGCAAACGCATAAAATAATGTAGTTCGAGCCAGTGTAAGGTTCTCAAACGCTATATTTTGCAAATGGTGGGTCATAGCACTAAACTGACTATGCCAACACATCTGAGTGGCTAGGTGAATGCTAGAGGAGGTGGTGTTTCAGTGCACGACAAGGTCGTTGCTTCCGGGATACTTTGTTCGGGCGTAGTCCCTTAAGAGCCCTGCGACCAAAATATCATTCAACTTCGACGGGTGACTACTCAGACTCCGTGGCACCTAGAGATTCCTCATTTGATTTGACACCTCGGTGTAGGGACCCTCTACAATATCCTCTGTCAGTTTTTTCCTTCCCAGATGGGTGTTCTCGCTGCCCTATTGTTTGCAAATGCGTGAAATAGTGTAGTTCGAGCCAGTGTAAGGTTGTCAAACGCTATATTTTGTAAACGGTGGGTCGTGGCACAAAACCGACTATGCCAAAATGTCTGAGTGGCTAGGTGAATGCTAGTGGAGGTGGTGTTTCGGTGCGCGACAAGGTCATTGCTTCCGGGCTACTTCATTCGGGCATAGTCCCTTAAGAGCCCTGAGACCAAAATATCATTCAACTTCAATGGGTGACTACTCAAACTCTGTGGCACCTAGAGATGCCTCATATAATCTAACACCTCAGTTTCAGGACCCTCTAAAATAGCCTCTCTCATTTTTTTCTTCTCATATCAGTGCTCTCAATGCTTTATTTTTTGCAAACATGTGAAATAGTGCAGTTGGAGCCAGTGTAAGGTTGTCAAATGCTATATTTTACAAACGGTGGGTCATGGCTCCCAAATGAATGCACTAACACATCTGAATGGCCAGGTTAACACTAGAAGATTTGGTGTTTCAGTGCGTGACAAGGTCGTTGCTTCCAGGCTACTTCGTTTGGCATAGTCCCTTAACAGCGCTGAGACCAAAATATCGTTCAACTTCAATGGGTGACTACTTAGACTTCGTGGCACCTAGAGATACATCATCTGATTTGAAACCTCAGCAAAGGGATCCTATATAATATCCTCTCTCTCTTTTTTCCTTCTCATATCAGTGATCCCGCTGCCCTATTGTTTGCAAATGTGTGAAATAGTGCAGTTTGAGCCAGTGTAAGGTTGTCAAACACTATATTTTGCAAACGGTGGGTTGTGGCACCAAACCATTGTGCTGACACATCTAGGTGGCCAGATGAATGCTAGAGGAGGTGGTGTTTTGGTGATAAGGTTGTTGCTTCTGGGTTACTTCGTTCGGACGTAGTTCCTTAAGAGCCCTGAGACAAAAATATCGTTCAAATTCGACAAGTGACTACTCGAACTCCATGACACCTAGAGATGTATCATCTAATCTGAAACCTCAGTGTAGGGACCCTCTACAATAGCCTCTCTCAGTTTTTTCCTTCCCAGATCGGTGCTCTAGTTGCCCTATTGTTTGTAAACGCGCGAAATAGTGCAGTTTGAGCCAGTATAAGGTTATCAGACGCTATATTTTGCAAACGATGGGTCGTGGCACTAAACTAATTGTGCACACACGTAGGTATGGTCTTGTAAACACTTAGGGAGGAGTCATTTTTAAAATTTACAACTTTTTCAAACAATGAAAGCTTCTCTTAGCTTTGAGAATTTAAAATTCTCTACTAACAGTGCCAACCACGTGAAGGTGGAAGCATTTCTGGCACCACTAACCTAAACATAAAAGTGTTAGTCAAATAAATTTAAGTTTCAAATCAAAACCATACTAGATATATACAAAATACACAAATTTAAAATAAAATACATGAACTTAAATCTAGATCTAACTAAAAAATTTATATATATCAAAGAAATTATATATACCAGACATGAGCATTGTAAATTCATTCCAATGAACCATCAGGATTGGATCTACTCTGAATAGCAGACAAGATTGGTTCATGATCTGACTCTCGAACCTTCCAAATAATCTTGTTATTAACCCTTCCTGAATATCTATACAGCTAAATATTTATCGCTAGAACTAGATGCGAATATAAGAGTATTAACCTGTGTGTCTCAAAGTCTTCAAACACCCAAACAGAGGAAATTTTTAATGGATACTCTTAAATCTAAGTTCCAGTAACTACCACTGACCCTGTAGGATACTCAATATCTTTTCCATCTATAATAGGAGAAGGTCAACTTCTTTCTTTCCTCGATGCAACAACATAAGAAATAGTATGTTCCTTCTTCATTGTCTTCTGTCGCAATAACTGCAAACACATGTCCTACAAAAAAACAAAGGTTGAACAACTCAAATTTAAATTACATATTAAAATTTCAATGACATAACTCAATACAAAAATTAAATAAATAACCATAAATACCTTGTCGCACCAAAATCAAAATTTCATCAAAGTCCTTAGATGTTACAACTTCATCTGCAGAAACAAGTCATAATGCTTGTGGAGGTTGATAACTAAGAAGCGGAGTTAGAGGCCTACAAATTCATCCATCCACCCATTCTTGTGAATCACACTCATTAGTGACAAATTTGATAAAATATGCACAAAAAAATGTCAACTTTCTTATCCATACATCCCACGAAGTAGCGTCTGAGCTACAAAATGAGTGCATATCACTGGACCCAGTGAGTGTCATACAATCCTCGTAGTTAGAAATTTTTTGTTCCTCTATCAACCAAAAATATCTACGAACTGTGGAATTTTCTTGAGAACCTCAGGCCATGTTGTCAATACACCATTCCACTATGCTCTTTGCATCTTTTAATTTAGCACCATCTTTTTACTTCAACTCTTCTCTTGCAAGAGCTCTTTTCACACATGCCCCTACACCATCATGCTCTCCTTTTCCATGTTCATCCTCAGTGAAACTCAAAATATGTTGCACACCCATATTGATGTGCATTATTCTCATCAAATAAAACATTCATGCACTCTTAAACTGAGACGTGCAATTATCTAACCATATATAATGTTGTTTGAAGTGGATGTCCCTATCAGACAAGTTTCCATAAAATAACTGGAAACACCCTTGCACAAATTTAATAGAATGAGTATGATCATCACTAATATAAAAGTGGTACTCTCTTAAAAAAAATTGATCATTCTTTGTACTGTCAGGAGAATGTAGAAATGTTATATGCATAAAAATGGCAACTTGTACTGAGTTGTAATATTGCGATTGAACCTCCATTTGTGGTTGACAATGTGTAATTCTTTACAAAATTGACCACTGAAACAATAGTACCAATAGGAAATGTGGTCCTTGCATAGCTTGAACTATTCATCCAACCATCGAGCTCTATGTGTATGCCTAGCATACTCATAAACAATTTCATCCTTCAATTTTCTCAAAAAATTGGAAAACGGACATTTGTTCAAGAACTAGCTCACATCGTTTAGACTCTTTTCCATCTTTCAACTAGTATGCAAGTGATTTATATTTATCAAAATCAAGTAAACTATGTCCTATTGTACCTTTAATTTTCTCATGGATGCAACTTTCCAATTTAGGTAATCCGTCACATGTACTACAACTTCCATCTAAAAAATCTTGACTATAAAAAAAATTGTCCAACTTCTTTTTCACAAAATATAGTAGGAATGAAATCCCTAGAAGATAATGGTGGAACTTGAACACCACATTTTGATAACATAGTTTCAGAATAAAAAATAGAATGAATATATGTAAAAATTTAGCATAATGCATCGCAAATTCACCATGTTACCTACAACAACAAGTGGTGCAAGCGTGGTTGATTTTCACATAGAATGGTTTCAACGTTTCAAAAAAACGTTTACTAATTTTAATTTCTAGATTCTCTTGTTCAAACTTACGAAAAAATTGAGTTTGAGTCAAATCTAAGAAATGCTTTGGATGTGGTTCATGATTAGTAGAACCAATTCTCTATTTTATAACATCTCTTGTATTAGGTGAAACTCTAGTGTTATCATGCCAAAAATTAATAACAACTTCTCTTATAGCATCAAAATTATTTTTTCCTTACGCGGTGCTCTAGCAGAAAATGCCCAAAAATCGGCATTATTGAGTTATTGAAGGATATTACGTCTTTCAATTGCTTTCATTAGAGTTTTTCGATTAACTTACAACATTTGACTTGTTTGTGTAATCAAATGTTATTTTTTTATTGATTCACTTACAACACTAGTAGCAAGTACATGATGCACAATATTACTATCCCTAGTATGTCTCTTGACACCAACAGTGTGATATGCATCATGAAGGTTTTCAACAATTTTAGAGGTTTGACCACATATATTAGATGTTGTCAATCCTAAGGTGTTTAATGTAGGTCTCATTTTAATCAATTTCATCAAACTAACCAACAATTGACATCTTTGGGAATCATTTAAAATTTCAAAATGATTGTCCCAAATTTTAGTGGATTTTTCTTTTGATTTGTCATTCAGAAAGTTTTTCAGACATTGGTTTCAAAATGTTTTCATCAATTTCAATAAAAAAAATTAGGTTTCTTATGTAAAATCCTAGGAGGTGTTTTTTTCAAATTTAGTCTGTCTACAGTTTCAACATGAATTTCCTTATTCACATTTTCATTGTCTCCTCTATTTTCAACATTTTCTACGTCATGAGTATTTAATTCTTCTTCAACATTGACAATAAAAACATCTTCATCATGAGTATTTAATTCAACTTCAACATTGACAGTAGAAACATTACCTGGTTCTTCATTGCTTACAATAGTTGGGGTTGAAGATGAACCTCTTCTTGATTCACGAAGATTCCACATTCGCTCAGCATTTTGAATTTTATTGGCCTCTAATTCGTTTGGTGTTTTTTTTACTTAATGACTTCCTTTTTTGACTTCGTTTCTTGTCTCCCACGATGTTTTGCTTCCGGTGATAAGAAAAATGTGTAGAAAAAGACATAATTTTATAGTAATTCATACGGTAAGGTCAGAGAGTAAAAATCACATGGTAATTCAGACATTGGGATGTGTGTAAATATGATTTATGAATTGCGAGTGCACTTTGTAAACCACGATCACGGTTTATAAAGCGCGCTCACAGTTTGTGTTAAAAAACCACGATCGTGCTTTATAAACTGTGAGCACGAATCTATCTACCGAACCTAAGCCTCGAGAAAATCTTTGTTTTTCCCCAACAAAAACTATGAAAGGTCATTATGAAGCGTAAAAGGTCAAAAGCCTCAAATTTTCTCTTCCAAAGACTTGAACCATGCTAAAAAACTAAAAATATTTCACAAAAAATGGTGCATCGCGTAGGGGAGACTGTTAGCTGCGTAGAAATATTGATTTTAAAGTGAATAGAATAAGATAAATATCATTTTATAATTTTTTACTAACAATAGGTCTTTAAGACATTTTTTCCGTCAATGTTCATGTCTACGTTTAAGACTGTAACTTTTGTTTCACTGATCAAAATGTAATAAAACTTATACCATCCCAAGCATGGAAAAATTCTATACACGTTAAAAAAAAATATTCGATTTCGATATTTTTTAATATAGTTATGGTGGGCAAACGGAAAGAACTCTGTTTTCTAAATATTTTCAAACCACTTTCATGGAAAAAAAAATTTAAAAAAAATATTGCTCAAAAAAAATACAAAATAAAATCCATCTCAAGATAGACAACTACATCTAACGTTTTCACCAAAGGAAAAAAAAAACAACAAGATTTGGTCATCGAAAATGCGGGCAAATGGACTACAATCTTATAATTTTTTTCAAAAAAAAAAAAAACCAAGTCATATAATTTTAAGTGTTTAATATAGCTGAACTTGTCCATTTTTTAAAAAAATAGTATTTAAAAAACTAGATTTTGAATGCTACAATTCATATTTATATAAATTTTTCTAATTTTGAGTGTGCGTATTGCTAATAATCCCTACAAGTTGAGATTTTGTTGTTTTTTGCAATATGACGTCCATGAATGACCCTATATTTGTCCATCAACTTCCTGCACTTACCCAAAAATCTAACAAAAACATCATATCATGTACATGTTGTGCTTATGTAGATAACATAAGTTAAAGTTGGAGTATAACTAAGAGCACTTGTGAAACATCCTCAAACATGTTTTATGCCTTTGAACTAACTGAAGTTGTCTTTCTTGATATGGTCTATCAAAGGAAAATCTATTATGAAGAAAATTCTTACAAACCTTTTCTAGAACTCTACAAAACCTCAGAAATTGCAGACTTTGTTAATAGTATTGTGCACAAACCAATTGTTATTCCAAATTCACACCCCTTGCAAATTTGGATAACTTATCAAAAAAGGACTTACGTAAATTTTTGGATGTTAGTGGTTGCTAAGATGTTTCTATGCCAGAGGTCACTAGGATGTTCAGATCTTAGCAGCCACTAGGATACAAAGGGGAGGCTATAAAATATCCTAGTGATTTCTAGGGTAAAAAAGAGCCTAATAGTCGCTAGGCTAGATTCATTGACTTGCAACTTGATTATGGGATTATCCATTTTTTCACTTTCAATTAAGATTTTTTTAGGTTAATGATTACTAGGATGGTGGAGGTTAATGGCCACTAAGATAATTGAAGGTTAGTAGCCACTAGGATTTTTTAGTGACCTATTTTGAGTTTAATGGCCACTAGGATGATTCACTTGCATGTTTTTGGAGCCTAGTAGCCGCTAGGTATTTTCCACCCGACCCTGCTTAATTCAACTGGTTACTCTGGAGCTCCAAATTAGACAAATCTTATATCATTAGAAAGTTATCTTCAATCCCTCCAACATGGAAGATTAATAATAAGGTTTTGGTGTTCTTAAGAAGGATAAAAATGAATCCTAGCGTCTACTAGGTACTTTGCACCTAACCATGCAAATTTCAAATGACCATATCTTCCTCAAACAACTCCAAATCAGGTAAAATTGGCATCAAAAAAAAAATTCATGAGGATATCTTCATGATGTGTTTATTAGATCAAGGATTGGATGAGGTTAAGAGGGTGAAAAAATGGAGATAATAATTTGGGTGGAGTCTACAATGAGTCTACAGTGTTTATATTTGGAAGTTTGACTACTAGTATTTAAGGATGGGTGTCATACTCTATGACTTGTAGATCTGATAGCGTGTGTCAGAATCCATGTCAGGCACCAACACCTTCCTACAAGAATTAATCATGATTATTCCTTGGTGGTTGGAATTTTGAATCCATCATTTTGGCATCTCTCTCTCTCCTTATAATTTCTCCTTCTCCTTGTCTATAAATATGGAACTCGTACATTGTAAATATATCCCTCTTTGTTGTAATAGCACCATCTCAAAATGGTGGCTGACTTCCCATGAGTTTAAGAACTTAGAATTGGTCTCTGTAATGAGTTCTCACCTACTATCGTGACTATAACTGACTGTGCATCCTTCAAGCAATAAAAATTGGGTTGTGTGGCACTTTTGTCTTCCCTTTTCTCATTTTTGTTATGTCTTTCTTCTCTGCTAAATTTTGGCATGTTGTGTTATTCCCTTAAGTGTAAGTTCCATTTTCACATGTTGTCAATGTGTAGGATGGCAAGTCTTCATGACTCTTGTTTTTGGCATACCTTTCCACCCTCACTCTTACGTTTTCTCAATTTCCTTCACCTTGTGGAGAGTGATTGACCCTCTTTCTAGTGATATCACCTTCCCTTAGCTTAGGATTTATCTTATGCATCTCCTTCTCAGCCTTGTCCCTTGGACTTATAGAGTAACAATATATAGTTTCATTTCAAGCATTTAGGATTAGTGTTAGAATTATAAATAGGTAGAGGAAGTCATCCTTCTTCATAGGTCCATCTCAAGTAGTAAGTCCCACAACTTGAGAGATTTTCCCATGTTAGACAAAAGTAGATAGCAGCATAACCAAATCTCAGGGTGTTAAGTTTTTGACCTATAAATTTTGGCACTCCCGGTGGGACAAGATTGAGGAGCTTTACATCTTCATATTACCAAGTTGGTGTGTTATTGTTGAAATCTCAACCTTTGGAGGCATGTTCAAAGCACATCGGGTGACTTCAATTATCCAAAAGAACCCATTTTATGAGTTGCAAACCTTCCCTTCCATCCATTTTTTCTTCCATATCATCCATTTTTCCTTCCATTCATGAAGTTATGAAATCATGACTTCATTTCCGCAATGGAATCCTCATTTTCAAGAGTAATACCAGCTCCCTCCATTCCCATATTTTCAAAATCCTCCTCCAGATCATTTTTATGAGCACTGTGATGAAGAATGTACATATAACACATCCCCCTTTGACCCATATGGTTATTTTTTTACCCATGATGTTTTTTCAAGAACACGGTTATGTAGGTATTGGTGGAAAATCTATGAGAGATGTTTATTTTCAAAGGTAGATTCAAATAATAGAGGTGAACATGGTGCAGATCAGGGCTACATGTTCAATAAAGGCATGTAAACTTGGCTTTAGGGTCCCTTTTCGATGGGTTGGCCCTATGCAAAATTAGTTCAGCCCTCATCAAAATTTAGATTTCATGGTTGAAATGATGCCAAAATTGTAAAATGCATTGAGTTAATGGAGTCTCATGAGTCTAGTGTTTAGAAACATGTCAATGGGGAAACCCTACAGTACCATCTTAGATCCCTCTCATTCTTCTTCCCCAACCTACACCATCTCAACCTGATTTCCATGATCCTAGCTTTCTACCATCTACTCCCATTGAGGTTTCCACTTCCCAATATTCTTCCCTTCCATCTCACCTTCATTTCTTTTCCATAATTTGTCACATTCTTCCCTCTCCCTCCCAATCCTCTATGTTTAACAATGCAAGTAATCAATAACCCCTTTCTTATGTCTCATCTCAAGCCAGTTTCATCATGTATGATGATTATAGAACTATGGAAGAATGGTGTGATTTTGACTAGGAGGATGAAATTGTGAAAAATGTACAAGAAGGGGCACCTTCTTCAAAAGATAATCAATTAGACTCAAATGAAGAGCATCTGTAGGGGGAATCATTGTTTGTATAGAAAAAATAGAGCATAATCCAACCTGCAAATAGTCTCCTTCAATAATATCTATAAGATGACCCCATTCATGGGGTTGAGATTCAAAATATTGGGTAGATCAAAAGGATTGTCTTGTGTCCAATTAGATATTTGTTTAATCTAGAGTTAAGAGCATGAGGATGAGATTTAATGAACCGAAGGTCAGCATTACCACCTCTAAGAACCATATACATAACAATTAAAGGATTTTTTATTTTTGTTTTTTGTTGATACTTTGGGAAATGTGGTAGAAAATTGGCTTCAAAACAATTTTTCACTCTCATTAAAGGCCATGTTCATCACCAAATTATTTACATGGACACATTTTGTAAAGAATGGAAGTTATTTCTCCCTTCTTGTATCTAGCTTTGTTTAGTTTATCTTTCCTTTGGTTAGAGTATGTTAGTGTAGGTTTTGTTTTTAGTAATACAAGTTCTTGCACACACACTACATGATCCCCTTAGAGCATGTATGATTTTTATGTTTGTACATAGTTTTTGTGGGATTTTGTTGTTGTTTCACAATCTAGTTCATGGTGGAATTAGATGTTTGGATAAATTTTTAAGTTTCATTCAGAGCTCCACATATCAATTTTAACCTAGCAGTCCCTAGCTAGTTCAAGTTCAATGCTAAGTTCACATAGATTTAGGAGATAAAATTTCGAAGGAAGAAATCAATTTCTTCAAGGTTAGGCTGGACTCCATGCCTAATGGATTCTTTTTGTCTTCATCATCTAGTAGGAAGATGTCCCTTGGAGGTCACTAAACTGTTATCCCAAATTTTTAACCCTTGAAAATTTGGATAACTTATCAAAAATGGACTTAGCTAAATTTTCAGACATTATTGGTCACTAAAATGTTTCAATGCTAGCAATTGTTAGAATTTTTAGATCCTAGGGATCACTAGGATAAAAAAGGGAAGCTGAAAAAGAGTGTAGCAGTCGCTAGGCTAGATTCTCTGACCTATAAATTAATTTTGGGATTATTCATTTTTGTAATTTCAAGTAAGATTTTTGAGGTTACCGATCGCTAGGATGGTGGAGGTTAGTGGCTGCTAGGATGATTGAATGTTAGTAGCTGTTAGGCATTCTCACCAACATATATTGAGGTTATCAGCCACTAGGATGATTCACTTGCATTTTTTGGAGCCTAATAGCCGCTAGGTATTTTTAACCCAACCCTACTTAATTTAAATGGTCATAACTTTCACTTCAGAGCTCCAAATTAGACAAAATTTATATTGTTTGAAATCTATCTTCAATTCATTCAACATGGAAGATTAATAAACATGTTTTGGTGTTCTTAAGAAGGATAAAATTTGATCCTAGTGTATGCTAGGAACGTTTCACCTGACCATGCAACTTTCAAATGACCATATCTTCCTCAAAATAACTCCAAATAAGGTAAAATTGGTATCGAAGAAATGGTCTTGAGGATATCTTCATGACGTTTTTACTAGATCAAGGATTGGATGAGGTTAAGAGGGTGAAAAAATGGAGATAATAGTTTTGCAAGAGACTATAGTGAGTCTACAATGTTTAGATTTGGTAGTTCAACCACCAACATTTAATGAAGTATGGGTGTCATAGTCTATGACCTGTAGATCTGATACTGTGTGTCAGAAGTCATGTCAGGTGCCCACACCTTCCTACAAGCATCAATGGTGATAATTCCTTGGTGGTTGGAATTTTTAATCCATCATTTTCATGTCTCTCTCCTTATAATCTATCCTTTTCATTCTCTATAAATATGGAACTCGCGCATTGTAAAAATATCCCTCTTTGTTGTAACAACACCATGCCAAAATGGTGGATGAATTCCCATGATTTTTAGACCTTGGACTTGGTCTCTGCAATGAATTCTCACTTCCTATCATGAATGTAACTGATTGCGCATCCTTCAAGCAATAAAAATTAGGTGGCACATTTGTCTTCCCTTTTCTCATTTTTGTTGTGTCTTGCCTCTCTTTTAAGTTTTGGCATGTTGTATGTTCCCCTTACATGCAAGTTCAATTTTCATGTTTTTTCAATGTGTGGGACATTAAATATACATGGTTCTTGTCTATGGCGCACCTTTCCACCCACTCTCCTGCATTTTCTTGCTTTCCTTCCCCTTGTGGATAGCGATCGACCCTCTTTCAGGTGCTATCGCCTCCTCTTACCTTAGTGTTTCCCTTATTCATCTCCTTCTCACCTTGGTCCTTTGGAATCATAAAGTAACAATAGATAGCTTCATTTCTATCATTAGGATTAGTGTTAGCATTAGAAATAGGTAGAGGAAGTCGGCCATCTCCAAAGGTCCATCTCAAGTAGCAAGTCCCAAAACTTGAGAGATGGTCCCATGATCAAAAAGTAGAGATCTACATAGCCAAATATTAGGGTGCTAAATTTTTTACCTAACACCAATCATATATAGCCTTTATCTTCTTATGGTCATTGCATACATATTACTTGAAATTAATTCAACCAAGGTATTGTAAATATTCCTTTCAAATTAACATTTAGATTTCTTGGCATGCTTCTTCTTAGCACACAATATCTTACACATTTTCTATATGCTTGATATGGGTAGAAAATATATTATTCCAATAAAAAATATCTTAAAAAAATACAAGGAATAACTTAGGTAGGAAGTAACCAACTCCATTTTTGAATAGTTTCAAAAATGTCATAGTTGGAGTATTTCTAAGATCAAAAGCAATTATGTAAATTTGTACTAGTCGATTTGACGAGGCTTGAATGCAATATTCTCATTTTATTCAATATAAAGTAGTATGTGATATAATCCAACCATAAGATCCATCTTCAAGAAATAATTCATCCCATATAACTTATCTAGAAGAAGATATAGTATTTTCATATAAAATTTATTTTTAATCATTTTTTTCCTCAAATACATGTCAATATAATACTAGAATTGTACATTTTATTCTAATTAAATCATTAAATAGTGTGTGTAAAGATAAATAATATCATATTTCGACAATAACATGTTTCCACTAAAATGATCTCTAGAAAGAGTGGGGAGGGGAACATTTGTTACCACTCCTTTCCACATTTGAACAAGCTTAATTCATCGAGGAATTTCATTTTTCACTTTCTAGTTTGAGCTATTTGGGTTGATTCTAGGTTGAGTACTATGTGGGCATCAACTTACTTGGGCCACCTGATCAAGGATGGACGAGTTCAATGTTGAAAATATTCAAGTTATTTCTCCAGTGTGTTCCATGTGAGTGATTTATCTTAGGTTTTGCTTCGGTTCATTTATTCGAATGGGATAGATATAATATTTCTAGCTAGTTATTTTAAGTAGATATATATAATTTTATTTTAGAACCACTTACTATTAACAAGTGTCTATATGTTAGTGGGTTGTGCCTAGATCTGCCACATGAAATGAGAACTATTACTTGTGAGTGATCGTTGGGTCATGGATGGGCATGGTGTGGTGTTATTTTGTGATAGGTGGAACTACTTTAGCTGTCATATAATTTTTTGTGTTCTTTGTTCATGACATTGCTCTTATTTTCTAATGAATGGGTGGACTATGGAGAAAAGTAATTTGCATTTTGATTCTTGTTTCTTTCATGGTATTTTCCATACTTTGATCTTGTTTTTCAATCCTCATATAAATATGGAGTTTTTTCATGTGACATCTTGTTAGTCGATGTGTGTTATGTCTAATGGAGGTATTTTCCTTAAATTTAGTGGTTAGAATCTCTTTCTGTGTTATTTCATGTTATCCCTTTATCATGGTAAGTGTGGTGGTGAGTTGCTATCCTCCATATTATTCTATCTTATGGTTAATGTATTGTGGTTATGGGTAAGAGATTGGAGCCTCATCGTTTATTGGTGTGTTAGTCAATTATTTTCTCATGGTGGGTGTGGATTAGAGGATCTTGTCTTAATTGGACCGATGATCTCACTCATCAAGATATTTGTAAAAATCATGTTATTCATTTTTTTTAATCTAAGGATTTTGTTTCATGTGATGATACTTTGGAGCTCAGTGGAGCTCGTTTAGAGTGAAGACTCAAGGAAGGCTCAAGATATGCAAGGATATTTCTCTAGCGTGACTGATTCATGTTGTCAAATCATGACAGGTTTTCAAAAAAATAAATTTATGGAGAGAAAAATTTATATGTTAATAATTTATATCAATGGTTGACCTACTGATAGGACCATTATATTCTAAGTTCCTTTCACTTCTCGATATCACTCTTGTATGTTTTTTGATGTTGGAATGCCTATGTAACATATTATTATCTTGATGACCTATGTTAAATCATCTTATAAATTGGTCTTATCACTATTTAGTAGGTCTCATGTTGTATTATTTTGTATGTTTCTTATCTCCTCTATGACCTTTTTGGTTATGCGGCTCTTTGAGGCACATGGACCTGTAAATGCACTTGTCTATTTTTATCATCTCTATTTTGTGTTGGAAGATTTTGTAGACTAATTTTTTATTCTTTTTGAAGGTCCATTTCATCTTATTGATCCTTGTATGTTATATTATTTATCCTTTAAATTTCAAAAAATAACATCAAGCATAGAAATATTAAATCATGTACAAATAGTTAAAAAAAATGTAATAGCATATGTGAACTAACTTAAAAATTAATAGATAATATTGAGTTTTGGAGCATTCTTAGCAAGGGTGGCATAACAAACTTCATGGAAAAAGTTCAGGGGCATGACCAGAGCATCTCTGTGCGTTTTGCAAAGGATTGGAAGGAGAGGACAGTGGAATATGGGGGGCAGAAGGTCTTAATCAATGAAGAACTTATTGCTGAAGCGACCGGCCTTGGCTTGGAGGGCTTCAGATTCTTCAACAAAAGGGTCGATAGAGATGTTGAAGAAAGGAGATTTGTTGAGGGAGAGGAGAAACTGACCTACATAACAACGGGCCTGCTTGTTAGCTTGATCCCTTCGCCATATGATGAAGTAACCCGCATGATGATACAGTTCATCTCCTTGGAAGGAAGGTTTGTCACTGTTCCTGCAAAACACCTTATTTTTCTTAACCACTTTCGTAGGGATCGTTTGGTTTGTTTCCCCCATTACTTGTTGAACTCTCTTAAACGCTCCATTCTTGAGTTTCAAAAGCATTCCCGGGTGGTTCCTTTACACCAAGGGCTCATTTTGTTGTTGCAAAAATGTTGTCTCCTCAGGTTTCTTGGTCTCCCTTCCTCCCCTTTGCCGAGCTCTGTTGCTGCCAGCCCTGTTTCTCCTTTCTCTGCCCCCGCCACCGCTGTTGTCACCCCCATGCCGGCCATTCAGGATTCTTCTCCCATTCCCCCTTCTGATGTTCCCACCCCCCACTTGGCCTCTACCTCGCGGAGACCGGTTACCTGGGCTTCTAGGAAGCTTAACCTTGAGACCCTTGCTGTGGAGAAGGGTTCTCATGAATTTGAAATTGCTCATGACCTCCTACATATCAACAGTGCCAGCCCTTGGGAAGTGCAATTGGAAAGCTCTACAAAAAGGCTGGAATCCTTAGAGGCTGATATGAAATTGTTGAAGGATGAAGTTAAAAACTTGACAAAACAGAAAGGTAAGAGGAAGAAGGAGGAGGAGGAGGATGTGGACAGCAGCCAAATTGATGATATATACAAGAAATTGCACTCCTTGGACTCCCGCTTAGGGAAGGCCAAAACTAGGCATGATTACAACATTGCCATCTTTAGGGCGATTGAGGAGTTCATTGAGCAACACGTCAGAAGTGTCTCCAACCTAAGCAGAGTTCCGGCAACACTTTGGGGTACTGATAAAGAAAGCAAGAAGACCTTGGAGCAGCTGGATTATAATGACGCTGCCCAGATGACTACTTTGGGTATGTTTAAATCCCAGAAGAATATCAAAACCATCATAGACAAAGCTACTAAGAAGTAGTTGTAGATGCTTCTGCTGTCCTTGTTTGTTTTTTTGTTATTTTTTTGCAGATCCTTTACTGCTTTTTTGCAGTAATTTTACTGTTTTGTCTCATCTTGGTAGTTGTTTTTTAGCTACTTTGAACATCATTGTCACATTTGGATTCTGATCCTTTTCTCTCTGGTTCTCTTGCTTATTCTGGCTTTTAGGCCTTCTTTTGTAAACAAGGGTATAGTCCCTTTCAAAAAACTATTTGCCAATAATAAAAAAAAAAAAACTTAAAAATTACAAATTCGGATAATATAGGATTTTACACCAATTTCCTCCTTAAATAAAATTCTAATGACCCAAAAATATGCAAGAGGGTTGTGCACATGGATTGATTGAGCTATCATAAAATTATGGGGGTTTGAAATGTGAAGAAAGAAAAAGTTTTTTGTCTTAGAAAAATTCTCTAGGATAAAGGTTTCCTAATGAATCCATTTTTTCTCTATGAATCTGATCTAGATCCTAACTTTTACACAATATTCATATTTATTTTAAGACAATTATCTTGTATCTAATTATCTTTTATCTCACACCTATAGATAATTTAGGGATTATTCCATATTAACACCATAGCTCCTCCTTTTCTTAAGAACATGAAAACATATTTTTTTCCAAAATGGTCAGACTTCTCAACTCTCATTGAATTGAGAAATTCTAAAAATGCTATCCTCTTTTAAAAAGACGTAAATTGATGTAATTCTCTCTCCTAGTAGTTTTTAAACATCCTATGATAATAAATATAATGATACATGTCATTATTCCCTAAAACACAAAGGTTAAAGTGGTAATGCATATTTTGTACATGCATCTTATTTTTTTTAAATAGTAATTAGAGGTTTCCTTTAGTGAGAAATACATCTTGGATGCTTAAGAAGTTTATTGATCTTGTAAATAGTCACCCCTTCACAATGTTTTTAGTGATGTGTTTATATAGTGATTAACCCTAAAATTTGGATCCATTTTACATGTAATTGACTCAAATTTAATATTAAGTGAGCTAAAATATATACAGGAATTTATATTTTATCCCAAAAGGTTTCAAAAAAATCATAAGATACCAAAGTTAGTCATATAGGAAAAATTTGTTGGGATGAATTTGGCAAAGAAGGATGATTATGTATTTCTGGTGTATGTGTGAGAGATAGAAATTGTATTTGTTTATATTTTATCCCAAAAGGTTTCAAAAAAATCATAAGATACCAAAGTTAGTCATATAGGAAAAATTTGTTGGGATGAATTTGGCAAAGAAGGATGATTATGTATTTCTGGTGTATGTGTGAGAGATAGAAATTGTATTTGTTTAAATTTGGTTACCCTTGTCAAATTTACACCAAGATAAAGGGTTATAACTCCATTTACCCCAAGATGATGTGTGCATGGGAGGTTCATTACCTAGGAAATATCCTAGCATGTTCATTTATATTGAGGTAATTAAATTTGATAAAATCAAAGTCAATATAATGGTAGATATGAGTGGGTAAAAGTATTTAATTTATTAATATTTTGAATTTGGTATTGGAAGTAGGTTAGACAGGTGGGTAAAAGGATAGGGAGGTTTAATTTTAATATAAAACTAAATCATGTTACTCATCTAAAGTGTGATAACTTCATCCAAAATTATAAATAATTGGTCTCTCATGTTGATGGTTTTTTCCATGGTATTCATTACTGTGCTAATGTCATATTACTCATATTTTCTTATTTTATCCTAAGATATATGTGCTAGATAAATTGTATACATTGTTTTATTGTAATTTAATATCTAATGTGTCATTTTTGTATGTTTTTTGCATGGAAATTTGAAAATGGATATTCTCTCTCATAAGTTTCATGATGGGAGATATATGTAGATAATTATCACCTTGGTCCTTGATGCAACTAACTAGGATGTGATTGATAGACCTAAATTAGGGACAATGAACTGTTTAGGACAAACATCCCATTACATAAAATTATTAATTTCTTTATGTGTGTGGTGTGATGCAAATACTTGTACATTTTTCGTTAACTATTAGAGAAGTATAAAAAAAATCAAATAATATATGAAAGATCCTATCACTACATTTTTTTCCATGTGATATAATGCAATGATATACATTATAAGGAAGTTTATAATTATTTTATTGGCATGGAGAGAAACAAACATTGTAAATGTCAATAATATTCATCATTACATAGTGATATAGTTTGGTATCGTGCTCCAGATTTGTGAACATTTTCGGATGTACCATTGTGACATTTTGTAGATGTGGATACAAGTAGGGTGGCCATCTCATCCTTTTAATTCAAGATATTCGGAAGGGTGAGATATTTTTTTCTAAGGGTAAGATTATGTTGGCTCCACATTGATAAGGAATTATATTGTTTGTAAGTAGAGGACTATGTGATATGGATTTATTGAGTACTCATGCAAGAAAAAATACTTGATTAGTGTGCATATAATAGGTTTATGATTTAATGATATACATGTGAATGGAAATGAGAATCCCTTTAGTGAAGAGAATCAATTTGAATTTTCCTACTAGGATTAAGTTATAAGTGGATAGGATTGTACAATTCCTTAATGTGTATAATATGAGAACCTATTTGAACCCAATGCTAATACACACTTTGATTATTTAAAAATAATCCTTTGGTGGAAGTGAAAAAGTAAGAGAGTTTGAATATTTTCTTAGACACAAAGGTGATTAAAATGCGCTGGAAAAATAGGTTTAAATAAATATACCATTGATGATAATATTGAGAATAATTAATGAGTATATTGCCAAGAAATTAAAGGTATTGAGATAAGAGTCTACTCAGTTGATGATTGCAATTATTGAAAAACAATAATTAGAGATTTTATTTCAAATTCCATTGGTGCAAAAAAAATATTTTAGTAGTTAATCATGCAATTTTCACATAAGAAGGTGTAACTTAAGGAAACACTAGTCTAATGGGATTTTGAGGGAGAATAACTTTAAATAATAAAGCTACCATTTTCCCCTAATGTGCAAAATATGCTAGGATGGATGTACATTTTTATTTGTAAATGTGAAACATGTGTCAATAAAATATTTCCATGCATATGGTATATCAAATAGCATTTATGGTTATTAAATTTAAATATTAAATAACTAAAAAAGGTGGGTGTGTTTTGATCAAAGTTCATAACATGTATTTTGTTCTTCTTGTCTAATAGAACGTTATTTTGTCATGGATATTATTAAAATGTCTATATATCTATGTAATGTCATTTTACATGAAATCTAAAAAATTATAATGTTTAGTGCTTTGATTAAAATTAAAATTAGCCTTAAAAAATTCTCATAAGTTGAAATTTTAAAAATCACATAACTAATATAGCTATAGTCTCACCCACATTGTGTTTCTTTATAATATTTTTTAGCAATAAAAAAAGAGCTTGTAATTTTGGATTTTTTTATGCCTAGATGTATCTGCCACGAAGCAATTTATCAATTACAACCTTGAATAATTAAAATCATATTTAAGTAAAACTTTTGACACAATTATTTCTTATATTACCTAGAGAAAGGGCCTTATCCTACAAAAATTACAATAAAGTTTCCAGAGATAGCGTAGCTCATCTTGTCAGTTAGAGGTATTACATATTAACATGTAGAGGTGGAAGAGTATAGAAATGAGAAATTTCCCTTTAAGCCAACCTATTCCTACAAAAAGTAGCCAAGAAATATACAATTCGAGAGATACATAGAACTTAAAACACTTGGAACATTAAAGCAGGATTCCATCCCTAGCTAATTTTCCGTTGCTACAGCCAAGAAAAACCACATCAAAATCCATAGACTTATCTTGATTAGAATCACTGGAAGAGTCTTCATAGGAAAAATTCACAACGGATGTAGGGGTAAGCTTGAATCCCAAATGCTTTGCTATTTATTTTTTCCCGACCGCCAGTGCCTGCAAGGATTTTAGGATAGCATGAGAGTGGAATGTAGCTTCCTTACCCCTCATATATCTAGCTTGTTCTAGCACCGCATGGTCCATGTTCATAAGGAATTTCCCTAAAGCAGTCAACGTAATATTGGAACCACTAATAACTTGGTCCACATCAAAAATGTTATGCCATCCCATGAATTTCTTGGGGTTAAGCATGAGGTCACGCAAATGAGTCCAATTTCTCTCCTCCTCGATCTCGTATAATTCTTTAGAAACTGAATAAGATCTGGATAGCCAAATCCACATAGAATGGTTGTGAATCATTCCTTCTATCCATCCTTCAAAATAAGTTTCCGTTGATTCCCCAAAAATTGGGGAACTTCAAGCAGTCCAATGACACCTGCGATTGGATCGAGATGGCCTGACAGAGAGCATCCTCAGATGACCACTTCTATCCATAGGCTCTAATAGTATCTAGCTTAGAAGCTACCAAATTTTTTACAAAGTTGTGATGTAAAAATATTGAAGAACCCAGGTAGGATAAAGGGGAAATTGAGTGATTACCACATGAGCCAAGAAAAGCTCATAATTTCACACCTACTTCAACATCCAATCCACACATGTGAGGGACATTAGCCCCAAGTGGGGAGCTCAAAGGACCATCACACTGAGGATTAATGATTTAAGTCATTAATCAAGGCCCTTTTGAAATATATTGGGAATTTATCCCACCATACCTTTAAATGATACCCTTCCATTGCAATCACTTCAACCCCATAATTTACTAGAAGATCACTGAGAATATTCCCGACTCATAGAATATGAGAGAATTGAATTTCATAATATCCTTTTAACCAAAATAAGGATTCCTAAATACTCTAATTCAACTTCAAGGCCACATCTGATTGGGATTTGACATCCTCGATGATCACTTGAGAATCACCTTCTATCCAAATTTTGTTCCAATGTTTTTCAACAATTTCTCTAAGCCCAAATAACAAGGCATAGCCTTTAGATACACTGCTAGTTTCCCAACCACAGTACAAGGCCATCATAAACATTGGTTGGCCCTGCAGGTTTCAAATTTAAAAACCACTTCCAGAAAATCTAGGATTACTTTTTGAGGCCCCATAAAAGTTTAATTTTACCCAACTATCACTAGGCGGTAGCCATATCAAAAAATATTTTAACCCATTACAGACCCCATTAAAAATGTGGGAGGTAGATAATTTCTAAGGAATGAGAGACATCTTCCACAAAACTATATGTATAGTGGGGAGGAGACAATAAGGTTAGAAAACCAAGGAAAAATAGATTCCAAGATGATAGCTTCAAAGCAGCTCCAAAATTGTGGGGATAAGAGATTCATGCCATTGAAAATCCTCTGGTTTCTTTCTAGCCAAAGGCCCTAGATAACCACCACAAGAGTGATGCTCTAGATCATGCTGACAGTCATGAGGGACATAAAGAGCTTCCATTAAGAGAAAAGGTTAGCAATACTATCTGGGTAGATCCAATGAAGATCCCATTAATTCCAAACTATTAACCAAACCTCTTGAGAATAACGACAGTGAAGAAATAGGTGAATGGTATATTCTTAGGCTTCTTCACAAAGAGGATATTAAGAGGGGCCAATAAAACCATGCTTCATCATATTTTCATAGGTGAGTGGTTTTCCCAGGGCCACAAGCTAGAGAAAAAATATAGCCTTAGGCAATCCTGCCTTAACCCAAATCTTATCTGTAGGGAAAATATGAATGATGTGAGAAGAGTGATGAGTCACCCAGTGATATACTTCCTTAATGGTGATTTACCTAAAAGACGATTCCTTCCAAACATATCAATCTCCCAAGATGGAATCAGAGATTGGATATATTTGTAGAGATTGAACTAAATCTAATTTTACATTATGGTAGCACGCGACAAGTGGATCCATAGAATTCCATAATAGTTTTCCACCCCCGGATTCCATTAGATAGTATTTGATTAGAGGACCAAAACTGAGGATGGCCGATGGAATGGCACCAATAAGGCCAAGAAAACTCAATAAAGGCACATCATTTAACCATATATCATCCCAAATTTTAACCAACGAACCATCCCCCACAACCCATTTTATATAAGGGTGCAAGAGAGAGAAAAAGAACGTGAGACAATTCCAAATACCATAACCCTTAGGGATGCAAATATGGGAAAATATATCAACAGGAGAAGCCAACTCAAAGTATTTTCCCTAAAATACCATGCTCCAAAGTTAATCATGTTCCTGATAAAGTTTCCACACTAATTTGTACCCGAGTACCAAATTGAAGAAGAAGAAATTTCGAAACACCAAACCACTTTCCCTCTTTGGACAATAGATTTTTTTCCAAGCAACCAAGAAAAACTTATATAAATTTATAATTTCCTACACCAGAGTAGGGTTCATTTTAAGATACCTTATAAAAATAGGAGGTGGAAAATACTTGACGAATATCCTTGGAACTGGTTTCGTGGAAAGGAAAATTTTTTGGGGGTCCGATAGAAAAATTTTCACCTAATTTTTAAGTGGTATGACAGAAGGCTGCAAACACAAGATAGGAGATTTTTTGTCACATGTCAACAAAATCTATGTGGCACGCATCAACAAACTCTCTGTCACACATCTTCTTCCTCCACACTCTTGTCACGTGTCAACAAACTCTCCCTATTGTGCATCAACAAACTCTCCCTATCACACATCAACAAAATCTCCCTATCGCACGTCAAAAAACTCTATGTCATGCATCCATAGCCTCCGCCCTCATATCATGTGTCTATAGCCTCTGCCCTCCTATCACATGTTTACTGTACTTGATAATACATATGCCCCCAAGTGGTATGAGTGAGCTAGTAGTGTTCTACCTGGTGAATAATCTAGGATTATATAGGGGATAATTTCAAGGGTAGGCGAAGCTGACCCCTAAAAAAATTAAACTATAATTTTATGCGAACAAGTCACTGACCTGTGCCAGAAAATTCACGTTTTCAAAATTTTCAAAAATGGAATATTCACCACTAAAATAATCCCTACACCAGATAAATATATGTTGAACAAAAGTGATGGACTTTAGTGTCAAGGAAATAATTTTGAAGAGAAACATGAAGTGGGGATTACTTGGAGAAAGTTTTTCACCAAGAGAGCCTGACCCACCAGAGAAAGCCACTTACCCTTCCAGGAGGATAATTTCTTCTAAACATTTTCAACTATAATTTTCCAATGCTCTTTACCAGCCTTACCATTGACTAGGAGGATTCCAAGGTATGAGTTGGAAAAAGATCCAATTGGCAATTCAAGGATGGAGGAAAACCTACACTATAGTTGGGGAGGAACATTAAGAAAATAAACTTTTGATTTAAGCTTACTAAAATTTTGAACAAAGGAAAATTCATAATCATCCAGAATTTCTTTGAGATTTTTGGCCTCAACAGCTGAGGGATCACCTAGGAGAAGCGCATCATCCATAAAATGTAGGTTGGATAGGGCCTCAATTTTGAAGGATATTTGTAGCCCCTTTTAATCCACAAAATCAACATATATTAGAATGGTTCTTCCAAATACATCATCAACCAGAATAAAAAGAAATGATGATAAGGTGTCTCCCTTCATGAGTCCATGTGAGGCATTAAATCACCCAGCCAGAATCCCATTGATTAAAACTGAAAAGTATGGAGAAGAAAAGAAATATTTAATCAAAGATATCTAATCCTAAAGGAATCTAAACCTGATGAGAGTGTTTTCCATAAAGGTCCAGTTCACTCTATCAAAATATTTCATCATATCGAGATTTATGACCATCCTTGGATTTTTACTTTGACTAAAAGAGTGAATGGCTTCATGAGCTACAAAAAATCCATTTAAATTCTACCTTCCTTTCACAAAACCACTCTGAATTTATGAGATTAATTTATCTATTATCCCATTCATTCTATTATCTATAACTTACGAGATAATTTTTTGGATGACATTACAGAGGGTGATATGTTTGAAATCTTCTAAATAGCCAAGATCATCCTTTTTTTGGAAAATAAAAATGAAAGTGGAATTCCACTCCCATTGCACTGATTTACAATTTTGACACTCTTCTATATCTTCCTAGACATATTTCCCAATAATGTGCTAGAATATTTTGAAAAACCCTATTTGGAAACCATCTGGACCAGGATCCTTATAGGCTCCCAGTTGTAAAATCATTGCCCTTACTTCTTCTTTAGTGATTACCTTCATTAAGGAATCTCTCTCCACCTCAGAGTTCATTTTAGGAATGTTATGTAGGACGTATTCTAGCAACATGGGTTTAAACTCACTCTCTTTGTCTAGGAGGTTTTGGAAGAACTCCACACCTTCAGATTTGATTTCTTCTAGGTCCGAAATTAGTCTTCCTGAAGGGTGGTAAATTTTCTTGATTTTGTTGAATTTCCTTAATAATTTAATAGACATATGAAATACTTTGCTTTTCATGTCTCCTTCTATAAGCCAAATGAATCTATATTTTTGTTTCTAGAAATGCTCTTTCATTCTCAATTTTTTTTATCTAGATAGAATTTCACAATTTCAAGTAAATAATCAAAGGCACGTTATCTAATAATGACTTCTTAGATAGCTTGGAGGTTCTCAACCACTTCGAAATTATTTTTAAACATGTCCCCATAGGATTTTTTATTCCAAGCTCTAGCCATGGATTTGGCATGTTGTATCTTTTTGAGAAGTCTAAAACACCTACATCCAGAAATTCTAACCTTCTAACATTCCATAAGGCATTCCTCAAAATCAAGATCCAAAAAATACATGAATTCCCTCTTGAATGGAAATCCCACTGGTTTTATTTCTAGGTTTAAATGAAGGTAAATAGGGCAGTGATAAGATCTAGAGAAAAGATGAACTGAGGCTGAAATACTATAAATTCTCCAGACTTCAGTCTGACTTCAGTCTCGATTAATCAGGAATATATCTAGCAATTCTAAAATGGCCTTCGAATTTGAATGGTGATTGGTCAAGGTGAAATTTTCATTCTTGGGAACAACATAAATTAAATCCATATTACAACAAAATTGATTAAAATCAAATGAACTTACCAAAAGGGTCACTCTCTCGCCTCTTTTTTCACCTAGATTGAGAATGATGTTGAATTCTCCTGCTACAATCCATCTGAGATCAAATTGACTTCTGAGGGATTCTAGAACATTCAAATATTTCTTCTTCTTAAGAATACTTGTAGGCCCATACACATTGGAGACCAAAAATATGCACCTAAGAGGAGTTCAACAAACTCCATGTTAATTCCCTAAGCTGATTTAAAAATCAACTGACCCCTAAATAGCTTCAGGTTCCATAGCGTTAGGATCCCACCCGAGCATCCATATGAAAAAACCACCTCTTAAATGTAGGATGATCAATAATACTTTATGGAATACTCCATCTTGTCTAATTCCAATTTAGTTTCTTGAAGAAGAAAGATTCCAGGATTTGCTTCTTCCCTAAGCTATTTGACCAAGTGACATTTTGTAGGAGAATTAAGACCCCTAATATTCTAGGTTGTATAATCATGATGGATTATATGAGGGGGAATAGATACTCCCCGCATATAAAGCCTCTAAGGTTCTTTTTTGGCCAAGGTATGCATTTAACTTGGCCTCTACTTTGGCAATGGAACCATGTTTCCTTCTCCCCTCACTTTTACTCGGCCTCGTGTTTGGTTGGTATTTGGTAGAAATTCTAGACAAGTTTCTATGATGGATGGGAGGAGTCTTTTATTTGAAAATAAAGGACTTTAGGTTGTCCACCTCAGAGGTATGTAAGTATGGATCCTCTATATTTTCCAAATATCTATTCAGAGGGTTCTAAACAAAAATTTTCCTCCTGCCCTAAAGTCCCTGTGACAGCCTAGTCCAATTTCAATGCTTCCATAAATATATCCAAATCTTTTATTTTAGGGGTGTAATTTAAGATGTGAGTCTCAACCGCCATATCAATTACAGGCTCTATCTAAGACAGTTGTGAGGCTTCCACACCCTTTTCATCTCTAGAGAATTCTTCATTAAATGACTCGCAAACTACCGATTGTTAAGCTTCTAAAACATTTCCGTGTTTAGGGATTTCTTCATTAACCAACTTAAAATCTTCCACTTCCTTATAACCCTTAGGGAATTCATTTTTGTTCTGATGGTTAATGGTGGAATTTAGCTGCTAGGAGGTAGACACAGGGTTGGTTTTTTCCGCCCATTTCTTTTTAGGATTGTCTTTCTTGGGTGCGATCTCTGACTTTCTCCGTATCTTAGGGCACATATTTTGTTTATGCTTTTTTCCATTACATGAGTAGAAACAGAAGGATAGATATTTATATTCTACTACTAAGAGCCAGGTTCTGAATGGGGAGTAGATGTGAATGGATTAATGAATGGGCCTTGAGATGTCCAACAGAACACATATTCGAGCATAAGAGGTTACAATATGCTTCTTGGTGTGTTCAGTAATTCTAATAGGATAGCCTAATGCCAAGGAAATGTCTTGGAGTGAGTCTATACCCAAAAATTCTAGGGGAAGCTTATACAATCAGATAAAAATGGGGAATTTTATTACTAGCTCCTCTGCCAGATTGAATAATGGATTCCAAGGCCTCAAATATAGACGGAAATTCCTGTAGAACCAAGGATTCCTAAAGAATATTTTATCATGATCTTTAGCATTTACAAAGGTGGCTTGGAAATAGCCTTTAGAGAGCAGCCTAACATTTGGGCATGGTACAAACCTTGAATGCTTTCCCATCAAAAATAATATTTCTTCATGAATGCCAAATTTTAATGAACTTACATATTAGGTATTTTTTCTCCATTTTTTCATGGTAATCTCAAAAAAATTCCGCTTTGATTTCCACAATCTTGGGGTTTTTTGATACGTGGAATGATAGATCCCTTAACTTAAATTCCCATTCACCATGATCTTCAGCTCCACCTTTGCCAATGTATTGGTTTAAAGGAAGCTATAAACTTGGGGGATCTCCAGCATGAGGTTTAACACCCAAGTGGAAGTAGTTGGAGTGATCTTCTTGAAACCAAATGAGACCGTTAGAATGTTTGAAGGGAAAGGGGACCTAACACACTGATCTTGGGGGAAATTTCTTTCTGAAGGATTTTGATTTCCATTTTTTCCTAGAGGGGTGGAATTTGATCCAGTGAGGGGGAAATATTTTTGAAATTTAAAATTAGGCGGAAAATTTTCTTGATATTGCCTTTTACCTTGATGCAAGGGATCCAAATTAAATCCCTCCTTTGATTGGAAAAGGTTTCTATTGCACTAATCCAATAAGATTTCATCTATTCCTGCACCATTCACCTAAAACTCATTGTTTCACTTTATATCATGTGCTCCATAGCTTCCAAAATGTGCATCTCCTCTGCCATCCCTTTTGAATTTTCCACCCAATTCACATTTTGTGCTAGATTCACATCTATCGAGCACCATTTCACAATTTTGACACAATTACTTTGTTAAAATAATGTCGATTTGATTCACAAATATTACCTTTTTGTATCTACAAATTTTTTTTTTTAAATCATATATTTTTTATTTTCTTAATCAATAATTATTTAGTTAAATGCATGATGTGGGTGTAGACACTCAAAGTTGTAATTTCACTCTTTGACACCACTAATTTTGAAAATACCAATCTTGCTAAGATAAATATGAATTTCCCATTCATAATTGGTAAATAATGAGGTTTCATGGTAATCTAGTTTATACTTTTACATTGACATGACATCCAGTAATGAAACGACAATACAAAAAATCCTTAGAAAAACATCAAAAAATAGGTTCCAAACTTTGGATGGCCTATTTTACTCGTTGGGAAAGACCATACATATTATTTAGGACTATATGGATCGTACTGACCTCCTTGTATGTTTTTTGTCATGATATTTTGCAAGGTAAAAATTCAATATTGAAAAATGACAATTACACCCTGGTGTAAATAATTTATCTTTGGAGCCCTCTTGAACACCTATCTAGATTAGTCTTCCCTCAATGTCATGAGTATCCATCATCCTTGAAAGTCATATATGTGTTGTGTGTACTTGTTTTTATGTTGGAAATTTCAAAATAGGGTCATTCAATTCATTTAGTATAGTGCTCCTGAGGGAGAAATCTTCGGTAGTCCTATAAAAGCTATTTTTAGCCTTTTTGGGATAGGTGTGTGTCATTCAGAGAAGATTAAAAAGATATAATTAATTATGAAATGTTATTAAAGATATAATAATATTGGGCTTGACCCCTCACTGTTCATACTTATTACGAGTTCGCTTACATCGGAATAGCGTTATGAACGTCACCTTAGAAGAATTTTATCTGCTAGTAGGGAATTGGAGAATAATTTACAAGTTGCAACAGTATCAACGATAGGACGTCAATCTAAATTGGAGATGTCGATGAAATTACACAATTGGAAGAAGTATTTTATTGAAACATGTTTTCTAGGAATAGTTAATGGAATGGTGCAAGGCATCCTCTTAACATTCATGAAAATGAGAGCTTTAATTGAGACTACTACACAACACAGAAATTCACTGCATTTGTAGATTCTACGTGATTGTCAAATGAATCCAAGCAAATATGCATGCCATTATATACAAATTGACAATGCGGTCATTTTCATCAAATTAAATTTATGCTAGAAAGATTCCGCCATATTGGATTATATCAAGGAGAGGGATTATCCTTTTTAATAAAACATAACAAATTAATTATAACATGTACTGTTTATGATTGTATATGCTTTGTAATCACGGATGAATTTAGTAGGAAAAGCTCTCATCCCGAGGGAAAAGAATGTATTAAGACAGTTCTGTGATCCAGGATACAAGTCTTGATGGTGAAAATACTTGAGTGAAACAAACAAGAAATCTCCATGGATAAAATCATTATTATTATTCTATTCTTAATTTGAGTAACTTTAGATTTCTCCATTAGGAAAAGGGGTTTTTGTACCACTTATGTGTCGTTTCAATTTTTTTGGTTAGCAAAAGTGTTTTTGTAAAACTTAAGTTATGCTTATAAATTAATTGAAAATGAAAAAGGTAAAAGTTATATTCTTACAAAGAAGATGGTTACTATGTGGTTATGGTATAAAAGTATAAATACGAGTTTCATTGTCATTTAAAGGATTTGATTCTCTCTCTTTTCTTTTTAAATGTTAAAGGAGTTCATTGTAACTTTGTGTACACATGTTCTTTACTTTCGATGAAGATAGTACATTGTTTATGTGTTCATTTCTACCTATGGTGTTTATTCACTTCAATCATAAAAATTTGCCTTAATACTTTATAATTGAATGATGTTATAAACACCACTTTTCTCCCTTGATGTATGTGATATCCTAATACTCTAAGTTTATGTTAAATGTCTAGTCTAACTAAACTTTGTGTCATATATGTATGGTTTGGGGTTATTTAATACTCATATTTTCTTCAATATTTTATTCACATTTATCAATACATTATATTCTTTCATGTGTGAGAGTGAGTTGGTTCTATCATTTTAGTTTACCTGGAGTTATATGAGAAAATCTTGGTATTAAGTCCACTGCAGGGTTCTTCCTTCCTCTATTTTTCTCTCCTTTACTTTTCTTTTTCCTTTCCATTTTTTTCTCTTTTGTGCTTTTAGATTACAAAACAAAAAATAAAAAAATAGCCCCATCATATGGGATAAAATGCCCTCTCAAATGTAAAGGATCATCACCCTTTCAATATGTGATTTTCTGTAATGGTTGCCTATTCTATACTACCTCCATTGGGCCATATCTAATAATATAAAGTGACATAAAATATATCTGGCAAAGCTGTAATTATCTCACATTTTGTTTGCAAGATATATTAGGGCTTGCTTCCAAAGAAAGAATCAAACTACTCTAGCATGTTGAACACTACATGCCTAACATATGTTTTCCTTAAAATTATTAAGAATTTATTCTAGTAGTTTTTCCTTGGTCAATAAGTTCTTTTTTGAGAAAAATATCAATTTATCTGGAACTAATTTCATAATAATACCCTTGACCAGGAGTTGGACGTGGAGGGAGAGGGTGGAGCAAGAGCTGGGAAGAACACACAGGCCTAGAGAATGATTGTTCCTACTGATTACGAGTTCGCTTACATCGGAATAGCATTATGAACGTCACCTTAGACCTATTTTTCTCCTAGTAGGAAAATGGACAATAGTTTACAAATTGCACTTGCACTTCACCATGATTCTGTGTAATGGTATCACCCGGCGGAAAAACCAAGTTGGAGATGTCGACGATATTACACAATTGAGAAGAAGGACTTCATTGATACATGCATTCTACATATACTTAATGTAGTGGTGCACTTCTCATTGAGAACATTCTTGAAGAGATCATTAAAATCTCCATATGAGAATCTTCATAAAATAGGCTATACACACATTACTAGGAATTGAATTGGTGCAAAGTGAGTTGAGTTTATTGATGAGCTCACGATCGTGAATAAAATCAATAAAAAACACTCTACCAAAGTAACAAGCATTACATATATGGAATGAAAAGTGTGGAATCATTTCAGTTGATTTGTAACAAATATATATTGTTCAACAATATGTCCGTCCATATACATACTTTGCACCATATCAGCTATGAGAATCTTATTATGGATCATATAATTAATGGATAAAAGTGCACTCTCCCCATGACCATTAGACTAATGGTTAAAAATAAACATTAGACATGACAACAAGTGAACAACCATTAGACCGAAAAGGTGTTATTAGTAAAGATGCTTTTAGACACTGGATTGAAGAACTACTATTAATAAACAAAAACGAGAAAACTACCATTTGCAAATGACATGCCCAGATTTTAAGATTATTTTTGGGGTAGCATTTTTCAATAATTTCATTGAAATATATAGGCACACACCTTCTGTTAGAGTAGGTATTTACCTTAGCTCATGTTCACCTAGGTACTTTATCTACCTTTATTGTATTTATCCTAACCCACTTATGTGTGTGAATATTTATTTTATCTTATTTAGAATATTAGGAGATATTATCTAGTTGTTAGATATAGTTCTTTCCTTGATCTATGGTATTGACTAAATCCTTGATGTTTAGTTCTCTCCTAAATCTATGGTCTTGACTAGTTCTTTGATGACTAGTTATTACCTTGATTTACGGCTTGATCTACGACCTTGACTGGTTCTTAGATATTAGGAGATATTATCTAGTTGTTAGGTATGGTCGTATGAGGGCTTAAAGCTTGTGATTCCTACTAGTAGGTGCTTGACTTAAGCCCCCTTTAATTTTATTTCTATGGCCAAGGCAACAACAATTTATTTTGTTTTAGTGTCAACTAAAATAAATAACAGAGCAAAATATAAAAAGCTTGTAACTTGATCGGTAACTCGGTTTTGAGTGCCGTTATTTGTAAAAGTGCTTGCTTTTTCATGATATTTCCATTGGAAATATTTATTTTGAGACTTACACAATAATTATAAATTTCCAAATATGGAGGAGTGTTGTAATCAATTGTGGAGGTAATTTCAGCTGAGCCCAATGTCCTAAACTTCTGGGAGTTGCATTTTGTATCTATCATGGATTCTGAGAATAACATGGTTTTCTCTGAAGAAGATATTGTAAAATTTGTGGAAGGAAATAGATTGCTCAAGAAGTGAAATTCTCTTCTACAATCACTCATTCACAATAAGGATACAATAATACACTTCCTGCAGAACAAACTTGCTAGCCTACAACATCCCCATCATATTGTGGACAGCCATATCCATGCTCCTAGTCCACTTGTAGCTATTGCTCCTGAACCCACTAACATTGATCTTTCAATATTTGAGTTTGTTCCTACTCTTGATGCTCATACACCTATGAAGCTTGTTACTGCATGCTTTTCCACATCTGTGCCTATTATAGTACCACATGTTGTGTACCCTACTTCTGCTTAGCTGCATGAATTTTTTAATACGCATACCACTGCATTCAATTCTCGCATGCTCCGTTCTATGGGTCTCACTAGTGAAGTCATTGGCAGACATTCACAAGGTATTGTTTCCTCTATTCCACATGTTAAGTGGAATTCTCGTCATGAAATTGGTTTTCGAGCAGATACTTCATTGGGATCACACATTGATAGAGCTCCTTTTTTTCGCTCGACTCTTTCTAAGGATCATGAGCAACACATGAGTCTCCACCTTCACTCGAGTTTGAGAAACCTGAGATTTTAGCTGTCAGACATGATCAACCTGACACACATTCTGACATTCCTTTGCATGCATCCATTATACATTCTACACCAAGTTATACACAGGTATCTTCTTCATCCATCCTTGTTTATTTGGGGTGAATATCTGATCAATCATGGTGGCGACATAGGCATTCATTGAGAGGACTCTACAGGTGTGGCTCCTCTACCATTCGGCCTCTTGCTCCACTTTCTATACCTTTTGCATTGTGATGCTTCTTGTTTTGAGAATTCTTCTTTAGTAGGTGTAGATGTATCTCTCTTGTTTGTTACCTTGGCTTTTCTTGGATCATGACACTCTAGATTTTGTGTCCTTGCCTTGATGCTCAACTTTTTTTCCTTAGATCATGGCACACCTAGTTGTAGCAGTTGATCAAATTATTTTTGGTGTTTTTTATACTTTCAACATCACTCTGTTGACAGTCTCCTTGTATGGAGCTATTCTGGTGAAGCCAAGTGTCAGTTACTTTTGAGTTTTGTGATCGAGCAGTGGATTCAGACCATAGTGCACACCAAAATTCTTCAACATTATACAATTTTTTTGAGCCAAGCTTCTTGGGATGCCTTGGAGTGGGTCTTTACTCTCTTTCCAACGCATGATCCCCAAAATATGTCAGATCAAGTCTTGTCTATGATTTCACCTGCAATCATATCATAGTGACTCCATATGCAACGAAACATGGGCTCTTTTAAGATGAATATGTCATCCCTAACACAAGTTACTATAGTACCGTCAAATCCATGAAAGACTCCACGAAAAAAAAAAATGCCTAATAGATATAAAATCCTTACCTATTGCATGCATCAAGCCTGATGGAAATCATCCCAAACGACAAGCTCAAAAAGAACAACCCTACTGAATTCTTATACAGGCGCTAATGAAACTATGTTCAGTTAGACTCTAAGTCTGCTCTCTCTCTCAAGCTCTCTCTAAGTCTCTCTCTCTCAGTCTCAAATCTCTGACAAGAATATCTTGACTTATTAAAATGCAAACTACACTAGATAATCCCTAGCTTATCACGGATTTACACAATACCTCATTTTAAAGGAAAACAGTACGGTAGTAGCATCTAATACCCCTCTATATTAACATCCAGAAATCTGATGGAAAAACTGTGATGGAGGTATTGTATACGACCATAAACATATTTTCTCACTTTTCTTGAAGATTCTGTGCAACTCATTCAAATGGCCGAATCAACACAATAAAATACAATATATTATCATTTATACCCACTTTTAATCAAGTAACACTGAATACCTACCTTATAATATCCATAGAAACAACAAACTATACTTTGTACTATTCATCAGGAAGTCTTAAAACAAGTAACTTAGTAAAGAGAATCAGGTATAACAAACAAAGACCTAGAACCTCCCTATTAATAATCATATTCATCCATTATCACGTAACAAATTAGCTCCAAAAGTACACCAATGGAGCACTACACTATAAGAATTCATAACACAAGGAATTACACTTGTCACACCAAAATAGGCCTTGCTTGGATTCAAGAATACACTTTTGGAGGTAATTATACAAATTTGAGGATCACCTGAGAATCCAACTAAGTGCACTTAAATATCACCTAATGGCATTCTTAGAACCCAACTCAACTGACTTCTCTTTCAAGCCAAAAATGGATGTTTCCATCCCTGTCAGCAGTGTTGATCCTAAGGCAGTCAAGATTCTTCTACATAAGGATATATGGTGTAGGGGAAGGCTAACTGAAAAGTGGATTCAGAAAATCATTTAGCGAGGCAAGGCATTGTTTCCAGATATCATTTCTCTCATCAAGTATGTTCTTGCAACTTTTTCCATAAGTGAACAAAGTAAAGGATAGGAGTTTGCCAAAATAGGTCAATCATTTGGATGATACGTTCCCACTGGTATCTGAGATGAGTTCCTTTGACTATCACATCCCTCCTAAGTAAGAACGTGTTTTCATCTGCGGATTGGAAGAGAACTTGTCTCAAGTTTGGATTCACATGTAATGGATGTGAAATATGAAATTCTCAAGAACACAATATCCGAAGTTAGACTCTTATGGACAACATATTTTTGAGATATCTTGAATGATGTCTACAATTTTGTTCAGAATACTTGAGTCCCCTCCTACTCACAGAATATTCATCGTCAGAAGAACTCATTGTTTCCTTCCAGGAGTTGGTTAAGAAAGAGGCAGGTGACTTATCTTTCCTTCAACAAAGGACAACTTAGAGTCCCTAGCCAACATCAGAAGTTGCATAAATTACAATTGCAATGGATCACGAAGATATGGCTTCAGTCAATGCAAGAAGATCGGTGAATTTCCCAGAGATATGGACCAAGGTGATGGGTTACGTTTGCATTCCAGAGGAAAATCAGTTGGCACAAATGTAGATAGCCCAATTCAGCAAGGAATTCGAAAGAGTACATGAGCTCATCCCATAATCTTCTCATTAAGGATCTTGAATCAACAAAGGTTCTTCATCGCAGGGATTTTCTCCATCAGATATGGACAACTTCTTCCTTCTCTATTTCTCCCTCTTATTTCTCTCCCCTTTTGTAATTATTCACTGAGCACAATCATTGTATTTTGTCTCGTTCACTTAAGTTAATTTCGAAAGTGTATATTGTAAAAGTCCCTTTAGTTTATAAAAAGGGAACTTAAATTATCGTGTCCTAGGAATATGTAAAGTTCACAACTTGAATGATATCATGAAGATTCATGTGGGGAGTAGGTGAAAGGGTCAATTCATATTGTTATAATTTGGGATGGATTATCTATTCTAAAGGATCCTAAAATCCTAAAAATTTAGTTCTTTGTAGAAATGGTGGATTGTGATTTGGGTGTTGAGCTCTTGGTATTACCAACACAAGAAATAAAAGATGCATTTCTTCCATTTACCATTTTCCTATGTGTTCTTCTATTTCTCTCTTTTATGCACTTTGCAAGCATAGTGATCAAGAAAGAGCTTGTGTATCTTTAGATAAATGAATCTAAGAACTGTGTGTCTAGGTTTTTTCTTCTCACTAGATATGGGTTCATTATTTCTTTCCTCTGAATTTGAATGTTGAATTACTCTGGTTATTGGGTGTGAATTCTGTAATTATGCCTACTCACAACAATAACCTTCCTTTTCCTAATTTCTCTCCTTCACCCCTCATCGCTGCAATTTCCTCCCTTGTTACCCCATACAAGTATTTTTCCATAGGTTCAGGGAGTAGGTTCATGTGTGATCCATGCGACCTATTTGGCCAACCCACAACATTTAGATAGGAGTAGATTAGTTTACATTCAATAATGGGAGCTGCCTCTATTCAATGCAGAGGTGACCTGTGTCCCTGTGAGGCATTGGTGGAAACACCTAATTTTCCATATCAAAAAATTATTCTCACCAATATTTTTTGGAGAATCTATTGGGGAGAGATATTTACCCAAGTGTACCCAAAAAGATATCTCTGCAAAATACTATATATATATTAGGATATACTACACAAAAATTCAAAGAAATCAGATTTAAAACATAGAAACAATTAGATTTCAAAGAAAAATGAAATATGTCAAGGAATGAATCTGTGTCATGGTATCGTTTCCCAGTGTCACAATGAAGAAGTTTTCAAAATTGGAGTTTGGTACTAATGAGTGACAGTGAAGAAGAAGATGAAGATGAATTCCAAGAAATACAAATTTCATAATCAACCATCATTCTGGACCATTTTTTGTAAGGATGAGAATTCAAGGACAACAAAAAGGTCTCTTACTTCAAGCAAAAATCTAGCAATTAGACAAGGGAAATGAAAGCTAATGGTCATGTCTCCAGAAAATCAAGTGAATTACTGTTTAGAATGAATAAAGATTGTTGTTTGTGAAGAACCTATATCATCAAATCCTAGTGGTTTTAGCTCAATCAGGTTACTGCTTTAAAGGAAATAAAATGGGACTTACTGACAAGGAAGAAGGTAAGAACCTGATGAAGGAAGATGAAAAGAGAGGTACAAGATTTTTTATGAAGCTGAACAAAGACAAATAATCCATGTTGAAGGTAATACTTTCAACCTCACATAGCTAAACAAGAAACTGTGGAATTGTTTCTTTTATCTCTCTTTTTTGGGATGATTTCCTTGCCTATATAAATGAAGAAATGGGAGCCTTGAAAACTGAATATGTACAAAGAATTGTGATTATTACACAAGGAAATTCAAATCCTCAAATCTATCTTGAAATTCAATGAATATGTTGGAGCCATGCAAGAAATATACAAAAAACTTGAATCACTTCATACGAAAAGGAGGAAAAAGAGGAGATTTTTCCTGATGGAGGAAGATCCTGAAAATTTTCCACACTACGAAGGTGTTCATCCTCCAGAATATTCTTGTGCAAATTATGATGAGTGTCATATCCTTGAACCTTCTCAATCAAATAAAATCAGCACCTTGGAAGATGACGAAGAAGATATGGTAGTTGAACCTCCATTCATCAACTCACTCTTGGATCGAGGCATAACCTATGTTGAAGAAATAATGGAATTCAAGAGAGGAGATATTCTTGTTATACAATAGAAGACCCCAGTGCTTACTGAAGAATCCATTAATCAAGAAAATTGTAGAGAAATTATTCTTTCATCTTGGACATAATATGATAAATTTCAGGTAATCATGGATGATATCCTTTCCAATTTTGATTCTTCAAGCGAGGTAGAAATGTCAAATGATGAAATAGAGATAGTTGAACAATCAAATTATCTTCCCAATTCAATCATGCATGAAAAAATGGAAGAATTTAATTTATTTTTTGAAACCAAGAGGATGAACAACTTGAGCATGACCTCTCCAAAGAGATGATTTCATCACCCTCACCAAAGGATCACAATGATGATCATCATAGTAAGTACATAACATCTCATTTTTCTTGTAAATAAGAGGTTGTTACAAGAAATGTTCAAGATGAAATTGAATATCTTGTTGCATCAACACAGTTCTCCACTTCCCATCATGAAGATGATGAAATGGAATTTGAACTCAAAGTTATGCCCTTCCCACGTGGTTTGGACGACCTCTTACCCTTTTCAGAGGATGTTGAGAATCGAGTACACCCATTCTTATAAGAAGTTGAATATTGGATGACAATAATTACAGAGGAAGAGGACGAGGATGTTTCAAATTATTTTTGGCCATGTATTCAGATTTTCAACAATCTCCTTGATATCCAGTGAAATAAATTTTCTAATGGAGATGACAACGAGCATATTGCAGATTTAAAAGAGTAATCAATGTAACACATTTTGAATATTGTAGAAGAAACTAAGGACCCTTAACTAGTCTTTAGATCTTGACTCGGGACATGGAAAAGTAAGATAGATATGAGGAAAGTTGTGTTTCTAATTTCCAAGCACTAATGTTTTTTGATGAGATGGAGAAAACATATGAGCTCAATTTTAGTTTTGAAGCCTTGGAAGATGAGAAAAAAGATGAAGGTAAGTCTTCCTCTCTATTTTTTGTGGAGAAGATCATGAATGCAAAATAAATAAGATTCCTAGATCTCCTTTGAATATTACCAATCTTGAAGAGAACATCTCCACCATGGAGGATGATAGTATTGAACATGTTGGGATGATTTGTATTGAAGGTAATTTTCAGGACAACTAGAAGAGGTGCAAGAGACTTGTGATTTGGTTCAAGGTCAAATTCTCATCACCACCACTAGATGCCCTACAAATTTGGAATAATACTACATATTGCAATATTCACTCAAGGGTGATAAATGTTTCCATGACAAGAATTGAAATTTTGAAAAAATGTGAAGATCATTTTTTAGCTGGTAGGTGTTGATGACAATTCTTCTAGACAACAAATTAAGAAAAAGCAAGAATCTTGTGGAGGTTTTTCAAATTAGATGGCACTCATCATTTCTAAATCCTCTTTTGTTCATGAATATGTCTTCATGTGGCAAAATTTCCTCAAGGGAATTAAATTTTTCAAAAGGGAAAAGAATCAATGTCTTCTTAATTCTCCTAAACTCCTTACTGAATCAAAAGATGATTTTGTATTGCAATTCAAGAATGATGAATGACATGGAAAATTAAATGTTCCTAATTTGAAAAATGAGGAGGAATGGTGTCTTAGGATCACAAAATATCAAGTAGAATCTCTAAGATGTAAGAATCTCAAATAGATAACAAAGTTGTCATTGGTGTAGTCAAAAAATCACACACTTACTACTATTATTATACCACCAAGTATGTTATTGTATAGATGGATCCTACGTAAGAAAAATGTTCACTAATAACCCATCCCGTATTCACGTCGTTAGTATAGTTAGTCATTATAGTTGTTTGTCTTGAAAAGGCATCACTTACTTGCACTTTTATGGTTGTCTCTCAGGGAGTCTTAGCTGTCATTATTCACTCAGTTTTTATCAGTAGTATTTGACTAGGGAGCCTAGGAAGGGATTGGGGCACCTCGGATGCCCCAATAATGATTTTTATCTACCCTGGTCCTAGTTACACTTGGTTCTCATTTAGATGTTTGAGGTATGTCTTTATGATTTTCCCTCCCATTCCCCTAGGTACTAGTCAGTATGTTGGCTCATTAGTGTCAAAATTTGAGCAAGAGATCCATATATAAACACAACATACATATTATCTTAAGGGTGAACGATTTCTACTAAGGGCTAGCTATCTACATAAGGCAAGTGACTACATTTGGGAACTATTCTACATCACATACTACATAGGAAAGGGAAGTATATTATATTTCATCAACCATTTTTGCACTCTATCTAGTTATTTTCCATTATCTTTGTGTCATTGGCACTAGGGCACCTTAGGAGCATTATTTCAAACACAGTTACACAAAACTACATTGGGACTGTATTGCAATGCTTACTTCTAAGACCACCTTTGTGGATATTAAGGACAACCCGAACCCTTCATATGCATCTTTATTTTTTAAGTTTTTGATGCTTTGTGTGGGGTTTTACATGTGATTCTCCATTACAAGTTCATAATGTCATCAATGAAGCTAGTACAACATCCACATGAAAAGAGGAGATTTATTGCAAAGACCTAGCGACCAAATCAAACTCAAGTTTTGAGATATCCCGTAGACCAAGGTGCCCATATTATAGTCCACGGCACCCCAAGTGTTCTAATCCTCACATAGGCACCCTAGTATGTTCACATCTGTTGTTGCTGTAAATTTTTGAGGTGTTCTACAACACTCTGTTTTGTCTATTCCCGCTTAGTGCTAGATCAATGTGAGGTAAGTTAATGTTAGGTTAGTACCTTTTCCCTCCTATTTCAGTTATTTGAATTTATTTCAAATATCAAATAAATTATTTAGCATTTACATTTTTGTATATTTCAGTCATTACATTTCTATACTTCTTAGATTAATTCTAAAATAACAAATTTTAGTTAATCATTTTGGTGAACTGGTACTTTAGAGAAAAATTTCCCTATGATCCGCTACAAACCCTAATGCTAAGAATATATATTTTCCTTCTCATCCCATCATGTCTCATGTTAGTGTTAATCCAATATATGATGAGGCCACTATCATTGAGCTCACGACTCTCTATAGTACTGTTACTATGCCTGATTATATTCAATAACTCTTAGATGGTGAAAAATATGTACCTACTAGTTTTGAAAATTATCCTATTAGAATTAGTATTGTTTTGGATCTGATCTATCCTTCAATCACTATACACCATGTTATACGACTACTAGTGATCCTCCTTTAGATATTTCTAAGGAAATTCTAGATGATTCACTTATCGATTACATACTATGTATAGAAAATCACTCACATGTGCATATTGATTCTTCTTCTACTCAGACCACTACTATAGTTCCATCTCACGATTCTCCTAATTTTGATCTTTTCTCTCATGATACATCACATACTAGTTCTTATACTCCATATTATGTTGATGATCCTATTGACATTATGCTTAATGACATTCTCATCTCTTAGTATCTATTTGATGTTGATGAAGCGATTGATAGACATGTTTATCCTTATTTTCATAATGTTGAGTCTGAATATCCTTCACTACTTTCTCCTAAGATTGCATCTAACATTGTGCATGACTCACCTTCATCTATTATTTCTTCTTCTCCTACCATTTCATCTCCTCTTATCACTATATATACATCTACTAGTTCATCTTCTAATACATTGTATCTCCATTTGTCGCTTCACCTCATAGGGATGATTTTGATGCTATTCCTACCATTGTTATGGAATTTCCATCTATTTCATCTACTATAGCTTCCTTGGAACATATTCCTAGTATTCCTTTAGAATTGGAATATATTTTGTCTGCTCTTGATATTCCTATGATCACTCAAAATGGAAAGCTACAACCTCTTAATACATTATTTCCATCTTCTACTATTCTTTCATAGGACATCATGTCTCTCATGTATGTCATAGGTCAATTACAATATCAAGTTTAATCGATCACTTTGAAATTACAGATTATTGTTATTCTATTGATAATAACTCATTACATGGAAAGCCTATACCCAAGAAGATTCATAACTCTACATTTCCTAAGGAATTTGTCATGCCTTCATTCACATATTATAATTTTTCTGGTGATCCTCATTCACATCTCCGACATTATCACATGGCTATGGCTTCTTATTCTAATAATAGATTATTAGTTAAGGCCTTTTGACATAGTCTTATTGATGAGGCTTTACAATGTTTTGGTAAAAAATATATTCGGGGGACAAACTTGTGGATTTCTTGCCAACACTCTAGGAATCTAAGTCCCTCTACTTAATTGGGGAAACTTCCATATATACATGTGTACTAAAAATTTGGATTTTCCTGGTTAGCCTTAAAAATAGGGCTCTAACAGGGGCACTCCACTGACCTTGTGAAAAAATCTTGCAGATATATGCAAGGGAGGAATTCACTAGGATATTGGGAAAGGAATTGAGAACATGAGGTAGAGGAACTAATGTTGTAAGTAGAAAGTCAGATCCTTACATACACTAGTTAGAATTTATGTCACATGCATCGGAATTAGTAAGAAATAATTTTACAAATAGCAACAAGACCAATTAGAATTTAATGAGCTCAAAGTGTCAATAAATACCTTAGTCAAAAAATATTGAAAACTCCTTCTTGTATTAATGCTCAAGAAGAAATTATACATAGTGGGGGAATGGAAGAAATTTGAGAATGGTGGAATGGAATAATTTTTCTATCTCTTTGATCTTTTACAAGGATTTCTCTCTATCATGAATTCCCAAGAATAGCTAAAAATAATTTCATAATTATAACCCTTTAGAATGAGGATCTCATTATAATTTATAGAAGAGGAAAAAATCTTCATCTTCTCGGTGACCATCCATATGCCTTATTTATGATTTTATACTATTCATATTCCTTCCAAATATTAAGTCCCTTTTATAAAATCAAGGTGACCTAATTTACATAAATTTTTTAAAGTCAATTTTAGATGACTTAAAGGTGTATCAAAAAGTACAAACCCCAATGAAGAATTAGAACATTTAAATAGCTAAAACCAATATGGGTGACCGATGTTGGTAAAAAGGTGAAACTGACGATGGTTAGGTGATTGACGTCGGTAGGGGAAATTGATAGTAAATAAAAATAATTTTGAGATTCTTTGTGATTGCATAGAGAATGAAAAGGAAGTGTTTAGGTTTGTAATATCACCAAGAAGACTCAGGAATATAGAGGGAGTGGTCATGGAAGGAAAAAATACCATAGGTGGTTGGATTGGTGGATTGGTGAGAAATTGGAGATAAAGGAATACATGAAGAAATAAAGTATAATGAAGGAGGTAAATAATCTATACTTTAAGCAAGCAAAAAGTGAATTGAAATCACATATACTTACTTGCATTTACAGATTTGGTAGTTGAAGGAGGATGGTAGTTGATTCATGAAGAGATTCTAGGTTTAGTGTCACAGAGGTACTCCCAGAGTGCTCCCATAAATATCCCAATATCTTTGAATAAGATCCAGATGCTTGTTTGGGCTCTTGGTTGAGTATTTTGTGTTGTCTATATGCTAAGAGGCTTTTGATTTGTGGTTGAATGCAATAGAACTCTAAAAAATGAAAATGAATAACCAAGGTAAAAGGTTGTAAATTTTTATATAAATTAATCGATAGCAGTTAGGTGACCGGTGTCGATCGAGGAATAACCAACATCGGTTAAGACAGGAAAGTCTAGGTTTACCAAAAATAGGACTATCCTCTCAAATTTGGCATGTTTTCCTCATTGAGTCCTCTTATGAAAGTGGATTTCACATGAGAGAAGGCAAGAAGAACTTAGAAAAGGTCCAATTAGGTTTAGGAAGAAGTCTTAGTTAGTTACGTCAAGTTAGTGACTCAACACTAGGAGTTATAACTCAGTGATGACTCGGTGCTGAGGGTGACAAATCAGTCACTGCGAGTTAAATATTCCTAGAATGGGTCCAAGGTGAGGTATCATCGTGAGGTGGAGGTGTGAGGGTGAAATTAATTTAATTAGTTAAATTAATTAATGATGTGAAGGTGAATATATTAATAATAATTATTAATGGGTTCCTGGTGTGCTTGATTAATTAAATGAGACCAAGGATAGTGTGACCCAAATTTTGTGTCTAAATTTTCCCCTTTTTGTCGTGTATATTTGTATTGATAAGCAACACATACAAAAATAGGAATTCAATGTCCCCATTATAACCAGAGGTTACGTTTCCCTAAGTAGGGCTGAAGGCGATCCCCCTCAAACCACGAATGGATGAGGTAGGAAACATAATCGGTGAGTGGATTGATGAATAGGTTATTGATGAAAGTGAGGGTTGGTGGGGAAGGTTATGGTTGGGTCAGGTAATGGGTAATGGCAATCAAATGCATGTACACATATAGATTGTGATATGGTACCAGGTGGGAGAACTTACACACTCTACGCTGTCAAAGGTCGATAGGTTTATCAAAATGAGGTTGAAGTGATTCAGGTATAGGATATGGTCGTAAATCACAACTAGATCAGGTGTAGGAATGGGTAATAGGTTTCTTTCCCATGGCACCAAAGGTATGGTTGGGATAAACATCACAAAATTAGGCAAGGTAATGTCATTAAGCTGAACAACACGAGTGGTAACATCACAAGTTATAACGAGTAAACCAATTCGAGTAACATAAAATGAGGTTTAGGTCAGGGTATGTAGGTCAAGGTATGTTGGTAACGTTATGTAGGTCAAGGCATATGTAAGGTTGAGGTATAAATAACACGTGCCTCAACTTAAGGAAATGCAAAGGTAATTTAGGCTTATGGGTGAGTTGTAATAGGTGTTAGTAAGGGTAAAATTTGTGTCAGCAATAGTGTTTTAGGAAAAATGGGCATAAGGTAGGTCAAATGGCTATGTTGGGTGACTAATGTTGGTTAGAGATTAACTGATGTTAGTTTACTAGGGCACGAACTTACCAATGTCAGTCATGTCAATTTGAGGCTAAAAATGTAAAATATGTGTTTTATGGATTCATTTGTGTCTTTTCCATTTGTGGAAAACAACAAATAAGACGTGGAAGATTAATAAGAAATAGTATGAGTTTGTTAGCTATGTTGGTGAGCCACTATTATGTGATTAGAAGTCGATAGGAGGGTTCACGAGATTGATTGGAGTGATTTGATTGTTTAGGATTAAACGAACGGATTTTGGCATAGCAAAGGTGGGGGAAGGAGTGGGAGGACCGTCGACACAGAGAACAAAGATGCCACCACATAGGCGACATTGAATAGAAGTAGGAGGAATTCATAAACCTCTTGTTTATTTTAAAATTTTGGTTTAAATAAATGCGTTTGGGTGGAGATTTTATTTTTTATTTCTTGAAATTGTGGTTAAAAAGGAGTGAAATGAGGGGTGGGAAGACCCAAATGTAGCTTAAGTAGGTTGGGTATGAATGTAGAATATATTTGCATGGGTTGGTGTAGGTTTGTAGAGTAGTTTTTGTTGATTTTTAACAATTTGGGATGGGGGTTGTGGTTTCATAGCTGCAACAGTGACCGACATCACTCAAGGTTTGGCCGATGTCAGCTACGTTTTATCAGAATCAGTCAGCTAAAGGGTGACCGACACCATTCAAGGTGACCAGTATCGGTTAAGGCCATTGATTTCGGTCACTATAGAAAGTGACTTGGGTAACGCAAAGTTTGTTGGGAAAGTTGAACAGGAAAGGTAGGGGTATGTTGAAGGTTAGTGTAGGTGTAAGTGGGTAAGGCACCATGTTACAAGTGTGTGATAAGTATGTAGGTGAAATGGTCTAGGGAATTGGGTAAGTATGATATTGGAGACAATAGGATTTTAGGTGAATTAGGTGAAGGGGTAGGTATTGGAAACCAAATGAGGGGTAGGAAAAAGTGATGTTTTTAGGTATTGTGTGGTACAAAAAGGGCAAAGTATGAGGTTAATTCATGATTTGGGTAATAGGAAATTTGAGAGGGTTATGACTTGACAGTGTTGGTTTAGATGATCCAGGTAAGAGATCAGGTGACTATGAGAGACAGAGTACCACCTCTACTGGAACAATTGTGGGCTAGTGTGAGAGTGCAGGAGTGGGAGCACATGGCAGAAATGGGAATCAGTTCGATCAGGCATTATAGGCATATAGGACGAGATCATATCTTGATGGTCACTCTCATCAATAGATGGGAATCTACGACCAATGCCTTTCGTTTATCGACTTGTGATATGACTGTCACATTGGAGGATGTGTATAGGATCTTGCGGCTTCCTATTGTTGGGAATATATTGTATTCGATATCATCTAAGGCATCAGTAGAGATGATAGTGGTGGTATTTGGTGAGGTAATGGGCCTTCTAAGTTATCACAATGCAAGTCTCAGTTATGGATATATGTATACAGCCTATCCATATGAGACCAAGCTATTTATTTTAATGGTGGTGGTAGTGGGATGTTTTTCTCTTCTATATTTTGAGAGTGGGATATTTCCATGAGCACTGTGGGGGTGCTACAGGACATGATCAAAGAGTGGATATGCTTCATTTGGGCACCATATTTTCTAGTCTAGTTGTATAGGGAGATATGGGCCTATGGTAGATTGAGGAGGTTTCATATGTGTTGTACGTACTTGTTACACTCCTAAGCATATTGTGTGTGTCCATCCATTTGGTTTACAGCAATAAGACTGGTTCAGGGGAGGTTTATACAGAGTGGTTTTGAGGAGAGGGGTATCAGTCAGGGGATAGCCAAGGGTAACTAGGGCCACATATGATGTTACATACTATAGGTGGTTGTTGGAGGGCTATTGGAGGGCCTTTCAGCGGTAGCTATCGTGCGGTAGCTATATGTTAATTATCCATCATATAGAGGAATGGATGAGGAGTTACATGGGATTTAATTATTAAAATGGATACAGGGGGTAGCATGTTGGTGAGCAAAATATGATACCCATGGACAAGGTCAAACGATAGTTTCGAATGAGGAAAGAAGTTCCCCCACCTTTCCCACAATATCGTAGAAATGACATGGAGAGATCCATGTCTCTGTATCATGAAAAAGTGACAAGCGAGCGTGGGAATCTACAAGTAACTCTTCCTCACACCCGACCTCTCGAGATCATGCCGAGATAGCTTGTGGGGATGGAATATGCGGGGGATGTAGACAAACTAGTTAGGCAATCTGATGTCTTCGATGCGCACTAGTGGAAACTGCGAATCTAAGGCAAAGAAGACCCTCCTAGCCTGAACTGGTGTGATAGATCGATCGAAAAGGATGACTGCTCGAAGGCTCCAATCAATATTGAGCTCTGGTGTGATTCGGTCTATGGGTTGTGGGATATGTGGAAAATGACTTGGGATAGTTTCGTTTATATCTCCAGACAGGGTCATAGGGTGAGTGATAGATATAATTGACTCTATGGGCAATTGTCTGGTCTAGTCTAGAACTCCTTAGCTTTGTTGGCTACCATGTCTAACAAGGATAGTTGTGCGATGATGATAGGTGGAAGTGGAGTAGATCTGAATATTAATATGCATAAGCCAGCGTCAACGTCAGATTGACCTATGGACTTGTTGGGTTGTGGGATTTATGGGTCACAACCGTAGAATCGTGGTAGTTGTGAACCCACTATGGTCATATGCGGAATTAGTCCCTTATCCCTAGCATCCAATAGTCATATGCTTTTTCAGCCTCTATATTCAGAATTAATAGTTGTGCGATCTTCTCAGAGTATTTCACAGGCATTCGTGTAACCTGAATTCTTAAGCTAGTATCTATGTCTGTAAAAGTATCTCCTATGTCTGGCTGCTGGGGACCAAAGGATCACAACCAAACGTTTTCTCTCTTTCAAGCCCTTCCACAGTCATGCAGATGTTTATCTATGGTAATTTTTAGTGTGGCTGACTTGACCAAAATGTATGCACTTGGTCATCTTCTATGTTTAACCCGCTCAACTATGAGCTGATCTGTTGCAAGTTTTTCATTGTTCGGAAGACTTGGATCCTAAGATTCTGATCTATATCAGTTATTGCTATGACGAGATTGGGTTGGGGTATGATTGGCTCGAATATGTATTCTCTGGGCTCTCTAGGTCCCGTGATTGTCATACAAAAGCAACAATGTAAATCCAATTGTAGCAAAGTAAAATTAACTATATGAAGTATATCTATAGCATATGTAACTTCTCTGTTTTTGGGTTTTTCTGAATAACTATTTGAACGAAATTAAAAGAGAAAATTCTTTTAATATATCTATAATTTGACAATTAATCTAATGACGAATTTAAAACAAACAAAGCAACCGAGTATAGCTACTTGCTTGTGCAGTTGTAAATATATTGTAAATAATGAAATAACTAATCTAATCTATTTGAAAGACTCTCGATCCTACCTCAAAAGTGAGGAATGAATCATAGTTTCTCAGAAACTATCAATCCCCACGGCTTCCCTGGCAATGTCAAAAGTAAAATTGACTGAAATGAAGTGATTGGCTACTCTATTTGATATGCTTCTAACTAGAACTTGAAAGCTAGAACATGGATTTTGTTGAAGAGTGGCGAATCCGATGGTGTGTGTGGTTTTGTCCCTTCAGTGTGATCTACTCATTCCTTTGTGCTCACGTGGATCTAGAAAAGCATGTAATGCTAGCATCAACAGAAATGGATATTGGAGCAAAGGCAGCTTAGGATGCAAACTGAATATAATGAGAGTAGGAGAGGGATATCGCAAGTGTACAGAGCTTGTCTTATACAATTCCTAGCGGGATCTATTGCGAGTCATGCAACATAAAGCATCTAGAACCTAAAACTATCCTGTTTGACGAGTAAAACCTGTAATTTTAATAGCTTCTTACTAAAACAGATTCATTGTGTTCCTGCTTAATGTGCAATAATTTCCTGATTCATGTTCTTAATAGTTTGTTCATGTCAAATGCCTTGATGAACTCTAAAACGAGTTGTTTAAAATAATGGATAGAAGCCTCAGGTATTCTATAATACCAATCGAGAGCGATACCTTCCAAGGTTTTGGGAAATATTTTAGCAACAACCCCATCCCAAGGGAGTAGTTCTCGAATGGCTGTGGCATAAGCCTTGATATGTGCATTCGGATCTCCCTCACCTTTGTATTTGGGAAAATCAAGAAGAGGTCTTGGAAGCATGACGCTTCGTATGGTGAAATCTAAAGGCTCTTTCAAATATTCTAAATAAGTCCATATCGCATAGGTTTCGACCATTGATGGTGCTTGCTGAGGGAGTGGTGGTGGAATGGGTTGTTGATATGGCATAGCGTATGCATTGTCATGGGCATAAGGAAACCCCTGTGTTTGAGGAACCATGCTGGGAGAGGAGAACATATCCCCTTGTGGTGACTTGGAGTACATGTTTAAATATGAAGTGGTATTGTCCAGGAATGGGTTATTTTGTACTAGACTGGGAGGTATCAGAATGGTGTTAGAAATGGCAGTTCTAGTTGGCGTTTGTTGTGAATATTGAGGAGGCATGCCCAACGTTCCTATTCCTATGAGTAGGTCTACTTAGCTAGGCTGGAGTAGAGGATTAGAATTTCCTGCCTACATGAATTGAGAATGGTGATTTTCCTGAGCAAGTTCCAACCCCCTAACTTTCTCTACTAAAGTTGAAATGACCTCATTTGGTGAAGTCACAATATTTTGCCTTAGTGGCATTTGTTGTATAGCCTGATGTTGTATAGGCGTGTGATACCCTACTATGAACTAATCGTTTCCCTGCCAAGTTTCCCCGAGGGAATTTCCTATGTGTAGTGGTATGGAGGTATTTTCTTGAAAAGAGACCTCAGGTTGTGTTTGTAAACTTCCTATAGGTGGGTACATGCTCCGAGAGCGTTGTTCATTCCTAGCATAACGTACTGAATGTTCATCATCTAAAACTAGGTATGGGTTTGATTGTCTACTAATTTGTGGTCTAAGCAGCATCTGAGGAGATGAACCAGATTCTTCTATGAACGTCATATTGTTCGAGCCTGAAGGCTCTGTGTGTTGCATTTGAGCTAACTGATCCAACTCCTCTGTTTGGAAAGATGAGCTATATCTGGTCCTTATAGGTGGAGTTTGTGTTGACAACTGGTTGGATGAATAATTGTCACCCCATACTGAGAGCGAGGGTGATGACTATCTATTCAGTTGAGTGTAATATGCCTCAAGACCTAGGAGAGGTTTGCCATATGCATCAAATCCTGACATATTCGAGGGGTATATGAATATAAGTAGAATAATGGGAAAGAGCAAAGGTGGATGAAAGAAGATGAAACACTAAAAGAGAAGGTGAAATAGTTGTTTGTTTCACATCAGGTTCACCAATTGGTGAAGCTGATGAGGTGAAAAAGACAAAAGGTATTTTAATTGGAAGAGTAAGTAGGAATATGACTCCGAACCAGAAAGTAGGAAGTTTCACGTTGGGTTCACCAATTTTTTACGATGGAAAAGTGACAAGCGAGCGTGATAATCTACAAGTAACTCTTCCTCGCACCCGACCTCTCGACATTGTGCCGAGACAATCAGTGGGGATGGAATACGTGGGGGATGCAAACAAACTAGTTAGGCAATCTGATGTCTTCGACGCGCACTAGTGGAAACTACAAATCTAAGGCAAAGAAGGCCCTCCTAACCTAAACTGGTGTGATAGATCGATTGGCAAGGATGACTACTCGAAGGCTCCAATCAATACCGAGCTCTAGTTTGATTCAGTCTATGGGTTGTGGGATACGTGGAAAATGACTTGGGATAGTTTCGTGTATATCTCCAGACAAGGTCATAGGGTGGGTGACAGATATAATTGACTCTATGGGTGATTGTCTGGTCTAGTCCAAAACTCCTTAGCTTTGTTGGCTTCCACGTCTAACAAGGATAGCTATGCGATAATGATAGGTGGAAGTGGAGTAGATCTAAATATTAATATGCGTAAGCCAGCGTCAACGTCAGATTGACCTATGGACTCGTTGGGTTGTGGGATTTGTGGGTCACAATCGTAGACTCGGGGTAGTTGTGGACTCGCTATGGTCATATGCAGAATCAGTCCCTTATCCCTAGCATCTAATAGTCATATGATTTTTCAGCCTCTATATTCAGAATTAATAGTTGTGTGATCTTCTCAGAGTATTTCACAAGCGTTTGTGCAACCTGAATTCTTAAGCTAGTATCTATGTCTGTGAAAGTATCTCCTACGTCTGGCTGTGGGACCAAAGGATCACAAACAAACATTTTCTCTCTTTCAAGCCATTCCATAGTCATGCAGATGTTTATCTATGGTAATATGTAGTTTGGTTGACTTGACCAAAATGTATGCGCTTGGTCGTCTTCTATGTTTAACCCGCTCAACTGTGAGTTGATCTGTTGCAAGTTTGTCGTTGTTCAGAAGACTTGGATCCTAAGATTCTGATCTATGTCAGTTATTGCTGTGACGAGATTGGGTTGGGGTATGATTGGCTTGAATACGTATTCCCTGGGATCTCTAGGTCCCGTGATTGTCATATAAAAGCAACAATGTAAATCTAATTGCAGCAAAGTAAAATTAACTATAAAAATTATATCTATAGCATATGTAACTTCTCTGTTTTTAGGTTTTTCTAAATAACTATTTGAATGAAATTGAAAGAGAAATTTTTTTTAATATATCTAGAATTTGACAATTAATCTAATGATGAATTTAAAACAAACAAAGCAACCAAGTATAGCTACTTGCTTATGCAGTTGTAAATCTATTGTAAATAATGAAATAACTAATCTACTATATTTGAAAGACTCTCGATCCTACCTCAGAAGTGAGGAATGAATTATAGTTTCTCAAAAACTATCAATCCCCACAACTTCCCTGGCAATGTCGAAAGTAAAATTGACTGAAATGAAGTGATTGGCTACTCTATTTGATATGATTCTAACTAGAACTTTGAAAGCTAGAACCTGGATTTTGCTGATCAGTGGTGAATCCGATGGTGTGTGTGGTTTTGTTCCCCTCAATGTGATCTCCTCATTCCTTCGTGCTCACTTGGATCCAGAAAAGTGTGTAATGCTAGCATCAATAGAAGTGGATATTGGAGAAAAGGTAGCTTAGGACCCAGACTGAATATAATGCGAGTAGGAGAGGGATAGTGCAAGAGTACAGAGCTTGGCTTATGCAATTCCTAGCGGGATCTATTGCGAGTCATGCAACATAAAGTGTCTAGAACCTGAAACTATCCTTTTTGACAAGAAAACTTGCAACTTTAATGGCTTCCTACTAAAAACTAAACTGTTCTACCTTAATGGATTGCATGAAGTAATGACAGCATTTGCACAAGATGGATATGTGGCTTTCTAACAGCAAAACAATGTTAACTAAGTATGCAATGAACTAAACTATGAATCCTAAGCAAAATAAGAGACTGAACTACTGAAATGAGAAATTGAGAGGTAAATTTGAGGGGCCATTTGCTTGAGTACAAGCCAACTATTTATAGCATTTCATTCACCCAAAGGTAAAAACCAAATTGATCACTTAAACCATAAATAATGTAAAAACACTATTCCAGGGAACTAGAATCATCAATGCAAGCCAAAGGTGGTGAAAAAAAGTTGGTAAACGTTGAATTTTTATGTGAGTTGCGTTAAAAGAGAATTCTAGAAAATGCGTGAAAGACCACAGCCCTGAACAGGGCAGCAGTTATAGGACCGCCACCAAGATTGGGCGGCGGTCAAGAGACCGCCGCCTAGGCAGGGTGGCGGTTTCGTAACTGAAGCTCAAAATGCAAAGGAAAAGAGGGGAAAATAGAAAAAAAAAGCACGCAGGGGCGAAGTGGGGTATGTGAGATGTTAACACATATTTAGAGATATTTTCTGGATCCCGAACACCTTGCGAGGAGACCTGTATCATCATTGGGGCATGTGTTACACTGTTCCAATAGTGTAGTACCTTACAATTTTGGGTACGTACAGTCTCCACATGTCTGAGTGATCCCACAAGGAAGGAGGAGTAGGTATGAGATTTCTGAATGCATGACATAGGAGTCACCGATGCATATAGGCAGTGGTGGTTGTCACGACTATGGGTGACACCTTCAAGGCCAAGGAAATTGGATCTAGTGATAGTCAAAGTGTAGAGGGATACATTGCAGGTGCAGGTGGCCTCCCTACAAGCACAGATCAATGGGTTGTAGGGATAGATGACACAAACACAGGAATAGCTAGCCACTTTACAAGCATAGGTGATGGCCCTACAGGCCTAAGTAGCATAGGGGTAGGCTCCTGCATAGGTTGGAGATGGAGATGGAGGGTAGGTAGCCACTTTACAGGCATAGGTGGAAAAGTAAAGGGAAATTTAACCACAACACAGGCACATGTGGCAGCCTTACAGGCTCAAGTAGCTACACAGGTACTAACACAGGCATAGGGATAGGGTCCCATAGTACAAGCACCTACACCAAGAAAGGGTACACTTGTGGTCGGGTAGATTTCAAAGGGGTTAGTTAGGAAGATGGCACAACCACATACTGTATCCATGGAAAGGTTCATGGATGCCTTGAATGAGGCTTGTTATTATCAAGACCATCTAGCCACTGTAGGGATTGATGTGCCTTAATATATTGAGCACCAAGCCCAGCAGGCAGCTAGTGAGCATACGAGATCTAGGACTCATAGTTCTGGTAGTACAAGGGGTCGTCAGCCCCATAGGTAGGGCTAGGGTGAGGTTATAAGTTCTCGGAGACTATGCCCCTTAGAGGGAAAGGAGGAGGCCATAAAGGGACTAGTAGAGGGTGCCGAGATGATGGCAGGGTGCTCGACTAGTGAGGAGGAGGAGGTGACATTTGAGACAGGAGAGGAGGGCATCAAGTGGGGGTGATTGGTCACTGTAGGTGATATTGTACCATGATTTTTATTTTTTATATATATACCATCCTGCGTGTGAAATACATGAGATTGTATATGAGAGTTTTGAGAGATTGATATTTATTTATATATGTGTATATATGTATTAATACAAAAAATCTCCCATTTATATAGTTGATGATGTTTATTAGATGGATGATGTACATGCTTTAATTTGCATTGGTTATTGTGTATCATGGAAACTAGTTGAGTTAGACATGATTGTCTAGGTTGTTTAGGCATGATGGATTTGAGGCCATTTGGGTATGGTTGAGTCAGGTATAAGCATGGTAGAGTCAGGTATAGGCATGGTGGAGTCGGGTATAGGAATGGTTGAGTCGAGGTCATGTAGACATGGTTGAGGTAGGCATAAGCATGGTGGATTCAAGTATAGGCCTAGTTGAGTCGAGTTCATGTAGGCACGGTTGAGTGTGGTTTTTGTGTTTGATTTAATTTCCAAGTTATTGGTATTATGGAAAATAAATGATATGTTATGGTTTAATATTCCAAAGAATTAATATCATGGAAAATGTGAAATGGGTTTGGTAGAATATGGATTTGAAATTAATGAAATTGGGACAATCTTTAGCTATAAGTTAGAAAAGTGCCTTGATTGCCTTTTTTTTAAATTCTCCACTTAAATACACACACACACACACACACACACACACACACCCCTGTATTATGGTATAAATAGAGAAGAGGGTATTTCTCGTGATAAGAAGTACTTTCTTATTCAAAGAATTATCCATAGCATCTTAGGTGATTGGTAAAGCTGGATATTTACTAAGAGGAGGCCCAAGGTTCAACCCCCATTGGCAAGTCTACTACATGAGGAATAGTGTGACCAATGTCTCTGAGTGCCGAAGGAGCAGTCTAACCAATGTCATTTTGTGTGTGACAATAGTACAATGGTGCTGTTGGAGTATTCCGACCAACAACTCTGAGTGTACACCAATTGTACAAAGGTAGTATGAAGTGTACACCAGATGTACAAAGGTGGTATAAAACTTAGGATTCAGCTGAATGGAGGAGGTGTGAAAATTGTGTATGTAGTGGTCTCGTCCTCACCCAAGCTAGATTCACTGAGATAGGTAGAGACTATGCTAAAAATGTAATATGTAATGATTCCTATAATTTTGAAAAAAAAAGAATTATGGGCTTAAACATTATTGTAGTTATGTGGTAGGTGGAAAAAGTGTTAAATGATTAGAGCAATTAAATGTTGTATATGCAAGCTCTTACACAATTAAATCTATAACTTAGAGAAGTAGATTTTGGATTTAGAAGGTTAAGACAAAATAATCAAATGTAAATATTGAAAGTGACTACTGATAGGTGTTTTCAACATAGGTGTTTCACGGTTACATCTTATATGTTGTTGATAATGTATAATGGAGATTGGCCCATGTCTAATATGTTGTTGATAATGTACAAAGGAGATTGGTTGTGGGCCGTTGATGATGTAAAATGTGATTTTTTTGTCCATCTCTATTTTTTTGTCCCACCTTTGGAATGATGTGGTGGGGTGACAGATATTTTATTAATAATATTTGAAGTTATTATTTTTTTCAGCCTTACAATATGTTTAAATTAAGACTTTATATACCATTCTTTTTTGTTCTAAAGTATTTTTAATTTTCATTGGGATGACACTAACTACCACATGTATTTCATGTAGTCCACATACTCTTCCGCTTCGAGTAGTTAGCAAAAATGAAAATTACTACATGTTACTTTCCAGAATAAAGAAGAGGATCATAGATGGCATAAAAGGGATTTGACCTATAACATTTCAATGGGGCTGACCATCACCCTTGGATTCATCACTTGTATCCCCTTCAAATCCATTCATATTGTGTTCACCATGAAACTAACCCTATTACACTCATTAATATTCGTATTGACATCTCCATTGGTCATTTGCGTATGATACTAATCATATTAAGAATAGAATCTTAAAAGTACAATTATCACTACTCACATAGATGAATAATTTGGTATAATTTATTTTATTATATTTGAATATTATTAATGATAACATTTTTAACACTTACACTCCTTTTATCTTAAGAGATGTACATGCCCATTGTTTACACAATAATTGATTGATAGTTTACTTGTAATAAATATCAAATAAGATTTCACCTTTTATGTATGTAAATTTACCCTTATTTGCTATTTAAAGTGTACATAAAATAATATCCCCCCTGCATTCTATTTAACCATTTTCAACCCTGCACTTGATCTCTACACATGTCACACATGCCAAAATAGCGAGACTGAGTAGACATGCCATTTTCCTATCTGTGTGGCATCTTAATTTATTAAACACTGCAACATATTTTGACGCAATGGAGGTAATTTACCAAGGAAAATAATGATGATTTTTGTGGGTAATGGAGGCAATTTCGAATTTATTTTCTCTCTCTCCTCTCTTGAAATTTATTATATAAATTATAAGGCGGGGCTCAGTAAAAAAGGTTGGATACTTTGCAATTTCCCCTCCCTTATTTCTTTTCTATGAGAAACATATGGAGATTTAAACCTCTGTATTGATCATTGTAATGCAAAATGTATGCCTTTGACCCATCATGTAATGTATTGTATCAACTTTTGGACTAATAAAAAAAAATTGTGGATATTTTCAAACCTCATTTCTATTATTGTATCTTATTTAATCTTTCATTAAAAGTTAGAGGTTATTGTGCATTGTTACTTGTTATTACAAAATATCAATGGTGTTATGTGTTGGTGCTCAAAATTGTTTCACCCCATTTTGCCATTGAAAATCTATCAATTTACGGCCTCTGCCATAAATTATCTCCCCGTGTTATGCCTGAGAATTCCCTACCTTCCTTTTGTTGCCTTTAATCAATCTGTTCCTGGACCAAGGATCATGTATAGATCCAAAATTGTTTCCTTGTTTATTTGTTCATCTAAAAAGGTCTGTATTTGGGTGTAAAAACTCAGGGTGTCCCGTTCTTTCTATTTTTCACAGTTGGGATTTGTTGTCCTTGTCATTTTTTCTCTAAATACTTGAAGAAAAATGAATGGATGTAGCTCGAAGGAATGTATTTGAGCCTTGTAACATCTCTAGAATCTCCGTCCTTGGAGAAAATTTCATCTCCAGGATCAAATGGACATTTTTCCATATTTTTACAGTTTGATAGGCATTTCTCCTGGTCAAATTTATGTCCTTGCATCAACAAGAAATGTGGCTTCTTTTGGTTAGTTAGGGGATGGCAAGAAAATGTTTTAACTTGTCACCTTTTGCTTGTTTGGAAAAAAGGCAAATTTGGTCCTGTGGCTCCGCTAATTTTGATTGGTTATTTTGGTGCTCATGTTGCTTCTCCTAATTGGATGGGGCGTGGTGGGTTTGTTTTTGAATTTTTTCTTTTTTGTTACTTTGACAAAAAGTTTGAACTCACCCCACGGCCCCGCCAAGCTCTGATTAAATAAAATTTAAGTGGCAGGGAAAATTTCTTATTTTCATCCCAAGGGTGTCCATGTGTTCATTTTTATTTGATGCAGCTCGGAGGGGCACTCCTAAAATTTTTGGAAAGTTTTAACCCAAAACTTGTTCATGTGGAGGAACAATGCTTGTTTGAAGACTCACGTTTTTGTTTGGCCTTGGAGTTGTGTCGAGAGGACACGTGGAAGATTTTGCTGCTTTTCCCTGACTTAGAAAAAATTTCATACAATTGATATAGTTTTGGCGGGCCGTGGACATGTGGTGATCCCATGCTCATTTAGGGTCTACGCTCTAGGGCACCATTATGAAATTGCACCATGAAGACACGTGGAGGCTTCCACTAGGTCTTCCCATACTTAGTCTTTTTCAAAAGGTTTTGAGGGGCCTGAGACACGTGGAGGGACCGTGCATGTTTGAGGACCAGCCCTTGAATTTTATTTTAAAGAATCACTGGAGGACACTTGGAAGCCTCTGCTTACTTTGCATTTTTCTTGTACTTTTCAACAACCAAAAGAGATTGCCTTAGACCCTGACACATGCCACCTTCCACTGAGCCTTAAGCCTTCAAACAAATTTTGTTGGGCCAAGACACATGGTGAGCCCGCGCTCATTCAAGGTCTCAACTTTTGGGGACCATCTCAAGTTGCACCATTGTGATGTGTGGCAGTTTGAAAAGTCAGAGGAGTGGAGAAGCGGATCATCGAAGGAAACTTAGATTTTTTTGCCTCTTGTCAACAAAAGGATTAAAATCTCAAAATGGCCCACAAGACCGACAAGAAGGAGGTAAAAGTTAGCATTGAAAATGTCAAAAGGCGGGGAGGCAGGCCATCGGGGGCAACTTGGATTTTTTTCCCCTTGATATCCAAATGAGTAAAATCATCAAAATAACCCACGAGCCCGATAGAGAAAAGTCAGAACTTGCTCCAGTCAATGGCAGAGGTGTGGACCTTTGAAGGAAAATTGGAAAAATTTCCTTTTGTGGGAAAAGGAGTTAAAATTGTAAAAGGGAGCATGGTTCTGCTCGGACCCACATTGGGACACATTTCATGCCCATTTTTCAAGGGTGGAGCTACAGGGGAAACTTGGAAATTTTTCCCTCTTCCAAAAAAGAGGTGAAATAGCAAAATTTGGCTACGGTTCCTTTAGGAACCACCTTAGGACACGTGTCAGGCTCATTTCTCAAGGGTAGAGGTGCATAGAAAAATGTGAAAATTTTACATTTTTCCAAAATTTGTAAAAGAAAAAAAGGAACCCGCAGGCCCGCTCTAAAGAGGATCTCCCATGTGGATGGTCCAAATTCAAAATAGAAATCAATGGTAGTTGTGCATCTGTGTCTGATTTTTCCACAATTTTCACTCTAGAGCTCCTAATGATGTGTATTCTTGTGGTTTTCTTATCATTTTTTGTTGTCTCCTACACGCCAAATGAGGAAGAACATTAATCTGGAGACCTGGTTTGGTAGGGAATATTTGTAAATGTCCTTCACCATTAAATATGCAATCTAACTATCGGATTCAACCCAATTTTTCTTTCCTTGGAACACGAAAGACCTATTGATATCCTGGTTGGGTGAGGGAAATCTGGGGATTTCTCTTACCATTAAGATGAAATTTGATGTCTGGGCTCGATATGATGTTCCATTTTTCTCCCCGAGCATGCAAATAACTAGATTGGACAGATTAGGGGTGGAAGTGGTTGGCGAGTAGAGGGAAAAGTGATCTACCAGAAGAAGGAGTTGAATGCAGGAGATGTTTGAAGAAATATTCCCCATGAGCACCTAATAACTTTTTACAAATTTAATTCTGGGAATCACGATCAAGATCATGGTGAGCACTAGTACACTCAATGTCTCTGGTTTTGGGGGGGAAAGGCTCTGTTGTTAAATGTTATAAATAGGCATGATTTTTCCGTGAAAATGGTTGGAGGTTGGAATGTTGGAGTGTTAGAGGTCAGAATTGATTTTCTAAGAAAAAAGTTTGATAGAGCCCATCTTTCTGAGGGACTGTCTGAGAAACCTGTATTTCTCTTTTGTGTTAAACTTTATCATGTCAAGGTGGTTGTGAGTGTACATCCATTGACAAACTCTGAGAGTGTTCTAGAAACTTTCCCCTGCTGATAAGTTTAATCAAATTTGAGTTATTCTGTGTTAACTTTGAGCAATTAGTGTTTGCTTTGTTTCAGAATGTTTGCAAATAGTTTCATTTATTCCTATTGCAATCTTATACTAAATTATTTGTGAAATCACACAGGATCTCTTCCTTGTGACAGTTTAATGGTATTTTTGATTTCATTTCAAGATGATCCTTCATCTTGGATGAGATAAACAGATTTAAAATCAATTCACTGTCATTTTTTGATAAAGATTATATGTAAGTCTTCGGGTGTACCTTAGGCATGGTTAATCAAAAACTATAGTTTTTAATTGATTTTTCCAATTCAATCCTTCGTATTGGAGTCTTAAAGATTATGTGAAAACGTGCTGATTTGGGACTCCATTGAAGCACACCTTCTGGTTAAAGGAACATCCTGACTATTTTGAAGATTTCTTTTGTGAAGTTACACATTATTGTAAAGCCCCTCCAAAGGTTTGGTATAATCAACTTTATCCTTCTTCACCTCCCACCAAAAATTCACTTAAAAAAAACTAATCATACCCATACTACCCCTGTTTGTCATGTGTGTATGCAAATGCATAATTTTTACTACCAAAACATGTAGAAACAATCAGGTTTTCATTGTCTTTAGTGGCCTGAACCTTGCTTGGAAAATATCTCCATTATCTAGAGTGAAAACTTGTGAGAGTTAGGTTTTGTTGCATTGATCATATTTTCTTCGAGGTCTTCTTAATAATTTCACAAGGAAGGATATCTTCATCTCCTCTATAAATAGTAGGCTACAAAAAGGGTCCTCTCACCGTGGTTGAAAGGCACAACCATAAAGTAGTGAGGATAGGTAAAATCCTATTGAGGATGCTACCCATTTATCCACATCTGAGTGACAAAGAGCAAGCTACATTTCATCCCTAGCTACAAAACGACATACTACATGCTCTGCTTACCTCTAAGCTTCCTGCCAAACCTATGATGTTGCTTAACTTCTGAGGGAGAATCAATTTGGGTACCAATATTATGTTTATTAGAAAGTGGGTTTGTAGTAGGTGTTTGTATCTATGGTACTTGATCACCCTGCCCAATTTCCTTGTTTTCATTCTTATGCATTGGAGGTTGTCCAACATTCCTTCTTGGTACATCACCTTCCCTTAGAGTAGATTTTATTTTTCATGTAATCCTTTCATCCTTGTCCCCTTGGAAAAACATTAGAGTAGGATTAGATTAGAAACTCTTTTCACTTTGAAGTAGTTGGCACTAGGTTAGGACAGGAAGCCATCCTTCTCCAGAGAGCTATCCCATTTTCAAAAAGTACCACACTTTAAGATAGCTCCATATTTGACAAATCAAACTAATTTCCAACCATTCACTTACAAGCATTCAAGGGTGATTTGATTTTTCCACAACAATTTTGGAATGCCCGGTGGGATAGAGGTCATTTCTAAAACTTTGGAGGCATTTTCAAGGAATTCATACATCAAAGAAAGTATATTTCATATCTCAGAGTTTTCACTGTAGGGTAAGAGTTATGAAAGAAATTTTCAGAGGTTTTTCATGAGAAAAACAAACCCAAATTTCACCAAAAGATAGATTGGGGGCCAAAGACAAAAACGGTATTCTTAGAAATCAAAATTTTTATTTTTAGAATTTCAAGATTGTTTTGCATTTTGTAATTTTGGATTTCAGGATTTCAAGCTTTTTTGGGTCCTATGCACTTTGTGATTTCGAAGGTTTTGGAGTTTCAAGATTTTTAGATTTTGGACTACTGGCACTTCGAGTTTTGAAGATTTCTCATTTTTTAATTTCTTAGGTTTCATGCATTTTTTACTTTTGGAGGTCACTTGGTATTTCAGATTTTGGGGTTTCCTACTTTGGATTTCAAAGTTTCAACTATGTCTTGCATTTCAAGATTTCAGACATTTTCAAATGGATCGAGGTTCCAAAATTTAGGATTTTGGAGGATCAATTACAGTTGTACCAATTTAACTTCTGCAAACTAGTTTTAAGCCCTTCAAGGTGTGCATATATGTATCCATTTGTATTTCGTCAAGTTTTTTTATTCTCTTGGAAAAATCTCATTCTTTCAAGACACATGAAAGCACAAATGAAAACTCCATTTGATCAAAAAATCATTCTCTGAGTTATAAAATTTCCATTCTTTTCCACCCATTTCCATCCATTTTTCCTTCCATTTTATTTCATCTCTTTCCATTCCATTTCTTCCATGAACTCATGAAATCATGGATTTAATTGCATCATGGGATTCACGTCTGAGATAACATCCATGCAGTTAATACCCACCTCTAAACTTGCAAGACCCATCCCCAGGTTATTATAAAACTCCTTCATATCATTACTATGAAGAAAATCAGCAGTATGTGTAGCCAAAGGAGAAAAATGCAAATCAATTTGGTTACCATCCAAATTGTGAAGTTGTTGAAGAACAAGGGTATGTATATTTTGGAGGCTACCATACACCTAAGGATAATGAGTTACAGATGAATATCTTAAGGATAGAGGAAACCATGGTAAAAACCAGGGCTACATATCAATTGAAGGCATTCAGGATCATCTTCATGACACCTTTCCCATGGATTCTTCTTACATCATTTCTATTCATCCCACACCAGAAGCTTACTTTTATGGTTGAGATGCTGTCATAACTTGAAGTATGGATCGAGGATATCAAGGCCTATGATTCTAATGTTGTTTTACCCTATCAATGGGATACCCCTGTATTGTAGTCCTACAACCCTCTCCCTATTCCACAATTAGTTCCATTTCATCCTAGGCCACAGTTTTTAAGCTTCTCACATACTATCCCTAGTGTAGATTACCCTCCTCCACCTTCTACTCTCCCATACCACTTGATTTTATCTTCCCTTTTCCCTTCCTAACCAAGTTCCCCTCCATAGGAACAAGGAAATGAACTTCCTCTCCCACCACCAACAAAGCTAATATTAGTGGAGACCCCACCCACCACTCCTCTCATAAGTTAGAACCCATGTTGGGAAGAAACTAAAAAACCCATTCAAGGAGAGAAACAAGAAGAAGATCCTAACAAAGAAAAAATGATGAAAAACTTGGTAAGTTTGGCTCTAAGATTCAAGATTAATAAAATTACCTTGATGGTTAATCTTATGGAGGAGGTTGAGGTCCAGCTAGAAATAGTGAAGAGTGACTTTACAGTAGAAATGGAGCAAGAACAAGAAGATGGCAACCAACAGTATGTTTGTTTTGAATGTATTGTCCACATTGGAACTATCTTTTTAGGACTTGTTAATCCATCACAACTTGTAAATTCAAAAAATGAGGAAGAGATAGCTCTAAATCTCTAGAAATAGGAATATGTGCAGCCAAATAAGGAAAATCTCCCAAGTATGCAAGGCATTACAATGGAATGTAGTGATCCTGATTGCCCTGCATGTCTTGAGCTTGTTGTTATATTGGGAGGTTGAATAGATATACCAAAGTCACCATCAGCTACAACAAGCCAAAAGAGGCCTCATGCTATGGAGGAATACCTTTCAGTTTTAAAGGGATTGAATAACAAGTAGGTTATGGAGAAACTTTTAATCCCTTCCTCTCCTCCATCCTTTAAAAGTCTTGATTTTAAGGACAAGTTTGAACTTTAAAATGTTATGTTTGAGGACAAGGTAACACATGGTGAACAACTTTCAGACCTATAAGACACCATGAAGGAGGAAGGACTCCTGATAGAATGTGAATGCCTATCTAACTTGGAGGAATGCTTATGTGAGAAAGAGGCCACAAAAACCACAACCCTTGTTGCCCCACAACTTATCCTTTGAAATTAAAAGCCTCTTTCCATGGGAGTTAAAGTTCAAGGATAACCTATCTCCCATTATAATCCTTTTGAAGTAGAGGATATGTGATCATATTCAAAGGCTGTTAACGAAGATGTGATCATTAAAGAGATTTTATTGTCAATTTAGGAGCCTAATCTTGTCGATGAATTGTCCATGATCTAGGGGAAAAAGGGAAAAGAGAAGGAAAGTTTGATCTCTTTTGCACCATTCACCAAACTGGCACATTAATTGTCTGTAAATGTGTAAAAAGAAGAAAATCAATTTACAGTCTATTACCTTTTCTAGTGCATGAAGAATTTCTTATTCAGATTGAAACTCCAAGTAGTGGGCACATACGTCATATCAGGCCATGCCCCATCATATATCTATCTTCATTAGAGCTAGAACCAAAGTTTTCGTAACTGGTCATGTTCATTTCCAGACATGAGGACAAGTCTCAAAGTACCAAGGATCAGCTACACTAATTACAACACTTCCAGGAGCCTCATGTAAATCATTCTAGAGGGTCACTTCTTTTGTTTGTAGTTGATACCTTGATGATGTGGGTGGAGATTTGTTGTTATATCAGGTTTTCACTCATATGAACAACCATGTTTAGCATTAAATCATCTTCATGGATACAAGTTATAAGAAAGGGGAGCTACTTTTCTCTACCAATGTTGAGCTTTGTTTGAAATCTTCTCTTTCTCAAATTTGTGTAGGGTAGGAATATGTTTTACTTTCGCATAACAAGTGCTTACCAACACTGTACATGTCTACTTGGGAATGTATGGTTTTTTGTTTTGTGCATAGTTTTGGTTCATGTTTGCTCCAGGAAAAATACATTGTCTCAGTATGCCTCCCACAATCCATGTTACAAAATATCATATTTATAGGGAACAGTTGCAATCTCCAAGTCAATAAAAATTTAGAGCAACTAAATTTGATAAGAGACAGGTTTTGATAGTTTCATCCTCTCGTTCCTTTAGATCATCCACATTGAGCTTTAAGCACCTTCTGAAGACTAGAAAATAAGCCCCAAGGACATTTTTGCAAATAAAATGATAGGTTTCATAAAAGCAGCCATGTCTATATTTCAGGATCAGCCCTAATCATCCAAGGTTTCCGTATGATTCAAAAGTAGAAGATTAGTCTCAAATCCTTGCATAATTGAGTTCAGTTGAAGATTTTATGGGTTTGTAGGAAGTATTCCACAGTGTTTCAAGCTCGACTATGTGCAGGTCGAAGATATAAATTTCATAAGAAAGAAGAAATTCAAGATATAATAGTGTTTCATGATTTCCAAAACCAAAAGGTGTGTTACTCCTAACATTGTGGTGTGCCCACACTTGGAAAAATCAGTTTTTGGGACAGGTTCAAAAGTTAATTTTTAGTCCCACAAATAAGGATTGCTGAGAGGAAAAGGTGAAAATCCAAGATTAAGACAATTTTCCACTCTCATGATTTTAACCTCATGATTTTCTTATAAAGATTGGGAGTGCAAGCAGTGGAAAAGGTTTAGGGTCAGTAATTTTCAAGTGGTCTCTAGGGTAAATTTCAAAGGGTCCAGATCAGTTATAGGCTATCAGTTGCGACTATGTGCCCAATGAACATATTGAGGCTACTGGTATAGAACATATAACAGGAAAATGTCCCTGTGAGTTGCCAAATTATTATCCATTTTTCCCCCTAAGAAAAATGGATAACAGGGCCCTAACAAGACCTAGGCATCAGAACAGGACCTCATAGCAAAACTCGAGGTCACAGAGCAAAATCAAGTGTTTCAGGAGCACATTCAGTGAATTCAGGAGTGAAAATTATATTGAGGAATTTTTTCCTCTTCTGGTTTTTGACGCTTAAGATCAACTTAAAAATGAAGAAATGTGGGCCCATACTGAGCCAAAATTAGAAAAATTAGAAGAAAAACATGATGAGCCTTAAAACCTCTCACATGCAATCTCCATGAGACCTCCAACATTAAGAAATTTGAAAAATTCCAAAAGATAGGGTTCATGGGTCAAAAATTTGTAATTGCGCCTCATTGAGGCCACTGAACTAAAGGTATCTTACCAAGCTAGAAATGTGCATTGGATGGTAAGTCGGAGGAGAGCTCGCGGAGTAGCTCGATGAGCCAAGTTGCTATAGAGCTTAGTTGAGTCAAGTCGGATTTAGAGGACTCAACGAAGGGGCCATGTCAGTAAAAATGGCAGAAAAGGCTAGACGAATGGCTCAAATCGAGCCCTAATCTCGTAATGGGAGGCCCAAGTGACAAGTTAATTTCACAGGTGCAGATAGCTCAGAGATTGGCTTAGAGTGAGCTCACCATGAGAAATTCAAATGGAGCGCGATGGAGATATCTCTTTGGTGAGCTGTGGAATGAGCTTGATAAATGGTTCGACATATGGGCATTAAGGTCGTCATATGGGAGAAGGTTCATCGGAGGGCCAACCTAGGAAGGAGCTCATGTCATAGAGTTGCGGGGGTAGCAATTCATATTAAAAGGTGGGGGGTCAGTTGAATGAATGCCAAGCTCCCCAAGCTTGGGAAATGGTTTATTGGTGGGTGATGGATCTCCCTAGGCATAGAGGCCAAGTAATGGAAACATCGAAGATGTTATGGGTCAAGCCATGGGGCCAACTTAGGTGTATAGCTCATTTTGATGAGCTCAAATGAGGCACAATCAAACCATGGAGTCAGCCATGAAGGCTCGAGAAATGTATGTAGAGGGATAGCTTGCCACGGTGATCCATTAAAGTCATTGACAGGATGAATCAGACCAAAAATGCACAAGGATAAAGCTTGGATGTTGAGCTCATAGGGAGAATGGAGGAGACTCCGAAGTCTAAATAAATAAAAAAATAGAGGTGTAACGCTTCGGAGTTCACAAGATGAAAAAATAAAAAAATGAGAAAAAAGTTTGTACCCCCAAATTTTTGATCTTTGATCAGCTCAGGGGGTTCATTTCGGGGTCAACGGTGCACACAAATTTGGAAATGCAGTGGAAAAAAACTCTTAATTAGAAAGCAAAAGAATTCCAAAGTGGCAATGCCCAAAAATATGAATTTCAGGGCAAGTTGGGTTATGTGGCATTTAGCGAGTTATTCGTACTTCGCAAGGAACATGTGTTTCGGGGTTTTGGGGATGATGATTTTAGAGATTGGTGAGGGAGAAGTCTAAAGAGGCAGAGTAATAAACTCCAAAATCCGTTAAACCTAAACTCCGAAACCCATTGGAAAGACATATAAAGTTACATTGATCAACGTGTCATTTGGGGAGGTTTGCATCGGGTAGGTCAAGATGTGGGGTTTCGAGATGGTGGTGTTAAGGATTGAGCTACATTCAATAAAGAGCTCGGTGGGTGAGCAAAGAATGCTAATCATGGTGTGAATTCAAACTTGAATATCTTTCATATCCCGTGGCCATTTTTAACAAAATTGTACTTGTTGGAAATTATTTTCAATGAGGAATTTAATGGAGGTTCCAAAATTCATAGATCAAGAGGGTAGGTGAAGATTAAGCTATGTAGGAAACCCTATAGAAAAATGATGACAAATCATTCTACACTTCGCCATTTTTGGAAATATTATAGTCGTTGGAAATATATTTTTGGGCTCTACAACATGAGATGATTAGGGATGAGAGATTAATGAGTTAGGTGAAGAAAAAATCATGAGTATATATAGCTAAAGGTCATGCCCAAGTGTAATCATGGAGTCCATTTCTTCAAGCACAAGGAAGCATAAAATCTAGAAAGGAGTTTTCAGATCTTCCAAGCAACCATTGCAGAAAAATAATGCTGATTTTTGTGGGTAATGGAGGAAATTTTGGATTTTTCTCTCTCTCTCTCTCCTCTCTTGAAATTTCTTCTATAAAATGTAAGGATGTGCTTAGTGAAAAACATTGGTTACTTTGCAATTTCCCCTCCATTTTTCCTTGTTTATGAGAAACGTATGGAGATTGAAAACCTCTTTATTGAACATTGTAATGCAAAATTTGTGCCTTTGGCCCCTCGTGTAATGTATTTTATAAACTTTTGGAGCTATAAAATAAATATATGGATGTTTTAAACCCTCATTTTTGTTATTGTATCTTATCTGATCTGTTAATTGTTATTGAAAAATCTCAATGGTGTTGTATTTATTAGAAAGTGGGTTTATAGTAGGTGTTTGGATCTGTGGTACTTGATCACCCTCCCCGGTTTGATTTTTTTCATTCTCATGCATTGTAAGTTATCTACCATTCCTTCTTGGTGCATCACCTTCCCTTAGAGTATATTTTATTTTTCATTCAATCCTTTTATCCTTTTCCCCATGGAAAATCATTAGAGTATGATTAGATTAGCAACGCTTTGCACTTTGGATTAGTTGGCACTAGGTTAGGACATCAATTTGGCCTTCTCTAGAGAGCTATCCCATTTCACAAAGTCCCACACTTTAGGATAGATACATGTTTGAAAAATCACACTTATTTCCCAACCATTCAGTTGTAAGCATTCGTGAGTGCTGTGATTTTTCCACAACTACAAGGGAGTAGTAGGGGAGAGGCTTCCATATATTCCCCATTATGTGTTGTATGTAGTGAGTTAGTGAAATACGTCACAATGGGGTCTTGCGGCGAGTACAAATATATATGTGTGTGTGTGTGTGTGGATGTGTGGATATATATATATATATATATATATATATATATATATATGGACATATGGATGTTTAGAATGCATGTTGATGACTATGATGATTTTATTTCAGTTTATGGATAGACTTTAGATATGATGATTGATGTAGGGACATCTTTAAAGTACACAAAAATTGAAAAATTATCATTCTAACTATGGTTGTGAGTTTAGAACAGGTGTATCAGACTATGTTGAAGGCATGAGAGAGAGAGAGAGAGAGAAAAGGCTATGGTCAAGTGGTTCAAATTTGAAATTTGACATTTCCCTCCAAAATGTAGTTCAAAATTATAATGCATGTCAAAGGGAAATAATATCTTTCCAAGGGGATAAAAGAGGTTTTGATGAATGTAAATGTGGTGTTAGGTGTCTAGGCATGTTACATGAGTCCAAGGTGGAGAGGTAGAGTCTATGGAATGTTTAAATGATGTAAAATGCTTGTTGTTGCAAATCAGCAGCACCCCTGGATGTTGATCAGATTTCTAGTTTGATATTTTAGACATCCAGTGTGATTGCACAACATTGAATCCTCTCCCCAAGTGATGGACTTGTAAAATGGGAAAGGAATCTCCAGATTAGAGGCTGGTTCCTCAACTCCTCTGATCATATTTATCACTTACAAGTTGCAGAGGTTTAAATTCCTAATCCTACCCTAAATTCCAAAGGAGACAGAGATAGAGAATGCAGATAAACTAAAACTAATGCTAATAGGTGATGCACCAAAGGAGTGGTGAGTATTTCTCACTTCTGTAGATTGACACAATTCATAAAATGCAACAAAACAACATGCAAAAACTGATAACTATAATGAAGAATCAGAAATTAGTCAAACAACACCAGCAGAGGATGAAAATTTAATCACAGGGCCTCTATTGTTATTTTAACATCAAAATCACTTGCATTACAACACCTGGGAGCTAAAAATGAGTTGCAGTTCTCAGAAAAGGTCTAATATTCCACCAAAATCACTTCCAAGGTGAGAAAGGGGACCTGTAATACACAAAAAATGTTCAACCCTTTGAAAATGAGCCAAATCTGGCTTTTACAGTGCAAGGGACGAGCCCAGGAGAGAGAAACGTGGGAAAACATGGAAGGGATTCAACCATTGACCAAAACGCATTCAAAACAGTATGGGCATCCTTACAGACCCATCCCCTGACATTTTTAGCCATGTTGGGAGAGAATGCGAGCCATTCTTCATTAAAAACGGTGGTTGAAACGTCATTTCTATCCATGACTACGTGCTAGAGGAATTTTTCAATTTTCTCTCTCCAAAATCCATCAAAATTCAAAAATGACCCTGGAATCTTGTAGAGAATTTCACCAAATTTCCATTGATATAAAGAACGTGAAAAAATGAGCACTGGATCGAAAGATATGGCCATTTGAAGTTTTAGGGCAAAACAGGGCCAAATCGGGTCGGCGGGCAAAAATTTGAATTTTTGCACCTTTTTGGTCATTTGGAAAATTTTCCAAAATTTCCCCGCGCTCTGCCACTCTAGGTGCCATGTGGTGGCATCTCATTAGCTGCGGGCCTTTCAGGGGAAAATTTTTCCAAAAAACTCCACCGAGCCATAACTTCAAAAATACATGGAGTTAGGAGGAAAATTTTACCTTTCTGGAAAGCTGAGAAAGAGTTCTATCCAATGGTGTCATTTCCAGAAGGTTTTGAGTGCCTGAAAATCAAAATATTATGACTGAGGCACAAGAGAGGAAAAAAATGAGAGGAGTTAGCCACAAAAAATGAGCAGGGGTACATTTTGGATAACAATTTTGGTGACTCAGAGGGGTCATCTGCCTGTTGGATGAAGTTACCAGTTACCTAAAGCAATCCATTGGGTATGGAGTCATTGAATTCTCTGTTTGATACCCCAACTGACTAAAACACTGCAAGGAGGAAGATGGAATATCACCTGATGGAGCAAGGCCTGCAAACACATCTTCAGGAACAACAAGCTTGTGCCAAAGCACTTAGGGAAAGAAAAAATAATCCACAGCAAAACAATGTGCACAAGCACTTGGAGGAATGAAAAACCTAAACTAATATTTATAGGGTGAAGCATTTCCTTCAGTAGCAATGCTTCAGATGGATTCCATTGACTAGAATCTGCAGTTATTTGCCATCCAATGAAGACAACTAGAAAGCATTGTTGTCCTTACACTTTGTGACCATGTATGGGCCACTCCAAATGCATCAAATTTTGAATGCCTTCCCGGTTTTGCTCTATCCGCATCCCATTTTAACACTATATCTCCAACTTGGAAGGATTTGTTCTTGGCCTTTCTATCAAAGGTCTTCTTTATCAAAGCCTGATCCTTCTCCATTGCTTGGGATGCCTGATTTCTGATTTCTTGGAGCTCCATCAATTCTGCATATCTGACTTCCATGGGCTCAAACTCCAACAACTCCAATTGTTTCATGAGTTCCAATGTTGGAAACTCAAGTGATATGGGAAAAATTGCCTCTCTTCCATAAACAAGCTTGAATGGAGAGTTACCTATAGATCTTTTAGGAGTTATCCTATCAGCCCATAAGGCTGATTTCAATTTGGTATGCCAAGACCTCTGATTCTCATCAAGAGTCCTCCTAATGATCCTCAACAAGTTCTTGTTTATAGATTCAGCCTGGCCATTACTCTTGGGGTAATAGTTTGATGAAGTACTTAGGTAGATCCCATTCTTGACAGCGCATTCAATCACCTTGGATCTAATGAATGTCAATGCATTATCTGATATTATTGTAGCTGGTATGCCAAATCTGGTTACTATTCCCTCATAGAAGTCTAGGATGCTAGATTCATTTACTTCCTTGAGTGCTACTGCTTCAGTCCATTTGGTGAAGTAATTTGTGGCTGTTAAAATCCACTTGTGCCCTTGGCTCGAATTGGGATTAATAACTCCAATGAAGTCTAAACACCATTGCATGAATGGCTGGTCAACTGAAATTGGATGCAATGGGAGGGCAGCTAGCCTCTCTTTACCTGTGAAAAATGCACAATTCTTGCACCTCTTGATCCATGCATAACAATCATTGAAAATCTTGGGCCAATAATAACCAGCCCTCATGATCTTTAGAGTTGTCACTCTTGGTGCAAAATGACCACCATCTGGTCCACCATGGAACTCTTCCAGCACCTTATGAATATGATTTGTACCAATGCATCTCAACAGTACTCCATTCACATCTCTTTTGAATAAAACACCATCAACAAGGGCATATGGGACAGCCTACAATTTGAACTGTCTTCTTTGGGTCTTGTTCATCTCTGGAGGGCATAGGCCTGTGCATAGAAAGTGCATTATATTTTGGGTCCAGCAAGGAGTGGGGACACCATTATTTTCCTCTTGAGTGCTTCTTTGCTCACGGTTGTCTTGCAACGCCAAAACAGCCTCCTTCTCGTTGCATGATTCCTCTTGTTTGCTCAAGATTAGCTGCTCACACAATCCTTTTCCTCTTACCAACTTGGTGAATTCGATCTCAATGTCATACTCCATGACACGAGTAATCCAACCTGCCCTTTTTTCATTCAATTCTTTGTTGAGGAGGAAGTCTTTAACCCCCACATGAGAAACCAGCAATTAGACCTTATTGTTTGAAACTAGATGCTTGAATTTCTTTAAGCTCCTGATTACTGCAAGAACATGCTTCTCAATGAAAAAATATCTCACCTCATAGACCTCCAGGCTTTGGCTGAAGAAAGCAATTGGCTATTCATCATTGTCTTTATTCTGTTGTACCAAAATTGCAGAAATAGTATCATCACCTCCAAACGCATAGAGGATGAAATCCTTGGAGAAATCCGAGTTGATGAGAGTTGGGGCTTGAGAGATGGCTTCTTTGATTGCTTCAAAACTTTCCTTTCCTTCTGCTGTCCATTTGAAAGCCATGCTTTTATTTAGCATCTTGGTGATAGGTCTGACAAGGGCTGCAAAATTTGGGACAAACCTCCAAACAAAATTTATTCTTCCCAAGAAACTTTGAAGGGCCTTCTTGTGGCTTGTCAATGGCAGTGCTCTTATGGCTTTGACTCTTTTCAGATCAATTGCTAATCCTTCTTTGGAGACAATGTGGCCAAGGAGCTTTCCTTCATGGGCTAGAAAAACACACTTTTTAGGATTCAAGGAGACTCCAAATCTTCTACACCTTTGGAACACTTGTCTCAAATGAAAGAGGTGGTCTACTGTATTTTTTGAAAAAACAGTGATATCATCAAGATATATCAGTACAATGTTGTTAATCAAACCTTTGAACGCCATGTTCATTGCTCTTTGGAAGGTAGCTCCAGTGTTGGACAACCTAAATGGCATTTTCCTGTATGCATAAGTTCCCCATTTAGTTGTAAAGGCTGTCTTGAACTGATATTCTTCCTTCACCATAATCTGATTATACCCTGAATAGCCATCAAGTAGTGAAAACCTCTCAGAGCTAGCAATAACTTGTAAAATCTGCTCCATGGAAGGAAGTGGATAATGATCCTTGAGAGATGCTCTATTCAAATCTCTGAAGTCAACACACAATCTGATTTCCCCACTCTTCTTTCTGACTAGAACCAAGTTGGCAACCCAACTAGAATGCTTGATAGGGAGTATGATTCTTGATTCTATCAACTTATTCAATTATTTTCTCATGAGAGGCTCCATGTGGGGGTTGACTGGCCTTTGTTTCTGCCTGATGGGCTTAGTATTTGGATCCAATTCAATGGTGTGTTGAGCTAACTTGGGATTGAAACCTTTCAAATCTTCATAGCTCCAAGAAAACACATCAAGGAATTCTTGAAAAAGTTGTATGAACTCATACCTTTCTTGCTCAGTTGTCATCTTACCAATTTGGAGTGATTTGCCTCTTTCTACTGAGATGGACACTGAATCTTCTCCCTTCACTTGGATGTTTGCTTTCTCCTTCCTAAACTGATCATTAGGATTGAAAATGGACTCCAAAGTAATAAGTCCCTTTGGTAATTTTTTGGTTCTCAGTTGCACCACTTGGTCACCATACTGCTGCTCCCAACTTTTCCTGATTTTTGGCTGAGAATTCAACCTCTTCTTGCAAGAAATGGATGATTTGCTGATCATTTTCAAACACTTGCCAACTTACATTGTTATTTGGAACTGAAGGCCTCACAATCATATGGATGTTTGGCTGTACCTTGTCCTTTTGAATGCTCTCCACAACGTCAAAGGCTGCCCCCAACTGCTACAAGCCTGTCAGCAGCTTGGTTCTCTTTTCTAGGAATGGATTTTATGCTAAAGCCCTCAAAATCTTCAATGAGGTCCCACACCCTATTCTTGTAGCACTTGAGTAGATCATTCTTGATAGAATTTTTCCCCTTAACTTGGTTGACAATCAACTCACTATCGCCAAAGACTTGCAAGTTCTTTATTCCTCTTTTGATTGCCCAATGCAGTCCTTGCACCAAGGCTTCATATTCAGTAGTGTTATTAGAGCATGCAAAATGAAATCTAAAAGCTGAATAATACTTAACTCCTTGAGGTGAAACTAGCATGGATCCCCCTCCTGCACCTTGTCTACTCCTTGATCCATCAAAAAACAACTGACATACCTCATTGTCATCTTTGTGGTTTGGCTTGGTGATGCTAGGAAATGCTGATTTTCTTCATGTATGCAATAGACTCCCAGCTTAGATTCTTCTATTTTTTGATAAGGATAAAAAGCATGCACCTTTCTTTCCCATTCATCAAGAGTTAAATCTGGGATGCTTCCAACCTTGGTGTCAGCTTCATCAGTGCTTGGATGATATTCTTGATCACATGCTGAACAATTGACATTAATCTGACTTCGAGTGTAAGGCTCAATGTGAAAGTTTGCAATAGGTTCAGACCTGATTATGTCTTTGGTTCCATATCTTGTTCTACAACAGCATGTGTGACCAATCAGCAGACAAGTAACCTCCAATCTTAGCTGTGAAATCCCTTGACAAACATAGGGCAAAGAGTGGTGGAAGGTCTATTACTGAAACATCTTGCAAAACAACCACATTGGGATAGGCATGCAAAGTAAGACTCAAGTTTTTAATCACCCCGACTGTTGTTACTATTGTCCCATCCAACTGCACCACCCCTTTGGATATGGTTTCATACTGAATTCCCAATTGATCAGCTATTTTCTTGGGAATTACTGAACTACTTGCCCCGGAATCAATCATGTAATTGTGTACTAATTGGTTCCCAATGATCAATGAAACATAGAATGGAGGGGGATTCAATATTTTACCTTGCTGTCCTCCATGATTCCCCTCAGGCTGGGCAGCATTTGTGAGCACCTTCTCTTGCATTTGGACTTGCTGATTTGAAGTTGACTAGTCCTTAATGGCAGCTTGTAGCAAATCTCTTTGGCCTGGGATAGGATAGTGATTCCCACATTGATATGTTTACATTTGTCTTATTCATCTGATCAATGATACTGAATGGAGATGAATTATCCCTCTATTGTCCCTTGGCCTGCACATTCATTCCTTGCACATGGGCAGCAACAACTGGCATTTGGGTTGGCCTAGGGGTTGTTTTAGGCAATCCTTGCATGCTTAGGATTGCATTTTGTTTGCCAATAGTTTGTGGAGTGACAGAAGGTTGTGAATTACTTGGGGTCAATGGTTGTTCTTCACCCAAATTTCATCTCTTTGACCTTGTGTTGGTTGCAACACTTTGGGAAATCGTTTGATTCATGCCACAAAAATCTTCTACCTGCCATTTTACAAGTGTGGTATCATTCGGAGCTGATTGCTGTTGGCATGTTTCTTGTTGCTGGTTATTTCCTTGACTACCTTCACCCTCCACACCAGTTGCTATCACCATTAATGCTTGATTTAAGGCATCGTTGAAGCACATGGACTGGTTATGAGGTTCATTGCATGGGAAACACCCAATCATACTCTTGAGCTATATTGTTTTGTACTGGCACTAATGCTTTAGATGCAGATGTAGCATTGGGATTATAGGGCTGAAATGGTCTGTTGGCAGGAGGCCTTGCTTGATTTAGATTTGCAGCTGGATTGGGTGGTCTATAAGGTTGATATGGCTACCTATTAGGCTGAGCTTGAGGCTGGAAGGAAGGTCTAAAACCTTGAGCTTGCTTCCTTTTGAGTGTAACCAGCTCATTACCTAGATTTTGCAATTGCTTCATGACTTCTTGAAGTTCATTTGAGGCACTAGAAGATGAAGTGGAAGCTTCACTTGAATTTTGATTTCTAGGAGTGGGAATAGAAGCTAAATTAGGTACTTGGCTAGTACTTGGGCTCTCTAAACTTGGAAATAATGGCATTGGAGGCCTAGGAGCCAGCTTGCCAAGTTGAATCAAACAATTTTCAGCTCTAATGGCAATGCTATAAGCAATGGGGATAGTTGTGCCTCCCATGGACTGAATTAACATAGAAATATCAGAATTTAAAGCTTTAAGGTAATAAAGAAAAGCACCTTCTGCTGTTGGCCTGACTGCCACTAGAATTCTCTCCCAAGTCCTTTGAAATATGAAATTAAAATCAGTCAGCTGCTCCAAAAGGGACAAGTTGTCTCCCTTTTCCCCAAACTGCTCATGGAGGGCTATACATAGCTGATTCCAATTTTGAATAGAACCTGAGGCAAGACTCCTGAACCATTGCAAAGCTTTCCCTTTGAATGAAGATTCTAGCAGTTTGACAACAACTTGCATCTCATTGATCTCATGGATTGCACAAACGTTAGCAATATCCTTAACATGATCACCGGGTGAGGTCTAAATTTCTCCAGTGAAGTATGGAATGTTCTTCAATGTTGCAACTGGGATTGGATTTTGTGCATTGAGAGCAAGTGGGCTGCTGCCAGTGAAATTGACATAGGGGTTGTTTTGTGCCATTTTGATTGGCCTTAGAACCCTTGTTGATTGAATGAAAGGCCTACTAGGTGGAGAAGTTGAGAGAGTTCTATTTGGTGGAGATGGAGACCTTTGGATTCTCCTCCCACTTTGCCTTATTCTTGGAGATAACTGCAGATATTCAAACATCACCTCTTCCTCTCCAGCTCTTGACCTTGTGTTGATTCTTCTCATGAGTTTTCAAGTATGCATTGCTAAAACCAGTTGATTCTTCTTCCTTGGAGTCACCAGATGTGCAATTTATATCTCTTTTAAAGCAATAAACTTGCAACAAATGCACATCAATTTTTTTGCAATGAAGATGAAGACCTCTAAGGTCCCACCGGGCGTGCCAAAACTATTTTTGCAAATCAGCAGCACCCCTGGATGTTGATCAGATTTCTAGTTTGATATTTTAGACATCAAGTGTGATTACACAACATTGAATCCTATCCCCAAGTGTGGGACTTGTAAAATGGGAAAGGAATCTCAAGATTAGAGGTTTGGTTCCTCAACTCCTCTGATCATATTTATCACTTACAAGTTGCAGAGGTTTAAATTCCTAATCCTACCCTAAATTCCAAAGGAGACAGAGATAGAGAATGCAGATAAACTAAAACTAATGCTAATAGGTGATGCACCAAAGGAGTGGTGAGCGTTTCTCACTTCTGTAGATTGACACAATTCATAAAATGCAACAAAAAAAACATGCACAAACTGATAGCTGTAATCAAGTGTTAGAAATTAGGCAAACAACACCAGCAGAGGATGAAAAACTAATCACAGGGCCTGTATTGTTATTTTAACATCAAAAATCACTTGCATTACAAACACCCTGAAAGACAAAAATATAGTTGTCAGTTCTCTAGAAAAGGTCTGTAATATTCCACTAAAATCACTTCCAAGGTGAAAAAGGGGAGCTTTCCATACACAAAAAATGTTCAACCCTTTGAAAAATGAGCCAAATCTGGGTTTTACAGTGCAAGGAACGAGCCCAGGAGAGAGAAATATGCGAGAAAACATAGAAGGGATTCAACCATTGACCAAAATACCATTCAAAACAACATGGGTGATCCTAAAATACCCATTCGCTGACATTTTTAACCATGCTGGGAGAGAATGCAAGCCATTCTTCATTAAAAATCGGTGGTTGAAATGTCATTTCTATTCATGACCACATGCCAGAAGTGTTTTTTGATTTTCTCTCTCCAAACTCCACCAAAATTCAAAATTGACCCTGGAATCTTGTAGATAATTTTACCAGCTTTCCATTGATATAAAGAACGTGAAAAACTGAGCTCTGGATTGAAAGATATGGTGATTTGATGTTTTAGGGCAAAAAAGGGCCAAATCGGTGTTGGCGGGCAAAAATTCGAATTTTTGCACCTTTTTGGCCATTTGGAAAATTTTCCAAAATTTCCCCATGCTCCGCCACTCTAGGTGCCACGTGCCGGCATCTGATTGGCTGCGGGCCTTTCTAGGGGAAAAATTTTTCCACAAAAACTCTGCCGAGCCATAACTTGAAAAATACATGGAGTTAGGAGGAAAACTTTACCTTTCTGGAAAGCTGAGAAAGATCTCTATCCAATGGTGCCATTTCCATAAGGTTTTGAGTGCCTGAAAAGCAAAATTTTGTGACTAAGGCACAAGAGAGGGAAGAAATGAGAGGAGTTAGCCACAAAAAATGAGTAGGGGGCACATTTTGGCTAACAATGCCATTGTCTTGCATAGAGCACAATGACTTTTAAGAACTGTAGTTAGGGTTCAAATGAATAGAGAATTCATAGCCCCCCTTTCACATAAAGAGGAAAATTGACGCTTCTAGTTTATGGAAAATGTTATGCGATAGCTCCTAGAAGAAGACTATGGAGCTAGGGTGGGTGTATTTATTGATTTCTCTAGAGGGAAATAAGTTATTATTTCCCCAGGAGGATGGGTGGATGAATTTACATACTCATAATAATTTAGCGAAATATTACATCCTTGATCCATGGATTGTTATTGACGGAAGATAAGTTTTGCATATTAAGGCCTTGAAAGTGTTTGATATGAATTTGATCTTGTCATTCATCAAGCCAAAGGAAGATGTGCTATTAAGAATAATATTTTAAAATCTTCATCGAACATATGTATATGGGATATCATGGATAACCATTAAGCACCATTGATAATGGATTAAAGACACCCAAATTATACTTGTTATACATTAGGTACATGTCTAAAAATAGTGATTAAATCACATGTATTCGCCCATATCCTCATTTCTATGTGATTAGATTTAGATTAATTCTATTGACACTCATGTGATAAATGTATAAACCCCTTTGGCTAATTTAATTAGCTATTATAAATAAATAAGAAATTTCATAATCTTGAAGTCATCTCCACTTCATTAGCAAACTCACTCAAGTTGCACTAGTTAGCCCACTCAAGCTACTTGAATCCTACAAAAATGGAAGAAAATATGCACATATAATTTAGAAGAATTCAGATAGCCAACTTATTTGAAAGAAAGTGATGTGCATGTGTATGGAATCATAGGGACAGGAATTTGAAAATTTATACTAAAATAGCATGATTTACCCAGATATTTAATGAACTAGAGTTAATTTTCTAATTCGGATGCCAAGGTTCTAAATACCATGTAAAAATTGACCCAAATCTATGTAATGATTACTGATCTAAAATTTATTCTCATCATCACTTTGATCATTGTCCATCCAAAAATTAGATTTACTCATTTGTACCATGATTTATCAGAGGTGTAGATTCTTGATTTTTAGGCCAAGTATCAATCTAATTAAAGGTAACTGCATTAAAATGTGGAAATGAAATTAGAATGTAACCAAAGATAAATACGGGCTTGCACGAATTTGATAATTAGAGTTCGACATGCAAGCCTATGTCTTCGGAGCTCATATGAAATGAATCTATTGACAGCAAACTTGCTAAGAAAATTGTAAATGAGAGAGTACCCCTTACAGATCATTTAAAATGATATCATAACCTAAACATATGCACTTTTAAACCTTTGAGATAGTACCCTGAAACAATATCAGTACATAAGGATATGGTCACCTAGTCTTGAAGGGTTGACTTATAGAGGTTTCTCCTTTAGTGATTTTCTCCAAGTAGTGACTTTTGCAGCATAATTCAATGTCACAGAACTTCCAAAATTGGTGAAAAGGTAATTAACACCAATATGGGTTCATAACATATGTTATGATCATTTCATCTTTTGACCCCGAAGGCTGATTCTGAGCCTAGGTGCTTCAAAATATGATAGATTTCTAAAAACACATCTAGGGCTAGGATATCCAGGATGCCTACATGAACCCCTTGAAATGAGAATAATTGTGAGCTCTTTTAGACTGACTCATCGAGCTAAGTATAGGTCGTGGTAGTTAAGCGAACTTGTTTGATGAAGTTGATGGTTTGGGTTCGAATATATCGTAACCACCCCTCCACCAAATATTATTCCCAATGGGAATAATATCCTACAGTTTATTAGGATACTCATATTACATTATATGAGTTGTAAATAGGTTTTACTTCCATTGCCTTGTTGTGGTTGTGAGAACAACTCACGTATAATATTTTTCATGCCCTGTGATATAATAAAGGCCAATGCCTGTGAGCTATCTAAGTAGTGAAAAGTAACTGAGAGATTGGTTGGGGAATGCCAGGCCAAATATGGTATGATTGAAGTTCACAGTTTGAATGCCATGATGTCCCTTGTAGGTGGTGCATTGATTGTATATAGGCCCACGTATGTTAGTCAACGACGGAGCTATGATTTTACTATCCACATGGGTTGTTGAATATAATAGGTAGCGAGAATAATGTGGATATGCCACATGAATTTTGATGGCAAATTGAAATAAATTATTTCTAATACTCTAGACCGAGTTGAATATGATCTTGGTATCAGATGCACCAAGTGGTGGAAGCTTGTCAAGCTAACCAATACAACTCAGTCTCCAATGCAAGCAGTATAATGCATATGCAATTGTCAAGGATCCCAAGTATTTGAAAATACAATGCATAACTATAAGGAAATATATACATGTAAGCTTGTGTTTTATGATGTATGTCTACACTTGACGAACAAATTTTGCAGCCCTCGCATCAAAATTGAGGTGTGTCTGAAGTCCTGGAATCTTGCAGGGTCCATTCAACTAGAAAATTTTGAAGTGGACTTCACCCATTTACGATCCGGAATGTACAAATGGACGTGCCCAGATCAAAAATGCATTTTCTTACCATTTTGATCAAATCTTCCAATTTTTCCATTTGTCATTAAGTTCCCTAATTGGCCATGTTGACCCTTTCTAGTACAAACTTTTAGTGATATCATCGAGCTACACATTCTAGTTGGTTCTAATTTTATTACTATCTTCTAGATTTAGTGAAATAAGAATGCTCTAGTCATACTAAAAATCCATTTTTGGAAATAGGTCCAGAAAGATGTTGGATGGAACATCCAAAGCTGCCATAAATGTCAGTCTGAATCACACCTCCCCATTGAGAAGTTGATTTTTGTCCACAAAAAGTGTGTTTTTCACCCACTTTGCAATTGATCAAACCGCTATCTGTTGTCATCTCAAAAACACATACATGGCACCATATTTTACTAACAATATGGGTTAATTTAGTAAAAATTTGAATTAATTAGTCACAAACAATTCAATCAGTCAAAATGGATACAATCATAAGCCATAAAAAGGAAACTTTGCAGGTAAATACTCTGTCCATACCCTGGCAACTTCTACAAACCAACTATGGATCAATATAACAAAGAATTGTGGGAAATAATGCCCAAGTAATAGGTGAAATGCATCATTGAATCTTGTAAATTGTCATCTCAAATGTAATTCCACCACAAACAGTTGATACCAAGGATCAAAAAGCTACCAGTTCCATAATAGAAAGCCTAAGATTATCTAATGCTAATTCTCATCATATACGACCAATTACTGGAAATATAATTCCACCAATGTCATATGGATTACATATGAACAATACATATGGATACTATTGACAAGATAGCGCAATAGTGTCCACTGCAAACATGTGAAACTGTTAAAACTCAAGATGGAGGAAATGTCACCAATATGATGCTAGACTAGATAATGTCAAAATAGGCACACTGAATTTAAGTGAACTACCAATGATAAAAGTAGATCTTTCTTCATAATCTACACTATAAATAGTTGTATTACTAAATAGCACTATCTACACAAATATGTAATACCCAAAATATTGAACTTCCACTCAAGTGTAAAGATCACTAGGTATACTCCACAAACATATTTTTTTAGTTTAATTAATATACATCATAATTGTAACCATAAAGAATAGTTTCAACAAATACCCAAAACAACTGGTGTGTAGTAAATGTGTGCAAACATCGTGTATGGATACAATGAGTTTGTAAGTATAATTAAAAAAACAAAACGGTACCCAAAATGGGTCTTGACATAAGTGAAATGTTCACATTAAGGGGGGGCAATTGGAACAATGGTTACTCAATGTTCAATTTTCCCTATATTCAGTTTGTATTCAATAAGCCCACGGTTCTACATATTGTCGTGTTACATATTCCCTAAACTGAAATACATAGTGGAAAGACCAAAACTCAAAAAGGAAAAGAAACAACAGTATATTTGGGTTGTTAATAAAATTGTCCTGTAAAAACATCCATCGTTTTAGGTTGTTGGTTGTCCTGTAAAACCTATCCCTCAGCTTGTTATCACAAAATTGGTTTTCTTGTAAAACCATCCATGTTGAGGAAATTAGTTGGCTTATAATACATAAACCATCTATGTCATGAGCACGCATTTTGAGACAAGCTCATCGAGTTGTTGGAGATATGATCTAGGAGTGATCTATTGGGATGTCCAAGAGATTTGAGGGAATTTTTATATGATGTATTAACTCCTCTTAACTATAAGGGAGTTCAATGTTACCATAATATTGTGTAACATTTGTCTACAAATATGAATTTGTAAGATCATTCCAATATATTTTAATATGAATGTTATAATGATTTTATAAGAGACTCATAGTTCATGCAATATTAGGACAAAATTTATGTTGTTATAGTTCAATGGTATTAGAGTAGGTGACATTTCTGACAAAAACTCACGATGAGGCTATTTAGAGTGTGTGAGAGAATACAAGAACCTGAAGTAATAACAGTGATTCTGAGAAATCAGATTTTTCAAAAACCAAAATTCAAAATTTAGGAAGACTTTAAGTGGGTTTAACGATACATGTTTTATTCCTAGATCTACTAGGATCAAACATTTCACAATAATCCAAGCTCCTGGTTTAGATGAAAAAACATCATCCCAGATTCCGACGTTATGAAGTAAAGTTTGGATATTTTGTATTTTTGTGATCATGCATTGTGATGTAAATTATTTTTAAGGAGATAAAGATCTAATAAATTACTAGGAATCATGTAGAATTTGAACCACAATGATAGTTTTAAACATTCTGATTGTGTTCATTTTTTGGTCAGAAAATGCCATGCCATTCAAGGTTTTCTTGCGAAATGGATTTGTATTTGAAGATTCATGTCTAATCTTCTACAATACATGTCCCATCTTATTTCATCTGAATGCTGTAGGTCAACATATGATCACATGCCCATTCTGATCTTAGAGAATCAACACCAATTTACATATGCACCGACTCTTCTGAAGCACATCAGATCAGAAGATAACAAAGTCAGAAGCATAGTGTATGGCTATCTGAAGTCTGTACGGCCTGTATCAGATAGATGGTATGTGTCAGTATTCTGTATTATTGTACACATGTGGCACATAAAATGATTGAGTCATTCTCTGTGGAAAAATACACAGTTGTAATATTTATGCACCATCCATAGGAGATCATTGAAAAATTTAAAGATTTGATCGATTATAGCATTTTCTGGCTTTGGGCTCAACACGTCCACCAGTAAAATTGTGGGCTTTGTTATCCATTTTATTTGGATTTCAGTAATATTAGTGATTTCAACATCAAGCATAAAAAGAAACTCCATTTTTTGTCATTAGTCCTGGATACATGATTCATTTAAAGTGCATTTCAAAAATAATATAATCTTGCCATAAATTTATAGTTGAAGAACTTAGATTTCCAGTATTGTTGATTTTCAAAATTGTGTGTTTTTTCAAGCTTCATTTGAATACACGTGGATAATATTTTGGAGAAATCTGTTTTCATATCAAAATATTAAATTTCATAAAATATCGTTAGTTATCTATAAACATGTAATTGTTATAGTTTTCATTAGTATACGCGACGTTTTAGATTGTGGGGCAGTCAACATTGGAAAAATTAAGTCATATTGAAAATTTTGAAGGTAAATATTTCCATACCTGGCAAGTTCGAACCCAATTATTGTTTGGATTAATAAAGAATTGTGGGAAATTTTCCTTATGGTAAAATACCAAAACCGACTGATGTAGATGAAGCCACCAAATGGGAAAGCAATGGATCAAAAAGCTACAACAATTATTGGCCTATGTAGAGTTCATCTGATGCTATATGTTGCATGATCATATACCCTTATTAAGATAGTCTTCAAATGTCATATGTTTTTTTATTGAACAAGCTTTTGTAGTCATCGTTAAAGTTACAAGTTGAAAAATAGTATTTCTCAAACAGTCATTATGTGGACTCAAGATGTAGGAAATTGACAACATGTTGTGAACACATAAAGTAAATTGCGCTCTATTTTACACATCAATTCGGTGGAATAAAAGTACATGTGTCTGATTGACGTTATGTAAAAGTTGTAGCACCTTGATCAACATGCCTAGCTGATTTAGTAGCACGTCACATGGATTTTACACTGGAGGTAAAATAGGAATCGTAGTTCAATCAATGACCTCTCATTTCTTCACCAATGACGGGGCCGCACGAAGTTGTGGTGGCAGTGTGTGTGATGTGTGTGTGTGTGTGTGTGTACGTGTGTTTTCTTTTATTTTAGATTTGTAGTATGATTTCAGAGTTCTTGTTCTGAATAAGTGAAATGTTCACATTGAGGGGGGGAACTAGAAACATGGTCTCAATGTTTAATTTTCCCTTTATTTAGTTTGTATTTAGTAAGACAATGGTTTCCTACATGATTCCCTGAAGGAAAGACATAGTGAACAGATGAAAGCACAAAGGAAAAGCAACATATCAATGATATTTGGGTTGCTGTTTGTCCTATAAAACCATCCTTTGTTTTAGGTTGTTCGTTGTCCTGTAAAACCATCATTTATTTCAGGATGTTGGTTGACCTACAAGACCATCTAGATCATGAGCACGCATGGGTGAAAAGCTGCAGAAGGAAGTGTGATTGTTGTTTCTATAATGTCAACAGTTAGGGGAGTGTATATTGGGAATTAATAATGTTAACAATAAGGGAGTGAATGTTACAAATATATTTTGTAACATTATTAAATATATTGTAATATTATTAATAACGAGTTTATAGAACTCATATTAATAATACAGTTAGTGTGAGTATGTTGTTATAGTGCAATTATATTGGTGATTTGTGAGAACAACTCAAGTAGATAGAGTTAGTGTGAGAGATAATAAAGGGATGTGTTAGAGTGATTCTAGAGATAAGTCTGAGAGATTCATAGAAAGAAGATATAAGTGATTGAAGATCATGTTTGAATCCTACCAGTATAGGGGTCAATTGATTTGTATAAGTAATCTATCTCTATCAATGAATACAATTGTCCCAGATGAATTTTATATAGTATTTTTATATTTTGTGCTTTTATGATGTTGTGTTAGATTATTTCTAATAATCTTGACCAAATTTATTGGATAAAGGGTATTTGAAGATGTTATTACCTTTTTCTGGGTATACATGGAACCTCCGAAAAATGATCCTAACTTGAGTGATTGTCTTAAGGACACAAAATTGCAAGTTTGAGTAAAATAGGTGAAATGATTTTATGTTGATCTTTTGAAATAACATTGATCTTTTTGAAATGACATCACCAAATATGTGCATGATTTCAAACACAATTATTAATAGATACGGTGCTGATGTGAAGGAGGTTCTTATTAATTGAAAAGTTAAGTTTAATGATGCTCTTAAAATTCCACACGTTTCAGAGGTTCCCAAAAGCGGAGGCGGTGTTGAGTTATATGAGTTTCAAAAATTGTATACCATTGTGAAGCACAGAAAAATATAGGAAAAATGGGGGGACCTCCTTGAGAAATTGAGCCCATTCATGATCTAACCTGGAAAATGGATACAATTCTTTGGAATTATCTGCAAATGGGGGGTATTTCAAATTTCATTGAAAAAATAAAGGGTTTCAATCAGGAAATTTTGATGAAGTTTGCTAATGGGTGGAGAAATCACGTGGTTGAGTATGGAGATGTCAAGGTAGAGATCTCTGAGGAGCTCATTTCCCAAGCCACTGGACTGAACATGGAAGGTGCCAAGTTCTTCAATAAACGTGTCAACAGAGAGGTGGAGGTGAAAAAATTTCTTGTTGAAGGGGAGAACCTCGATTTTTTTGTGGCTGGCATAAAGGTGGCCTATATACCTGAAGCCTTTGCTAAGATTGCACTTATGATGGTTAAGTATGTCTCTTTGGAGGGAAGATATGTCACCATTCCCCTGAAGCATTTAATTTTCCTCAATCACTTTCGCAGGAATATCATCGTAAATTTCCCGCATTATTTACTAAACTCCTTGGAGAAGTTTGTCCTTGAAGTTCAGAAAAATACCAGGGTTGTTCCCCTTCACCAAGACCTGATCCTGCTCATTCACCACCATTACTTCTCTGGCTTTTTCCCTCTGCTGATTCCCCTGTGATTAACCCTCTCTATACTGATAGAGATTTGGACATTTCTACCTCGAGTAGAAAGAGAAAAGATAAGAAGGTTAAGGTCATTCTTCCTTTTTCGCGGAGAGTTTTGCATAGTCATAGGGATTTGGAGCTTGCGGAGAACTTATTGCACATAAGTAATCCTTTGGATAATTCTAGATAAGTGGACCTTCTTACCAGAGTTATTAAAATTGAAGAGGAGATCAAAGACCTCAAAAATGCTCCGAGGAATATGGAAAAAACAAAAGGTAAGAGAAAGTTACAAAATCCTGAAGACATGGATATTGTTGTTGAGATTTACAAAAATATTCTTTCACTTGATACTAAACTAGGTAATGCCAAGGGCCATCAATAGTGCACCCTCTCTGCTCTGAAAGGTATGTATAATTTTATGGAACAACATGTGAAGAGCGTATGTAGCCTTAGTGGCATTCCTGAAAATATTTGGGATTCCAACGAGACCTATGACATGGCACTTGCTAAGGCAGACATGAGCGATCTTTCTCAGGCCATGGCCATTGCGCTCTTCATCTCTCTCCAAAAACTTAAGGTCAAGATTGACAAGGTTGTCAAGTGATGCGGTGCCTTGGTGCTGCTTTGTTGCTGTGTTGGTGTTGTTTTCGGTGGTTTGATGTTGTTCTCTTGCTAGGATGCCCTTTTTTGGATCCCTTTTGTTGTTTTTTGGCCCTTATGTTCTTCATTGGATCACTGACTGGTTTGATCATTTTTCTCTCTTTCTACTGTTGTATCTGGCTATTGAGCCTTCATGTTTAAGGCGTTTAGCCTTTCTGGGTTGAGTTTTCTCCTTCTGCTATTTGGCTTCTTAAGCCTTTTTGTACACAAGGTATAGTCCCTTCAAAACTATTTATCCTTAATAAAAAAACATTGTGGTTTGTCTAACATTAGTTGTGAGTGGTGAAACATGGTAAAGGATAAGAAAGCATAGGATAGAGGTAAAATTCCAAAAGCTACTTGTTGTGTTCTAAGAGCTAGTAAAGAGAAAATGGAGAATGGTAAGAGAAAGTGAAGTTTTCTTGGAAAATGATCAATGGTCCAATCATCTTCACAAGCATCCTAAGAGGATGTTAGTTTTTTAACACTTTTATAACAAAGGGTAGTCTCAAATCTTATGGTATTTAGATTTGTGTTGAAAATAGGTGTTGGGAAATTCAATTTAAACCACCTTTTGAGTGTAGCGAGAGTCCCGCACCTAAATGTTAATGGTTTCCTTGAGATCATGATAAATGTTGTCCTCAACAAAATTCCATCTCTATGGGATGAAAACATAGAACTAAAAAAAATATTCGGTAATGTCCCATCCTATTGAGGCATCAATGAGGCTCAACAACTAGTAACAGGGTATAGGAAGGCTAGGGAATTCCACTCAAACTGGGAATTTGTGAATTGTATACTCTAAAACCACTAACTTGTGATTCCAAGGGGTCACAATCAATAGGGAATTCAAACATAATTGGTGGAGGATTTATGCAGAACCATGTCCACCTTATCTAGGTTAGAAAAACAAAATAGAAAAAACCCTTTAGTCATATTCTTGATTGATTCAAGATTGTTGCCAAACTTGACCTAGGTCATTTGGACCCAAAAGTGAACCATGATTTCAAACGGAATCCTTCTAAAAAAATCCTATCATAAAAATATATCTCAAGAAAATGACATGAAAAATTAAATTCATCAACTGGTATTAAGATATCCAGGGTAGAAACATTACCTTATTGAATATTTTGGGCTCAAACTTCATTGGTTGCTTCCCTAGAGGCACCATCACATTTTTTCAAATTTTTAATAACCAAAATAAGTGAGTGGGGGTCATTATAAGAGATCCACCCAAATTTATGGATGTCTAAAAAAATAAAATAAATACAAGAACATGAAACAAGTCCTACAGGGAGTAGTATGTTGAGAGATGAACAGTAAGTGGTGGTAGTCATCGAACAAAACATTGATTCCCTTTCCTATTGATAAGGCCATGAAAATAAAGACTCAAATATTTTCTAAATTCTTTCAAAAATATTTGTTTAAATGATATTGAAAAAAATGCTTATTTGAACCCTTTTAATATGCTTACATGAGATCTCTAACAAAACTCTTTTACTTGAAACTAATTTTAAATTAAATTTTTTTGTTTGAAAATCATTTACCTTACTTGTGTGCACTTCTAAATGTCTACCTTATGGCATATAGTATTATATGTTGACCCATATTATGGTGCATTCACCTCAATGCATTTTCTAATAAGTTTCAACAAGTGACAAATTGGTTTTCATATCATAAAAATTATATGTTCCTTTTATTTTATAATATTAATATTTATGATTGTCTATATATTTTAGTTTTCTTATCATATGATACATTGAAGAACACATGTTTTCTTGGAAATTTTCTCATGGGACAATCTAGTTATAATTATCAACATCTAAAGTGGTTATGGGCTTATTGTAAATCATTTTGTGCCCAAAAGGAAAATTGTTCATAAGGAAATTTGTAAAGAAAAGATAGAGGATATGGATCGACCTATTACATTCCACTATAATGTAGAGAGCAAAATTTAGCCACAATAATATCTAAGAATGAAAGGGAAATGAAAAATAAATTTGCAAATGTCCATTTTATTATTGAGGTTGTAATTGCTTTTGAGGGAATTGAAAAAGAAGGATGATGTGATAAAAGGAGATGACAAAAACCATGAAAATGAATGTGTAAAAGATATGTATCTATTAAGAGTAGCAGAAGGAAAATCCATCAACATAATGGGTAGAGGATGGACAAGTCAGAATACACATTTTCAAATGTATAGATTAAGATAAGAGGAATGCAAGGAATATTTATAATTCATTTGGAACATATGCATCTAACAAAAACACAAATAAAATAGTGCTAGAGTATACACTTACAGATAGAGAGGATAGAGACACATGTTTTTCTTACATGTGGTGGAGGAGGAAAGTTATATGTTCCTACAAAATAGGAATGAAAGAACAATAAAGGTTGAAGAATTAGGTGGAGGTGGATAGTGTATGGCCCAGCCAAAATGTGAAGAAGAATATTAGTGGACAAATGGATGACTGATAGAGGAGTGGAAAAGAGGGAAATTTGCATGCTTCTCGATCTAATAGAAAGTAATGCCAATACCATCGACATTTATGGTCAAACTATTTGTTCTATAACCTCATCCTTTTTTATTAGTAAGAGATGACATTTAAATTCCCTCGTGTGTGTGTGTATGTGTGTGTGCGCGCGTGGCGCACATGTACATTTGTGTTCATTTTTTTTTGTTTGCGTGCACGCGTGCGTGCGTGTGTATTGCTTATCAACTAGCTATGTAATTTTAAGAGTTTCATGGCTATGGTGATTGTTCGCATGCGCGCGTGTGTGTGCATGTGTGCACATTTGTGTGTTTATTGCTTATCAATTAGTTATGTACTTTTAATAATTTCATGGATATGGTGATTGTTCACTTGAGCACTTGAAAATTGCATAGTTAATGTTAATTTGCACCTGATCCCTTCTAAGTGACAACGACGCAATCTACAGGAAATACTTTGATAATTAAAATTTAGGCTAAAATTTTGATTATGATAAAATATTGTTTATGATGGAGGTAAAAATATAAGGATATTAAATCATTTTTTTGTATTGAGTTTTGTTAACTCTAAAATACCTAAAAAAATATTTATTAATTTTTTATTTCAAAAACTATAGTTGATTGATTCAAGATGAGGGTACTTTCTTTAGTTTCGTTCCCATCTTTTAGTTATACATATTTTACTTCAATTTTTTATTTTCAGTTTATATTAACTATATATATATATATATATATATATATATATATATGAAAATGTAAATTGTAAATCTAATAATATTATTTTATTGAAATAAATTATAATTTTATATACCGCAATTAATATAATTAATAATTGATAAGATGATGTTAAATCTCTCATATACATTCCCATTTTATTATCAAATTTTAATTAATAATATTATTTGAACTTTTAAATCATAATTAAATTTCTTAATTTTATGTACATTTCAATTTTATACAACTGGTCAAGTGTAGTCTAAGTCACCTCAATTATTGGTGAGGACATTTTCTCCCATTAAAAATATCATACCGATCAAGCTGCCATATACTAAGCATATTTTATGTTTTAAATTTAATTTCCATGTGAAGTGTACATAACGCATACAATGGCTTAGGAAAGGACGGAATCTTTCATTACATAAATACCTTTTAAATACTTTTGCGAAGGTGCTTTTTCCTTTATCTTTTTCCAAAGGTCGTCAAAAGTCTTCTTGCGGAGGAAATTTTAACGAAAATCTGACGATGACACCTTTAATAAATTGAAAGTGGATCTAAAAGATTAGATTTGATTTGATTTGAAAGCTTTCTGAAAGATTTGATTTGAAAGATTTCTTATTTTGGTTGGAATAATGCATCTTATTTTTAAATTCCAGTTGTTTTCTAAATGGCTGATTTGATTTGAAAGATGTCTTACTTTTAATTAAAGTTGTCATGTGAAATTTTCTTTCCGCCACTTCAATTATTGGCAGGGATGTCGTTTTCGTGAGCTTAAGTTATATATTTATATTTTCAGTTATTTTTATTTTAATATTCTGTGGGTGAAGTTTTTATGTGAAGTTTGTTTTCATCTCAATGAGATTTTTCATGTGATAAAGTTGTATGTAAATAGTGTTTTTCTTAGTCGCTTCAATTATTGAATAGGATATATTTTTCTATAAGAAATTTCACAAGAGTGAGGTTGTAATTTGAATTTTTTTTTTCATTTATAACTTTTGTATAATAGTATTTTCTTCCATAAGAAGTTTTATGAAAGATTAAATATTTTGAAATTTTCCCTAAACAAAATTATAATATTATTTTTAGGATTTATTTATGTTGTGGTTTTCCTATGATAACAAAATATTAAAATATAAAAAATAACAAGTACATGCAAGAGATAGTCACACTGTTTTAGGGATTTCTCGTTCTAACTTGTTATTCCATAGGTAAAGTTATATGTATTAATAGTATCATATAAACCACATTTTTTTGGAAATTATTATATATGTAGAATTATTATCAACCCACACTAATTCTAGATAGAATATTATAGTGTACAAGAAAATCCTTAACATATGGAAGATATGTCATCCTATTTTTAAAAATGATACTGATAATCAAAAGGAATTCCTATAGTTATTTTTAATAATATGATTGAATAAATACCAACAATTTCATCTCATACACTTCTACATTCCAAATAATAATATGAAATGATTTCTCAAATAGAAAATACAATAAATAATAAAACAATAAAAACAGGGTCACATGCACAGTTGAGGAAGGATTACACATCCAAATCCATATATAACACATGTACGAGTTACTACACAATAACAAACCTCTTGAATCATTAGAAGTTGAAATCGACAATAGACACATTGTGTATGTTTTTCTAACTTTATATTCAACCCATAAAACAAAATATTTAATTCATAACTTAATTATTCACTACATTTAAGCATTTGAAATATAACATAAAATGATAAGAATATTAACATTAAAGAAATTCTAACAAAAAAATTGTATCATTTACATGTTGAACTTCTAGGTAGATAACATGAGATAAATTTGGAGTACAGATAAGAGCACGTGTGAAATATCCTCAAACATTTGTTATGCCTTCATGGACTGCTTGAAGTCCTCATTTTTTATATGGTTTGTCAAAGGAAAGGCTATTATGGAGAAATTCTTATAAACCTTTCGTATAATTCTACCAAGCCTAACAAAGTGAAAACTCTGTTAATAATTTTTGGCACAAGCCAATCACACATAGCCTTGATCTGTGTATGGTCATTGCACATGTCTTACGAGAAATAATTCAATCAAGGTATTAAAAATATTCCATTCAACTTCACATTTCAATGTCTTAACATGTTTCTTCTTAGCACACAATATCTTATACATTGTATAGATGCTTGATATAGGAGGAAAATGAATTATTCCAATAAAAAAATATTTAAAATAAATGTCAGTACTAACTTAGGTAGGAACTAACCAACTACGCTTTTAGTAATTCCTAAAATGTCATGATTGAAGTATTGCTAGGACCAAAAGGAATGATATAAATTTGTACTAGTGGCTCTCTTGATACTTAAATGCAATATTCTCATGTTCTTCACTCTAAAAGAGTATTTGATTTGAAGATGAGCATGTTTTTTTCCTTACCCTTGTCATCTTTTAGTTATATCTATTTCACTTCAATTTTTTTATTTTTTATTTTTTATTTTTATTTACTATATATTGTAGATGTGGAAGTATTATAATATATGTATAGGTGGAATTGGAAATTAAATTTGTAAATCTATTAATATTTTTTTTTAAAAAAAAAATTATAATTTTATATACAACAAATAATGTAACTAATAATAATTGATAGGATGATGTTAGATGTCTCATTTACATTCTCATGTTATGATCAAATTTTAATTGGTAATGATATTTGAACATTTGAATCATAATTACATTTCCTAATTTCTCCAATGATCAAGTCACCATGGGAAGTGTAGTCAAATCACTTCAATTATTGGTAAAGATATTTTCTTCCATAAAAAAATCATACCAGTAAGTTGCTTATTTAATTATTTAATTTTTCAAATTTTTTTCCAAAGGTTGTCAACTTTCCATGTGAAGTGAATATAAAGTTGAAGAAAATACCTTTTCAAATGAAAAACACGACTCATGAGCATGAATTTTATAATTTTGATTCGGTTCACACTTTTGCCAAATGTGCTTTTCCTTTTTTGTTTTGCTTCGGCGGAGGAAATTTTAATAAAAATCTGACACCTATGTATGATTACATTCGCCATGTGTATGATCTCTTCTCACCATCAAATCTCAATTGATTTGGGCATTTGATCCATATTCAGGGTAGAAGGGCTAGTAGTGGTACACCCTAAGGTAAGGGGTCCAAAAACTCAATTTTTTATCATATGGGATTGTGATTTCTTCACTAATATGTAGTTCATATCTGTGTTAGCTTATATTTTTTCTTTGGAATGTTCAATTGGAGGGAAAGCCATATTTTGAATTGATTTAAAATAATAAATTTGATTTACACTACAACCATGGTGGAAACCAATACTTCAATATGGGTGAAAATGCTTGAACATCGAATTTTTTATACTTGTACATAGGTGAGAGGTCTTACATGTCATGATGTGATTAGCTATTCTACATATTTATTATGTCAAAAATAAATGACTACTAGATAGTACTATGGCAACTATGTTGGCATGTGTGTCCAAAACTCCCCGTGAGTTTCGTGACATGGACTAACCACCTCTCGCAGATCCTAACTCTTGAAAATGTAGTGGAGACTAACACCTATGGGTTTTGGTCTACCGGAAATCGTGGTCTAACAAATGGTAACAGAGCGATAGGTCTCGAGTTTAAAACTCACTCAGGTAACATTGAAGGGGATATTGTTGGCATGTGTGTCCAGTGCTCCCCGTGAGTTTCGTGACATGGACTAACTGCCTCTCATAGATCCTAACTCTAGTGATTGTAGCAGAGACTAACACCTATGGGTTTTGTTCTAACGACAATCGTGGTCCAAAAAACTATTGGATATTGTGTGATCAATAGTCATGTCAACTATTGGAGCATGTTAACCTATTGACTCCTCTCCCCTAGCTACATTTCCAATTCCTGTGTAAAATTAGTTTCATATGTTTTCATTTGCCAAGGACTTTATCATCTTACTTTTCTTGACTAATGCATTTTAGTTTTATTTAGCTGGTAAAGTTGTTATGCGGAGTTTATTTTCTAGTCATGTGAATTATTGGTCATGCTCTCATCTATTTATCCATTACTATCCTGGCGAAAAAAATTCAGTTGGTCAAGTTTTCAAGTGAATCTCATTTTCAATCTCTCACTTCAATTATGGGTACCTAATGATGTCTTCTTCGATGTGAAATTTTGTGTGGGTAAAGGTGCAATGTGAAGTGTAATTTTTTCATTCACTTTAATTTTTGAATAGGATATTTTATTCCATTGAAAATTTCACAATGGTCAAGTTATCATGTGAAGAGGGTTTTCATGTATCACATAAACTATTATAACAAATATTTTCTTCCATGGGAAATTTAATAAAAGATTAAATATTGTTGAAATTTACCTAAACAAAGTTACAAATTTAAGTATAGGATTTTGTTTTTCTTTCGGTTTCTCTATGATAACAAGATATTTTCAAAGCATTAAAAAAAACAACCATATGCAAGAGAAGGCCACACTACTTTAGAGCTTTCTCCTTCTAACCTTGTACCCCGTGGGTAAAATTATTGGTATCAATAGTCTTATAAACAAAATTTTTCTCACAATTATTATACATATAGGATGATCAGCAACCCCCATTAGTTGTAGATAGATTATTATTTTACACAACAAACTTCTTAACTTATACAGGACGTGGCATCCTATTTTAAAAATGGTACTCATGAGTTAAAGTAATTCTGATAGTTATTTTCAATCATACGATTGAATAAATATCGACAACTTCATCTCATACATTTAAAATATTCTACATTCAAAGTAACAATATGAAATGAAATAGAAAATAGAAAATAAAATTAACATAAAAGAAGAAAAATTGGGTCTCGTAGACAATCAAGGATGAATTTCACTTCCAAATCCATATATAAAACACATGATGGATATCTCCTTTCATTAGAAGTTGAAATAGAAAAAAAGACACATTCTTTAGGGTTTTTTATAACTTTATATTGAGCCCATAAAACATTATATCTAATTCATGAATTGACTATTCACTAACTCTAAGCATTTGCAATATAACATAACATGATAAGAATGCTAACACTAAAGAAAAATATAGCAAAAACATCATATCATGTACATGTTGTGCTTAGGTAGATAACATAAGATAAATTTGGAGTAGAGATAAGAGCACTTGTGAAACATCCTCAAACATTTTTTTATTCCTTCATGGACTACTTGAATTCATCTTTCTTGATATGGTTTTTCAAAGGAAATTCTATTATGAAGAAAATACTTACAAACCTTTTCTAGAATTCTACAAAACATAAGAAATTGTAAACTTTGTTACTAGTCTTGGTCACAAGCCAATTAATATCCCAAATTCGCACCCCTTGCAAATTTCGATAACTGATCAAAAATGGACTTAGCTAAATTTTGGGACGTTAGCAGTTGATAAGAATTTTCGACGCTAGTGGTCGCTAGGCTAGATTCATCGACCTACAACTTCATTCTAGGATTATCCATTTTTTCACTTTCAAGTAAGATTTTTGAGGTTAGCGATCACTAGGATGGTGGAGGTTAGTGGCTGCTAGGATGATTGAAGGTTAACAGCCGCTAGAAATTTTCATTGACCTATTTTGAGGTTAGCGGCCACTAGGATGATTCACTTGAATGTTTTTTAGAGCCTTAGTAGCCACTAGGTATTTTCCATCTGACCTTACTTAATTCAAATGGTCATAACTTTTACTCCGGAGCTCCAAATCAAACAAAATTTATATCGTTGGAAATCTATCTTCAAGCCCTTTAACATGGAAGATTAATAATTAGGTTTTGGTGTTGTTAACAAGGATAAAAATGGATCCTAGTGTCTGCTAGGCACTTTTCACTTGACCATGTAGATGTAAAATGACCATATCTTCCTCAAAACAACTCCAAATCAGGTAAAATTGGTATCAAAGAAAAGGTCTTGAGGAGATCTTCATGATTTGTTTATTAAATCAAGGATTGGATGAGGTTAAGAGGGTGAAAAATTGGAGACAAGAGTTTTAGTAGAGTCTACAGTGTTTAGATTTAGTAGTTTGACCACCATTATTTAATGAAGTATGGGTATCATACTTTGTGCAACTTGTAGATCTGATAGTTTGTGTCAAAAGCCAAGTCATTCACCCAAAAATTATTGCAAGCATCAATGGAAATTAGTCCTTGGTGGTTGGAATTTTTAATCCATCATTTTGGTGTCTCTCTCTCCTTATAATTTCTCATTCTCCTTGTTTATACATATGGAACTCGTGCATTGTAAAAATATCCCTCTTTGTTATAATAGCATCACCCCAAAATGGTGGTTGACTTCCCATGAGTTTCATACCTTGGACTTGGTCTCTACAATTAGTTCTCACCTCCAGCCGTGAATGTAATTGACTTTGCATCCTTCAAGCAATAAAAAATGGGTTGTGTGGCACTTTTGTCGACCCTTTTCTCATTTCTATTGTGTCTTGCCTCTTTGTTACATTTTGGCATGTTGTGTGTTCCCCTTACGCGTAGGTTCCATTTTCACATGTTATCAATGTGCGGGATGACGAGTCTGCATGGTTCTTGTTTGTGGCATACCTTTCTGCCCCCTCTCTTACGTTTTCTTAATTTTCTTCCCCTTGTGGAGAGTGATTGACCCTCTTTCTAGTGATATCACCTTCACTTACCTTAGGATTTCCCTTATGCATCTCCTTCTCAATCTTGTTCCTTGGACTTATAGAGTAATGATATATAGTTTCATTTCCAACATTTAGGATTAGTGTTAACATTATAAATAGGTAGAGGAAGTTGGCCTTCTTCAGAGGTCCATCTCAAGTAACAAGTCCTATAACTTGAGAGATGATCCCATGTTATAAAAAAGTAGATATTTGCATAGCCAAATCTCAGGGTGCTAATTTTTTGACCTAACAATTTTGGCATGCCAAATGGAACAAGTTTGAGGAGCTTTACATTTTCGTTTTAGCAAGTTGGTGTGTTCTTGTTGAAATATGAGCCTTTAGAGGCATGTTCAAAGTACATCTGGTGAATCCAACGATCCAAAACAACCCATTTTATGAGTTGCAAACCTTACCTTTCATCCATTTCCATCCATTTTTTCTTCCATATCTTCAATTTTTCCTTCCATTCATGAAGTTATGTAATCATGACCTCATTCACGCAATGAAATCTTCAATTTCAAGAGTAATACCATTTCCCTCCATCCCCATATTTTCAAAATGCTCCCCCAAATCATTTTTATGAGCACTATCATGAAGATTGTGCATATAACACATCCCCCATTGACTCATATGGCTATTTTTCTACCCACAATGTTTTTCAAGAACACGGTTATGTAGGCAATGGTAGAAATTCTATGAGAGATGTTGATTTTCGGAGGAATATTCATGTAATAGAGGTGAACATGGTGCAGATCAGGGCTACATGTTCAATAAAGGCATGTAAAAGTGGCTTTAGGGTCCTTTTTCCATGGGTCAGTTCTATGCCAAATTTGTTTAGCCCTCATCAGAAGCTAGCTTTCATGGTTGAAATGATGCCAAAATAGTAAAATGCATTGAGTTAATGGAGGCTCATGAATCTAGTGTTAGGAAACCCTATCAATGGGGAAATCCTACACTACCATCTTAGATCCCTCCCATTCCTCCTCCCCAACCTACACCATCTCAACTTGATTTCCATGTTCCTAGATTTCTGCCATCTACTCCCATTGAGGTTTCAACTTCCTAATATTCTTCCCTTCCATCTCACCTTCATTTCTTTACCATCATTTCTCACATTCTTCCTTCTCCCTCCCAATCCTCCGTGTCTAACAATGCAAGTAATCAACATACCATTTCTTATGTTTCATCTCTAGCCAGTTTCATCATGTATGATGATTGTCGAACTGTGGAAGAATGGTATTATTCTGACTGGGAGGATGAAATTGTGAAAAAATGTACAAGTAGGGGAACCTTATTCAAAAGAGAATCAATTAGACTTAAAGGAAGAGAATCTGCAGGGGGAGATTTGTTTGTACAGGAAAAAGAGAGCACAATCCAACCTGCAAACAGTCTTCTTCAAGGATATATACAGGATGGCCCCATTTACGGGGTTGAGCTTCAAAATAATGGGTATATCACAAGGATCATCCCATGTCCAATCAGATATTTGGCTAATCTAGAGCCAAAATCATAGTTGTAACTAGCCGTGCTCACTTCAGAGCGTGAGGATGAGCTTCAATGCACCGAAGGTCAACATTAACACCTCTAAGAACCAAATACATAACAATTAAAGGATTTTTTTTTTAATTTTTTGTTGGTACTTTGGGAAATGTGGTGGAAAATTGGCTTCAAAATGAATTTTCACTCTCATTAAAGGCCATGTTCATTGCCAAATTATTTACATGGCCATATTTTGTAAAGAAGAGAAGTTATTTCTCCCTGCCAATATCAGGATTTGTTTAATTTCTCTTTCCTTTGGCTAGAGTATGTTATTGTAGGTTTTTTTCCAGTAAAACAAGTTCTTACACACACACTACATGTTCCCCTTAGAGCATGTATGATTTTCATGTTTGTGCATAGTTTTTCTAGGATTTTGTTGTTGTTACATAGTCCAATTCATGGTGGAATTAGATATTTAGAGAAATTTCTAAGTTTCATTTGGAGCTCCATAGATAGATTTCAACCTAGTGGCCCCTATGATGATTTCTAACTAGTAGTCTTTAGGCAGTTCAAGTTGAGTGCTAAGTTCACACAAATTCAGGAGACAAAAATTCGAAGGAAGAGATTAGTTTATTCAAGGTTACGCTTGAATCTATGCCCAATGGATGCTTCTGGTATTCATCATCTAGCATGAAGATGTCCCTTGGAGGTCACCAAACTATTATCCCAAATTTGCACCCCTTGAAAATTTGTATAACTTATCAAAACTGGACTTATCCAATTTTTCGGACATTAGTGGTCGCTAAAATGTTTCGACGCTAGCGATCATTAGGATGTTCAGAGCATAGTGGTCACTAGGATAAAAAAAATGGAGGTTGAAAAATAATGTAGCAGTCGCTAGGATAGATTCACCAACCTACAACTTCATTTTGGGATTATCCATTTTTGCACTTTCAAGTAAGATTTTTGAGGTTACTGATCGCTAGGATGGTGGAGGTTAGCGACTGCTAGGATGATTGAAGGTTAACAACTACTACGCATTTTCACTAACCTATTTTGAGGTTAGCAGCCACTAGGATGATTCACTTGCATGTTTTTGGAGCCTAGCAGCCGCTAGGTATTTTCAACTCGACCCTACTTAATTCAAATGGTCATAACTTTCGCTCTAGATCTCCAAATCTGACAAAATTTATATTGTTAGAAATCTATCTTCAAACCATTCAACATGGAATATTAATAAACATATTTTGGTGTTATTAATAAGGATAAAAAATAATCCTACTGTATGCTAGGAACTTTTCACCGGACCATGCAAATTTCAAATGACCATATATTCCTCAAAACAACTCCAAATCAGGTAAAATTGGTATAGACGAAAATGTCTTGAGGATATCTTCATCGTGTGTTTATTAGATCAAGGATTGTATGAGGTTAAGATGGTGAAAAAATAGAGATAAGAGTTTGGTAAGAGTCTATAGTGAGTCTACAGTGTTTAGATTTGCTAGCTCAACCACCAACATTTCATGAAGTATGGGTGTCATACTCTACGACCTATAGATCTGATAGTGTGTGTTAAAAGCCATGTCAAGTGCCCACACCTTCCTGTAAGCATCAATGGTGATTAGTCCTTGGTGGTTGAAATATTGAATCCATCATTTTGGCATCTCTCTCTCTCCTTATAATTTCTCCTTCTCCTTCTCTATAAATATGGAGCTCGCGCATTATAAAAATATCCCTCTTTATTGTAACAACACCATGCCAAAATGGTGGCCAAATTCCCCTGAGTTTCATACCATGGACTTGGTCTTTGCAATGAGTTCTTACCTCCCACCATGAATGTAACTGACTGTGCATCCTTCAAGCAATAAAAATTGGGTTGTGTCGCACTTTTGTCTACCCTTTTCTCCTTTCTGTTGTGTCTTGCCTCTCTGTTACTTTTTTGCATGTTGTGTGTTCCCCTTACGTGCAAGTTCCATTTTCACATGTTGTCAATCTGGGATGCCGAGTATTCATGGTTCTTGTCTGTGGCACACCTTTCCACCCTTTGTCCTACATTTTCTCGCTTTTCTTCCCCTCATGGAGAGAGATCAACCCTCTTTTCAACGCTTTCACCTTCCCTTAGCTTAGTATTTCCCTTATGCATCTCCTTCTCACCTTGGTCCCTTGGAATCATAGAGTAGTGATAGATAGCTTCATTTTTAGCATTAGGAGTACTGTTAGCATTAGAAATAGTTAGAGGAAGCTGACCTTCTCCAAAGGTCCATTTCAAGTAGCAAGTCCCACAACTTGAAAGATGGTCTCATGTTAGCAAAAAGTAGAGATCTGCATATCCAAATATCAGGGTGCTAATTTTTTGACCTAACACCAATCATATAAAGCCTTGATCTTTGTACGGTCATTGTATACATCTTACTTGAAATAATTCAACCAAAGTATTGCAAATATTCCTTTCAAATTAACATTTAGATTCCTTGGCATGCTTCTTCTTAGCACACAATATCTTACACATTTTCTATATGTTTGATATGGGAGGAAAATCTATTATTCCATAAACAATATGTTAAAAAAAAAGGAATAACTAACATAGGAAATAACTAACTTCATTTTTCAATAGTTTCAAAATTTTCATAGTTGGAGTATTTCTAAGATTAAAAACAATTATGCAAATTTGTACTAGTGGATTTGACGAGGCTTGAATGCAATTTTCTCATGTTCTTTAATATAAAGTAGTATATGATAGAATCTAACCATAAGATCTATCTTCAAGAAATAATTAATCCCATGCAACTTATCTAGTAGAACATGTAACATTTTCATATAAAATTTAGTTTTAATCAATTTTTCCTCAAAGACTTGTCAATATAATACTAAAATTGTACATTTTATTCTAATTAAATCATTATATAGTATGTGTAAAGATAAATAAGATCATATTTCAGCAAAAACATGTTTCCAATAAAATGGTCTCCAGAAAGAATGGGGAGGGGAACATTTGTTACCACTCCTTTCCACTTTTGAACAAGCTTTATTCATGGAGGAATTTCATTTTTCACTTTCCAGTTTGAGCTATTTGGGTTGATTTTAGGAAAGGATGGAAATCTTTCAATAAAAAAATACCTTTCAAATGATAAGCATGACCACTAATTTTATAATTTTCTTTTCGGTTTGGTTCACACTTTTGCGAAAGGTGATTTCTCCTTTTTCTTTTGCCAAAAGTCATTTAAGGTCTTCCCGGAGAGGAAATTTTAATGAAATGATGACACCTTTAATAAATTTTAACAAAAATCTGACATCTTTAATACATTGAAATAGGATCTAAACACCTTTAATCACAACACATATTATCCAAATCACAGCGCATATTTGCTAAATGGCTGATTTGATTTGAAATATGTCATAATTTCGTTGGAATAACGCGTCTTACTTTTAATTAGCTCGTAAATTTGTCATTTGATATTTTATTTCCTGTCACTTCAATTATTTGTAGGGATGTCATTTTCGTGAGCTTAAGGTTATATATTTATATTTTCAGCTATTTTTATTTTAATATTCTGTGCGTGAAGTTTTTATGTTAAGTTTGTTTTCATCTCAATGAGAATTTTCATGTGATAAAGTTGCATGTAAATAGTGTTCTTCTTAGTCATTTCAATTTCAATTATTAAATAGGATATATTTCACTAGAGTGAGGTTGTTATTTGATTTTTTTTTTATTTCGAATTTTTGTATAAGAGTATTTTCTTTCATAAGAAGTTTTATGCAAGATTAAATATTTTGAAATTTTCCTTAAACAAAATTACAATTTTATTTTCTAGCTTGATTTTTGTTGTGGTTTTCTTATGAGAACTCAATATTAAAGTATAAAACATAACAATTACATGCAAGATAAAGCCACAATATTTTAGGGATTTCTCATTCTAACCTTTTATTTCATAGGTAAAGTTATTAGTATTAATAGTGTCATATAAACCACATTTTTGTGGAAATCATTATATATGTAGAATTATTATCAACCCACACTAATTCTAGATAGAATATTATAGTGTACAAGAAAATCCTATATACAAGATATGTCATCCTATTTTTAAAAAATGATACCGATAATCAATAGGAATTCCTATAGTTATTTTTAATAATAGGATTGAATAAATACCAACAATTTCATCTCATACACTTCTACATTCCAAATAATAATATGAAATGATTTCTCGAATATAAAATACAATAAATAATAAAACAATAAAAACAGAGTCACATGCACATTTGAGGAAGGATTACACCTCCAAATCCATATATAACACATGTACGAGTTACTACACAATAACAACCCTCTTGAATCATTAGAAGTTGAAATAGAAAATAGACACATTGTGTAGGTTTTTTCTAACTTTATATTCAACCCATCAAACAGAATATTTAATTCATAACTGAATTGTTCACTACAATTAAACATTTTAAATATAACATAAAATGATAAGAATATTAACATCAAAGAAATTCTAGTAAAAAAAATGTATCATGTACATGTTATGCTTCTAGGTAGATAACATGGGCTAAAGTTGGAGTAGAGATAAGAGCACGTGTGAAATATCCTCAAACATTTGTTATTCCTTCATGGACTACTTGAAGTCCTCATTTTTGATATGGTTTGCCAAAGGAAAGGTTATTATGGAGAAATTCCTATAAACCTTTCGTATAATTCTACCAAGCTTAGCAAAGTGAGAAGTTTGTTAATAATTTTTGGCACAAACCAATCACACATAGACTTGATCTTTGTCTGGTCATTGCACATGTTTTAGGAGAAATAATTCAATCAAGGTATTGACAATATTCCGTTCAACTTCACATTTCGATGTCTTAACATGTTTCTTCTTAGCACACAATATCTTATACATTGTATAGATGCTTGATACAGAGGCAAAATGAATTATTCCAATAAAAAATATTTAAAATAAATGTTAGTACTAACTTAGGTAGGAACTAACCAAATACGCTTTTAGTAGTTCCTAAAATGTCACGATTGGAATATTGCTAGGACCAAAAGGAATGATATAAATTTGTACTAGTGGCTCTCTTGATGCTTAAGTGCAATATTCTAATGTTCTTCACCCTAAAATATTATTTGATTTGAAGATGAGTGTGTTTTTTCCCTTACCCTTGTCATCTTTTAGTTGTATCTATTTCACTTCAAGTTTTTACTTTTAATTTGTAATTTTTATTTACTATATATTGTAGATGTGCAAGTATTATAATATATGTATACGTGGAATTGTAAATAAAATTTAAAAATCTATTAATATTTTTTATTTTAAAATAAATTATAATGTTATATACAACAAATAATGTAACTGCCAAGAAGTAATTGTGGGTGCTTTAGCTACTCTTATATGTATCTATTACTGTTTTTTTGCGGTCTTTTTGCTGCTTTATTGCAAAGTTTTTGCTGTTTTTGTTTTGTTGGGGTAGCTGTTTTTTGGCTACTTTGGACTTCTTTGTCACACTTGGATTCTGATCCATTTTATTCTGGTTTTAATTCCTATTCTAGCTCCTAGGCCCTCTTTTTTTCACAAGGGTATGGTCCCTTTCAAAAAACTATTTGCCAATAATAATAAAAAAAAACAAATAATGTAACTAATAATAATTGATATGATGATGCTAGATCTCTCATGTACATTATCGTGTTATGATCAAATTTTAATTGGTAATGATATTTGAACATTTGAATCATAATTACATTTCCTAATTTCTTCAATGATCAAGTCACCATGGGAAGTGTAGTCAAATCGCTTCAATTATTGGTAAAGATATTTTCTTTCATAAAAAAATCATACCGGTAAGTTGCCTATTTAATTATTTAATTTTTCATTTTTTTTTCCAAAGGTTGTCAGCTTGCCATGTGAAGTGAATATAAAGTTGAAGAAAATACCTTTTTAGATGACAAGCATGACTCATGAGCATGAATTTTATAATTTTGATTCGGTTGATACTTTCGCCAAATGTGCTTTTCCTTTTTGTTTTTCTTTGGCAGAGGAAAGTTTAATGAAAATCTGACACCTATAAATTATTCTGTTCGCCATGTGTATGATCTCTTCTCACCATAAAATCTCAATTGATTTGGGCATTTGATCCATATTTAGGGGAGAGGGGCTAGTAGTGGTACACCCTAAGTTAAAGGGTCCACAAAATCAATTGTTTATCATATAGGATTGTGATGTTTTCACTAATATGTAGTTCATATTTTTGTTAGCTTATATTTTTTATTTGGAATGTTCAATTGGAGGGAAAGCAATATTTTGAATTGATTTCAAATAATAAATTTGATTTACACTACAACCATGGTGGAAACCAATACTTGAATATGGGTGAAACTGCTTCAACATTGAATTTTTTTATACTTGTACATAGGTGAGTGGTCTTACATGTCATGATGTGATTAGCTACTCTACATATTCATTATGTCTAAAATAAATGACTACTAGATAGTACTATGACAACTCTTGGGTATTGTGTGATCAATAGTCATGTCAACTATTGTAGCATGTTCACATATTGACTCCTCTCCCCTAGCTGCATTTCTTATTCCCGTGTAAAATTAGCTTCCTATGTTTTTTTTTTTTCCAAGGACTTTATTATCTTACTTTTCTCGACTAATGCATTTTAGTTTTATTTAGCCAGTAAAGTTTCTATACGAAGTTTGCTTTCTAGTCATGTGAATTATTGGTCATGCTCTCATTTATTTTTCCATTGCTATCCTGGTGACATATATTCAATTGGTCAATTTTTCACGTGAAGCTCATTTTCATCTCTCACTTCAATTATGGGTACCTAAGGATGTCTTCTTCGATGCGAAATTTTGTGTGGGTAAAGGTACAATGTCAAGTGTACTTTTTTCATTCACTTTAATTATTGAATAGGATATTTTTTCCATGGAAAATTTCACAATGGTCAAGTTATCATGTGAAGAGAGTTTTCATCTATCACTTAAACTATTACAAAAAATATTTTCTTACATAGGAAATTTAATAAAAGATTAAATATTGTTGAAATTTACTGAAACAAAGTTACAAAGTTAATTAGAGGATTTTTTGTTTCTTTCGGTTTTCCTATGATAACAAAATAATTTCAAAGCATTAAAAGAAAACAAACACATGTAAGAGAAGGCCACACTACTTTAGAGCCTTCTCCTTCTAACCTTGTACCCTGTGGGTAAAATTATTGGTATCAATAGTCTTATAAACCATTTTTTTCTCACAATTATTATATATGTAGGATGATCATTAACCCCCATTAATTGTAGATAGAGTATTATTTTGCACAACAAACTTCTTAACTTGTGTAGTCATTTTTTATATTCCCTTAAAACAACATTCTAATCCCATGTGCACTATCCTATTACCCAGTGGGCATTGGGTGATCACTCGAGGCATGCGCGGGCACCGAGCCCCTCCTTTATGTGAGCATTGCGAGAAGATGATGCCATTTATAAAAGATTAGATGCAAAAAAGGTAAATGTTCATACATTCATTCTGAAATCTTAGGATGAGTTATTACACCAAAATACCCATTCAGATATAAGAGAAACACCATAAAGAGAGCAGATCCGACTTATATCATAAAGAAAGGATACTAGGGTTTGCACCCATGAACAATATATTCAGAAAAAAAGTGTACATTCATATTGATCATAGCTTGAGTAACCACATTACATTCAAAAGGGTCATAACAGACCAAATGCATCAAGACAAACATAACTCATGTATCAGGGGCCCTAGATATGTTTCCCATATTACCAAATTTATGCACACCCATCCCCTTAGACATGATAAAATTCCTACAGTTCTCTAATGAGAACCCTAGCTTCTATAGCCTCCTAATACTTCTTCTGCAGAGCTTCATTTTCCATCATCTCTATGATGATCCGGATGCTTATCTTCTTTCCATTGACCCGTCCTAATGTCTCTCACCCTCTACATTTGACTATCTCTGTGTATTCCCTTCTTCCTTCTATTACCTGAGAATCTCTATAAATAGGTTTAGCATCCAATGCCATGCCTTCCTCCAGGAGCAAATCACTCACCAAGTGTCCATGTGGTCCCCCAATGGAGCATGCTTGTTCTGTTATGAGCTCTCCACTTTCTCTAATGATGTCTTCCTTGGAATATTCCATGTGTAGAATATTCTTTACTTGACTACACAGCCTCCATGCTGACACCTTATCCACTCTGCATGCCTAATTGAGTCACATTTTTCCTCAAGTGCTTCTTGCAATGCCGAATATGGCTAAGTCTTGAGATACTTTGTTCTTACTTGCGTGCACATTGTGGTTTCTACTAAACCATTCATAAACCCTTGTCCTATGTAATTTTTCCCTACATGCCCTTTTTCTTCCTGACCCTACGTGCCCACACATCCTTTGGTACTTAGTCAATATTATGAGGCCCAACATCACCCCACACTAAGCTTGTTCTCCATCCTCAGAAACATCCTCTCTTCAAATAATAAAGAATGACGGGATTTGGAATAGTTTGAATAAAGAATGAAGGAATGAATAATTGAAGAAAAAAAAATGGAGAATAGAAGAATGAAGAATTTTTCTACTACTGTAAGAGGATTGGGAACTCCTTCCTCATTTTCACCTCGATCTTCTCCTAGGCATCCACTTCACCCTATGCCTACTGGAGTAGGTCACCCATGAGAGCACTCACCTCTTCAAAGCTTAACTCATCCCCCTTAGCCTTCAACGTATCAACAATCCCTTTCATCTACTTGCTAAGGTCGTCTAGTGCATCCATTATTTGTGTGACCTAGGGGTACAACTCCTTAAGCCGATTTTTGACCGAATATCACAAGGTTTTGATGGATTCCATTTTATCCTCAACTTCGGCTAGGATTTTTTCCCGTTCTAGCTATTCCCCTTGTTATTTTCTTGGAACTCTTTTAGATCCACATCATGTGTAGTAACTAGAATAATTTATACTCTATCCCTATCAATGCAATTATCATATACAGCCTCAGCCATGCACGTGACGGTTTGTACAGAGGTAAGGAGTTCATAATATTGTGCCACTATCTCCCCAATCTTCTATTTGCTTCCTCTTTCTGGTGCACCAACATTTATTTCACTTATTCTAAAGAGAGTGACCATATCTCCATGGTAAGGATGCATGTTAAGTCTTCCAAGCATTGCAAGGTTGACTCATATTTCTGTTCAAGCGGTGCTAGGTCTGGATACTTTAAGAAAATAATAGCTTTAATCATTTAAATTTTCTTATATACCTCACACACCTTCACATTTTCCTCCCTTAGTTACCACCTTAACTGTGTATTGATCAGTTCTTCTTGCTTCAGGTCCTTACTCCTCCCAATGATTTCTTATTTATTCTTCTCCAATTCTTCATCTAAGAACCTCACCCTTTCATTTCTCTTAAAAAGCCTTGCTTCCACCTCAACTGATACCTTGTTGAGTGCATTGCAGACTTGCTCATCTGATAACAGTTGAGCATTCACAAGTGTATTTACTCCTTTAGTTTCTGACATCTTCATCAGTGCCCCTTGGTTAACTTCAAACTCAGGCTCATCGACATGGGACTCAAATGCCCAAGATAGCATTTTCCTTGTCCAGGGGTAGGCACCCTCTTCCTCAAACAAATACCATGCAAGGATTTGGTCTGTAGGCACGATACTCTAGAAGCGTATGTGTAACACCTTATTTGGATCATGGATATAGCCCATCCCCCACCGTTATGCTACTACCACACTCTTCCCTTCTGTGTGCTTTGCCTTTGGAAATCTCACTACTAAGCTAGGATCTCCACCCATGCTTCCATTATCCTTTCCTATGCTCTCCTCTTCCATCTCCTTAAGCACTTTGTCTGCGTTGCGCTCTACCTTCTGCTCCACCAAGTCCTTTATTATGCCCACCACTTCTCTCCACGACCTCCTCTATCTGCTCCTCGGTGAGACTTAGGGTCTTTTGATATTTAGTATTTACCTCCTCAATAACCCCTTTGCCTTGAGCATCTTCTTCCTCATCATCCTTCTATTTACCCCCTTCTTCCTCCGATTTGTGTATATTGTACATGAGATGGTCCATAATTTCCTTGTCCCCATCATCTCTGTCACCTCTGTAGGCTTCCAGGATCTTCGTCTCTTCGGAGTCTTCCTTCTCTGCTACCTTATGCCTCTTCTTAACTGGGGATTCTTACTTTTCTTCCTTTCCAGCAGGTGATTCCTCCCTTGACGATTCTTCTCTTATGGGAGGCCCTTCTTTCTCTGGAACCTCTTCCATAGGTGTCTTTTCTTTCTCCTTAATGGGATAATTCTTCCTATGAGTGTATGTGCTTGATTAACACCTGACTCTAACACGCCCACAGATGGTGTTGTCTACACACTTGGTGCTTTATTATCTTGCACTTCCTCTCTCTCCCTCTTCCTCGATGTAACCTTCTTTCTCCCAGTGGTGTCTTCTGGGACAGAGACATAATTTTATAATTAGGAACCCTTTTCATACTTGGGCCTAATGCATAAGTATACTCTCACTGCAGTTCTTCCAGTAATTAGTAGCATCATAGGTTTCATCATTTGCACCTAATGGGAGACATACTTCTCCACATAGATGTGCTTCTTTGGGTATACAAGCTTTCTTCATAGGTTGCGGTGGTCTTGTTCCACATCTGTTGAGAAGACAATGTATAACACTTAGCAAAAGTCACACAAAAGGTTTGCGCGGAAGAACAAAGCATGTTCAAAGACACAGAAGGATCGGTAAGGAATCATGCGCAAAGGAAAAATACATATTTAGGAATTAGCCATTTTCATGATTGCGGGCTATTTTTGGAGATAGTGTGTAGAGCACACAAACTAGATAAATACTTGCACGACACACATGATATATTTTTAGAGGAGTGTATACTAAGTTATTTACATGGGATTAGGCTAATAATAGAATTACTACTACCAGTTAACTGTGGGAGGTCTATTGTTAGCATGTTTGCATGAGAGCCTATAATTGTAAAGGCACATGGCTATTCTTAGCATGTGACCTAATTTTGGATTAGATAAGTGGTGAAGGGAAATTCCTCACCCTTATAAATATAGTTTTAACTATGTAGAAAAAGAGTGAGTGATAGAGAGTGAGGCATATGTGGATGTATGTAGAGTTATGTTGTCATATTTGTTACGTACATGATCTCATGACACCGTTATTGTAAGAAGTTTCTATGTATTTAATATGTTTAATATAATGGAGGGTATTGACTGAAACAAGGTGTTAAACATGGTTACAATTTGTTATTGTATGGATGATTTCATTGTGTTTATCGTTTGATTCATTATTCTTTAAAATCTAGATCTAGAATATGCTCTATGAAATATATGTGTTATTATGAATCTGCATGCATTAAATCTTCATCATGGTCCCGTCTTGCACAAACAACTCCAAGGAGGGGCCTGGTACCTTTGCACGATTTGGGTGAGCACTCAGTCTAGGCTGAGTGATGTGCCAACATGCCTGGGTTATTCTTGGTAAATTCTAGGCTGAATCATTGGTTCCATTGTTAGGACCTCTTTTTTAGTTGTTATCAGGATGGTTCGCAATGAAGACGTACCGGTTAACCCTAACAAGTGTTGAGGAGTGGATTATAGATCTAGAAGAAGAGTATGCACAGAGGGTTAGGATACAACACGCTGTGGAAAATAAGTGGATGCAAAAGTTGACATCAGAACCTGAAGTACTACCTATAAATATTGCTACACACACCAGAGATGCGTTATAACCAAAGTATACAATTACCAAAGAAGAAGTTTTACATGCTTGATATCTAGATCCTACACATCAAAAGGTGGTTTATCAATAGACCATGGAAGTACTTAGGAATCTTCAAGGTGAAATACAGTGTTTAAAGGAGCGATCCCGGAAGATGGAACAAAAGAAAGCAATAGAAACAGTTCAGTCAGATATTGATGATTTGAAGGAAATATGCAAACTACTGCGCTGGGTGAATATCATTCCATTATTAGGGAATTGGCTAAAAGGAAATACTCCACACACAAATATAAAAAATGGACAGCAGATCCAGCATGCCAATCTTCCCCCTCATAGTTTGGATTATGACAAGGAGATCACTTTGAATACTATTGTGGATGAATGGATTTTGAGAAATATATTGATTGACACATACACAGAAGTCAATGTTATTACTTTGGATGCATTGGTACAGATGGGGAGACCTCTATAGAAGCCATCATCGAATGTGTTGTTCATGGCTAATTGAACTAAGGTCACTCCCATCAGATTTTTAAAAGATGCGTCCATTACTATACAGGGAGCCAAGTTCACTAGGGAATTTGAGGTTCTAGCGCTAATAGAGGAAGATAGATTCCCCACTTTATTTGGACACCCTTGGTGCTATGCAAATAATTCTAATCTCTGGTTCAAACAGGGACATATCAATTTTTAGAACAAGGAAGAAAGAGTTATTATCCCTTTAACAGATGGGAATTTTGGGCTCTATGTTGAGCCGATGACTGAGGAAGATCTAAATAGAATTTATGTATGCGTAATTCAGGACCCAGAAGTACTCGAGCCATCCAAAGAAGGGATTATGTAGTGGGAAGATGCACAATCATTTAGCGATACTACAAATGTTACTTGTGATAATTGGGTGCATGATACTTATGAGATGGTTGGATGCGAGGTAAGGAACCTACTTGGAAGGAAGAGAACTATTCATTGTGTTAGGCACATAGGTCACAATTCTATACCTCGGTACAGTGGAGAACGGGATCCTATGGTATTTCTACTCATCATAGAGGAACAATGGAGAATTCAGGAAGATAGAATAAATATTTTAGTGTACATACTGCGCGGGATAAGACCATGTTGGTGGGTGGCTCATAGGGAAAATCTTATATAATGGAGAGAAATCCGGATTGCTTTGACCACTCATTTTTTTATGAAGTAATGTACCACTTAAATCAACACTTATCATGGTAATGAACTTGTTGAACACCATGTTCAACAGTGTGAGAGACTCTAGATAGAAGGGCAGGAAGCTTTACCACCTTCACTATGGGTGCATAAGTTCTATTACACTTTGCGTGATTGTGCATGCACTTGGTATGTATATGCAGAGCTCCATAGACAGACTGAGAATTGGTAGGATTTGAATGCAAGAATGACTCAGACATTTGATTACTTTTCTACAAAGCCTCTAGTGGAGGAAGCATTGAGGATTATAAAGCGCATAACTATGGGAGATGGTGCAAAGACAGGAACTCATTCAGGAGTTATTTGGTGAGACAGAATCAGAAGAATGTTTTGATGAGATAGAAGAAATTGATACTGTATTACTTTAGTGTGCTTGCCTTGAGAAAGAAAAGGAAAATCTTGTTTATCTAGTAGGCAATGAGGAAGTAGAAGAAAATGGTACATCTATGTAGTCTTATCTACACTATCCAAAATCTTCATACGCTCATGGTACGTCTATGCGTGAGATATTGGATAGTGTAGATAAGACTACATAGATGTACCATGAGCGTATGAAGACAAAGAAAGTTAATGTTGGCATGGATGATGAATCTAAGGAGGCCATAATAGGGGATTATTGGTCTAACTGTGAAGTGGAAAAAATCATTGCGTTACTATGATATTTTGAAGACCTATTCCCAAGAGGATACCACGAGCTGCAAGGCGTGCATGAATCCTTAGGAGAGATGAAGGCCAAGCTTAAGGAAGGTGCACACCCAGTTTGGAAGAGACCCTACAGAATGAATCCTAACCTGCGTGTAAAGGTTAAGGAAGAAATTGACAAAATGTTGAATTCTGGCATCATCAAGCCTTTAGAGAAATCAAAGTGGGTTAGTACCATGGTTATTAGTATCAAGAAAGATGGACGGATTTGAATTTGCATGGATTATAGAGAGCTGAATGCTGAATGTGTCATTGATCCTTTTCCTACACCCTTCATAGAAGAAATATTAGAGGGTGTTGTAGGATGTGAAATCTATTCTTTTACAGATGGATTATCTTGGTATCATCAAGTTCAAATTACACAAGAAGACTAAGAAAAAAAAACTTTCACCACTGAATGGGGAAGTTTTGCATATATTGTGATGCCCTTTGGTTTGAAAAATGCACCTGTTATATTTTTGTGCATAGTTGTTCAAAAATTCTAGGATTTCATCCACATTTTCTTGCAGGTTTACTTGGATGACTGGAGGGTGTATGGACTTGTTAAGGATCATTGTTGCAATTTGTGCCTAATTTGTTAATGATGTCAGCATCTACACATCTATTTGAACATCAAGAAATGTGTGTTTGCTACACCCTTCGGAATTTTGTTAGGGAATATTATCTGCAAGGATGGTTTGTTGGTGGATCTAGCTAAGGTTGTAGTTATCGTGGTCCTAAAGGAGCCTACCAGCCATAGTGAGCTACACAGAGTTTTGGGTCACATAGGGTATTATAGGAAGTTTATTAAAGGATATGCTAATATTTCCACACCATTAGAAGAATTACTCAAAGGAAAAGGGAGTTTTATTGGGGAGAACCGCAACAACACACATTTGAGGCACTAAAAGAGAGACTTACTACAACGCCTATTTTATGCTTTCCCTTACGGAACCAAAAATTTCATGTACATATGAATTCTTGTAGGATAGCCATTAGTGTGGTGTTAGCTCAACCTAGAGAAGGTATTGTAGATCATCCTATTTGTTTTTCTAGTAGAAATTTGACTCATGTGGAGCATAACTATACAACAACAGATCATGAGGCCTTGTCGATGATCTACGCACTGCATAAATTCAAACAATATTTGTTAGCAACACCCTTTTTGTTTTATACTGATCATATGGCATTAAAATACTTAGTAAACAAGCCCATTTTACAGGGGTGCATATGTCAGTGGGTACTCTTATTCCAAGAATTTGATTCACCATTATAGTAAAACCAGGTAAAATTAATTCTGGCCCGGATAATTTATCAAGGATTCAGTCAGGGGAGGTTACGCAAACAATTGAAGATACAATGTCAGATGCACATTTTTATAGGTTACAATGCAAGCCTTCAGAGTTAGAGGATATTTTTTCCTTTCTATGTACAAGATTAGTGCTAGAAGGTATGAAAGCCTTGGAAAAGAAACAAATTGTCATTCACTCAACACCCTTTATGTTGATCAGTGGTGATTTATACAATTATTGAAAATATGAAGTACCATGCAGGTGTGTATTGGAGCATGAGCACAAAGATATTATGGAATATTCTCATGGTGGTATTACAGGTGGGAACTATGCAAGAGATGCCATTGTGTGTAATATTCTACTCGTTGGATTATGGTGGGAGACCCTGTATAAAGATTGTAAAGCATATTGTAAGGCGTGTGATCATTGTCAACGTCTTGGCAAACCAAGGCAATGAGATAAGATGTCATTGAGGCCTATTCCTAGTGCAGATCCATTTGAGAAATGGGCTATCGCCTTTGTGGATCATATTTTTCCAGTTACGTGTAGAACTAGATCACACTACATAATTACTTGCACAAATTATCTTACAAGGTGGGGAAATGCAGCCCCTATAAGGGACTGTAAAGCAGTTACAACAACTGGGTTTCTATGGGGAAATATTCTTACAAGGTATGGATGTCCATTAAGTCTAACAAGTGATTGGGGTACACATTTCTTGAATGAGATAATCAGGATACTATTAGATGAATTCATGATTGCACACCATAAAAATACACCCTATTATCCTCAACAAAATGGAACTACTGAAGCTTTCAAAAAAAATTTGAGCCAGACATTGACAAAAAAATGTAATGTTGGAAGGAAATATTGGGATGATAAATTTTCTGCAGTGCTATGGGCTTATAGAACAACATACAAGTGGTTGAACAAGGCCACACCTTTCCAGTTGGTGTTTGGTGCAGAATCAGTTCTTCCTATGGAATTTATGTTACCTTTTTTTACGTATTGCGCATGCTGGAGGTCTAGCTGATGAGAAAGCATTAGAAGAAAGGATTGATAGATTGATACAATTGGATGATAGGCGAGCCATAACAAGTTGGAGTCAAAAGCAAGAAAAATCTAGGAAGAAAGCATGGCATGAAAGGCACATTAGGGATAAGAATCTTGAGGTTGGACAAATGGTGCTCCTTTATGATTCAAAGTTTTTGTGCCATCCATGCAAGCTTAAAGTACATTGGTTAGGACCATATGTTTTCAATCACATTCTTGAATCAGGCGCATGTCAGTTAGCAACACTTGATGCAATATGGTTACCTAGATACTTCAATGGATGTAGGATGAAGCCCTACTATAAATAAGTATTCTTGGTGTTTTTAATAAGGCAGTATTGTCATTTAGAATAGGTTTCCTTAATGCCTTTTCTTTAATGTATTTCCTTGATCATCGTTATGATTTGTCAATTTAGTTTGGTGTTTTGTGTAATAAGCGCATTTGCGTGCTAGAAGCTAATTAAAATTTAAAGTATTTTTATGTGCAGAGGACTGCACATATAATTTGTGTGGGGTGGTGGTTGTTACTTGTTTTTCACAATTAGGTACATTTGAGAACAAGCTGTTATAGGTGCTATATAAGGAAGGATATTGCTTCTAAAAGATGACCATAGATGGAGATAAATGAAGGAACAATATAACGCAAGGTAAGTAGAGGCTGTGAAGACTACCAGTGGAAGGTGCAAAGACGAGGTACTTAGGTGCATAGAAGCATGCTGAAGAGAATTCAATGGCCAGAAGGTAGGAGGGCACGCTAAAAGGTTATAGCTAGGGTGTGAAGATGTTCCGCTCGGAAATTTTGAAATTGGTTAATGAATGAGAGGATTGTTGGTAGGTGAAGGAGTAATAAATGCACTCAAAATTTGAAAATATATATAAGGATAGGATACAAGTTCATTCCTACCATTTTAATCGTGAGAATTTGAAAAGAGCTAAGTGCAAACGAGCTGATTGAATAGTTTTGAGATGCGAAGAGTGTGAAACCAGATGTGGAGAGTAGATTTGTGCATAGGAGAATCTTGCATCCCCATTGGTGAAGGGTTTGATAGAAGTAGATGCATAAAAAAAGATCTAGGGCACACAATTTCAACTAGGGCATAGAGATTCAAGCTAGGGTTTTGAATTACTCGTGGTAGAGGATGGAAACTTGAGATTTTCAAATGGCATCGAAGAAAGCACTTACATCAGGAGCCAAAGGGAAGAAGAATGTCTAAGTGGAAGTAGAAATTGCTCCTAAGAGTAATTTCTCAGAAATGCAGTACCCAGAGGATGTGATTGTGGGACAAGAATGGGATTCTGACATCTGTAAATTCAAGATCAGTGATTACAACCATCACACGTTGGATAATAAGGAGCTAGATGCATTGTTGAGCACGAAGACAAACAAGTGCACAACAGAAGACATGCCAGTGTATGATGAAATTGGGGAGAAGTTACTAAAGCAGGTTGAAGTTTACCAGTTGTATGAGCTGCCATATTTTTGAAAATATGAACCATTGTACCAGTGGCTGATGAGTAGAGTCCATGAGGACTTCTTCTACTTCACCGGACGAAGGGTTATAATCACAACCGCCTTGATTACAATATTGACAAGGTTGAAAGGCACAAGAAAAGATATAGATAGTGATCTAATTGGTAAGGCCACAAGAATAGAGATAAAGAAAGAGTTAGGGTATACCAAGGGTCCACATGGTATGGACATTGACAAGATGAAGAAGTACCCAGTGGTACAGGAAGCTACACATATGTTAAAAAATTTGAATGACCAAGAGAGGTGGTTGTAGGTGAATAAAATGTGGCTACACATTGCTAGGAGAATATCCCAAGGAGTGATCTATAACATAGTTGGTTACATTGCAGAGACTATTGTCAAAGAAGTGCGCATAGGTGAAAAAACTAGTTTTGGCACTATTTTGCTGTCTTTGGTATTTATGGAGATTGGAGTGCCTGATTGGCCAAAGAATAAGATATGGGAGTATCCCATGGAGAAAAAATTTCTTGCAGAGAGATTCAATAAGTATTTATGTGAAGGGACCATGAGTGGTCCATTCAAATAGAGGATGAAGATGTGGTATGACAAGCTCCACCCGGTGTTCGAAGAGGAATGGCACATACCCAAGGAGTTACCTTCAGTGGTGGGTAAGGCAGTGCAATTTACGGTCTACCAAAACTGTTTACATCGCACAATTTATGATGAAGGACGCAACTTGGAGCCCCTGATGTAAACTTTCACATGCCTTCACAACATGCTACTTCAGCCCACCGTTTCAATGATGCGCGCCACCTGAACTTCATTGCAGACAAGGTGGATTGTGATTATCACACTCTGAAAAAAATATAAGTATATCTAGGATAGACTTCCTACATTGAGAGGCTTATCTCAAATGTTATAAGAATGAAGCCGGTAAGCTTGAAAGTTAGGGACATCGGAGTAGTGCTTGTGTATCTTCAACTCAAGCCCAAGTTGGAGAATAAAAAATATGTGGAGAATTAGTTTGCGTTCCGAGGACCGCCTAAGGGTAAGCATACAATAGAAAATGTGCCAGCCCCTAAGCCCACATAAACTATAATAGTGGATGAGGAAGAAGAGGAACATGAAGATAGTGGTGGCTTAGAGCACAAAGGAAGGAGGCAGCCCACAGATAAAGTGGAGGCTAAACATGCAAGTACCCCACCCAAGTCATGAGAAGAATAAGAGGAATACTTGGATATAGGAGCAGTGCCTGAAGAATGCAGATTTAAGATGGTATTTAGGAGGACAAGGACCCAAGGCGCTGGAACTCCATATTCAGTAAGAAAATCACCACAACTCTCCCCTAAGAAATAGGTAGTAGAGAAAAGAAGGATAAAACTGAAGTTGAATGAAGAAGTAGAGGAGTCTTCAGAGAGTGCGCCTGACACACCAATACCGCCAAAGGACATGGAGGAGCCCAAGGACGAAGAGATGAAGGATGGAGAATAACGAGTAAAGGAGGTAGAAGTAATAGAGAAATAATCTTTGTATGACATAGGAAAACAAAATCCAAATCTTGGCTCACAAGTTCCTAAAGGGGTAAGATCGAAAAGAACAAGTGGGGAATATGTTGCACTAGTCATGGGCTATGCTGAGGACATAAGAAAAATTGTCCACGCCCATTTCCAAAGCACGGTGAGCCTTAAAGAGATTCATGGATGGGAGATGATGGATGAGGACATGGCCACCATGCACATAAGGAAACAACTATCTTGGTCAATGCAGGCACATATGGTTGAGTCAGATTTTGACGTATGTGAAGATTCCTGTGTGTCACGAATATTGAAGAAGGCACCTCAAAATAGACAAATAACACTAAAGCCTACTATTATCTTGCACAAACAAGTAATGCCTTGGTAAATATATTTACAGAGGTAGCGAGAAGGAATGTGGATAAAGATGCAACTATTAGGGGGTTGAAAGAAGAAATCAAGCCCAAAGATGCAGAGATAACGTGCCTACAACATGAGAAGGACTTAGAGAAAAATAAGAATAATGCTTTCATCAGCATGGCAGAGGAAATTGGAGATCATGTCCTGAAAGAAAGACCACATTTGGAGTCCAAGGTACCTGAAATATTCCCTTCGGTGATGCACTATGTGCGTACCTTGGTCTACGTGGTGCTTGAGGATGGACCCTTTCAAATGCCAGCACCAAAGGACCCAGAGCAGGAAGCAAAGAGGGAAAGGGTTTCTGTGGTAGGAAATATTTCATCTTATGAGGGACTGCTGCAAACCTTGCAAGAAGAACTAAAGAAAGCAGACCAAGCCTTGAATGCTTGTGCAGCTCTAGAAGTAGTTATACGATCCAAGACCACACAAACATCCTAAAAGCCATGCAGGATGATACATTGGGCCACACAGAATGTTTAGCGCTAGTGAACTAGAAGCGTGAGGCCTTTACAACAGTGCAAGAACCACATAATCAAAGGTTGGATGAGCTTGGGAAACTTATATCACAAAAGATGGACCTGTTGGAGGGAAGAATGACTGTAATGTTAAGCATTGTTATGGTCTTGTAGAATGAAAAGGAAGAGATTGCACAAGATGAGTTAGAGTCAATCGCAGCGGATATTCCATAGAAGATGGAGGCAATGCTCAATGATTGGAAAACTCTAGAGGTAAAAACAAAAGAGGAATATCCAGAATTGATTCTCCCTGTAGAAGAAGAAGGCGCTGCGGGGTAATAATTATTTTCTATAGCTGATTCTTTACATTTTTCAATTCATGTTCTTTCTTATTCTTTGAACATTCGAAGGTAACCATTTTTGGGGAGGAAATTTAGTTTAGTGTGGGGTAATGTTGTGCAAACAATGTATAACACTAAGAAAAAGTCACATAGAAGGTTCATGCGGAAGAAAAGAGCACATTCAAAGGCGCAAAAGGATCTAAAAGGAACCATGCATGAAGGACAGAGGAAAATTTAGGTCTTAGCCATTTTTATGATTACGGGCTAGTTTTGGAGATAGCGTGCATAAGCACACAAACTGGATAAAGACTTGCGCAACACAAATGAGCTATATTTGGAGGAGCATCTACTAAGCACTTTGCATGGGATCATGCTTATAATAGAATTACTACTGCTTGTTAACTATGGGAGGTCTATTGTTGGCATGTTTTCATAAGAGCCTATTATTGTAAAGGTGCATGGCTATTCTTAGCATGCGACCTATTTTAGGATTAGATAAGTGGTGAAGGGAAATTCTTCACCCTTATAAATATAGTGTGAACTGTGTAGAAAAATAGTGAGTGCTAGAGAGTGAGATATATGTGGATGTATGTAGAGTTATGCTGTCAGATCTATTACACACATGAACTAATGACACCATTATTGTAAGAAGCTTCTGTGTATTTACTATGTTTAATATAATGGAGAGTATTGAATGAAACAAGGTGTTAAACATGGTTATAATGTGTTATTGTATGGATGATTTCATTTTGTTTATCATTTGATTTATGGTTCTTTAAGATCTAGATCTAGAATATGCTCTGTGAAATATCTATGTTATTATGAAACTAAATGCATTAAATCTTCATCATGATCCCGTCTTGCACAAGCAACTCTAAGGAGGGGTCTAGTACCTTTGCACGCTTCGGGTAAGCATTTAGTCTAGGTTGAGTGATGTGTCAGCATGCCTAGAATATTCTTGGTAAATTCTAGGTTGCAGCAACCTCATTGAGGTTGAACCTTAGCATTTTTTCCTCCTTAAAGAGATTGAACCATGTTTGAAAGTATTGTGCAGTGAACGAGAAAGTAAGTTTACAATAAGGGCTCTTGGTCTCATCTGTTAGAGTGAATCTACTAATGCAAAAGTGTTGGTATACCACAAACTCCACTTCCCCTTGTATGAGCACTAATAAGTGTTTTGGTATCCTTCACACAACCTCGTGTCACACATTTTTTTTACAATTTCTCCAGGTTCACCTTATGGGAAATCATCATGGTGTCACAAGTGTACTTATCAAAGCTCTTTGCGGGGGAAGGGTCTTCATCTGGATACTCCCATACAAACTTCTTTGGCCCATCGGGTACTCCAGTCTCTAAGAAGATGATGGTGAGGAGGATATTGCCAAACATAATATTTTCTCCTTCTTGTGCGGTGTTGATGAGCTCTTCTGAAATGTAGGCGGAAAAGTTATAGATGGTTCCTTATGAAATTCTTCAACACACATTCATCCAGGCCTTATTTATCTGTGTCCACATTTCTTTCCCATTTAGCTTTGATATCAAGCACATGTCCATCCTCATCACTGGGTCAGAGATATCTGATATATCAAAGTAACGAGACCCCTTCTTATAGTCGTAAGCCTATACTGTCTCCTTGATGGCTTCCTTATCCTCCAAGTCATCATATATGGACTCCCCTTCAAAAACAAGGCTAGTATACTTAGAGATCAGTTGAGGGGTTATGCACATCCTTTGGCCTACAAAGTAGAAGTGGTCCTCATGCACAAGTGGCATCAACCACTAGTATATATGTGTGGGATTGCCAAAATAGGTTAATTCATACACTTACAGAAACTAGGTCTTTCATAACTTTACTTTTAGCTCATTGCTGTAGATTGGCATCCCTTATGGTGTCCTCTTATCTGTTGGATGAACTATTTCTAATTCCATCTCCTTCTCTGTGGTACTTATGCGATGGTTATAGTCACTCAGAATAATCTTCCTCACATGGGATACCCATTCCTTCCCAAGTAACACTCCATCTAGGTATTGCATCTATGCATACCAATCTTCATTGAAACTGGTGGCAGCAGTCTATTTTCCCTTTTCCTTACCCTTCTTTGGTGACATGGTTGCCTTCTTTGGTGTCATATTCTTGTTGGGTTAAAACTAAACTCTTCCTTACTCCTCTTCCTCACTCTTCTCAGATGTGTGGCTCAACTATGTGAAAATTCCCTCTACTCTTGTGCCCTAGTAGCAAAACCCTAATCCAGATAACTATTCCATAAGATGGCATACTGAATTGAAACCTTCTTTGCTACGTCTGTGTACTCCTTCCACTCTGGTTCACAAATCACACAAGTCACGTACTCAAAGTTTCACAACTCTTCCTTCACACAAATATTCTCCTCAGATGCCCTAGTTCACAAGAGCTCTTCAATAATGTGATAGCAAGGTAAATAATAATGTGCTCGACCCTTATACTTATAGATTTTTTCCCATCTCCCACAATAAATTATATGCCACCTACCAACATACGTAGCATTAAATGTAGATTTTTCCACGAAAGCTTATCTTAAGCTCCTTTACCCCCATGCCCAATCTTGCATGAAAAATCTCTACAACCTTCTATGGCGCAAAAATAATTACTGATTGAAGACTCTTACACACGTGTTTGTAGTGCCGAAGGAACTTCTTCTGTCATTGACTTGATTTTTTCCCTTGCCTACCTCATGTTGTTCCTGCGCTTCTCATTATTTTTCCATGGTCTTTAGAAATATATCTTGACACCAAAATTCCTTGTCCACATTTTCCACGTGCGCTCTTCTACCTTAAGTGATTTTTTATCCTTCAATCCAGGCCATTAAAACAAAACTTCCACTACCAGCTTCCATTTTTCTTCACACTACTCCACCCCACACTAAAACAAATGCCTGGTCCTCTGCGCATATGCAAACTTTTAAAAGAATAAGTGGTTACCAATGCACAAGGTGAAAAACAACATAAATGGAAAGGGACAAGCAACGAAAAGGGGAAACACAAGAAAAAGAAACACATGAAGGGAAACCCTAAACTAGATGGCAATATTGCCTTATTTACAAACATAATGAAGACTTATTTATAGTAGGCCTTTAGCCTACTCACCTTAAAATGGCCTAGTAACCTCGTCCCATCTAGTTCTTATAACTAGCATGCGCCTGAATAAAGGATGCAAGAGATGGTTTATGGGCCAAACCAACGGACTTTCAATTTCCCAAGATGGCGTAGAAACTTGGAATCATACAACAAAACCATCTGCCCAACCTCAAATTGTTTTGTCTTGATGTGACGATCATGCCATGATTTTGTTGTGCCTTTTCAGTCTTCTGAATCCATCTAACAAGTGATCAAATTTCATCCAACTGCATTAACTTGTCGATCCTTTCCTCAAGCACTTATTCATTAGCTAATCCTCCTGCGTGCGCAATATGCAGTGATGGTAGAAAAAACTCAACTGGTAAAATATCCTCTATGACAAACACCAATTGAAACGATGTGGCCATGTTCAATCTATTGTAGGTTATCCTGTATGCCCATAGAATTATTGATACTTTTTCATCCCAATCTTGTCTTCCCACATCACAAATTTTGGTCAGTGTGTGGCTTAGTATCTTGTTAAATGCTTTAGTAGTTCCATTCACTTGGGGATGATAAGGGGTAGTCTTGTGATCAGCCACCATAAACTCTGCCAACAAGATGCTAATTTTTTCATTCAAAAAGTGTGTACCCTTGTCACTAGTCAAGCTTAAAGGACACCCATACCTACTGATTATGTTCTACCATAAGAACCTAGCGGATGTTTCTACTATACAATCTCTTGTAGGTGCTTCCTCTACCCATCTTGTCAAGTAATCAGTGCAAGTGATGATGTAACACGAACCAGTCCTTTGCGTGGAAAGTGAAATTGGTCCTAAAAATTCAATGGCCCACTTCTCAAATGGTTCTATGCTAGCTATTGGTCTTAAGGTAATTTCATCCCCCCTTCCAAGTTTTCCAAGGCACTGACAATGGTCAGAAGCCTTGCAAAACTGAATACAATCATGGTAGATACTCTCCCACCAAATCCCTGCGAGTAGAATTTTCCGTGCTATGGCATTTCTCGTATAGTGCCCTCCTGCAATCCCACCATTTGCTTCATTTATGGTTGTAACACACTCATGTTCTAACATGCATCAGTGCAAAACCTCATCACGACCTAGCTTTTATAAATCTCCTCTAATTAACATATAGGGTGTGACACGTATGGCTAACTATTTTCTTTCCAAATCCTTCATTCCCTCTGGTGCCACACTCGTTTTGAGAAACACCCGCAATACCTTCCAATTCAGAGGGCACGTGCCGCAACCTAAATAGTTACGCATACTGACATGATATCCTTAATGTTCTATGTGTTCTCTCTTGAGTCAATCCGTGATAAATGATCTAGTCCAGAATTTCTCTTTTTTTGGTTTCATAACCATTGTAAACTCAAATTATTTAAACAATAGGACCCACCAACATATGCACTGTTGTAGAATTGGCTTGTTAACCAAGTATTTTAATGCCATGTGATTATGTAGAATATGAAAGGTGTTTCCAGTAGATACTTCCTAAACTTGTGCAGTGCGTAGATCATTGATAATGCCTCATGTTTAGTAGTAGTATAGTTCTTCTCTGTTGGTCTCAACTTCCTACTTAAAAAAAAGGGGGTGATCAACAATCCCCTCACCAAGTTGTGCTAGTACTACTCCAATGGTTGTTCCTGAGGCATCAACATACACATGGAAAGGCTTATCCCAAGAAGGAAATTATAATATGGGTGCAGTGACAAGCCTATCTTTCAAAGTATCAAATGCCATATGCTTCACCTCTCCCCAGTGAAAGGAACTTTTGTGCTTTAGTAAATCCTTCAATGGCACGACGATCTTGGCATACCCCTTAATGAATTTCTGGTAATACCCCTTATGCCCAAGGAATCCACAAACTGTGCTTTGACTGGTAGGCTCCCCGAACCCCACAATAACAACAAATTTGGTGGGATCCACCAGCAAACCTTCCTTACATATAATATGCCCAAGCAGGGTTCCAAATGGAGTAGCAAAGACACACTTCTTAATGTTGAGGGATATCCTCAACTTCCGACATCTTTCAAACATCATCCTCAAATTATCACAATGTTTTTTCACCAGTCCATACACTATCTAGTCATTAAGGTAGACTTGAAGAAACTTATGGATGAAATCCTGAAACGCTTGTAACATAATGCGTGAGAATACAACGGGCACATTCTTCAGTCCAAAAGGCATGACCATGTAGGAAAAGCTTCCCCATTCATTGGAGAAAGTTGTCTTTTCTTGGTATTACTTTGTAATTCTAACTTAGTGATATCTTGAGAATTCATCTCTGAAAGAATATACCTTGTGCCCGGCTACTCCTTCTAGAATTTCCTCAGTAGAGGGGGTTGGAAAAGGGTTAATGACAGTCGCTGCATTCAAGTCCCTGTAATCAACACAAATCCTTATCCTTCCATCCTTCTTAATTCTTATGACCATTAGACTTATCCATTCTGATTCTTAAACAACTTCAATGATGCCTGATGCTATCATCTTGTTTATTTCCTCCTTGAATTTGATGAAAAATATTGGGATTCATTTGGTAAAGCCTCTTCCAAATAGGGTGTGCACCTTCCTTCAACTTGATTTTAATTTATCCTAAGGAGTGGTGAATTCCTTTAAGCTCATGGTACCCATGTGGAAATAAGTTCTAAAACTCGTGCAACAGATCAATGATCTTTGAAACCTCCTTCTCTAACTAGTACTCTCCAATAATGGCATCCTTAGGTTCAACCTCCGAAAAAATGTTAAACTTATTTGTTTTCAGGGGTTCATGGTAGGTGCACATATTCTCATAAGTACTATCCATTTCTTCACATGTACCTTCATTATGGTTAACAGTCAGAATTTCCACCTCTTCGCCATCTATCACATAGACCAATTTTCCTGTTCCTTTCTCCATACATGCACACTCAATTTATATCTCTTCTGATTCCTTTTCATCAAAGTGCATCTCCAAATCAGGTTGACCCAACAATTCTATTATCCTATCCTCTTCCATAACACTATCTCCCATTGTAAGGTACTTAACAACCTGTAATGCCTTATCCACCAATGGTTTGGTACTCTGATACTCAAAATCTTGAAGGAGGTCCATCGTTAACTCTTGCCAATTTCTTGTTTTTTGGCGCATCTCCGAGTGAATATACCACGTGCATGCACAACCTTGTAAGGTGGAATAAAACTTATATTCTCATAACAAAGGTGGAAAGGCATTTGTACCTCCCATCCATGCCATCTCACATGCCTAGATGTGAAACGAGGTAGGTTCCTTTCCATGGTAGTCCTGTATTGTAGTGGGTGCATTGCTTTGAGAAAAACTAATAGAGAACGTGATTCTCACTTCGCACCACTCTAGAAGGATTTGTGATGTGTCGCCCACCAATGTGCTACGGTCTAAAGAAAGTTATAGCTGAGCATACTTCTTCTCTCGACCTCCTTTTTCCAATGAGTCTCCATATCTCGCAAGAAAATTTCAGGGTAGGCTCCCCCAGAGTAACTTGGCAAATTCTTTCCTCTCAGGTGCCTGACTGAGTGCACCTTTATTACTCTTGTCACCGAGCCTCTTAGTTGTCTCCAAACTAACTCATATGTCCCATGTGCCTAATTTTCACATGCCACACCGGTTATATCACTCAGGGATTGAGTGTCCCTCAAACTAAATAATTCCTTCCATAGGATTAATCACCTCAGGGTCCCTGATAGAGCGCACATAGATCCTGTCAAGAATTTCTTCGTGCAAGGGGTTCAGTATAAGGATATGAATTCCCATCTGTTAAAGGGATGATGAACCGTTATTCCTTATTCTCAAAACTTATGTACCCCTTATTGAAACGCAAGTCAACATTGTTCTTATAGCACTAGGGGTTCCCAAGTAATGTTGGAAAGTTGTTCTCCTCATCTAGTGCCAACACTTGAAAATCCCTAGTGAAATTTTCCCCTTGGATAGCGATAACAACATCCTTCAAAACACCAATGGGAATTGCATTTTTCTTATTCGCCATATAAAACACATTTGAAGATGGTTGTAATGGGGGTATTTCAATTTGATGCCATGCATCCAGAGTGAGAACATTGACCTCCGCACCCATGTCAATCAAAATATTGATTAGAAGACACCCATTAACAACTGCATTCAATGTGATCTCTTTATCATAATAAAGGTTGTGGGGAAGAAGGTTAGCATGCAGAACCTATCTCTCGCGCTCTTCTTAGATGCATGGTATCTTCTTCTGTAACCATTATCCTAACAATGGAATGATATTCTCTTTCCTTAACATCTTTTATACCTCCTTGACCTCATCCAGATCCTTCTGTGGATTCTCAACATTCTTCCTTTTCTCTAACTATCTTGACTGCTCCTTTAAGAACTGGATCTCTCCTTGTAGGTTTTGAATTACATCCATGATTTATTGATACACCTCCTTCTGGTGAGAAGGGTCCAAATAATTTCCATGTACTACTTCGTCTCTAATAACTACATTCTGCCTCATCATCTCCCTAGTGTGCGCAACCTCTGCTCATGTTGTAATTAGTATAGGCTCTAGTTCCAACTCACACACCACCCTTGGCATCTATTATGAGTTGGATTTATTTATGCTTACCATCCCAACACCCTTGTCTTTCTAGTGTTGCTATCTCGTATGCTCAAATAGCTCTAGGAACTCTTCATACTTATGATTCTTCCCACACCAAAAGCATTACAACAGGTCAGGAAATTCACACTTATAGTGTTTTGTAGACCCACAGTTATAACAGGTTCCACGTAGGAACTCACTTCTTCCTCCTCCATGGTTACCACGACGATGTAATCCTCGTCGGAAGACTCTTCCACATGCCCATTTCATCCATGTGACCTTCAACGTGATGCCCATCATCTTTGGGACTGCTTGTAAGGTTGGTTTGGTGCACACCAATGTCAATGGCATTATGTATGTGGTCAATAAGTCTACAATCCTTGGTGTTATGCGTAGTAGAGGTGAAAATATTGCAATAGAAAGATACATTTTTATGGATCACGTGCTGCAGTAATGGGAACCTACTTACATCATGATCTCCATGGACAATTTCACAGTCCACCGTTATGGCACGTACCAATCTCCTAGGGAAACTGTCCTTGGTATGCCCTTCTACTTCACAATCTATGCACCATAGACCACTGCGAGCCTCATGCACCAAGTTTGTAGATTTATTATCCAATTTTTTTATCCATTACAGCGATCCGATCCTCAAGAAAAGGGATAACAATGATATCAACACTTCCAATAGCCTCAGTGCACAAAGAAGCCTCCAAGGCCTCATGAATGTCTGTGAAAGTCTTGTGTGACATCGCTCTTCTAAATGGTGTTATCAACCCTCTAACAAAACACTATGCATGTTGAGAAGGATGACTATCATAAGATAGTTTTGATAAGAGAGTTTTGAAATGTGCATCATATTCCCACACACTCTCTGTCATTCCTTTGCTAGATCTATTTCAGAGTGTTGATGGTCTTTTGTTCAAACTCAGGGACATGAAATTCTGCTAGGAAGGCATTCTTTAGCGCGGTGTAATATACCACTGATTGATGGGGGTCATATTTTTGGTACCAACTATGCCCACATCCTTGCAACATTGTTGCAAACTAGCTTGCCTTTCACTCTGGGGTAGTGATCCCCTTCACACGCCATAGAAACTCACACTTATGTACATGATCTATAGCATCATCAACACCTTTGTAGTCTTGTAGGTGCAAAGATATATCAAAAAACACTTACTGAGGTGGTTGGGGCCCTTGTTCACCCGATCCAGAACCTTGATTCCCTCCACTATTTCCACCACCACCAGATCCACTAGATCCACTAGCTCCTGATCCTCTTGACCCACCAGACCCTCCAGGTCCTCTATTTCCTCCATCTCCTACACCACCAGATCCAACTCTTGAAGCCAGTAAAGGGCCTCAAGTAGTCACGCCTAATATCCCTAATGTCCCATTAAATTGTTGCACCAACGGTTTGTGATATTGCACCACTACCATATGTGTGCCCTACGCCAATCCTAGACATGATACCCAAATTTTGTGTACTCACACTTTTCCCAAAACTTCCACCAAACACATGAATTGTTTATATAGCCATATATATCCCAAATGAGAAATTATATCTCCTAGGTGCAGATCAGTCACTTCCACCGATACCAACTAGGTTAGAAATACATATCTCTTGACTTGGAAAACTAAGCACCAGGGGTTGGTTAGCAGGTAGGTTCAGATGCACGCCGATGGATCTACTTTCTCCAAGCGATGAAATATCATCAGATATTGAAAGGGTCTCTCTCCCATGCTTTCCAAGATGGGGTAGCACAAAATTATTAGGCTCCACATCCTCTGTGTGAACCTCAATTACTTCCTGCAACGTCTGGCTCTAAAGATCCATCACTCCCACATCCTCACTTTTGTCTAGTCAACTCCCTTTAACACACTTCACTATACTTGAGTCATCTATCTTTCCTCTCCTTTTCAGCTGCAATTTCTGCCATCTTCCTCCACCCTTGCTTCCTCACCCAGGTGCTCAGAAGAAACTTATGTGGCCATGGAAAATTCTTCCAAACTTAGTGTAATGATCAGTATATTCATAGCTAGAGGGATAACACATAGAAATGATCCTCTAGGTTCCCTTAAAAACTCTAACTCAACAATCTACATACAAGAATATGTAGAAATAGCATATTCCATAGTATAACTGGTCAGCACTCTCTTCCACCAGGGATCAACAACACACATCCAAGTTAGATCAACATCTTGCAGCCTCTGATATTCCTCCTAGGTCCATACGCAAGATCTATAGTACCAACTTGATCTAGATGCATATGTTGAGAGCCATTCATACAACTCTACTAGAAAACAACAAAATAAGGTCTCATATAGCTCATGATACATGTGTTCTTCTACCCATTTACGTGTATCAAACTCATGTCCAATACTAATTATTTAAGAAAACTCATCCTACGTGCTCTTAAACTATGCTTCAAAATTGTCCAAGGTTAAGTGCTCTGTCATCACACGTCATTCTCACAACAAATTTGAAAAGAGGTACCAAAAAAAGAACCAATATCTAGTCATTTTTATATTCCCTTAGAACAACATTCTAATCCCATGCATGCCATCCTATCACCCAGTGGGCAGTGGGCACTCAACAAAGGCATGCCCAGGCGTTAAGACCCTTGTTTATGTGAGCATTGCATGAAGATGATGCCATTGATAAAATATTAGATGCAAAAAAGTAAATGTTAATACATTCATTCTGAAAGCTTAGGATGAGTTATTACACCAACATACCCATTCAAATACAAGAGAAACACCATATAGAGAGCAGATCTGAATTATATCATAAATAAAAGATACTAGGGTTTTCACCCATGAACAATATATTCAGAACAAAACCGTATATACATATTGATCATAGCTTTAGTAACCACATTACATTCAAAAGGGTCATAACATACCACATACATCAAGAAAAACATAAATCATGTATCATGGGCCCTAGATATGCTTCCCATATTACAAAATTTGTGCAGACCCATCCCCTTAGGCATGATAACATTCCTACAGTCCTCTAATGAGATCCCCAGCTTCTAGAGCCTCTTAATATGTCTTCTAAAGAGCATCACTTTCCATCCTCTCTATGATGATCCTTATGCTTCTCCTCTTACCATTGACCCATCCTAATGTCTCTCACCCTCTACATCCTTATATCTCCATGTGTATGCCCCTCTTCCTTTTACTACCTGAGCATATCTATAAATAGGTTTAGTATCCACCACCATTCCTTCCTCCAGGAGCATATCGCTTGCCATGTGTCCATGTGGTCCTCCAATGGAACCTACTTATTCTGTTCCGAGATCTCCACTTTCTGCAATGATGTCTTCCTTGGAATATTCCATGCACGAAATATTATTTCCTTGACCACCAAGCCTCCATGATGGCACCTTATGCACTCTGCATGCCTAGTCAGGTCATGTTTTTCCTCAAGTGCTTCTTGGAATGCCGAATATGGCTAAGTCCTGAGATCCTTTGTTCTGCCTTATGTGCACCCCGTGGTTTATAGTAAACCTTCCTAAACCCTTATCCTACATGCTATTCCCCTATGCACCCTTCTTCTTGACCCCGTGTACCCATGCACACTTTGGTACTTAGCCAATATTTAGAAGCCCAACATGTGGCATCCGATTTTAAAAAATGGTACTGGTGAGTAAAAGAAATTTTGATAGTTAATTTCAATCATACGATTGAATAAATATCAACAACTTCATCTCATACATTTAAAATCTTCTACATTCCAAATAATAATATGAAATGAAATAACAAATAGAAAATAAAATTAACATAAAACAAGAAAAATTGGGCCGCATAGACAATCAAGGATGAATTGCACTTCCAAATCCATATATAAAACACATGATGGATATCTCCTTTCATTATAAGTTGAAATATAAAAAAAGACACATTCTGTAGGGTTTTTTATAACTTTATATTGATCCCATAAAACATTATATCTAATTCATAAATTAGCTGTTCACTAACTCTAAGCATTTGCAATATAACATAGCATGATAAGAACACTAACACTAAACAAAAATATAGCAAAAACATCATATCATGTAAATATTGTGCTTAGGTAGATAACATAAGCTAAAGTTGGAGTAGAGCTAAGAGCACTTGTGAAACATCCTCAAACATGTTTTATGCCTTCATGGACTACCCAAAGTCATCTTTCTTGATATGGTATGTCAAAGGAAAGTCTATTATGAAGAAAATTCTTACAAACCTTTTCTATAATTCTACTAAACCTAATAAATTACAAACTTTGTTAACAGTCTTGGGAAAAAGCAAATTGTTATCCCAAATTTGCACCCCTTGAAAATATGGATAACTTATAAAAAATGGACTTAGCTAAATTCTTAGACGTTAGCGGTCACTAAGATGTTTAGAGCTTAGTGACCACTAGGATACAAAGGGGAGGTTATAAAAGATCCTAGCAGTCACTAGGGTACAAAAGAGCCTAGCGGTCACTAGGCTAGATTCGTTAACTTGGAACTTCATTATGGGATTATCCATTTTTTCACTTTCAAGTAAGATTTTTGAGGTTAGCAATTGCTAGGATGGTGGAGGTTAGGGGACGCCAGGATGATTGAAGGTTAACAACCACTAGGCATTTTTAGTAACCTATTTTGAGGTTAGCAGCCACTAGGATAATTCACTTGCATGTTTTTGGAGCCTAGTAGCCACTAGATATTTTCCACCCGACCCTGCTTAATTCAAATGGTCATAACTTTCACTCCGGAGCTCCAAATAAGACAAACATTATATCATTGGAAAGATATATTCCAACACTTAAACATGGAAGATTAATCATTAGGTTTTGGTTTTGTTAGGAAGGATAAAAGTGGATCCTAGCATTGACTAGGAACTTTTCACCTAACCATGCAGATTTAAAATGACCATATCTTCCTCAAAACAACTAAAAATTGGGTAAAATTGGTATCAAAGAAAAGATCTTGAGGAGATATTCATGATGTACTTATTAGATCAATAATTGGATGAGGTAAAGAAGGTGAAAAAATGAAGATATGATTTTAGGTAGAGTCTATAATGAGTCTATAATGTTTAGATTTGGAATTTCAACTACCATTATTTAATGAAGTATGGGTGTCATACTCTGCGATATGTAGATATGATAGTGTGTGTCAAAATCCATATCAGTCACCCACACCTTCTTGCAAGAATTAATGGAGATTAGTACTTGGTAGTTGGAATTTTGAATCCATCATTTTGGAGTCTCTCTCTCCTTATAATTTCTCCTTTTCCTTCTCTATAAATATGGAACTCATGCATTGTAAAAATATCCCTCTTTGTTGTAATAGCACCATCCCATAATGGTGGCTGAATTCCCATGAGTTTCAAACCTTGGACTTGGTCTCTATAATGAGTTCTTGCCTCCTGCCATAAATATAACTGACTGTGCATCCTTCAAGAAATAAAAATTGGGTTGTGTGCCACTTTTTTCTGCCGTTTTCTCATTTCTGTTGTGTCTTTCCTCTCTATTACGTTTGGGCATGTTATGTGTTTCCCTTATGTGTAAGTTCCATTTTCACGTGTTGTCAATGTGTGGGATGGTAAATCTATGTGGTTCTTGTTTGTGGAATACCTTTCCACCCTCTCTCTTACATTTTCTTGATTTCCTTCCCCTTGTGGATAGTGATCTACCCTCTTTCCAGTGATACCATCTTCCCTTAGCTTAGGATTTCCCTTATGCATATCGTTCTCAACCTTGTCCCTTGGACATATAGAATAACGATATATAGCTTCATTTCTAGAATTTAGGATTAGTGTTAGCATTATAAATAGGTAGAGGAATTCAACCTTTTTTGGAGGTCCATCTCAAGTAGAAAGTCCCACAACTTGAGAGATGGTCCAATGTTATAAAAAGTAGATATTTGCATAGCCAAATCTTAGGTTGCTAATTTTTTGACCTAAGAATTTTGGCACGCCCGATGGGACAAGATTGAGGAGCTTTACATTTTTGTTTTAGAAATTTGGTGTGTTCTTATTGAAATATAAACCTTTGGAGGCATGTTCAAAGTACATCTGGTGACTCCAATGATCTAAAATAACCCATTTTATGAGTTGCAAATCTTCTCTTCCATCCATTTCCATCCATTTTTTCTTCAATTTTTCCTTCTGTTCATGAATTTATGCAATCATGACTTCATTACGGCAATGGAATCCTCATTTTCAAGAGTAATACCAGTTCCCTCCATCCCCATATTTTCTAAATCATATGGTTATTTTTCTACCCATGAGTTTTTTCAAGAACACGGTTATGTACGTAATGGTAGAAATTCTATGAGAGATGATGATTTTAAGAGTAAGATTCAAGTAATAGAGGCAAACATGGTGTGGATTAGGGCTACATGTTCAATAAAAGAATGTAAAATTGGCTTTAGGGTCCCTTGTCCATGGGGCAGCCCTATGCCAAATTGGTTAAACCCTCATCAGAAGTTGGCTTTCATGGTTGAAATGAGGCCAAAATTGTAAAATTCATTGAATTAATGGAGGATTGTTGATCAAAGAAAACACTTAGTTGAACTTGGAATCAGATTCCGCGCGGAAGAATGGCACAGGAGTAAAAGCGTGAAGTTATAGGAAGGCGTCACACGTGGAGGTGTAGGGTAAGAATCTTAAGGACTTAGCCGATTTTCGAGATCAGGTCTATTCTTAGAGATTGGCGTGTGGAGTAAAAAAAGTGAAGCTGAGATTTGCACGCCACTCTTCGTGGATATTTTGGAAGGACATATCAACTCACTCTTACATGGGAAAAATTTAAGAATAGATCCTCACTTTAGTTAACTATCAGCAATCTATAGATAACATGCTTGCATGTATGGCTATAATTGTAAAAAGGCACGTGGCTATTATTAGCATGTGACCTATTTGTGGTAGGGTTAAGTGGTGAAGGGTTAGTTCCCCACCCTATATATATATGTAATGAATTACTTAGAGGATAGAGAGACATACATAGAGATACAAATGAAATCATGTGTTTGGAGGAATGGAAAAACACGAGTACATGCAACTGGATAATTGTAATAGATCCATTCGTGCATGCCTAATATTGTATGAAGCTACTATATTGTTGGTTCAATGAATAGATAAAGGAAATTGGCCGAACAAAGTGTGTGATGTGTTTTATCAATGCATGTTATTACTTTCATGATGATTTACCTTTAGCACTTATAGATCTAGTTGGATATAAATAGTGAATGGATGGATTAGTTCCTAAAATATATGTTTACTGCTTTATCATACCACCATTCTACTACTGTAACTATTAAGAGGGACCCAATACCTTTGCGCGCTTCGGGTAAGTGTTCAGCCTAGGATGAGTGATGTGCCAACGCGACTAGGGGTTAACTAACAATTCTAGGTTACATCATTGGTTTCGTTGCCAGGACCTCTTTTTCAGTTGTTTCAAAATGGTTCGGGATGAAGACATACCGGCTAACTTTGGCAAGTGTTGAAGAATGGATTCATGATCTGGAGGAAGAATATGCACAGAGTTTTGACACTAGATCTGGATTTAGCACCCATACTTGAGTAGAGTAGAATATGTATGACAGTTTATATGAAAGCTTTTTTTCTATCTTTCTAGTAGAATTGTACAAATGCTTGACTATGTATGCATCTAAGTGGAATTGTAGGTATCACACGCTTGTTTGGACATAGGAGGAATTTCAAACACTATATGATGCTGACCTAAGCTGGATTCACATGGTAGATACTTGGTTTTGCGGTGTCCTAAACAACTATATTCTAGAGTATTCAATTTCAAATTATTCGTGCTCGTAGGTAGCAGAGTTCCAGTTTCTACGGTATCCTATAGGGATATATTTGCAAGGTATTCCACTAGAAATCAAAATACTAATGGTAACATTGAACTTGGAAGCTAAACCCATGGAAAGCTAAAGAATCTCCACATGTGGAGGCAGGAACAGGATTGGTGAAAGATGGCAGACCTAGTGGCAGCATGACAGAGGGAAGAAACGTGGCTGAAGTATGATGAGGCACGCGAGAGGGAATTATGTAAGAGGAAAGAAATTGTAGAATAGATGGTGTTGTGGAGAGAGATGACTCGTGAAGGATTTGAGGCTCATGGGGAGGAAGAAGAGAAAGAACATCAGGAACTCCCCCATATAGGGAAGCATGAAAAAGAACCCTCTTCAGCCTCACATGGAAGCATGCTAGTAGATATGACATGGGCCGCAGGCATGCATCTAAGCCAACCTGTTGACCTAGCCCTAGCGCTTGGTTTTCCAGTATCTAGTATAATAGGTAAAATTAGTTTTAGTTTAGGAAGTGAAAGCACATAAATAGGTTAGACAGTAAGTACACCAATGGTAACACAGACAACTTCATTATTCTTTGGGGGTACGTTATTAGGTTCATCATCTACACATAATATGAGCGCGCCGAGTGTGGGAATCACCTCTGGAGCTGGGACCACTTCCCAAACTATAGGGGTCTAGTATAGTACCATTGTTGGGGCATAGGGGAGTGCATCCATGGGCCCTATTCCAAATTCTGGAGGAGGATTGGGTGGTATTGGAGGAAGAGGAAACCAAGGAGGTTTTGGGCCATGTAGTCAAGGCCTGCAGTAACCCCAGAACATTTATATGGAGATGTCCCTTCATCTCCCAGAATACAGAGGTATCAAGGATGCTGCTGAACATGTTCATATGTGTGAGATATTGTGGCACGCAAAAGGTATTATGGCCCTTGAATGCAAGGCAAGTCAATTTTCTGCCACATTGCAGGCGCGTGCGCACAGCTGGTATAGGAAGTTTGACCCCAATCAAAATTGTATTGACTATGCAGCATTGAAAGATTCTTTCTTAAAAGAGTTCCACATCCCAGAGTTTGAGCAGAAGAGTATAAGTGCACTCAAGGATATAAAGCAAGGCACTACTGAAAGTGTACGTGAGTATGATGCATGATTTAAAACACTTCTATCCAAACTCTCTTATGACATTCATGTAAGTCAACATGCACAATGGTTTGTTAGGGGACTGATTAATCCATTTCGAAGAGCACTGTCTCATAAAAATTATACCAATCTACGCAAATCATTGGAAGATGCTTTACGTGTTAAAGTAGTTAGGAGTATTGACACTGGAGTTAGTCCATTTTTGAAAGCTCAGATAGTGGTTATGGTGAAACAGTTAGAGAAATTATCGGCAAACTCATCTCATGAAACACACTCAGGGATCTGGTGTACATATTATGAAGTGGAAGGACACACTAAGGATAGTTTCCCTCGCAGAACTGTATGTTCATTGTTATTAGACTGTGATATTTTCCATTTGAACCATGATGCTAGTCACTGTCCTCTCCTACAACGCGTGATCAGGAAGAATGTATCCTCATTTTGTAAAATTTGTAGGTCCACGACCCATGATACTGAGGACTATAGATTGATTTGTCAGATCCATGATGCCATTGATATTGGGGTTAGATAGGCGAGTGTGGCTAATAATTCTAAAGGGAAGCATGAGCATCAGGATAGGGATTATAGTAAAACCCACTATGACAGGAATGATGGAAGGTTTGAAGGGGCTCGTGAAAGGGGACGATGATATAGAGGCGGATATGGAGGACGAGGCTGAGGTGGAGGAAGGAGTGAATTCCCTCAAGGAACTTACTATACATGTGGCTCACCTGACCATTATAGGTGTGAATGCCTACAGAATATTTCTTGTTCATTTTTTGGAAAGGGGCATAGTTATGAAGAGTGCCCAAACTTGTATGAGCATCTCAGTAAGCAACACAAGCAAGAAAACAAGGGTGCGAGGATGGTTAGAATCTAGTGTGTGATAGAGAATCAGTGGATGCCAAAGTTAACACTAGAGCCTGAGGTGGTAACAGTCAAGATAACCATACGAGCTGAGGCAGCATGTGCAAGGGAGGTGTTGTAACAGAAGCCAACAATCACCAGGGAGCAAGTTTTGCATGCTAGATATCCAGATCCAGCTCATCAGAAAGAAGTCTATTAGGACACAATGGAGGTCCTTAGGAGCCTTCAAGGTGAGATAAAATTTTTAAAAGAGTAGTCTTGAAAAGTAGAGCACAAGGATACAAGAAAAGCCCCATCGGATATTGAAGACATTAGAGAGGTATGTAGAATGTTTCTCAAGGAGAATATTATTCCTTTATTAGGAAATTGGTTGAAAGGGAATACTCTGCACGTAAGCACTAAGACTAGAAGAAAAATACTTCATGCGAATCTCCCTCCTGATAGCATTGACTATGATAAGGAGATTAGTTTGAATGCTGTTGTGGACGGGTGGCTGCTAAGCAAAATTTTGATTGACACAGGTGTGGAAGTAAATGTACTTGCATTGGATGCATGGGAACAAATGGGGAGACCCCCATTGTAGCCATCATCTAATGTATTTTTCATGGTAAATAGAACTAAAGCTACTCCCATAGGAGTTTTGAAGGATGCATCTATCACTATACAAGGGGCCAAGTTCACAGGAGACTTTGAAGTGCTAGCACTTACGGAAGTAGATAGTTTCCCAGCTTTGCTTGGGCGCCCTTGGTGTTATGCGAACAATGCTGATTTGAGGTTTAACAAAGGGTATATCAGCTTCAAGAACAAGGAGGAAAGGGTCATAATACCATTGACAGATGGGAAATCCATGCCATATGTGGAACCGTTAAGCTAAGAGGACTTGAACAGAATCTATGTACATGCTATTCAGGACCCAGAGGTCAATGATCCATCTAAGGAAGGAATCCTTCATTGGGAAGATTCTCAGTAAATTAGCGATACCACTAGTATTGCTTGTGATAATTGGGCTCATGGCACTTATGAACTAGTGGGGCGTGAAGTTAAGCATGCGATTATTGGTAAGATGGGTTTTCACTCTGTTTAATGTATAGGTCACGTAGTACCCTGCTATACTGGATCTGAAGATTTGGCGGGGTTCTTATAGGCCATAGAAATAAATTGGGTTGATGAACTTCAACGATGCACTATGCTGTCATATACTTTGGGTGGGATGGCCACGTGCTGGTGGGTAGTCCACAAGGATAATCTCTTAGAATGGGAAACGATTGGGACCGCCTTATCAATCAGGTTTTATAGAAGTAATGCACCTACAAACATACGCCATTATCATGGTGATCAACCTACTAAACATCATATCTAGTAGTGTGAGAGACTCTGGATAGTAGGCCAAGAAGCATTACCACCTTCACTTTGGGTACATCAGTTTTATTCTACTCTAAAAGGTTACGCGTGTGCTTGGTATGTCTATGCTGAATTACATCACGGCACTGGCAACTGGAAAACTTTGACTAAAGGGATGATCCAAACGTTTGACTTCTTTTCATCTACACCACCAGTGAACACAACTTTAAGCTTTATCAAGCGCTTAACTATGGGAGACAGAGGGAAAGTAGAAGAACTTGTTCAGGAACTATTTGGTGAGACAGAGATAGGGGCACTCTTTGCGGATGAAGAAAATGATATCATATTACTTGAGTGTGCTTCTTTGGAAAAAGATAACGGGAAGATGGTATACATAATTGATGAGGAGGAAGTTGAGCACTTAGACATGGATCATTCACATGGAACACGTGAAGTGTTATCCAGTGTGGATGTAGATGCACGTGCATATCACGAACCTATGAAGACAACAAATGGCAATATAGGCACAAAAGTTAAACCTAAGGAGGTGATAATTGGGGATTACTGGTCAGAATCAGAGGTAGTAAAGATCATTGAGCTACTTCACGATTATGAGGAATTATTTCCAAGAGGATACCATGAACTTAAAGGCGTGCATATATCACTCAGGGAAATGAAGATAAAGCTCAAGGAAGGTGCGTACCCTGTTAGGAAGTGACCATATCAGATGAATCCCAATTTTCACGAGAAAGTAAAGGAGGAGATTGACAAGATGCTGAAATATGGGATCATTCGACCACTGGATGAATCAAAACGGGTCATTTCTATGGTGATAAGTATAAAAAAGGATGGTAGGATTCAAATTTGTGTTGATTATAGGGAGTTGAATGCAGCATGTGTTATAGATCCCTTTCCTATGCCATTCACGGAGGAAATATTAGGAGTGACTGGGTGTGAAATATATTCATTTACAGATGGGTTTTCAGGGTATCATCAGGTTAGGATTTCCCCGGAAGATCAAGAGAAGACCACCTCCACTACTGAATGGGGAAGATTTGCTTATACTGTGATTCCCTTTGGATTGAAGAATGCACCTACTATATTTTCAAGGATAGTGGTACAAGCCTTCAAGGATTTTATTCATAACTTTTTACAGGTCTATCTTGATGATTTGACCATTTATGGGCTGATTAAGGATCATTATGACAATCTGCGCTTGATGTTTGAAAGATGTCGATAGTTGAGTATCTCATTAAATATCAAGAAGTGCATATTTTCTACTCCCTTTGGCACACTTTTAGGACATATCATCTGCAAGGAATGGTTACTGGTTGATCCAGCTAAAGTTACAGACATCATTGGCTTGAAAGCGCCGACCAGTCAGCACGAGGTGTGCAGATTTTTGGGTCATACAGGGTATTACCGGAAGTTTATAAAAGGGTATGTAAAAGTTACCTTGCCCTTGGAAGAGTTGATCTAGGGAAAAGGTACATTCTACTGGGGGGAGTCGTAGTAGCGCACGTTTGAGATATTGAAGCACAAACTTACTACCATGCCTATCTTGCATTTTCCTTCATGGGATAAACCTTTTCATGTTCATGTGGATGCTTCTGGCATAGCCATTGGTGTTTTCTTAGCTCAACCAGGAAAATGTATCGTTGATCATCCCATTTGCTTCGTTAGTAGGAAGTTGACCCCTACAGAACAAAATTATACCACTACAAAGTGCGAGGCCTTGCCCATGATCTATGCCTTACAAAATTTTTGTCAGTGTTTGTTGGCTACACCATTTGTGTTTTATACAGATCACATGGCATTAAAATATTTGGTGAACAAGCCCATTTTACAGGGGCACATATGCTGGTGGGTACTCTTGTTTAAGGAGTTTGACTTTACGGTTATGGTCAAACTAGGCAAAAGCAATTATGGACCGGATCACTTGTCTAGAATTTAATCAGGGGAAGAGGCACAAACAATAGAAGAAACCATGTCTGATGCATAGCTTTATAGGTTACAACACACGCCATCAGAATTAGAGGAAATTGTTGTCTTTCTGAGAACTGGTATGGTGCCTGAAGGTATGAAAGCTTTAGAGAAGAAGCAACTTGCTATTCGTGCGACACCATTCATATTAATTAGTGGTGATTTATACAAGCTAGGCAGAGATGAGGTGTTATGCCATTGTGTCTTGGAGCATGAACACAAGGACATAATGGAAGAAGCACATGGTGGTATTGTAGGTGACCATTATGCAGGTGATGCAATAGTGCACAAGATCCTACTTGCTGGGTGTTTCACTCGGAATGTTTCGTTCCTTTTAGAAACAGATAAGAGTTAGGGGCTAGGAGGAATACCTATAGAATGTCGAGATGGTGTGCGCGTACTGTAGAGAAAGATCAGGCTGACTGTGAAGAACTCCTTTTTGTCTTGGAAGGACTACCTGCAAATAAGAACACAAGACCACAAGATTTTGATTAGACAATAAATGAGGAAACTACCTTGGGCCCAGGAAATATAGAACTTCCTTTCGAAGGTGGTCAGTTTCCCTGCTAATATGAATTAACACAAAAGACTGTAAAATATCAATTAAGTTGCTTCGTTGAACTGGGTAGGGGCAAGGTTGGTTTTCTGGTTTTGATCAGAGGAACCGATGCCGGTTACTGATAACCGATGCCGGTTACTGATAACCGATACCGGTGGGTTCTAGGATCTGTAGGTTGGTCGCTTTATGGGGTAGTTGTGTTGTTTGTAAGGCTGTATATAGGTGGTATTAGGAAATAAGGTGATGAGAGGTAGATGAATGATAGTTAGAGGTAATATGCATGCTGGGTAGTGGATTCAGGGAGGGATTTATGAGGACTATGATTCAAAAGGCATAAGAAATGTTATAGCAGAGGACATGCAAGATGTGACTTACTGGTTTTGACGAAGATGCAAGCTGATCTCCTTTGCTGTAAACACTTCTGGTATTTCCACTCGTCTCTGCTCGGTCAAGTGAAGATCTGGACTCTGTTCCTCGCTCCCAATGATCTCTGTTGATTCAAAAATCCTTCCACTTTGATCCAAAATGAATTTTCGATCCTTTGTTTTTGGTTTGGGGAGCCCATTTACAGGGAACCGATGGCGGTTGCGTAACCGACGATGGTCGAGTAGGAACCGGCATCGGTAAGGAAAAAGTAGGCTATTTTTAGTAAAATAGCCCACCTTCCCTGCTTTTCTCCCGAGAGATCAGTTGCGGGCTTGGTCAAGTGACTAGAAGGTCGGTTTTGGGTGCGAGAAAGGGGTCATTAGTTATGGGTGTAGGTGTGGACCAAGTTATGGGTCTTAATTAGGTTAGTTTTAGGGTTAGGGCTAGGTCATGATGAAGTGGAAAAATGAGGTGGTAGGTAAGGTGATGTGGATTTATCAATTACAAGGTAATTAATAAATAATTGTGTAAGGTTTAGGTAATGAGGTTAGGTTGCGAAATGGGATGCGGGTCACAAGGGGTCGTAAGACACGAATTTTGTGTCTACATTAGCCCCTTATTGTCATGTAGCTTGTTTTGTAAAGCTACGCGGACAATAATATGAAGTGGTTTCCCCTGTTAAGGGTATAGGTAATCCCCCTCAAATCTATCACAGATTGAGATCGCGTGAAATCAGGGATAGGGTTGATAAAGTGTAAATGGTGTAGAGATGATGGTGAGATGGTGGGGTAGGTCGAAGGAAGCAGATGCACATTGAAATGTATTAGTGCAACTAGGGTACATGATTTGACGAGCAAACCAGCAATGCATAAACAAAGGTCGATAGTTTATCCAAACAAGGGTGATATAAACTTGGTATCCAAGGCATAGGAAGTAGCTCCAGGGTATTATAACATGTAAGGTACAGGAACCTTTAGGCATGTTCGGCAGTACCAAATGGTTGGTTTGGTTGAGATAAACATCTCGGTCTAGGTCTAGGCAAAGTTGGTCGATAGATCAAGTCAAGGACCCTAATCATGCTAAAACACGAACAGGTGAGCTCGATTGAACAAAAGGTACATGATGGATGGATAAAATAAAACGTTGATTGCTGGGTATGGTATTGAAGTGATACGGCCTTGGGTCGGGCCAATTTGTTGGGTTATGGCCTTGGGTCAGGCCATAAGGGTAGAGTGAGGCCTTGGGTCAGGCCAAATTGTTAGGGCGAGGCCTTGGGTGGGGCTGGATAGGTAGGTTGAGGCCTTGGGTCGGGCCAAATGGTTAGGGCGAGGCCTTGGGTCAGGCCGGATAGGTAGGTTAAGGCCTTGGGTTGGGCCAAATGGTTAGGGCGAGGCCTTGGGTCGGGCCGGATAGGTAGGTTGAGGCCTTGGGTCGGGCCAAATGGTTAGGGCGAGGCCTTGGGTCGGGCCAAATGGGTAGGGTGAGGCCTTGGGTCGGGCCAAATGGGTAAGGCGAGGCCTTGGGTCAGGCCAAATAGGTAAGGGTGAGGCCTTAGGTCGGGCCAAATGGGTAAGGCGAGGCCTTGGGTCGGGCCAAATAGGTAAGGGTGAGGCCTTAGGTCGGGCCAAATAGGTAAACAAATGGTGTTCAACAAAGGTGGATATAGGCGATATGTGGTTAAAAAAGGGGCAAATGGTAAATAAGGGCAAAAAATATTGGGGGAAAGTTGGAAGAAAAACCGATGTCGATTATACATGACCGATATCGGTTAAGGAACCGATACCGGTTCATTAGGGAAAAATGAAACCGATATCGGTTATGGGCGAAAAACCTATAAAAAGAAAAATACGGCTTGTCATTGTCACTTTTGTTATTTGAAAACCAAATTGATTTGTCTGACATGGAGAGTTGATATTGGAGGTTTTATTGAGTGAGGTGGAGCTATTTTTGCTAGAGGAGTGAGTTGTTTGCGGGCCCGAGTGAGGAGGAGGCAGCAGTTGATTGGCCGGGGACCCAGCAGATCAGAAATTGGAGCTATGGCACAGGTAGAAGGAGCAGGAGGGGCTGGACCAGCTGGACCACCACCACCCATCCCACCACGACGACGACGTGTCGTCGTTCGGGTATGTTCGGAACTCTTTATTTTGTGCATTTGATTGGTATGAAGCTAAAATGGGGGTTTGGGTAGGAATTTACGTTTTTTAGGAAATAATGAGTAAATGGAACGTAATTTGAAAAACGAAGAGGATAGATGGGTAAAATAGGGCAAGGTGGCTGGGTGGGTAGGTTTTTAGGGTGTTTGGGTGGGTAGATAAGTAGAAAAAATGCAAAAATGTGGGTGGGGGGGGCCGCGTGGGGGTTCAGCTCCGGGAAATGACAGTGACCGATGTCGGTCGCTAAGCGACCGGCATCGGTCGTAAAATTCCAGGGGCTGGGATCTGTGTGGTTGATCGGCGGTCGATCGGTGGTTGACCGGTGTCGGTGGGAATAGGGCCACGGTCGGTTGTTTGGGGACCGGTACCGGTCCATAGTGTTTTGTGTTGTTTGTAGTGTTTGTATTGTTTGGTTTGTTTTGTTTGTTTGGTTTGTTTTTTTTATTTTTGCTTTGGCTTGTGTGGGTGTATTGGGGGTTTGTGTGGGTTTTTTTTGTTTTGGGTGCGGGTGGGTTTGGTTTTGGGCTGGGTGGGTTTGGTGTTTGGTGCTGGGTTGGGGTGTGGTTTGGTTTTGGGCTGGGTGGGTGTGGTTTTGGGCTGCGGGTGGGTTTGGTTTTGGGTTGGGTGGGTTTTGTTTTTAGGCTGGTGTAGGTTTGGGGTTTGATTTTGGACTTTGTATGGGTTGGGGTTGGGTTGGGTTTTGGGTAGATTTTGGGCTTTGGGTGGTTGAAGGTAGGTTGTTAGAGGGGGGTGGTATAGAGTTGGGGTGTGGTCGGGGGGATAAAAGGGGGTTTAGAGGGTAAAGTAGATGTTGGGAGAAAGATTAGGTCTAAAGGATGTGGGTTGGTTTTGCAGGCACGTCAGTAGTTGACGATGCGGGATAGGATGCCCCCGCTGTTGGTGCGGATGCAGCCACATGTATCTATAGCTCATTGGGCGATCATGCGTGAGGTGGGACTCAGCGGAGTCCAGCGATACAGAGCTATTGATAGAGATCACAGCCTGATGGTCGCCCTCATCGAGAGATGGGATCCGGCGACCAATGTGTTCCATCTCTCTGACTGGAGAGATGACTATCACATTGGAGGATGTGTATCGCATCCTTCGACTGCCGATCGAGGGAGAGGTAGTGTTCCACGTAGATTCGGAGACGGTGATGGACAGTATCCTGCAGGTTTTTTGGAGATGCAGCCGCGCGACTTACCTATCACAGCGCGAGTATCGGGTATGGTGACATGTACCGTGCGCACCGACACGAGACACGGCTAGCTATGCTGATGATGATTAGGATCACCTGCTTCACCCTCCCAGCACTCAAAGGGAGGCCATTTTCCATGGGCACTGATGGGGGTGCTACTTGAGATGGTGGAGGAGCATACTTGCTATGTGTGGGCACCAGTGTATCTGGTGCAGCTATACAGAGAGCTCTGGGGGCTATCACCGGATGCGGCGATTTGGTATTTGTTCGAATTTTTTACTTCACTGTTGGGCATATGAGAACATCATATGCATCAGACCAGTAGGGCTGCCCCAGCAGCCAGGGCCACAGGTTATCTACAGATACGGCTTTCAGAGGTGGTTGGGAGTCATGGGGCAGCCACGAGTAGTGCTTGCAGGGCGAGAGATGTTGCCTACTACAGGCATTTATTAGAGGGCCTGACAGCGGTAGATATTGTATGGAGACCTTACAGAGGTCATCACCCTCATAGAAGGAGCCTGCTTACAGTTGCGTCTGATCCAGTACACATTCTGGATAGTAGGACGGAGGCCAGGAGAGTATGAGAGGATACCCCTAGAGAGGGTCCGCAGGCAGATGGGGCTGCGACAGGACGAGCCACCTCCCTTCCATCAGTACAGGAGGGATGATGTAGAGGCCCCACTTCCTGCACCAGAGCCTTTGGATCCAGATTGGGTTGCTGAGAGGCCAGCATATGACACAATAGATGATTCTGGTTGTATAGGAGCATACATGGTGTGGTGGACTGGTCAGAGAGCGGCGAGGGTAGCACAGCCCGCATAGCCAGACTTGGCAGCTGTGATGGCAGAGAGAGATCAGCTCAGGGGTCAGGTGTAGCTCTTACAGGGGCAACTTGCTGCTGCGCAGGCACAGATAGGGGTATTACAGGGGCAGCTAGCCCAGGCTCAGGGACAGGCACAGGCAACACCACCACCAGCAGCACAGCCACAGGTACAGGTACAGGTACAGGTAGCAGTACCAGCAGTAGCACAGGTAGCGGCACTACCACCAGCAGCGGCGCAGCCACAGCCCCAGGCACAGGTACAGATACCACCGCCAGCAGCGGCACAGCCACAGGCACCACCAGCACAGGCACAAGGGGGTACTAGTATTAGGTGCCAGGGGACCAGCCCCAGGTCCTTCAGTGGCTCGAGAGCGCTATATGGAGGTTAGAGCGGAGGCCCGATACTATCAGGATATTCTTGATGGTACCGGAGTTGAGTATCAGCCTTATGCAGCTCATAGAGCAGAGACCTCTCATAGCCAGAGATCTCAGGGAGGTGTAGCCACAGCCGGCGTGTCTGTGATAGGCAGGAGGCGAGAGGCACCATAGGGACCAGCGGGGAGAGGCGCTGAGGGCGGTGGGGAGAGCTGAGGGATCCCTGCATTGTTTTTGTATATAGGCATGGGCACCGGTCTGTGAACCGGTTGTGTTGATAGAGGCCTGCGTGCCTACATTTATTCATTTATTGATTCATTATAGACCGGCCTACGAGCCGAGTACAGGTTGTACAGTTGATACCGGCTTGCGAGCCGAGTATATTTTTGATATGAGGGACCGGCCTGCGAGATGAGTCGAGATGTTTGATAGTTATTGCGGCCTGTGTGCTAGTTTTGTTGGATGATGAGATCACAGAGGCCCCGATGCAGGGCACATTGTATATTTGAAACTTGTATATATATATATATATATATATAGAGATGATGTTTTGATCCACATGTTGTGTTCAAAATGTTTTTAAGTATTTTGTCGATGGTTTGTAATATAGAATGTATGATGAGTTTAATTGACATGTTGATATATGGATGATGTTGATGTTTTTGTTTTTACACGTATATATGGATGACATGTTATATGATGAAATGTTGCATGTTGTGGGCTGGTTTTGTGACATTTTTATATATGTATCTGATGAGTTGGATCCAAATGATGTATAGATTAATAGTTTTTTGTTATCCTTAGTTGATGGTTTGTTTGTTTTTGTAAAAAAAAAAAAAAAAGACGATGTTAATGAAATGGTAATGATATGTGTGGTGGATGGATAAATATGGATAATGGTGTTGTGATGTAGGAAAAGAGGTGGGCGTGACAAAAATTTAGGTAGAAAATGAAGAAAAGAACTATGTTTCAAAAAGACAGGTGTGTAACCGATATCGGTTAGGTAACCGACGCCGGTAGTTAGTAGACCGATATCGGTTACATAACCGATACCGGTTATTTAGGTATGAGCTTTTCTAAAAATAAAAAAGCTAGGGTGGCAACTTAAGTTCTAATTTTGAGAGCCATGCAAGAAGTTAAATACGCGAACGCGACGCTGTTTTAACGACTGGGACATGTAATTGCATGAGAGATTTGAGTGATTAGAAGTGAAGAGACAGGGAAAGTGATTGTGATCTGAGATTCAGAAGACAGAAAGGCAGGTTTGAAAAAGGTGGTAATAATGGCAGGACGAGGAGAAACATCCAGCAGGCAGGGACAAGAGGGAAGACAAGGGCCACCTCAAGCTACTGCAACCCAAGAGGTAACATTTTGTTTGTGATTTGACTACTACATGTTTTGTGAATAAGATGGGGGAGAGTATGTGGGTAGATATGAGAAAGAAAAGATGATAACAAGGGTTATAAATGGGGTGAGTGTTACGTGGTAGGTAATCAAGAGTTTCGGGTATGTCTGTGTATATAGAGGGGAATAAACGAGCAATTTATTGTCGTAGGTGGTTGTTTTAAGCAAGGTGTATGAAAGTAACAGTGACCGATATCGGTTAGGGATAACCGGTATCGGTTACTCAACCGGTACCGGTTAGCTGTAAACGATACCGGTTGCTGTAGGAATTTCCAGAATTTGAGAAAAAACCCGGGGGGATTTGAGGAATTGAATGGTTGTTTGTTATTTGGATGTATGCAGGCAGAGGCAGGGTTGAGGATGAATGATAGTGTACCAGCGCTATTGTCACGAATCCGAGCGGATGTAACGCCAGCTGAATGGACATTGATAAATCGTTTGGGGTTAAGTGGAATCCGCTATTATTCACGAATCGCACGTAACCATGATATGTTACAGGCATTGATTGAGAGATGGAATCCTGAGACAAATACGTTTTATCTGCCAACAGGGGAGATGACGGTAACATTGGAAGATGTGTTCCGTATTTTGAGACTCCCTATTACAGGAGAACCAGTATATCAGGCATTACCTAGCGTGGCGCGGGGAATGATAACAGCAGTATTTGGTCCATACGCACGAGATTTAACACAGCAAGGTTTGTCATTCACATATGGGATAATGTATGCAGCACACCCTGAGGAGACAAGGTTAGCAGTGATATTAATGATAGCGGTAGGGTATTACGCGTTACCGAGGGTGGATGGGGGAAGATTTCCAAAGGCATTGATGTGTGTTATTTGGGAGATGATAGAAAGGAACGTGAATTTTGCATGGGCACCTGCATATTTGGCGGAGTTATACAGGGGTTTATGGGCTTGTAGGCGAAATCACAGGATGACACTGGATTGTTCATACTTATTACACTGTTGGGCCTATGAGCACATTGTTTGTGTGCGACCAGTAGGCCGGTCCATCCAGTCAGGAGAAACCGGAGTACAGAGGTTGGGATTCAGACGATGGGTCTAGACAGAACAAGAGGCAAGATCTCAGGCCGTGACGGGTGACATTGAGTATTACAGGTAGGTATGGGAGAGGGTGACGATTGCTGATATCTTTTGGAGGCCTTACGGGAACTATATGGTAACCGAGAACATAGCTGAGGAGTTGAGAGGTGTAGAGCGATTGAGGTGGATCGTGGGGCATAGGCCAGGTGAATATGAGAGGATTCCTATAGATCGCGTGCGGCGACAATTTGGATTTGTGCAGGATATACCCCTGGCTTATAGACCATATATGAGGATCGACGCCGAGGCAGCATTCTCACCTCCCTGGCCAACACCTCCAGAAGGGCCTAAAGAGGTAGCAACCGATCGCAGGGTAATGGATGTAGGAATGACAGAGGCCTATAGATTATGGTGGGTAGCAGAACTGCGAGGTGTACATGATCGCCCTGACATAGCTGTGATTACAACGGAGAGAGATCATCTGCAGAGTTTAGTTCAGCAACTCCAAATATAGGTGAATGAGGTAAGGGGATTGTTAGGGGTTGCGGAATCACAGGCGGAGAGACTAGAGGCTGGAGTCCTCCATGCGAGAGGGCGTATTCATATGTTACAGGAGAGATTAGAAGATCAGTGGGTGGTACCAATAGCCGTGGTACCTTTGAGGACAGAGAGGCCTGGCGAGAAGGGTCGACGATCACGATCATCACCTAGTTCGGGATGAGGAGTGAGGGTCTAAATAAATGTTAGCAAGGTATAAGAATAAATAAGAGTACCGACCTGCGTGTCGATGATAGAGAAGATGTATTTGTTTAACATCTAAATAAAACGAGATATGTATGTTGATTTGAGTTATAATAATAAGAATGTTTTCGTTTTGACTTTCGGTGTTTTGAAGAGGATAAAGAGGAATGTGATTAAATAGAAATACACAAAAATATTTATATTTACCACACATGATAGGTTATGGTAGGGGATGGTCGAGCTAACCTTGGGAGACCCCATGTCTTCGAAGTGCTGCCTACATAGACCTTTGCACAAAGCAAGGAGGGGCCTCAGACCGATGTAGTTCTCCCTTAGGATCAGGGAGAGCTGAATTCAGGCAATTTGGTACGGTTTAGGAAATTGGTTGGTTGGTAAGAATATTGATATTAATATTGGTAAAGTAAGGTTGTTGGTGTCGGTAATGAATTGGTGATGTTGTAAAAAGGTATAAGGGAAGCGAAAGTGAGCCTACCCAAGTACAAGGGAACCATGTCTTGATTAAGATCAACACACAATCCTAGATGCGAGGCAAAGCGGAAAGAATGCTCCGTAGGTGAAAAGAGCTAAACAAACCACACAACGTAGAACGAGCTTGAAGCCCTAGGTATCGTGCATAGACGAGAAGTCAATTGGTGAAAAGAGTTGTATGATCACAACCAATCAGGTGTACGACACGTCCGTTGAGTTGAATAAATAATGAGGTGAGGTGAATGGTATAGCTGAGGTACAGAGAACTTATTACCAAGTGAGTGTTCTGAATGAAAGAGAACCTACCCTAAATAGACAAGTCCATGACCCAAAAAGTTCTTTTGAATGAGGCTTTTATTTTACTGAATATAGACTGATCGATGCGGGAAGTCTACAAGGGATATTGATTGTACTATTCTTGAGGTCTTCACAAAGCTGATCAATGCGAGAAGCTTCTGAGAAAAGGCTAACTGTGCATAGCTGTCCTTCGAGGGAGAAGTCTATTTATAGTAGCAGATATGATTTTAGTGCATAGCTGTCCTTCGGGGGAGCAGTCTATATATAATAGCAGCAATAATTTGGCATATAGCTGTCCTTCGAGGGAGCAGTCTATATATAAGGTAGATAGCTAGATGTCCTTTTGACGTGAAGCATCTAGTTTTTGTCGGAAGTTTGACTCAAGAAAATCCCATAATAATATGGCTTATTTTAATACTTTGAAGTCATGGACTAGACTAAAAAGGGGAAGGCATCGTTTAGGTGAGGTGAGAATCAAACTATGTGAGCTTGATTTTTATTATGAGGTGTAGGAAATGAAGTGCATGTGGTCGTAAATGAGCTCAAGGGACGAGCAGTAGGTAGATAAGAAGTGATATAACACTAAATTCAACAGTAGAATGGTCGAAGATGCAAGGCATTAAGGGGTTCAGGCTCTGGTTTACCATTAAGCGAAGCTAAACGATAAGTGCCTGATCCATAGGTGTGAGTGATTATATAAGGCCCAATCCAATTGGGAGCAAATTTTCCACGTTTGCTCTTTTCTAGTTTGGTGACATGTTGATTCTCTTTGAGGACAAGATCACCAACGTTAAAGGTATGCTCATGAAGTCGCTTATCATAAGCACGCTTGATGCGTTTTTGATAGATTTGAAGGTGATCGAGAGCTGTAAGACGACGCTCGTCAAGAAGCTCCAATTGGGCTAACCGCTCTTGGCGGAAATCATCGTTGATGAGAATATCCTGAAGAGATATTCTAAGGGAGGGTATTTGTACTTCGAGAGGCAGGACAGCCTCGGTACCATATACCAAAGAAAAAGGTGTGGCATTAGTAGAGGTATGAATGCTAGTACGATAAGCCCAAAGGGCAAAGGGAATGTGATCGTGCCAATTTCTTCCGGATTCATTGACAACTTTCATGAGGATTTTGGTTAGGGTTTTATTAGAAGATTCAGCCTGACCATTGGCCTGCGGATAGTAAGGCGATGAGAAACTAAGTTTGATACCAAAGTTGTCACAAAGGTCTTGTAACAACTTGTTTTAAAAAGATTTACCATTATCTGTTATTAGGCGATGAGGAATACCAAAATGACAGATAATGTGATGGTTAATGAATTCGACAATTTTTTCTTTTTTGATTGAAACGAGTGGAATGGTCTCCACCCATTTTGTGAAATATTCGGTCGCTGTGATTATCCAACGGTGACGTTGTGAAGAGGACGGGTGAATCTCACCAATAAGGTCTAAACCCCATTGTGAGAAAGGCCAAAGATCTCGTGCGACCTGCAGCGGATGGCTAGGAGTATGTTGAAGGTTGACATGTTGTTGACACATAACACAACGCCTAACATATTCGTAGTAGTCATTGTTAAGAGTAGGCCAATAATAACCTAGGCGAAGGATTCGTTTAGCCACGGCAAGGCCACTAAAATGTCCACCACAAATCCCATCATGGACTTGTTGGATGGTATAGGTGACCTCCGCGCCGGTTAGACAGCGAAGGAGGATGCCATCAAAGCCACGTTTATAGAGGAGTCCCCCCATGACAACATAACGTGAAACAATTTTAAGAAAAGCACGTTTGCCGTTACTAGTAAGGTCAGGTGGGAGAACAGAGATTGTAAGGTAGTCGTGAAATTGGTGGTACCAGGTATGCTGCGAATTAGTAGACACAGTATTTATCATACAAACTACCGGGGTTGAATAGGATGGGGCAAAAAGTTGTTGGACTACGACGAATAATTCAGAGTCAGTTGGTGCGGCAGGAATTTGCGAGGCTAAGCAAGCCATAGTATCCGCAAATTTGTTAGTGGAACGGGGAATGGTTTGGATAGAATAGTGAGTAAATAAGGCTAGAAGTGAATCCACGTAGTGTTTGTATTTTTGAAGTTCCTCATTCTTACATTGGTAGACGCCCATAACTTGATTGACTACCAATTGAGAGTCGCCAAAGATATTGATAGATTTGATGCCTAAGTGTAACGCAACTTGGAGACCCAGAACAAGGGCCTCGTATTCCGCTGTATTATTAGTGCAGGGGAAATCAAGCCGGAATGAAAGAGGCATAGGTTCGACGTCGAGAGGAATGAGAACATAGCCGGCTCCTCCGCCGCGCTGGCATTTAGATCCATCGAAGAAGAGGGTCATTTGATACGACTCTTCCCCGAGTGAAAGAGTGGCGATGAGTTCATCGGGGAATGTAAAATTGGTAAATTGTTCCCCAGGTAAAGGGGCTTCCACAAGTTGGTCTGCGATGGTTTGTCCTTTGATTTATTTCTGGTGGACAAAATCAAGGTCGAGGTCAGCGAGGAGCATGAGCCATCGGGCTATGCGTTGGTTTAGATGAGGTTTGGCATACATGTAATGGATGGGGTCTGTGTTGGTGATGACGAAAGTTTTGTGATTCAGAAGGTAGTGTTGGAGCTTGGTAGCCACGAATGATAGGGCTAGGCACAACTTTTCTACATGTGTATACCTAGTCTCATAATCCACCAAAGTATGACTTATATAATAAACGGATTGTTCTCGATTTTCAGAGTCACGATGTGCAAGCATGGCCCCTACAACGTGGTCAGTGGCGGAAAGATAAAGGTAGAAAGGGCGGTCGTCCTGAGGTGGGATAAGCACGGGTGGCTGCAAGAGATAGGATTTGAGAGCTTCGAAGGCTTGGTGACACTCCTCACTCCATTGAAAGGCAACGTCTTTTTTAAGGAGGTGATGGAAAGGTTGACATCGATCCGAGAGTTGGGAGATGAAACGCCGGATGGATTGAAGTTTACCCTGCAAACTACGCAATTGTTTGAGGTTTTTAGGTGGGGGAATTTCTAGGATAGCTTTTACTTTAGATGGATCGACCTCAATGCCACGCAAAGAGACGATAAAGCCAAGAAATTTTCCCGAAAGAACACCAAAGACACATTTCTTTGGTTGAAGACGAACAAAATATTGTAACAGGTGATCAAAAATAATGGTTAAAACATCGAGATGTTCACTGCGATGTTTAGACTTGCCAAGAAGATCGTCGACGTAATATTCAAGGATAGTGTGCATAATGTCATGAAAAATGTAGGTCATAGCCCGCTGATAGGTCGCACCAGCATTCTTAAGGCCAAATGGCATTACACGGTAACAGAAGGTTCCCCAAGGAGTTATGAAGGGAGTTTTGTGTTGATCGGTAGGGGCAACCAAAATTTGGTTGTATCCTGAAAAGACATCCATGAGAGAAAGCATTTCATGACCCGCAGTGAGATCAACAAGATGATCAATACTTGGGAGGGGGAAGTCATCCTTAGGGAAAGCGAGGTTAAGATCCCGAAAATCTGTGCATATCTAAAGTCCCCCCGTCGCTTTAGTGACAGGTACGATGTTAGAAATCCATTGAGGATAGTCAATAGGCAAGATGAAGGAAACAGAAAGAAGTCGTTGAAGCTCTTCTTTGACCAAGAGGGAAATGCGTGGATGCATTTTTCTCAGTTTTTGTTTGACTGGTTTGGAATCGGGGTTTAGAGTGATGTTATGGACGGCAATGGTAGGATCAATTCCTGGCATGTCAGCGTAAGACCAAGCGAAAGCTTGGTTGCGAGCACGGAGGAAAGTAGTAAAGGTGACTTGTTCTGATGCGTTAAGGGATTGTCCGATCTTTACTATGTGAGGATCCTCCTCCGTGTGGATGTTGATTTCTATAGTCGACTCATTCAACATGGTTTGAGTTTCAGATGGCAAGGCGCGTTGAAGATAGGAGTCATCCGCCCCAAGGTAAGTGAGGATGGAGTCGTCATCCTGGCACTCAACAACATTAATCAAAGGCGAATCCTCTTCGATCATGTCTGGATACAGAAGGGGAAGAGAATATGGGTCCTCATTATCACGTTGATAAGTGAGAGGACCTATGAAGATAGCATTTATGAAAAAAAAAAGTTAGGAGGGATAGATTCAGGGTCTATAGATTCTGTGGGTGATGATGGCAAAGTGGGTGATGATGGTTTGGTAGGGGTGACGTCGTCTTCTTCAAGAATAAAGCTGACACGAGGTGTCTCCTGTGTAGGTGTTTCAGGAAAACCGAGACCACTGCGATCATTATTTTTGCGTGTGGTGATGGGGATGAGCGTATGTCGGCCTTGTTCATAAAGACCAAAACCAAAGCCTTTCCAAGCACAGCGAGTCAAGAAGGTGAGGGCGAAGCGATGATTTGTCAGGTATTGAAAATCAGATTGGAAGGGGACCACACCAAGAGGAGGTTCAGGGGTAATGGAGGATGCGTCAACACCCCCATACGTTAGGTTGGTGCGGCAATGGGGTGGTCCATAAGAGATTACCTCCCCCACGCGACGGTCGTAGGTGGGATGTGCATGTAATTGTCCGTACTCCTGTGGGGTAGGGAAAGAACTAACGTTATATAGGCGGTACTCCCCCAGCGTAAGGTGTTGAAAAAAATCAACTAAGGGGTCGAAGGTTGGGATGTTAGCTGCAGGAAGGGAAGTGGTTTTTACGACGGTGGTTTCATCAGTTGAAGGCGTAGGCGCGGTTGAGGTGGATGGTTGAGGTACATTTGAAGAGGATGGTTGGGTTGAATGTATGGGTGTCTTGATTGGTATAAGCACATCGTTAGGGCGGTATAACATATTGTAGGTTTTAAAGGGAGGAGGATCAGCTTTTATGGTGTAGGACTTCCCCTCGTACTCAAATTTTATGCATCTATGTAATGTTGAGGGAACGCATCCCATGGCCCGGATCCAAGGACGACCCAGCAATATATTATATTGGAACTCTCCCTCAAGGACATAGAAGAGTTCGGGTAAAGTACGTGGTCCTACCCGAATGTTGAGGATCACGGTGCCTAAGGTAGAGGTAATAGCGTCATTGAATGACCGCAACATGATGGGGTTGGCACACATGTAGCTAGAAGGGATATTCATTTGTTGAAAAGCTTTTGAAGAGATGATGTTTAGGCTAGCACCCCCGTCAATCATAACACGATGTACATGAATGTCCCGGACGTAAGCTAAGATGAATAGGGCAGGGTCAGGATCTTCTGTACCAAAATCGATAATTTCATCTTCAGAGAAACTGACTGCAGCAGCTTGTGGTATAGAGACCGAAGTGGTTGGGGCGGTGGGTTGTTTGGTGAGAGAGGCAACGTGATTGGGTGTTAGAATGGAGGCAACGGGCAGGGTTTCATTAGGTAAGACCTCGATCCCCTGAAGAATTTCAACGAGAGCTTGTCGATGAGATTCAGAAGTCTGAATGAGATCATATAGTGTCATTTTTACGGGTGATTGGTGAAGCTGTTTGATCATAGTTCGGTGGGCAATGCCATTAGAGACGGGATAGGCGGGTCCGCGAATAACCACTTTAGGTGGTGGTGCAATCGGGATGTTTGACGGAGAAAGAGATGCCGCAGGCGTGTTTTCCTTTGCTTTCCCATTGTTTTTCTGCCCTCGAGTAGCGACACTAATCATATTGATCTCGTAGTGTAGACACCAAATTCGTGTCTTATGACCCCTTGTGACCCACATCTCATCTCGCAACCTAAACTCATCACCTAAACCCTACACAATTATTTATTAATTACCTCATAATTGATAAATCCACATCGCCTTACCCGCCACCTCACTTACCCACCTCACCATGACCTAGCCCTAACCCTAAACTAACCTAATTAGGACCCATGACTTGGTCTAGACTCACATCCATAACTAATGCCTCCTTACTCGCACCCAAAGCCGACCTTCTAGCCACTTGACCAAGCCCGCAACTGATCTCTCGGGAGAAAAGTAGGGAAGGTAGGCTATTTTACTAAAAATAGCCTACTTTTTCCTTACCGATGCCGGTTCCTACTCGACCGCCGTCGGTTATGCAACCGCCATCGGTTCCCTGTAAATGGGCTCCCCAAACCAAAACAACGGATCGGAATTTCATTTCAGGAGATCAGTCGAAGGATTTCTGGATCAACAGAGAGCATTGCGAGCGAGGAACAGAGTCCAGATCTTCACTTGACCAAGCAGAGACGAGTGAAAATACTAGACGTGCTTACAGCAAAGGAGATCAACTTGCACCTTCATCAAAAACCAGTAAGTTATATCTTGCATGTCCTCCATTATAACATTTCTTGTGCTTTTGGAATTGCAATCTTCCCAAATCCGTTCCTGAACCCATTATCCAGCGTACCATTGCCTCTAACTATCATTCCTTAGCTTCTAACCATCCCATTTCCCAATACTATCCAAAAACCAGCCATTACAAACACCACAACCAGGCCAGAAGATCCTAGAACCAACCGGTATCGGTTATCAGTGACCGCTATCGGTTATAGGTAACCGCCATCAGTTTCTTTAATAAAAACAAGGAAAAACAGCCTTTCCCCTACCCAGTTCAACGAAGCAATTTAATTGATATTTTACCAGTATTTTGTGTTAATTCATATTAGCAGGGAAACTGACCACCTTCGAAAGGAAGTTTTACATTTCCTGGGCCCAAGGCAGTTTCCTCATTTATTGTTTAATCAAATCTTGTGGTCTTGTGTTCTTATTTGTAGGTAGTCCTTCCCAGACAAAAAGGAGTTCTCCGCAGTCAACCTGATCTTTCCCTACGGTACGCGCACACCATCTCGACATTCTACAGGTATTCCTCCTAACCCTAACCTTATCTGTTTCTAAAAGGAACGAAGCATTTCCGAGTGAAACATTTTGGCACGCCCGGTGGGACCCATTTTGGGTTTTTCTTTATTTCTCGCTTGCTTTCATTTAGGGAGCATACTTGCTGTTTTCTTCTTCTAAAGATATTCACAAGGTATTTTATTGTTCTGGTAAAAGAACTTGCTTTGCTTTTTGCATCTTGCATTAGTAAAAGTCATCTCTTTTGCTTCATCGAATATCACTTTCGATTTGGGTTTTTAAAACACATGCATTGCATTCCTGCTTGTTGTTCTCCAATTCTAGTGAACATAGATTAAGTAACAGGTCGTACACGTGGGGGTGATATCCACGGTATTGACAGGAAATTAACCTTAGTTTCACTGCACAACACATACCGAATCACTTCACAATTAACACAACAGCTCCAACATCCCCCCTTTTCCGCGGTATTCCTCCGCCCGATTGAGGTAACCTTATAAGCCAAAACAAACTTGACATTTCCTCTAAGTCTCTTGTTTAGGATTCTGACATCATTCTACGTCTAAAGGCATAAGCCCACAATAATTAAAATTAACCCTAGGGTTAATCTCTGGATTTGCGTGTGCATCTTGCTTGTTTGCTGTTCTGTTTTCTATGTCATACTCTGTCTTCTGTGATCAATAAGTTGATAAAAATACTCAACGTTGCTAAAAATCAACTTAGCAGCCCCTTTATATCTTCTTATCCTAGATTTTTGACACCGGCATCGGTTAAGGGACCGACGTCGTTTCCCCTGTGACCGACACCGGTTAGTAAACCGATATCGGTTACTGTCTCTCTCAGCCCCTGACAAACCAGCAACTTGCCAAATTCATCATTCTGGGTTTGTTTTTGTTCGTGATAGATTGAAACTTTCCTGTGTGTTCTTGTCCATGGTTGTTATCACTCGAAAACAAGCCGCCGCCATGGTTTCACACGCTTGCTCTGTGTCTTTGCCTGAATCACCCCCTTCACATTCTATAGGGAACCCTACAGACACCAGTGAGATCCCCCAAATTCCTGTAGGAGACAAGGACTTTGCCAAATTTCTGGATGCTAATCCCAGCGCTGTACAATACTATTTGTCTCATACCCCTGACCGTACGCCTGATGGTCAGCTCCTTATGGGCATGCCTATTAGTATAGCTGCTCATTTAGCTCCTACTCCTCCTGATAACAATACCTTACTTCCTGCATCACTAGCCCCGTCTCCCAATCCGACAGCTTCAGAGGTTCATACGACCCCGATTAGCTTTCCTTTGGTTAACCTTGGACCCCACGTATCGCTACCACCAACTGCCCCTATCTCATCTCTCTTTCAGACCACTCCATTCATGACTTACTCTCTGCCACCTATTCAAATGAGCTTTCCTTCTCAAGCTCCACCTACCTTTTCATTCCCATACACGTATCCAGTAACCTCAACACCTTATATGGGACATCCCTATTCTGTGGCACCATCATCTCATACAACCACAGATTTCATCAAGCAAATGATGGACAAAATGCAAAACCTGGAGGCTTCCGTTTCAGGAAGTCGTAGCGCCTTGACATACGAGCAAGTTTGTCGGGAGCCCATTCACCCTTCTGTCCCCCTTCATTCATATCCTCCTCAATGGGAGTTGCCAAAGTTTACTCATTTTAACAGTAAAGAGGATCCTCAACAACACTTGCGATCATTTAGACATGCTTGTTATTTGATTGCCCATGATGATGCCTTGTTACTCCGCACCTTTCCTATGTCCTTATCAGGACCCGCCTTGGAGTGGTACAGTGCTTTAACCCAGCACTCGATCTTCTCTTTCAACCAACTAGCCCAATCTTTCTTGGATCATTTCTCCATTAACATTGCTAAGAAAGTATCTATCACCGACCTTTATGCCATCCGACAATTCGAAGACGAATCTATCGCAGATTTCGTTGGACGATGGCGGGGCCTTATTAACCAACTTACGTATGCCTTGCCTCAAACCGAACTTATCGAACTCTTTACGCGGGCCTGCGCTAAGCACATCTCCCCTACCCTCCAAATTCAAACTTTCCGTACATTCGATGAGGCCTTTACTATGGCTCGAAAATTAGAAATTCGAGCCTTAGAGGAAGAGAAATTACGGTTGCGCAACAAGAACTCCACTTTCCGAAATCCTGATTCTACCAATAAACCAAATACCACCACTTCTCACGCGTCCACCTCTTCTAAATCAAAAGGAGCTGTCCACGCAGTGATGGTCAAATCCCAACCACCGTCCAATACCCCACCAAAAACCACCTATAAATACAAAGCCGAGCCCGTCAACTACACTCCCTTGGGAGAAACCTATGATGTGATATTAGAGAAATTGCTCAAAGCTGGGGCTATCACCTTGCCCCCTGTTAAACCTCACTCTGGGTTTGACTCCACCCGCGCAATACCTTCCTGGTACAAAGAAAATGACTTTTGTAACTTTCACCGCGTAAAAGGACATAGTCATGAAAACTGCAAGATGTTGAAAAACATAGTGCAGGAAATGGTTGATGCAGGGGATATAACACTCGATAATCCTAACGCCCCTGCTAACCGAAATCTGAAAATTTTCAACAAGCCATTCCCGAATCACTCGTCCAACAGTAACGTCAACCAGGATATCTTAGCCGAGGAGAGTGTTCATGAGATCCATGCAGTATTCGATACCCAGCCAAAAACCTCTATTGAGAAAATTTTGAATCAAGATTCTTCACTAACAAAGGAGCCCGAACCTCCTTTACCACCATCAAGCCAAAGCGACATCGTTCCTTTACCCATAGAAGAGTTAACTGCCCAGGCTTCCCTTCCCATCAATGAATCTTCTTACACCACATCCCTACAAGATTGCGAGTGGATGTTGTCTAATCTATTCATTTCCCAGACGTCTCCTTCTACCACTCTTGCCGCACAGGAGGAAGGTACGCCACTCCTTTTGACATCCTTAGACGAGAAATATCTCGCACCGACATCATTAAATTTTTTAGCCATGACAGACCCTCTCCAACATGCCCTTCTGCCTATTAGTCCCTCATCACCTAAATCTTTTCAGCGACCCGCCGACCTCTTAACATCTATTGATACAGTGCCTCATCTACCCCCTGTATCACTCCCACAGTGGACTGGAATCACAACCCACCTTTCTTCCATACCGAAGTTCCTATTCACACGTGAGGACTGTCAGTCTCCAGACGATAGACGAGCCCTATGGGAACGTTTGAGTACGCCATATTCTACTCAAATGCAAATGACTGATCCCGATGTCTCCACCATATACCCGAAGTTCCTTCAAAAACTTAAAATGTCCATGTTCTCACCTTCACCCCCCTCACCTCTACCGAATGCCCCTTCCACTTCTATTAACTTAGCCAAATCTTCCCCTACGCTTGGGACCTCACCAATGCCCAGTCTAACACACCCGCCTAAGCGACTCGATTTATCCAAAAATAAACCCGCCCCGCCACCTAGGAGACAAATGCAATCCGTGCCTCTATCAAAACCCTCATCTTCACACCCACCTTCCATATTGGGACCTCATCCCTCCACCTTACATCAATATATCATACCTCCTACGTTTTCTTCAAAACGACCTACGCCTTCTACACCTATACAGAGATCAAAGGGTATAACAACATCGTTACCCCGCGTATCCTGTCCGCCTATCAACCCTAAACCAATCCCATCATCAAAAGATTTATTTTCTGTCACTCCTCTTTCTCCGTGGTTGTTTCCCGTTACCACGCCGTCTGTAGTCTTATCATCTAACCAGCCGAATGTAACTTCTGTGTCAAAGAAACCATGTTTAGTCAAAAACATGTGTCACCACCCCTCGGCTAAACCACCACCTGTACGAACCAACCACGCCCAAACATTACCAAAACCCGCACAACCAATACCCTCATCCGATTTTGACCCCCTCAAAGGATCTTACGCTAAAATCCTTGCTATGTTGGTGGAGAATGCGACCATTTCCCTACCTCCACTTAGACCTTATGACCCATCTAAACCTCGACCGATAGGTTATGATGAGTCTAAAATCTGCGCTTATCACCACACACCAGGACATGATGTAGAGGGATGCAACGCTCTAAAAACCATCCTTCGTCAGTCACCTCTCCCGGATAGAAAGATTAAGAAAGACAACTTACGAAGGGAGAGACCTTTAGTTTCCATTCCCTCTCCTATACCATCTGTCCCCGCCTCACCAAGATCTATCATTATTACAACCCCACCTCTTGGAGACCATGAATTATCCCAACCATCTTCCTCATCTCAGATCTACGAGATTAATATGATTAGTGTCGCTACTCGAGGACAGAAAGACAAGGGGAAAGCGAAAGAAAACACACCTGCGGCATCTCTTTCTCCTTCAACCATCCCGATTACACCACCACCTAAAGTGGTTATTCGTGGACCCGCCTATCCCGTCTCTAATGGAGTTGCCCACCGAACCATGATCAAACAGCTTCATCAATCGCCCGTAAAAATGACACTATATGATCTCATTCAGACCTCTGAATCTCATCGACAAGCTCTCGTTGAGATCCTTCAAGGGATAGAGGTTTTACCCAACGAAACCCTGCCCGTTGCCTCCATTCTAACACCCAATCACGTTGCCTCTCTCACCAAACAATCCATCTCCCCCACCACTTCTGTCTCAAAACAACAAGCCGCTGCGGTTAGTTTCTCGGAAGATGAAATTATCGACTTTGGTGCAGAAGACCCTGACCCTGCCCTTTTCATTTCCGCTTACGTCCGAGACATTCGAGTACGTCGGGTTATGATTGACGGGGGCGCTAGCCTAAACATCATCTCTTCAAAAGCCTTCCAACAAATGAACATCCCTTCTAGTTGCATGTGTGCCAACCCCATCATGTTGCGGTCATTCAATGACGCTATTAATTCTACCTTAGGCACCGTGATCCTCAACATTCACGTAGGCCCACGTACTATACCCGAACTCTTCTATGTCCTTGAAGGAGAGTTCCAATATAATATATTGCTAGGTCGTCCTTGGATCCGGGCCATGGGATGCGTTCCCTCAACATTACATCGATGTATAAAATTTGAGTACGAGGGGAAGTCCTACACTGTAAAAGCTGATCCTCCCCCCTTCAAAACTTGCAATATGTTATACCGCCCAAACGATGTGCTTATACCAATTAAGACACCCATACATTCAACCCAACCATCCTCTTCCAATATACCTCAACCGTCCACCTCAACTGCACCTACGCCTTCAACTGATGAAACCACCGTCGCACAAACCACTTCTCTTCCCGCAGCTAACATCCCAACCTCCGACCCCTTAGTAGACGTTTTTCATCGCCTTACGCTGGGGGAGTATCGCCTATATAACGTTAGTTCTTTCCCTACCCCGCAGGAGTACGGAAAATTACATGCACATCCCACCTACGACCGTCGCGTGGGGGAGGTAATCTCTTACGGACCACCCCATTGTCGCACTAACCTAACGTATGGGGGTGTTGACGCATCCTCCATTACCCCTGAACCTCCTCTTGGTGTGGTTCCCTTCCAATCCGATTTTCAATACCTAACAAATCGTCGCTTCGCCCTCACCTTCTTGACTCGCTGTGCGTGGAAAGGCTTTGGTTTCGGCCTTTACGAACAAGGCCGGCATACGCTCATCCCCATCACCACACGCAAACATAATGATCGCAGTGGTCTTAGTTTTTCCGAAGCACCTACACAAGAAACACCTCCTGTCAGCTGTATCCTGGAAGAAGAAGACGTTGCCCCTACTGAACCATCATCACCCACTTTGCCATCATCACCCACAGAATCGATGGACCCTGAATCTATCCCTCCTAACTTTTTTTTTTCATAAATGCCATCTTCATAGGTCCTCTCACTTATCAACGCGATAATGAGGACCCATCTTTTCTTCCCCTTCTGTATCCAGACATGATCGAAGAGGATTCGCCTTTGATTAATGTTGTTGAGTGCCAGGATGACGACTCCATCCTCACTTACCTTGGGGCAGACGACTCCTATCTTCAACGCGCCTTACCATCTGAAACTCAAACCATGCTGAACGAATCTACTATAGAAATCAACATCCACACGGAGGAAGATCCTCACATAGTGAAGATCGGACAATCACTTGACACATCAGAACAAGCCGCCTTTACCACCTTTCTCCGTGCTCGCAACCAAGCTTTCGCATGGTCTTACGCTGACATGCCAGGAATTGATCCTACCATTGCCGTCCATAACATCACTCTAAACCCCGATTCCAAACCAGTCAAGCAGAAATTGAGAAAAATGCATCCACGCATTGCTCTCTTGGTCAAAGAGGAGCTCCAACGACTCCTTTCTGTTTCCTTCATTCTGCCTATTGACTATCCTCAATGGATTTCTAACATCGTACCTGTCACGAAAGCGACGGGGGGACTTCGGATATGCATGGATTTCCGGGATCTTAACCTCGCTTGCCCTAAGGATGACTTCCCCCTCCCAAGTATTGATCAACTTGTTGATCTCACTGCGGGTCATGAAATGCTTTCTCTCATGGATGGCTTTTCAGGTTACAACCAAATTTTGGTTGCCCCTGCCGATCAACACAAAACTGCCTTCATAACTCCTTGGGGAACCTTCTGTTACCGTGTAATGCCGTTTGGCCTTAAGAATGCTGGTGCGACCTATCAGCGGGCTATGACCTACATTTTCCATGAAATTATGCACACTATCCTTGAAGATTACGTCGACGATCTTCTTGGCAAGTCTAAACATCGCAGTGAACATCTCGATGTTTTAACCATTATTTTTGATCGCCTGTTACAATATTCTGTCCGTCTTCAACCAAAGAAATGTGTCTTTGGTGTCCTTTCGGGGAAACTTCTTGGCTTTATCGTCTCTTTGCGTGGCATTGAGGTCGATCCATCTAAAGTAAAAGCTATCCTAGAAATGCCCCCACCCAAAAATCTCAAACAACTGCGTAGTTTACAAGGTAAGCTCCAATCTATCCGACGTTTCATCTCCCAACTCTCGGATCGATGTCACCCTTTTCATCACCTTCTAAAAAAGGACGTTGCCTTTCAATGGAGTGAGGAGTGTCACCAAGCCTTCGAAGCTCTCAAAACATATCTCTTGCAGCCACCTGTGCTTATCCCACCCCAGGACGACCGTCCTTTCTACCTTTATCTTTCCGCCACTGACCATGCTATAGGAGCTATGCTCGCAGATCGAGACTCGGCTCGCCGAGAGCAGGCCGTTTACTATATAAGTCGTACCCTCGTGGATTACGAGACTAGGTATTACACATGTAGAAAAATTGTGCCTGGCCCTATCATTCGTCGCCACCAAACTCCGACATTACCTCCTGAATCACAAAACTTTCGTCATCACCAACACAGACCCCATTCATTATATGTACGCCAAACCACACCTAAACCAACGCATCGCTCGATGGCTCATGCTCCTCGCCGACCTCGACCTTGAGTTTATACAACAGAAATCAATCAAAGGACAAACTCTTGCAGATCAACTTGCGGAGGCCCCTCTACCTGGGGAACAATTTACCAATTTTACCTTCCCCGACGAACTCATCGCCACTCTTTCGCTCGGAGAAGTGTCGTATCAAATGACCCTCTTCTTCGATGGATCTAAGTGCCAGCGCGACGGAGGAGCCGGCGTTGTTCTCATCCCCCTTGACGCTGAACCTATGCCTCTTTCATTCCGGCTTGATTTCCCCTGCACTAATAATACAGCGGAATACGAGGCCCTGGTTCTGGGTCTCCAAGTTGCGATACACTTAGGCATCAAATCTATCAATATCTTTGGTGACTCTCAATTGGTAGTCAATCAAGTTATGGGCATCTACCAATGTAAAAACGAGGAACTTCAGAAGTACAAACACCACGTGGAGTCACTTCTATCCTTATTTACTCACTATTCTATCTAAACCATTCCCCGCTCCACTAACAAATTTGCGGATACTATGGCTTGCTTAGCCTCGCAGATTCCCGCCGCACCAACTGACTCTGAATTATTCGTTGTGGTCCAGCAACTTTTTGCACCATCCTATTCACCCCCGGTAGTTTGCATGATAAATACTGTGTCTACTAATTCACAGGATACCTGGTACCACCAGTTTCACGACTACCTTACGATCTCGGTTCTCCCACCTGACCTTACTAGTAACGGAAAACGTGCTTTTCTTAAAAGTGTTTCGCGTTATGATGTCATGGGAGGACTCCTTTATAAACGTGGCTTTGATGGCATCCTCCTTCATTGTCTAACCGGCGCAGAGGTCACCTATACCATCCAACAAGTACACGATGGGATTTGTGGTGGACATTTTAGTGGCCTTGCCGTGGCTAAACGAATCCTTCGCCTAGGTTATTATTGGCCTACTCTCAATAACGACTGCTATGAATATGTTAAGCGCTGAGTCATGTGTCAACAACATGCCAATCTTCAACATACTCCTAGCCACCCGCTACAGGTCGCACGAGATCTTTGGCCTTTCTCACAATGGGGTTTAGACCTTATTGGTGAGATTCACCCGACCTCTTCAAAACGTCACCGTTGGATAATCACAGCGACCGAATATTACACAAAATGGGTGGAGGCCGTTCCACTCATTTCAATCAAAAAAGAAAAGATTGTCGAATTCATTAACCATCACATTATCTGTCGTTTTGGTATTCCTCATCGCCTAATAACAGATAATGGTAAATCTTTCAAAAATAAGTTGTTACAAGACCTTTGTGACAACTTTGGTATCAAACTTAGCTTCTCATCGCCTTACTATCCGCAGGCCAATGGTCAGGCTGAATCTTCTAATAAAACTCTAACCAAAATCCTCATGAAAGTCGTCAATGAATCTGGAAGAAATTGGCACGATCACATTCCCTTTGCCCTTTGGGCTTATCGTACTAGCATTCGTACCTCCACTAATGCCACACCTTTTTCATTGGTATATGGTACCGAGGCTGTTTTGCCTCTCGAAATACAAATACCCTCCCTTAGAATATCTCTTCAGGATATTCTCACCAATGATGATTTCCGCCAAGAGCGGTTAGCCCAATTAGAGCTTCTTGATGAACGACGTCTTACAGCTCTCGATCACCTCCAAATCTATCAAAAACGCATCAAGCGTGCTTATGATAAGCGACTTCATGAGCGTACCTTTAAGGTTGGTGATCTTGTCCTCAAAGAGAATCAACATGTAACCAAACTAGAAAAGAGCAAACGTGGAAAATTTGCTCCCAATTGGATTGGGCCTTATATAATCACTCACACCTATGGATCAGACACTTATCGTTTAGCTTCGCTTAATGGTAAACCCGAGCCTGAACCCCTTAATGCCTTGCATCTTCGACCATTCTACTGTTGAATCTAGTGTTATATCACTCCTTATCTACCTACTGCTCGTCCCTTGAGCTCATTTACCGCTACATACACTTTGCTTTCTATATCTCCGAATAAAATCAAAATCACTTCGCACCTCCCCTTGATAATGCCTTCCCCTTTTTTAGTCTAGTCCATGAATTTAAAGTATTAAAATAAGCCACATTCTTAAGGGATTTTCTTGAGTCAAACTTCCTACTAACTAGATGTTTCACGCCAAAAGAACATCTAGTCCTATAAAATTATAGACTGCTCCCTCGAAGGATAGCTATATGCCAAACTATTGTTGCTAATACAAATAGACTGCTCCCCTGAAGGACAACTATGCACTAAAATCATCTCTGCTACTATAAATAGACTGCTCCCCCGAAGGACAGCTATACACAGTCAGCCTTTATCAGAAGCTTCTCGCATTGATCAGCTTCGTGAAGACCTCAAGAATAAAACAATCAATATCCCTTGTAGACTTCCCACATCGATCAGTCTACATTCAATAAAATAAAAGTCTCATTCCAAAGAACTTTTTGGGTCATGGACTTGTCTATTTAGGGTAGGTTCTCTTTCATTATAACAAGTTCTTTGTACCTCAGCTATACCACCCACATCACCTCCCCATTTGTTTTAACTCAAGGGACGTAACGTACACCTGATATATTGTGATCATACAACTCTTTTCAACTATGGACTTCTCATCTATGCACGACACTTAGGGCTTCAGGCTCGTTCTACGTTGTGTGGTTTGTTTAGCTCTTTTCACCTACAGAGCACTCTTTCCGCTTTGCCTCGCATCTAGAATTGTGTGTTGATCTTAATCAGGACACTATTCCCTACCACTTGGGTATGCTAACCTTTGCCTTACCTATACCAGCACCAACAACATTACCCCCCCAACATCTTTACCAAACGACCAATTGCCTAAACCATACCAAATTGCCTAAATTCGCCTCTCCCTGATCCTAAGGGAGAACTACATCGGTCTGAGGCCCTTCCTTGCTTTGTGCAATGGGCTATGTAGGCAGCACTTAGGAGACATGGGGTCTCCCAAGGTTAGCTCGACCATCCCCTACCATAACCTATCATGTGTGGTAAATATAAATATTTTTGTGTATTTCTATTTAATCACATTCCTCTTTGATCCTTTTTCAAAACACCGAAAGTCAAAATGACAACATTCTTATTATTATAACGCAAATCAACATACATATCTCGTTTTATTTAGATGTTAAACGAATACATCTTCTCTATCATCGACACGCAGGTCGGTACTCTTATTTATCCTTATACCTTGCTAACATTTATTTAGACCCTCGCGCCTCATCCCGACCTAGGTGATGATCGTGATCGTCGACCCCTCTCGCCAGGCCTCTCTGTCCTCAAAGGTACCGCGGCTATTGGTACCGCCCACTGATCTGCCAATCTCTCCTGTAACATATGAATACGCCCTCTCGCATGGAGGACTCCAGTCTCTAGTCTCGCTGCTCGTGACTCCGCAACCGCTAACAATCTTCTTGTCTCATTCACCTGCGTTTGGAGCTGCCTAACCAAACGCTGCAGCCGATTCCTCTCTGCTGTAATCATAGCTATGTCAGGGCGATCGCGTACACCTCGCAGCTCTGCTACCCACCATAACCTATAGGCCTCTGTCATTCCTGCGTCCATTACACTGCGATCGGCTGCTATCTCCTCGAGCCCTTCTGGAGGTGTTGGCCGGGGAGGTGAGAATGCTGCCTCGGCATCAATCCTCATATATGGTCTATAAGCCTGTGGTATGTCCTGCACAAATCCAAATTGTCGCCGCACGCGATCTATCAGAATCCTCTCATATTCACCTGGCCTGTGCCCCGCGATCCACCTCAATCGCTCTACACCTCTCAACTCCTCAGCTATGTTCTCGGTTACCATATAGTTCCCGTAGGGCCTCCAACAGATATCCGCAACCGTCACCCTCTCCCATACCTGCCTGTAATACTCACTGTCACCCGGCACGGCTTGAGATCTTGCCTCCTGTTCTGTCTGGACCCATCGTCGGAATCCCAGCCTCTGTACTCCGGTCTCTCCTACCTGGATGGATCGGCCTATTGGTCGCATACAAACAATGTGCTCATAGGCCCAACAGTGTAATAAGTACGAGCAATCCAACGTTGTCCTGTGATTTCGCCTACAAGCCCATAAACCCATGTATAGCTCCGCCAAATATGCAGGTGCCCATGCAAAATTCACGTTCCTTTCTATCATTTCCCAAATAACACCCATCAATGCCTTTGGAAATCTTCCCCCTTCTGCCCTCGGTAACGCATAGTACCCTACCGCTATCATTAAAATCACTGCTAACCTTGTCTCCTCAGGGTGTGCTGCATACATTACCCCATATGTGAATGACAAACCTCGCTGTGTTAAGTCTCGTGCATAAGGACCAAACACTTCTGTTATCGCTGCCCGCCCCGCGCCAGGTAGTGCCTGATATACTGGCTCTCCTGTAATAGGGAGTCTTAAAATACGAAACACATCTTCCAAAGTTACTGTCATTTCACCTGTTGGCAGATAGAAGGTATTTGTCTCAGGATTCCATCTCTCAATCAGCGCCTGTAACATACCATGGTTACGTGCGATTCGTGAATAATAACGCATTCCACTTAACCCCAAACGATTTATCAATGTCCATTCCGCTGGTGTTACATCCGCTCGGATTCGTGACAACAACGCTGGCACACTATCATTCATCTTCAACCCTGCCTCTGCCTGCATACACCAAAACGACAAACAACCATTCAATCCATTAGGGTCTTTTTCAAACATTCTGGAAATTTCTCCAGTAACCGGTACCGGTTATAAGTAACCGATATCGGTTGAATAACCGATACCGGTTCTCCCTAACCGCTACCGGTCACTGTCAATTTTATACACCTTCCCTAAACACAACCACCTACGACAATAAATTTGCTCGTTTATTCGTTTTTATACATACAAACATACCTGAAACCCCTGATTGCCTACCCTGTAACACTTACCTCACCTGCAACCCTTGTTATCATGTTTTCTTTCTCATATCTACCCACCTATTCTACCCCATCTTATTCACAAAACCATGCAGAAATCAAATCGCAACCAAAACGTTTACCTCTTGGGTTGCAGTAGCTTGAGGTAGCTCGTGTCTTCTCTCTTGTCCCTGCCTGCTGGATGTTTCTCCTCGTCCTGCCATTATCACCACCTTTTTCAAACCTGCCTTGCTATCTTCTGAATCTCAGATCACAATTCACTTTTCTTGTCTCTTCTCTCCTTATCACTCAGATCTCTCATGCAAAAACCTGTCGCAGTCGTCAAAACGTGTCGCGTTCGCGCTTTTAACCTCTTGCATGGCTCTAAAATTAAAACTTAAATTGCCACCCTAGCTTTTTTATTTTTAGAAAAGCTCATACCTAAATAACCGGTATCGGTTACTTAACCGATATCGGTCTATCAGATACCGATATCGGTTCCTTAACCGATATCGGTTACACACCTATCTTTTCTCAACAGCCTTCTTTTCTTCATTTCTCACCTAAATTTTTGTCGCGCCCGCCTCTTTTCCTGCATAAACAACACACTTTACCACATTTTGTCCATCCACCACATATAACATTACATTTTCATTAAATATCATTTATTTTACACAGATACACAAACCATCAACTACAGATAAAAAAAAACTATCAATCTATACATCATTTGGAACCAACTCATCAGTTACATTTATCACAATGTCACAAAACCACTAATCTATCACATAACCTGACATTCATATATACGTACAAACAAACACAAACATCAGCATCATCCATCTATCAACATGTCAATTAAATTCATCACATATTCCATATATTACCCGCCATTAACCACATATTTCAACACATTTTGAAACATTGCATATGACTCAAAGCATCGTCTCTATATATATACAAATTTTCAAAAATACAATGTGCCCTACATCGGGGCCTCTGTGATCTCATAACATACCAAAGCCGGCACGCAGGCCGCAATACCTACCAAAAATCTCGACTCGGCTCGCAGGCCGGTCTCTCATATCACAAATATACTCGGCTCGCAGGCCGGTATCAAATATACAACCCGTACTCGGCTCGCAGGCCGGTATATAATAAATAAATGAATCAAAACAATGAATACATGTAGGCACACAGGCCTCTATCAATACAACCAGTTCGCAGACCGGTGCCCATGTCCCTATACAAAACCACGTCAGGGATCTATCAGCTCTCCCCACCGCCCTCGGCACCTCTCCCCGCTGGTCCCTGTGGTGCCTCTCACCTCCTGCCTGTCACGGACACGCCAGCTGTGGCTGCTCCTCCCTGAGATCTCTGGCTGTGCGAGGTCTCTGCTCTATGAGCTGCATATGCCTGATACTCGACTCCGGTACTATCAAGAATATCCTGATAATAACGGGCCTCTGCTCTAACCTCCATATAGCGATCTCGCGCCACTGAAGGAACTGGGGCTGGTCCCCTGGCACCTAACACCACTATCCCCTGAGCCTGTACCTGCACCTGTGGCTGTGGCGCTGGTGGAGGTGCTGCCTGTGCCTGTACCTGCACCTGTGGCCGTGGTGGTATCTGGGGCTGTGGCTGTGCGGCTGCTGGTACGGCTGCCTGTACCTGTACCTGCACCTGTGGCTGTGCTGGTGGTGGTGGTGCTGCCTGTGCCTGTACCTGAGCCTGGGCTAGCTGCCCCTGTAAAACCCCAATCTGTGCCTGTGCAGCAGCCAACTGTCCCTGTAATAGCTGCACCTGCCCCTGGAGCTGATCTCTCTCTGCCGTCACTGCTGCCAAGTCTGGCTGTCCGGGCTGTGCTACCCTTGCCGTTCTCTGCCTAGCCCACCAAACCCTGTATGCTCCCGTGCACCCAGCATCATCTACGCCATCATCTGCTGGCCTCTCTGCAACCCAGTCTGGATCCCAAGGCTGTGGCGCTGGCAGTGGGGCCTCTACATCATCCCTCCTGTACTGAGGGAAGGGAGGTGGCTCGTCCTGTCGCAGCCCCATCTGCCTGCGTACCCTCTCTAGGGGTATCCGCTCATACTCTCCCGGCCTCCGTCCTGCCATCTAGAATGTATACTGGATCAGGCGCAGCTGTCCGCGGGCTCCTCTGCCAGGCTGGCGACCTCGGTAGGGTCTCCATATAATGTCTACTGCGGTAAGGCCCTCTAGCATATGTCTATAGTAGGCCACATCCCGACCTGCAATAACTGCTCGTGGCTGGCCCACGACCCCCAACCACCTCTGAAATCCTTATCGGTATACGACCTGTGGCCCTGGCTGCTGGGGTAGCCCTACCGGCCTGATGCATACGATGTGCTCGTATGCCCAACAGTGCAACAAAAAGGTAGAACAAATACCAAATCGCCTCCTCCGGCGATAGCCCCATAACTCCCTGTATAATTGCACCAGATACACTGGTGCCCATGCAAAACAGGTGTGCTCCTCCACCATCTCCAGTAACACCCCCATCAAGGCCCGTGGGAAGTGGCCTCCCTCTGAATCCGGGAGGGCGAAGCAGGTGACCCCTATCATCATCAACACGGGAAGTCGTGTCTCATGTCTGTGTGCGTGGTACATGTCACCATATCCAATGCTCGCGCTATGATATGTAAGAAGCGCGGCTGCATCCCCAAAAACCTGTAGTATGCTATCCATGGCAGTCTCTGAATCTACCTGGAAAACGGCCTCTCCCTCGATCGGTAGCCGCAGGATGCGATACACATCCTCTAATGTGACGGTCATCTCCCCGGTCGGCAGATGGAACACATTGGCCGCCGGATCCCATCTCTCGATGAGGGCGACCATCAGGCTGTGATCTCTGTCGATCGCTCTGTACCTCTGGACCCCGCCGAGCCCCACCTCGCGCATGATGGCCCAGTGCGCCGCAGATATGTGTGGCCTCATCCGACTCAGTAGTGGAGGCATCCTATCACGCATCGTCAACTGCTGACGTGCCTGCAAAAAACCAACCCACATTCTCAGACCCACTCTTTATTATAACATCTACTTTACCATCTAAACCCACCTTAAAACCTAAACCCTAAACCCTAAACCCCTAACCCAATCCCCTACCCCAACTCAACCCAACCCAACACAACCCACCCCACCAAGCCCCCCAACCCACCTTCAAAACCTAAACCCTAAACCCTAAACCCCTAACCCAATCACCTCACCCTTCTCCAACCCAACACAACCCACCCCACCAAGACCCCCAACCCACCTTCAAACCTAAACCCTAAGCCCTAAACCCCTAACCCAATCCCCTACCCCAACTCAACCCAACCCAACACAACCCACCCCACCAAGACCCCCAACCCACCTTCAAAACCTAAACCCTAAACCCTAACCCCTAACCCAATCCCCTACCCCCAACTCAACCCAACCCAACACAACCCACCCCACCACGACCCCCAACCCACCTTCAAAACCTAAACCCTAAACCCTAAACCCCTAACCCAATCCCCAACCCTACACAACCCACCCCACCAAGCCCCCCAACCCACCCTCAACCGATCCCTCCCCCACCGATACCGGCCGATACGAGACCGATGCCGGTCCTCCCATTTTAATCTAACCCTATGCTTTTGCGACCGATGCCGGTCGCCTAGTGACCGACATCGGTCACTGTCTACTGCCCGAGCCGAACCCGCGCGCGGCCCCCAAAACTCATTTTTTACCTATTTCTACCCATTTACCCACCCAAAAACTCTAAAATTTTACACACCTAGCCGCCTTAGCCTATCTAACCTATCTACCCTCTCCCTTTCTCAAATTACCTCCATTTACCCATTATTTCCTACAAACTACCAATTCCTACCCAAATCCCAAAAACAACATAACTCAACCAAATCACCAAAATAAAGAGTTTAGAACCTACCGGTACGACGACACGTCGTCGTGGTGGGATGGGTGGTGGCGGTCCAGCTGGTCCAGCCCCTCCAGCTCCTCCTGCCTGTGCCATGGCTCCAATCCTGATCTGCTGGGTCCCCGGCCAATCACCTGCGGCCTCCTCAACTATTCAGGCCCACTATCAACTCTCTCCGCCAATCAAATAGCTCCACCTCACTCAATACCCCTCCAACTCAACTCTCCACGTCAGATAAGTCAATTTGGATTGCAAATAACCAAAGTGACAATGACAGGCCGTATTTTTCTTTTTATAGGTTTTTCGACCTTAACCGATGTCGGTTTCCTTTTTTGCCCTAAAAAACCGGTATCGGTCCCTTAACCGATATCGGTTATATAGAATCGACATCGGTGTTAATCCCAACTTTCCCCCAATTTTATCTTTTTGCCCCTATTTACCATTTGCCTCTTTTTTAACCACATATCGCCTATATCCACCTTTGATGAACACCATTTGTTTACCTATTTGGCCTGACCCAAGGCCTCAACCTACCAATCGGCCCGACCCAAGGCCGCAACCTACCTATTCGGCCCGACCCAAGGCCTCAACCTACCAATCGGCCCGACCCAAGGCCGCAACCTACCTATTCGGCCCGACCCAAGGCCTCAACCTACCAATCGGCCCGACCCAAGGCCGCAACCTACCTATTCGGCCCGACCTAAGGCCTCCAACCTACCATTTGGCCCGACCCAAGGCCTCAACCTACCATTTGGCCCGACCCAAGGCCGCAACCTACCTATTCGGCCCGACCTAAGGCCTCCAACCTACCATTTGGCCCGACCCAAGGCCTCAACCTACCATTTGGCCCGACCCAAGGCCGCAACCAAACCATTTGGCCCGACCCAAGGCCTCAACCTACCATTTGGCCCGACCCAAGGCCGCAACCAAACCATTTGGCCCGACCCAAGGCCGCAATCAACCCATTTGGCCCAACCCAAGGCCGCACCTAACCATTTGGCCCGACCTAAGGCTGCACCAATTAACCATACCATACCCACAATCACCGTTTTAATTTATCCATCCATCATGTAGCTTTTTGTTCAATCGAGCTCACCTGTTCGTGTTTTAGCATGATTAGGGTCCTTGACTTGATCTGTTGACCAAATTTGCCTAGACCTAGACCGTAACGTTTATCTCAACCAAACCAACCATTTGGTACTGCCGAACATGCCTAAACGTTCTTGTACCTTACCTGTTATATACCCTGGAGCTACTTCCTATGCCTTGGATACCAGGATTATATCACCCTTGTTTGGATAAACTATCGACCTTTGCCTATACATCGCTGGTCTGCTCGTCAAATCATGTACCCTAGTCATACTATTGCATTTCAACATGTGTATACTTCCTTGGAACTAACCCACACCTTACCATTCTCTCAACAACATATACCCTTTATCAACCCTATCCCTGATTTCCCGTTCACCCAATCTGTGATAGATTTGAGGGGGATTACCTATACCCTTAACAGGGGAAACCACTTCATATTATTGTCCGCGCAGCTTTACAAAACAAGCTACACGACAATAAGGGGCTAATGTAGACACCAAATTCATGTCTTACGACCCCTTGTGACCCACATCTCATCTCGCAACCTAAACTCATCACCTAAACCCTACACAATTATTTATTAATTACCTCATAATTGATAAATCCACATCGCCTTACCCGCCACCTCACTTGCCCACCTCACCATGACCTAGCCCTAACCCTAAACTAACCTAATTAGGACCCATGACTTGGTCTAGACTCACATCCATAACTAATGCCTCCTTACTCGCACCCAAAGCCGACCTTCTAGCCACTTGACCAAGCCCGCAACTGATCTCTCGGGAGAAAAGCAGGGAAGGTAGGCTATTTTACTAAAAATAGCCTACTTTTTCCTTACCGATGCCAGTTCTTACTCGACCACCATCGGTTATGCAACCGCCATCGGTTCCCTGTAAATGGGCTCCCCAAACCAAAACAACGGATCGGAATTTCATTTCGGGAGATCAGTCGAAGGATTTCTGGATCAACAGAGAGCATTGCGAGCGAGGAACAGAGTCCAGATCTTCACTTGACCAAGCAGAGACGAGTGAAAATACTAGACGTGCTTACAGCAAAGGAGATCAACTTGCACCTTCATCAAAAACCAGTAAGTTATATCTTGCATGTCCTCCATTATAACATTTCTTGTGCTTTTGGAATTGCAATCTTCCCAAATCCGTTCCTGAACCCATTATCCAGCGTACCATTGCCTCTAACTATCATTCCTTAGCTTCTAACCATCCCATTTCCCAATACTATCCAAAAACCAGCCATTACAAACACCACAACCAGGCCAGAAGATCCTAGAACCAACCGGTATCGGTTATCAGTGACCGCTATCGGTTATAGGTAACCGCCATCGGTTTCTTTAATAAAAACCAGGAAAAACAGCCTTTCCCCTACCCAGTTCAACGAAGCAATTTAATTGATATTTTACCAGTATTTTGTGTTAATTCATATTAGCAGGGAAACTGACCACCTTCGAAAGGAAGTTTTACATTTCCTGGGCCCAAGGCAGTTTCCTCATTTATTGTTTAATCAAATCTTGTGGTCTTGTGTTCTTATTTGCAGGTAGTCCTTCCCAGACAAAAAGGAGTTCTCCGCAGTCAACCTGATCTTTCCCTACGGTACGCGCACACCATCTCAACATTCTACAGGTATTCCTCCTAACCCTAACCTTATCTGTTTCTAAAAGGAACGGAGCATTTCCGAGTGAAACACGTAGACCTGAGATGAGGAAGATGGTTGGGATAAATCATGGTCTTCAAGAGGTGGGGTTGTAATAATGATAGATCTTGGTGAGGCGGGGACAGATGGTATAGTAGAGGGAATTGAAGCTAACGGTCTCTCCCTTCGTAAGTTGTCTTTCTTAACCTTTTCTATCTGGGAGAGGTGACTGACGAAGGATGGTTTTTAAAGTTTTGCATCCCTCCACATCATGTCCTGGTGTGTGGTGATAAGCGCAGATTTTAGACTCATCATAACCTATAGGTCGAGGTTTAGACAGGTCATAAGGTCTAAGTGGGGGTAGGGAAATGGTCGCATTCTCCACCAACATAGCAAGGATTTTGGCGTAAGATCCTTTGAGTGGGTCAAAATCAGAGGAGGATGAGGGTATTGGTTGTGCGGGTTTTGGTAATGTTTGGGCGTGGTTGGTTCGTACGGGTGGTGGTTTAGCCGAGGGGTGTTGACACGTGGTTTCTTTGGCACAGAAGCTATATTCAGCTGGTTAGATGATGAGGCTACAGATGACGTGGTAGCGGGAAACAACCACGGAGAAAGGGGAGTGACAGAAAATAAATCCTTTGATGGTGGAGTTCGTTTAGGGTTGATGGGTGGACAGGATACGTGGGGTGACAATGTTGATATACCCTTTGATCTCTGTATAGGTGCAGAAGGCGTAGGTCGTTTTGAAGAAAACGCAGGAGGTATGATATATTGATGCAAGGTGGAGGGATGAGGTCCCAATATGGAAGGTAGGTGTGACGATGATGGTTTTGATTGTGATAGAGGCACAGATTGAGTTTATCTCCTAGGTGGCGGGGTGGCTTTATTTTTGGATAAATCGAGTCGCTTAGGCGGGTGCGTTAGACTGAGCATTGGTGAGGTCCCAAGTGTAGGGGAAGATTTGGTTAGGTTAATAGAGGTGGATGGGCTACTTGGTATAGATACGGGGGGTGAGAATGAGGACATAGGCATTTTGAGTTTCTGTAAACACTTAGGGTATATGGTAGAGGTGTCCAGATCGGTCATCTGTATTTGAGTAGAATAGGGGGTACTCAAACGTTCCCATAGGATTCGTCTATCTTCTGGATAATGACAGCTTTCAGGTGTGAATTGGAATTTTTGTACGGAAGAAAGGTGGGTTGTGATTCCAGTCCACTGTGGGTGTGATACAGGGGGTAGATGAGGTACTGTATCAATAGATATTAAGAGGTCGACCGGTTGTTGAAAAGATTTAGGCGATGAAGGACTAATAGGCAGGAGGGCATGTTTGAGAGGGTCTGTTATGGTTAAAGAATTTGGTGATGTTGGTGTAAGAGATTTCTCGTCTAAGGATGTCAAAATGAGTGGCGAGCCTTCCTCTTGTGCAGCAAGAGCGGTAGAAGGGGACGTTTGGGAAATAGATAAATTAGATAACATCCATTCACAGTCTTGTAAGGATGTGGTGTAAGTAGACTCATCGATGAGAAGAGAAGTCTGGGCAGTTAACTCTTTTATGGGTAAAGGAATGATTTCACTTTGGCTTGATGGTGGTGAAGGAGGTTCAGACCCTGTGTTAGTGGAGAGGCTTGATTCAAAATTTTCTCGATAGAGGCTTTTGGCTGGGAGTCGAAGACTGCATGGATCTCATGAACACTCTCCTCGGCTAAGATATCCTGGTTTACGTTACTGTTGGACGAGTGATTTGGGAAGGGTTTGTTGAAGATTTTCAAATTTCGGTTGGCAAGGGCATTAGGATTATCGAGGGTTATATCCCATGCGTCAACCATTTCCTGCACTATGTTTTTCAACATCTTGCAGTTTTCATGACTATGTCCTTTTACGCGGTGAAAGTTACAGAAGTCATTTTCTTTGTACCAGGAAGGTATAGCGCGGGTGGAGTCAAACCCGGAGTGAGGTTTAACAGGAGGCAAGGTGATAGCTCCGGCTTTGAGCAATTTTTCCAAGATGACACCATAAGTTTATCCTAAGGGAGTGTAATTGATGGGCTCTGCTTTGTACTTATAGGTGGTTTTTGGTGGAGTATTAGACGGTGCTTGAGATTTGACCATCACCGCGTGAACAGATCCTTTTGATTTAGAAGAAGTGGATGTGTGAGGAGTGGTGGTGTTTGGTTTATTGGTAGAGTCTGGAGTTCAGAAATTGGGGTTTTTGTTGCGCAACCGCAATTTCTCTTCTTCTAAGGCTCGAATTTGTAGTTTCCGAGCCATGGTAAAGGCCTCATCAAATGTGTGGAAAGTTTGAATTTGAAGAGTAGGAGAAATGTGCTTAGCACATGCCCGCGTAAAAATTTCGATAAGTTCAGCCTGAGGCAAGGCATATGTAAGTTGGTTGATAAGGCCCCGCCATCGTCCAACGAAATCTGCGATAAATTCATCTTCGAATTGTCGGATGGCATAAAGGTCGGTGATAGATACTTTCTTGGCAATGTTAATGGAGAAATGATCCAAGAAAGATTGGGCTAGTTGGTTAAAAGAGAAGATTGAGTGCTGGGTTAAAGCACTGTACCACTCCAAGGCGGGTCCTGATAAGGACATGGGAAAGGTGCGGAGTAACAAGGCATCATCATGAGCAATCAAATAACAAGCATGTCTAAATGATCGCAAGTGTTGTTGAGGGTCCTCTTTACTGTTAAAACGGGTAAATTTTGGTAATTCCCATTGAGGAGGATATGAATGAAGGGGGACAAAAGGGTGAATAGGCTCCCGAAAAACTTGCTCGTATGTCAAGGCACTACGACCTCCTGAAATAGAAGCCTCCAGATTATGCATTTTGTCCATCATTTGTTTGATGAAATCCGTGGTTGGATGAGATGATGGTGCGGTTGTGGTAAACGGAGGCAAATTGGGCCAAGGGCCTCCGCTGGAAAATGGTGGGGTTAAGTGTTGATAAGGTATGGGGGATGAATATGTTGAGGCGACCGAATAGGGATGTCCTATATAAGATGTTGAGGTCACTGGATACGTGTATGGGAATGAAAAGGTAGGCGGAGCTTGAGAAGGAAAGCTAGTGTGGATAGGTGGCAGAGAGCAAGTCATGAACGGAGCAGTCCACAAGAGAGATGAGGTAGGGGCAGTCGGCGGTAATGATATGTGGGGTCCAAGATTAACCAACGGAAAGCCAATCTGAGTCGTATGAACCTCTGAAGCCGTCGGATTGGGAGACGGGGCTAAAGATGCAGGAAGCAAGGCGGTGTTATCAGGCGGAGTGGGAGCTAAATGAGCAGCTATACTAATAGGCATACCAACAAGGAGCTGACCATCAGGCGTACGGTCAGGGGTATGAGACAAATAGTATTGTACAGCGCTAGAATTAGCATCCAGAAACTTGGCAAAGTCCTTATCTCCCATAGGAATTTTAGGAACCTCGCTGGTATCCGTAGGATTCCCCACAGAATGTGAAGGGGGTGATTCAGGAAAAGAAACAGAGCAAGCATGTGAAACCATGGCGGCGGCTTGCTTTCGAGTGATAACAACCATGGACAGGAGTTCACAGTAGGGTTTCAATCTGTCAAGAACAGAAACAAACTCAGACTGGTAAAATTGGTAGGTTGCTGGTTTGTCAGGAATTGGGAAAGACAGTAATCGATATCGGTCTAGTAACCGATGTTGGTTATACTATAGCCGACGTCGGTCAGGTAACTGATGTCGGTGTAAGAAGTCTGGGCTAACAAGATATAAAAGGCTGCTAATTTGATTTTTAACAACGTTTAGTATACTTTTCCAATTATTGATCACAGAAGACAGAGTATGAGAAAGAAAACAGAACTAAAAACAAGCAAGATGCACACGCAAATCCAGAGACTAACCCTAGGGTTAATTTTAATTATCGTGGGCTTATGCCTTTAGACGTAGAATGATGTCAGAATCCTAAACAAAAGACTTAGGGGAAATGTCAAGTTTGTTTTGGCTTATAAGGTTACCTCAATCGGGCGGAGGAATACCGCGGAAAAGGGGGGATGTTTGAGCTATTGTGTTAATTGTGAAGTGATTCGGTATGTGTTGTGCAGTGAAAGTAAGATTAATTTCTTGTCAATACCGTGGATATCACCCCCACGTGTATGACCTATTACTTAATCTATGTTCGCTAGAATTGAAAACAGCAAGCAGTAATGCAATGCATGTGTTTTAAACCCAAATCGAAAATGATATTTGATGAAGCAAAAGAGATGACTTTCACTAATGCGAGATGTAAAAGCAAAGCAAGTTCTTTTATCAAAATAATACAAAACCTTGTGAATATCTTTTAGAAGAAGAAAACAGCAAGTATACTCCCTATATGAAAGCAAGCAAGAAAGAAAGAAACCCAAAATGGGTCCCACCGGGCATGCCAAAATGTTTCGCTCGGAATGTTTCGGCTTCTGGGAATAGAGTTGCTTCTATCCTTTCATTCCTTTTAGAAACAGATAAGGTTAGGGGCTAGGAGGAATACCTGTTGAACATCGAGATGGTGTGCGCGTACCGTAGAGAAAGATCAGGTTGACTGCGAAGAACTCCTTTTTGTCTTGGAAGGACTACCTGCAAATAAGAACACAAGACCACAAGATTTTGATTAGACAATAAATGAGGGAACTGCCTTGGGCCCAAGAAATATAAAACTTCCTTTCGAAGGTGGTCAGTTCCCCTGCTAATATGAATTAACACAAAAGACTGTAAAATATCAATTAAACTACTTCGTTGAGATGGGTAGGGGAAAGGCTGATTTCTGGTTTTGAGTCACAATAACCGATACCGGTTGCTGATAACCGATATCGGTATGGTCTAGGATCTGTAGGTTGGTTGTTTTGTGGGGTGGTCGTGTTGTAGGGGTAACAGTGTTGTTGGTAAGGCTAGTATATGAGTGATATTAGGTAATGAGATGGTGAGAGGTAAATGAATGATAGTTAGATGCAATATGACACGTTGGGTAGTGGATCTAGGAATGGATTTATGGGGACTGTGATTCCAAAAGTCTAAGAAACGTTATTAAAGAGGACATGCAAGGTGTAACTTACTGTTTATTGACGAAGATACAGGTCCAGGAACTCCGATGACAAAGGCAGAACTCAAGTGGGATGGCTTGACACACAGAAGATGAGAGATCTCCCTCCCGATGATCAGCTGAGTATCAACAGGCTTCTGGCTATTCCGTTGTAATCTTGGGCTTGATCTCCTTTTGCTGCAACTCTCCTTGTCTCTTCACTAGTCTCTGCTCGGCCAAGTGAAGATCCGAATGCTCTTGATCGCTCCCAATGATCTCTGTTGATTCAAAAATCCTTCGACCTTTGTTTCTAGTTAGGGGAGCCCATTTTACAGGGAACCGATGGCGGTTACGTAACCGACGGCGGTCGAGTAGGAACCAGCATCGGTAAGGAAAAAGTAGGCTATTTTTAGTAAAATAGCCCACCTTCCCTGCTTTTCTCCTGAGGGATTAGTTGTGGGCTTGGTCAAGTGACTAGAATGTCGGTTTTGGGTGCGAAAAAGGGTCCTTAATCATGGGTGTAGGTGTAGACCAAGTTATAGGTCTTAATTAGGTTAGTTTAGGGTTAGGACTAGGTCACGATGAGGTGGAAAAATGAGGTGGCAGGTGAGGTGATGTGGATTTATCAATTACGAGGTAATTAACAAATAATTGTGTAAGGTTTAGGTGATGAGGTTAGGATACGAAATGAGATGCGGGTCACAAAGGGGTCGTAAGACACAAATTTGGTGTCTACAACACAAACAAATATGCGCCTTTGGCTCACGGAAAAGGATGTCGACACAAATGTATATGCGCCTTTGGCTCATGGAAAAGGATGTTGACATAGAAATGCATGCGCCCATGGCGCACCGTTTGGAGGCGCAACATTCTAGAGTGCTGGCAGGAAGCAGACCCTGGCGCAGATATTCAGATGGCCATAACTTTTGACTGGGAGCTCAGATTCATGCAAGGTTGGACTTTTCGGAAATCTCTCGGCGTCCTCTACCCAACTACAATTGGATATCTTTAAGTTTGGGTGGGAACAAGTTCTTAAAATTCAAAAATATAGTTCGCTATATTTTGAGGTTGTTGGGGATCTCACCTACTGCCATGATATGATTTAAATGCAGTCTGGAGGTGGTTGGGGCAGATTTCGAATTCCTCTCTTCTCCCTCTCTTTTTTTTTCTTATAAATTGTAAGGAGGGGCTCCTTTCTAAGTGGTTCATCTTTTCTGCTCTGCCCTCCCTTCTTTCTCCTCCAGGGTTGAAAATGGAGCTTGAACCTCCTCCCTACTTTGTAATGGCATTTTTTTTGCCTTTTACTATGAAATGATGTTCTGTGAAAACTTCTGAAACGACAAAAAACGTGTTTTGTGATGCATCTGTCCATCCTTGCTCATTTTTTCACTTGTTTCCCTCTTGCCTCTCTTCATTGCAGGTATTTGTGCATGTTTGAATGTTCATTACAGGTTTGGAGCTATGTTCACGGAGTTTTGCGAAATTTTCTGTGTGAAATCTATCCTTGGGCCTATGATGCATCAAGGTCCATTGGTTGGGGCCATATGCTATCAATCATCTACTTGAGTCCCATGGTAGTTTTGATAGATGTTGAAACATTCTCCTGGCTCATGGCGTATCACCGTTACTTTAGTGTAGGCTTTTGTTGTTTTTTTCCCTTCTCTAAATAAGTCTCTCTCTGTCATCCTTGGCATAAGGTTAGTATTGCTAGGATTAGATTAGCTTTACCTGCACTGGAATAGCTTAATGGCAGGTAGTTTAGGAGCAGTTGAACCATGCCTTCTCTGGAGATTCCTAGCTCTCAGTTTGTGTAATAAGTCCCACTTGCTTGGATGAGAGGTTTCTACATGTTGTGCAATCACACTGTTGATGCGCTGAGTGATCAACCTAGAAGCCTGATCTGCATCCAGTGGGTGCTGTGATTGTTGGTGACTCAACAGGTATATGCTGCGAAGATGTCATGCTATGTGGATGTTGAGAAAGAAGGTTGCTAAGGGTAGCTGATATAAGATTGCTTCTCAAGATAAGAAAGGATGAAGATGGATGACAGGGAACGTATAACACGAGGTAAGCAGTGGCCATGGTAATTACCAAGAGATCATGAAGTGATGAGGTACTCAGGAGTGCTAGGGTGCATGCTGAAGAGAAGTCTGTGAAAAAGGGTAAAGAGGACGCGCTAAAAGGTTATAGCTTTTGGCGCGAAGATATACCACACAGAAATGATAAAAATAGGTGATAAATGAGGAGAATTTGATAGGTGGAGTAGAAATTAATGCAACGAAAATTAGAAATATATATATGGACGGGATGCGATTTAATTTTTACCCTTGTGACTATGAGAATTCGACAAAGAGCCTATACGCAAAGAGCATAAAGCTAACCGATTCAAGGTACGAAGCAAGCGAACCAGGTGTGGAGAAGAGGTTTGTTTATTAGAAGGGCTTAAATACCCTAGGAAAAGGGTTTGACGAAGCAGAGTAACAAAACAGAGCTAGGGTGTGCAAAGTTCGTGATTACAAATTAGGGCACAGGTTGGATCAGGTTAGGTTTCGAAGCAAACCACTGAAAAAATTACAACATACAAATCTAGACAACAAAACCCTGAAAGAAGAATGGCACCAAAGAAGAAAGCAACATTGGTAAAGGAAAAGAAGAAGGTGGTGGTGGAAGAAGAGGAGGAGATGGCCCTGGAGAGCAATTTCTCCAAAATGCAGTACCCTGAGGAAGTTATTGTGGGGCAGGAATGGAATACCCACATAAGACAGAGTAAGATAAGTGAATACAATTACTCGAACCAATGAAAACCAGAAGAAGTTAGATGACCTTCTCACTTCTCGAATGAACAGGTGCACTGAGGATGGCATGTTGATATATGATGATGCCAGGGAAAAGCTACTAAAAGGAAATGGTGTCTACCAGCTTTATGAGCTTCCATGCTTTGGAAAGTATACACCCTTGTATAGATGGCTGATGAGCCGAGTCCATGAAGACTTCTTCTACTTTGCAGGACGGAGGGTAAGATTGACACCCATCCTTATTGCCACAGTTACTGGATTACGGGCATTGGGTGAAGATATTAAGACCGAATTAGCTGACAAAAGTGCCATCTTGGAGACACAGAAGGTGCTAGGCTATCAAAAAGGACCGCGTGGGATGGACATTGACAAATTGAAAAATTGTCCAGTAGTACAGGCAGCAACACATCTAACCAAAAAATTAAATGACCAAGAATGTTGGTCACAAGTTAACTCTATGTGGCTATATGTGGCAAAGCGCATGCTCAGAAGGAGCCACTCATAACATTGTCAGCTTCATTTAGTAGAGTGGATAGTAGAGGAAGCACGTGCGAAGGGAATAAGATAAGTTTTGGCTACGTCCTACTAAGTTTGGTCTTCATGGAGATTGGGGTACCAAATGGCCCAAAAGAGAATATATGGGAATACCCCATAAATAACAAGTCTCTAGCTGAGCGATTCAAGTAAGTATCTCTACAAAGGGATCAATGACAGAAGAGGTGAAGGAGCGACGCAGAGATGTGGTATGATAGGCTCTATGCATGGTGTTTGGAGAAGAATGGCGTATACCCAAGGAATTGACTTTAGTCCTGAGGGAAGCATGTACAATTTGCAATCTACCAGCACTTCTATATTACACGCTTTCCAAGGATAGATGGGTCATGGATCCCCTAGTGCAAACTACCATACACATTTCCCACGCAATACTTCCAAGTTGTAGTTCATTGGTTCACCAACACACGGAGGTTGGTGTTTAATGCAGAGAAGGTGGACTATGAATATCACACCTTATGAGAAAGACATATGGATATCCAGGGAGGAATGCATACAACAAGAATAACATCTCAGAAGATCTTGAGCATTAAGCTAGAGACATAGTGGCCATTGCGGATATCAGGGCCGCACTAATATACCTCCAACTGAAGCCTAAAATGGAGAATAACAAGTACGTGGAGAACAAATTCAAGCTTCCAAGGCCACCGAAGGGAAAACATACTATGGAGAACATTTCTGGAACCTAGGCCCTTTGCGCCCAAACAAGATGATGAGGAAGAGGATGAAGAACACGAAGATAGTGGTGGCTTGGTGTGAAGGAGGAAGCAACCATCTAGCCAGGAGGGGGAGTGAACGTGATAACTCCCTAGGGAGAAGGAGTTACGGGGGAGGAGCATGGTGCACACAAATATTTAAGAAAGGTGTTTAAGCGCACATGGGTGTAAGGAGAAACCCCGCATGTGAAGGAGCCAGAGGAGAAGAAACAAAGAAAACTCACGCCGAGTGAGCGAGGCAGATAGAGGAATCTGAGGAGAAGGCGCCTTCCTCTCCAACTAAAGAAGAGCCTCAACATGAGGAGGAGAAGATGGAAGGAGAAGAAGGGGGTCAATTAGAGGCTACACAAGATAAGGGTGGGGATACATCTAGTATTCCTAACCTTGATGCATCCATTCCAAGAGGGCTCAAATCCTGTCGAACAGGGGAGGACACCAAGGCACATACCATGGGGTATGCAGAAGACCCAAAGCTGATTATTCACGCTCAGTTCCAGAGCACCATTGAGCAGAAGGATTTATTTGGATGGGCACTCATGGATGAGGACAAGGTGAATTCTGTGCACAAGGAAGCAACTTTCATGGTCTATGCACATGCATATGGACGAGCCTGAATTTGACATCGGTTAAGAATCGTGCGTGTCAAGGCGGTTGAAGAAGGCACCTGAAACATGCCACATGACAATCAAACCAACGATGATGTTAGATGAGTAGGTGAGCAATGCTCTGGTCAAAGTATCCTCTAAAGTAGCAAGAAGAAACATAGATAAATTTGCTACCATCAAGGCGCTGACAGAGAAATTTAAAGCCAGGGATGTGGAGATAGCGCACCTTATATAGGAAAAGGATTTGATTAAGAGGAAATACGACACTTTTGTTAGTATGGTAAAGGAAATTGGGGATGATGTCCTCAAAGGTATGCCCGCATTTGGAATCCCAAGTGCCAAAAGAATTTCCTTCTACAATGCATTATGTGAAAGACAATAATAACATTAGTGTTGGAAGATGAAAAGGCATGTGTATCCTCATAGTCCAAGGACTCCGGGGAAAAGACAGAAAAGGCGTAGGCTGCAGTAGCCAAGAAGATTGCTACTTATGAAGGCCTATTGCAAGCCACCCATGATGAGCTCAAGAAAGCTAATCATGTGCTAACAATATGCACAACCCTAAATGTGTTGATCGCAATGAAAAACCTTGGAGGAAGAAAATGAAGTACACAAGGCAATGAAGGATGCTTCCCTAGGCCGCGTTGAATGCTTAGTCCTAGTAAATAAAAAGCGTGCAAGGCACTAGCTGCAGCACAGGCACCGCATAAGGAGAGGTTGGAGGAGCTAGGAAAGCTCATTGCTTAGAAGATGGATGTAATGGAAGGGGTGCAAACCTCTATGTCAAGTGTAATGCTTGTGATACAAAATGAGCGAGGGAAACTCACCATAGAAGAGTTGTAGTCCATCATTGCAGACATGCCTGAGACATAGCAAGAGTGGTGCTAACGGTGTGGGTGAACCTGGAAGTAGATATCAAAGAAGAATATCCATAGTTGTTGCTTCAGGATGAGACAGAGGGGCCTGAGGCTTGAACAGTTTTTTGTTAGCTATGTATACCTTATTCAAAATTCCTAATTCAAAATTCTTTATTCAACATTCTTTATTCTTTATTTATCCATTCTTTGTATAAGTTTTGAGACATCGTCCATTGTCAGGGCAACAATGAGATTAGTGTGGGGTAATGTTGATAAGAGAAAACACTTAGTTGAACTTGCACATCAGAGTCCGCGTGGAAGAACAACATAGGAGAAAAAGTGTGAAGGTATAGGAAGGCGTCACGCGTGGAGGTGTAGAGTCAGACTTTCAATGACTTAGCCGATTTTGGAGATCGGGTCTATTTTTAGAGATTGGCATGCTGAGCACACAAAGCGATACTGAGATTTGCGTGCACCACTCTTCGTGGAGATTCTTTGAAGGAGCATGATCAACTCACTCTTTCATAGGCATAAGCTAAGAATAGATCCACCACTGTCATTTAACTATCAGCAATCTACAGATAGCATACTTGCATGTATGGCTATAGTTGTAAAAAGGCGCGTGGTTGTTATTAGCATGCGACCTATTTCTGGTAGAGTTAAGTGGTGAAGGGCTAGTTCCCCACCCTATATATACATATGTAATGAATTACTTAGGACAGAGAGACATAGATAGAGAGACGAATGGAATCACATGCTTTACAGGAATGAGAGAAACATGGGTACATGCGACTGGATAATTATAACATATCCATGCACGCATGCCTGGTATTGTATGAAGCTTTTGTACTGTTGGTATGAATGAATAAGATAAAGAAAATCAGCCGAACAAAGTGTTTGATGTGGTTTCATCAATGCATATTATTATTTTCATAATGATTTACCTTTAAGCGCTTATAGAACTGGTTGGAGTATAAATGTTGAATAGATAGATTAGTTTCAAAAATATATGTTTACTACTTTATCATGCCACCATTCTACTACAACAACCTATTAAGAGGAACCCAGATACCTTTGCACGCTTCGGGTGAGCACTCAGCCTAGGCTGAGTGATGTGCCAGTGCGACTAGGTGTTAACTAACAATTCTAGGTTGCATCAAGGCTCATGAATCTAGTGTTCGAAAACCCTATCAATGGGGAAACCCTACACTACCATCTTAGATCCCTCTCATTCCTCCTCCCCAACCTACAACATCTCAACTTGTTTTCCATGTTCCTAGATTTTCGACATCTAGTCTCATTGAGGTTTCCACTTCCCAATATTCTTCCCTTCGATCTCACCTTCATTTCTTTTCCATCATTTGTCACATTCTTCCCTCTCCCTCATAATCCTCTATGTCTAACAATGCAAGTAATCAATAGCCCATTTCTTATGTTATCTCTTCAGCCAGTTTCATCATGTATGATGATTGTAGAACTGTGTTAGAATGGTATGATTCTGACTGAGAGGATGAAATTGTGAAAAATTTACAAGCAAGCTAACCTTATTAAAAAGTGAATCAATTAGACTGAAAGGGAGAACATCTGTAGGGGGAAGATTTGTTTGTACAGGAAAAAGAGAGAACTATCTAACCTGCAAACAATATCCTTTAAGAATATCTACAGGATGAGCCCATTCATGGGGTTGAGCTTCAAAATAATGGGCAGATCACAAGCATCATCTCGTGTCCAAAAAGATATTTGACTAATCTAGAGCCAAAATAAGATTCGTAACTAGTCACGCTAACTTTAGAGCACGAGGATGAGCTTCAATGCATCAAAGGTCAGCATTAACACCTCTGAGAACCAAATACATAACAATTAAAGCATGTTTTCTTTTTGTTTTTTGTTGATACTTTGGGAAATGTGGTGGAAAATTGTCTTCAAAACAATTTTTCAGTCTCATTAAAGGCCACGTTCATTGCCAAATTATTTATATGGCCACATTTTATAAAGAGGGGAAGTTATTTCTCCCTTCCTGTATCAAGCTTTGTTTTGTTTCTATTTCCTTTGGTTAGAGTATGCTAGTGTAGATTTTGTTTTAGTAAAACAAGTTCTTGCAGACACACTACATGTTCCCCTTAGACCATGTATGATTTTCATGTTTGTACATAGTTTTTATGGGATTTTTGTTGCTGTTGCATAGTCTATTTCATGGTGGAATCAGATATTTGGAGAAATTTCTAAGTTTCATTCAAAGATCAAAAAATCAATTGCAACCTAGTGGTCACTAAAATGATTTCAAGCTAGTGGTCGTTAGGCAGTTCAAGTTCGGTGCTAAGTTCACATAGATTTAGGAGATAAAAATTGAAAGGAAGAGATAAGTTTCTTCAAGGTTAGGCTTGAATCCATTCCTAATAGATGCTTCTGGTCTTCATCATCTAGCAGGAAGATTTCCCTTGGAAGTCACCAATTAGTTATCCCAAATTCACACCCCTTGAAAATTTGGATAAATTATCAAAAATGGACTTAGCCAAATTTTCGAACATTAGTGGTTGCTAAAAGGTTTCAACACTAGCGATCATTAGGATGTTCAAAGAATAGTGGTCACTAGGATAAAAAATGGAGGATGCAAATGAGCATAGAAGTTTCTAGGCTAGATTTTCCGACCTACAACTTCATTTTGGGATTATCCATTTTTGCACTTTCAAGTTATATTTTTGGGGTTACCGATCGCTAGGATGATGGAGGTTAGAAACTACTAGGATGATTGAAGGTTAGAAGCTAATAGGAATTTTCACTAACCTATTTTGAGGTTAGTGGCCACTAGGATGATTCACTTTCATGTTTTTGGAGCCTAGCAGCTGCTAGGTATTTTCAACCCGACCCTACTTCATTCAAATGGTCATAAATTTCACTCTAGAGTTCCAAATTAGACAAAATTTACATCGTTAGAAATATATCTTCAAGCCCTTCAACATGGAATATTAATAAAAATGTTTTGGTGTTGTTAATAAGGATAAAAAATGATCCCAGTGTATGCTAGGCACTTTTCATTTGACCATGTAGATTTCAAATGACCATATCTTCCTCAAAACAACTCTAGATCAGGTAAAATTAGTATCAGTGAAAAGGTCTTGAGGATATATTCATGATGTTTTTATTAGATCAAGGATTGGATGGGGTTAAAAGAGTGAAAATTGAGATAAGAGTTTCGTAAGATTCTATAACGATCCTACGGTGTTTAGATTTGCTAGTTCAACCACCAACATTTCATGAAGTATGTGTGCCATACTCTATGACCTGTTTATCTGATAGTGTGTGTCAAATGCAATGTCAAGTTCCCATACATTCCTGCAAGTATTAATGGTGATTAGTCCTTAGTGGTTGGAATTTTGAATCCAGCATTTTGGCATATCACTCTCCTTATAATTTCTCCTTCTCCTTCTCTATAAATATTGAACTCGCGCATTGTATAAATATCCCTCTTTGTTGTAACAACACCATTCAAAAATTGTGTCTGAATTTCCATGAGTTTCAAACCTTGGAATTGTTCTCAGACAATGATTTCTCACCTCCTACCATGAATGTAACTAAATTTGCATCCTTCAAACAATAATAATTGGGTTATGTGGCACTTTTATCTTCCCTTTTCTTATTTGTGTTATGTCTTGCCTCTCTGTTATGTTTTGGAATGTTGTGTATTCCCCTTACGTGTAAGTTCCATTTTCACGTGTTTTCAATGTGCGGGATGCCGAGTCTACATGGTTCTTATCTGTGGCACACCTTTCCACCCTCTCTGCCACATTTTCTCACTTTTCTTACCCTTGTGGAGAGCGATCGACCCTATTTTCAGTGATATCACCTCCCCTTAGCTTAGTATTTCCCGTATGCATCTCCTTCTCACCCCGGTCCCTTGGAATCGTAGAGTAGCGATAGATAGCTTCATTTATAGCATTAGGAGTAGTGTTAGCATTAGAAATAGGTAGAGGAAGCCAGCCTTCTTTGAAGTTCCATCTCAAATAGAAAGTCCTACAACTTGAGAGATGGTCCCATGTTAGCAAAAAGTATAGATCTGCATAGCCAAATATAAGGGTGCTAATTTTTTGACCTAACACCAATCATATATAGACTTGATCTTTGTACGGTCATTCCATACATCTTACTTGAAAAAATTTAACCAAAGTATTGCAAATATTCCTTTCAAATTAACCTTTAAATTCCTTGGCATGCTTCTTCTTAGCACACAATATCTTACACCTTTTCTATATTCTTGATATGGAAGGAAAATATATTATTCCAATAAACAATATCTAAAAAAAATATAAAAACTCACTTAGGTAGGAGGTAACTAATTCCATTTTTGAATAGTTTCAAAAATGTCATAGTTGGAGCATTTCTAATATCAAGAGCAATTATACAAATTTGTACAAGCGGCTTTGATGAGGTTTGAATGCAATATTATCATTTTGTTCAATCTAAAGAAGTATATGATAGAATATAACCATAAGATCTATCTTCAAGAAATAATTCATCCCATGCAACTTATCTAGAAGAACATATAGAATTTTCATATAAAATTTAGTTTTAATCATTTTTTTCCTCAAAGAATTATCAATATAATACTAAAATTGTATATTTTATTGTAATTAAATCATTAAATAGTATATGTAAAGATAAAATAGATCATATCTCAGTAAAAACATGTTTCCACTAAAATGATCTCTAGAAAGAGTGGGGAGGGGAACATTTGTTACCACTCCTTTCCACTTTTGAATAAGCTTGATTCACAAAGGAATTTCATTTGTCACTTTCCAGTTTGAGATATTTGGGTTGATTTTAGGTCAAGTATGATGTGGGAATCAACTTACTTGGGCCACTTGATCAAAGATGGACGAGTTCAATGTTGAAAATATCTAGGTTATTTCTCCATTATGTTCCTTGTGAGTGACTTGTCTTAGGTTTTGTTTTGGTTCATTTATCCCAATGGGATATAATTAATATATTCTAGGTAGTTATGTTAAGTAGATATATATAATTTTCTTATGGAACCACTTGCTATTAACAGGTGTCTATTTGGTAGTGGGTTGTGCTCAGATCTTCCACATGAAATGAGAACTATTACTTGTGATTGATCGTTGGGTCATGGATGGGCACTGTGTGGTGTTATTTTGTGATAGTTCGAACTACTTTAGTTGTCATATACTTCTTAGTATTCTTTTGTTCATGGCATTGCTCTTATTTTCTAATCAATGGGTGGACTATGGAGAAAAGGAATTCGCATTGTGATTCTTGTTTCTTTCATGGTATTTTCAATACTTCGATCTTGTTTTTCAATCATCATATGAATATGGAGTTTTTTTATTTGACATCTTGTTGGTCGATGTATGTTATGTCTAATGGAGGTGTTTTCCTTAAATTTAGGGGTCATACTCTCTTTCTTTCTTATTTCATGTTATCCCTTTATCATAGTAAAAGTGGTGGTGAATCGGTATCCTTTATATTATCCTATCTTATTATTAATGTATTGTGGTTATGGGTAAGCGATTGGAGCCTCATCATTGATTGGTCGGTTAGTTGATTATTTTCTCATGGTGGGTGTGGATTAGAGGACCTTGTCTTAGTTAGTACAATGATCTCACTCATCAAGATATTTGTAAAAATCATGTTATTAAATTTTTATAATCCTAGCATATCGTTTCATGTGTTGATACTTTAGAGCTCAGTGGAGCTCGTTTCAAGTGAAGACTCAAGGAAGGCTCAAGATGTGCAAGGATATTTATCCAACATGAATGATTCATGTTGTCAAACCATGACGGTTAAAAAAAAAATTATGGAGAGAAACATTTATATGTTAATAATGTATATTAGTGGTTAACCTACTGATAGGACCATTATATTCTAGGTTCCTTTCACTTCTCGAGGTCACTCTTGTAAATTTTTTTATGTTGGAATGCATGTGTAGCATATTGTTGTCTCGATCAACTATGTTAACTCATCTTATAAATTGGTCTTATCACTATTTAGTAGGTTTCATGTTGTATTTTTATCTATCTTTCTTAGCTCCTCTATGGCCTTGTTGGTTGTAAGACTCTTTGAGGCACATGTTTATAAATTCACTTGTCTATTTTTCTCATCTCTATTTGGTCTTATAAGGTTTTGTAGACTAATTTTTTAGTTTTTGTGAAAGTTCATTTCATCTGATTGATCCTTGTATGTTATATTATTTATCCTTTAAAGTTAAAAAAATAACATCAAGCATAAAAATCTTAAATCATGTACAAATAATTACAAAAAGTGTAATAGCATATGTTAAATAACTAAAAAATTACAAATTAGGATAATATAGGATTGTACACCAATTTCCTCCTTAAATAAAATTCTAATGACCCAAAAATATGCAAGAGAGTTTTGCACATGGATTTATTGAGCTATCGTAAAATTATGGGGGTTTGAAATGAGAAGAAAGAAAAAGTTTGTTGTCTTAGAAAAATTCTCTAGGATAAAGGTGTCCTATATGAATCCATATTTTCTGTATGAATATTATCTAGATCCTAACTTTTTCACAATCTTCATATGTATTTTAAGACAATTATCTCGTATCTAATTATCTTTGATCTCACTCCTGTAGATAATTTAGGGATTCTTCCATATCAATACCCTAGCTCCTCATTTTCTTAAGAACATGAAAACAATTTTTTTCCAAAATGGTCAAACTTCTCAATCCTCATTGAATTGAGAAATTCTAGCAATGCAATCCTCTTGAAAGAAGACTTAAATTGATGTAATTCTCTCTCCTAGTAGGTTTTAAACATATTATGATAGTCAATATAATGATTCATGTCATTATTCCCTAAAACAAAAAAGTAAAAGTGGTAATGCATGTTTTGTACATGCATATTATTATTAACAAATGGTAATTAGAGGTTTCCTTTAGTGAAAAATACATATTGGATGCTTAAGAAGTTTATTGATCTTGAAAATAGTCACCCCTTCACAATGTTTTTTAGTTATGTGTTTATATAGTGATTAGCCCTAAAATTTGGATCCATTTTACATGTAATTGACTCAAATTTCATATTGAGTGACCTAAAATATATACATGAATTTCCATATTATCTCGAAAGGTTTCAAAAAAATCATAAGATACCAAATTTAGTCGTATAAGGAAAATTTGTTGGTATGAATTTGGCAAAAGAAGGATGACTATGTATTGAACTTAGAGAAATGAGACCAAATTAAAATCACAAGGCAGGAATGCCAATAATTTATTTTGAAAATATATAGATGATGAATTGAGAAAGGATTCTGTCATTTTTAGGTATCTACAATTTTCTCCACTTTAAAATTGATTTAAAAAATAAATCTTAATCAAAGGAGTGGACTAAATTTGATATATCAGAAACATGAAATATATCAACATACAATGATAAGAAAGTATAACCAACAAGAACATAAGAGTCACTTAGTTGATATATAACTGTGTGGACTGGCTATGGGCTAGAAATATGGTGGAACAAGCTCAGTCTGGACTATATGTGCTTCATTTAAAAAAATAAATTAAAATTTATGCCAGATAGAGTTACCCAGAAGGGGAAAAAATATCTTTGATGTTTGTTTCTGAACTACGAAAACTAGTTTCCTAGTGAAGGGTGTAGATTTATTTCTTTCAATGACTATAAATTTCACCTTCACTTCTATTTGTGCTACATCCACTTTGTTATAGGGTTCTCTTATTACACCTGTAAATGTAAAAAAAACCCTATCTTCCTACACAACACTCAAGAACACATTAGTAGAATAAAATATGTATTTTCTTGATTGATACTGACCACAACAATCACCCTATTGTGATTATCACCGAGAACTACACTAAATTTTAGAATTAATTTAATTCTAGTGTGTGTGTGAGATAGAAATTGTATCTCTTTAAATTTGGTTACCCTTGTGCAATTTGCACCAAAATAACGGGCGATAACTACAATTCCCCCAAGATGATGTGTGCATGGGAGGTTTATTAGCTAGGCAATATCCTAGCATGTTCATTCATATTGAGGTAATTAAAGTTGATAAAATCAAAGTCAATATAATGGTAGACATGAGTGGGTGAAAGTATTTAATTTATTAATATTTTTAATTTGGTATTGGAAGTAGTTTAGAGATGTGGGTAAAAGGATAGGGTTGTTTAATTTTAATATAAAACTAAATCATGGTACTCATCTAAAGTATGATAACTTCATCCAAAATTATAAATAATTGGTCTCTCATGTTGATGGTTTTTTCCATTGTATTCATTATTTTGCTAATGCCATATCACTCATATTTTGTGATTTTATCCTAAGATATATGTGCTAGATAACTTGTATACATATTTTTCCTGTAATTTAATATCTAATGTTTCATTTTTGTATGTTTTTTTCCATTGGAAATTGAAAATGGATATTCTCTCTCATAAGTTTCATGATGGGAGATATATGTAGATAATGATCACCTTGATCCTTGATGCAACTAACTAGGATGTGATTGATAGACCTAAATTAGGGACAATGAACTATTTAGGCCAAACATCCCATTACATAAAATTATTAATTGTTTTATGTGTGTGGTGTGATGAAAATACTTGTACATTTTGGTTACCTATTGGATAAGTATAAAAAAACATCAGACAGTTTATGGAAGATCTTATCACTACCTATTTTTTGTTTCCATGTGATATTATGCAATGATATACATTATAAGGAAGTTTATAATTATTTTATTGGTGTGGAGAGAAAAATATATTGTATATGTCAATAATATTCATCATTACATAGTGATATAGTTTGGTATCGTACTCCAGATTTGTGAACATTTTTAGACGTACCTTTGGGATATTTTGTAGATGTGGGTACAAGTAGGGTGGAAATATCATCCCATTAATTCAAGAGGTTGGGGAGGGTGAGATATTATTTTCTAAGGGTCACATTATGTTTGTTCCACATTTACAAGGAATTATATTGTTTCTATATAGAGGACTATGTGATGTGGATTTATTGAGTACTCATACAAGAAAAAAATACTTGATTAGTGTGCATATAAAAGGTGTATGCTTTAATGATATACATGTAAATAGAAATGAGAATCCCTTGAGTGAAGAGAATCAATTTGAATTTTCTTACTAGGATTAAGCTATAAGTGGATATGATTGTACAATTCCTTAATGAGTATAATATGAGAACCTAATTGAACCCAATACTAAAGCACACTGATTATTTAAAAATAATCCTTTTGTGGAAGTGAACAAGTAAGAGAGTTTGAATATTTTATTTGACACAAAGGTGATATTAATGTGCTGGAAAAGAGGTTTAAATAAATATACCATTGACGATGATATTGAGAAAAATTAATGGGAATATTTCCAAGAACTTAAACGTATTAAGATAAGAGTCTACTGAGTTGATGATTGCAAGTATTGGAAAACAATAATTAAAGATTTTTTTTCAAATTCCATTGGTGTGAAAAAAATAGCTTAGTAGTAAATCAGGAAAATTTCACATAAGGGGGTGTATCTCAAGGAAACACTAATCTAATGGGATTTTGAGGGAGAATAACTTCAACTTAAAAAAGCTACCAGTTTCCCATAATGTGCAAAATATGCTAGGATGGATGTACCTTTTTTATTTATAAATGTGAAACATGTGTCAGTAAAACATTTCCATGCATATGGTATATCAAATAACATTTATGGTTATTAAATTCAAATATTAAATAATTGAAAATTTGGGTGTGTTTTGATAAAAATTCATAACATGTATTTTGTTCTTCTTGTTTAATAGAACGTTATTTTGTCATGGATATTATTAAAATGTCTATATCTCTATGTAATGTCATTTTGCATGAAATCTAATTTTTTTTATGTTTAGTCCTTTGATTAAAATTAAAATTGGCCTTAAAACATTCTCATAAGTTTAAATTCTATAAATCACATAGCCAATAGTGCTATAGTATCACCCACATTGTGTTTCTTTATAATATTTTTTAGCAATAACAAAAGAGTTTGTAATTTTGGATTTTTGTATGCCTAGATGTACATGCCATAGACCAATTTATCAATTACAACCATGAATAAATAAAATCATAGTTCAGTAAAAATTTCGATGAAATTTTTGGTGATATTACCTAGGGAAAGGGCTTTAGCCCAAAAAAATTACAATAAAGCTTCTAGAAATAGCATAGCTCATCTCGGAGGTTAGAGGTATTACATATTAACATGTAGAGGTGGCAGAGTATGGAAATGAGAAATTTACCTTTTAGCCAACCTATTCCTACAAAAAATAACCAAGCTATATACAATTCGAGAGATACATAGAACTTAAAACACTTGGAACATTAAAGTAGGTTGTTATCCCTAGATAATTCACTGTTTTTACGACCAAGAGAAACCACATCAAAATCCACAAACTTATCCTAATTAGAATCACTGGAAGAGTCTCCACAAGGAAAATTGACAACAAATTTAGGGGCAAGCTCAACTCCAAAATTCTTTGCTATTCATTTCTACCTAGCAGTCAGTGCCTACAAGTATTTGAGGATAGCATGAGAGTGGAATGTATCTTCCTTATCCATCATATCTCCATCCTGTTCCAGCTCCGCATGGTCCATGTTCATTAGGATTTCCCCCAAAGAAGTCAACTTAATATTGACACCACTAGTACCTTGGGCATTATTCCATCCGTAATTGCTTAGGGTTAAGCATGAGACTAAACAAATGAGTCCAAAATTTCTCCTCCTTGATCTCGTATAATTATTTGGAAATTGACTAAGATCTGGAGAGCCAAATCCACACAGAATGGCTGCAAATCCTTCCTTCTATCCATCCTTCAAAAGAATCTTCCACTGATTTCCCATGAATTGAGGAACTTCAAGCAACCCGGTGAAACCTACGATTAGCTAGAGATGGCCTGATAGAGAGCCTCCTCAGATGACCAATTCTATCCATAGGATCTAAAAATATCTAGCTCAGAAGTTACCACTTTTCCACAAAGTTTTTATGTAAAAATCTTGAAGAACCCAGGTACGATATAGGAGGAATGGAGTAATTACCACAGGAGCCAAGAAAATATCATAATTTCACACCTTCTTCAACATTCAATCCACATGTGAGGGATAGTAGGCCCAAGAGGGGATCTCAAAGAACCATCACAGTGAGGATTAATTATTTAAGTCATTAATCAGGGCCCTTTGGAAATATATTGGGAATTTCTCTCACCATACCTTCAAATGATACACTTCCTTTGCAATCATTTCAACCCCATAATTTACTAGAAGATGAATGAGAATATTCCCAACTCATAGAATATGAGAGAAGTGAGTTTCATAATATCATTTTAACCAAAATAAGGATTCTTGAATAATCTAATTCGACTTCTAGGCCACAGCTAATTGGGATTTGACAGCCTCGATGATCACTTGAGAATCACCTTCTATCCAGATTTTGTTCCAGTGCTTTTTAGTAATTTATCTAAGCCTAAATAGTAGGGCGTAGCCTTCAGCTGCATTGCTGATTTCCTAACCATAGTCCAGGGCCATCATAAACACTAGTTGACCTTGCAAGTTTTGAATTGAATAACCACTGTCAGTAGAGCCATAATTACTTTTTGAGGCCCCGTCAAATTTTAATTTTACTTAACTATCACTAGGCGGTATCCATCTCACAAAATATTTTAATCCATTCCAGACCCCATTAAAAAGGTGGTGGTAGATAATTTCAAGGGAATGAGAGGCCATGTTCCACAAAAATATTTATATAGGGGAAGGATACAATAAGGTTAGAAAACAAAGCAGAAATAGATTCCAAGATGATAGATTTGAAGTGGCTCCAAAGTTGCAAGGATAAGAGAGCCATGTCATTGAAAATCCTTTGGTTTCTTTCCATTGAAAGGCCCTAGATAAACACAGTAGGAGCGAGGCTCTAGTTGAAATCCATGAGGTACATAAAGAGCTCCCATTAAGAGATAAGGTTAGTAATGATATTATGGTAGACCCAATGAAGATCCCATTTATTCCAAATTATCAACCAAACCTCTTGAGAATAAGGACAGTGAAGGATGAGGTGAATGACAGATTCTGAGGCTTTTGCATAAAGAGGGTATTAAGAGGGGCCAATAAAACCACGCTTCATTAGATTTTCATAGGCGAGTGGTTTTTCCAGGGCCACAAGCTAGAGAAACACATTGGCCTTAGGCAATCCTACCTTAACCAAAATATTATCTGCATGGAAACTATGAATGATGTGAGATGAGTTATCAGTTAGCCAGTGATATACTTACTTAATGGTGATTTTCCCAAAAGAGGATTCCTTCCAAACATATCGATCCCTCAAGATGGAATCAAAGATTGGATATATTTATAAAGAGTGAAATAAATCCAATTTTACATTATGCTAGCACCCGACAAGGGGATCCATAGATTTCCATAATAGTTTTCTGCCCTCATATTCCATTAGATAGTCTTTGATTAGAGGACCAAAACTAAGGATGGCAGATGGAATGACACCAACAAGGCTAAGAAAACTCAATAAGGGCACATCCTTCAACCAGATATCATCCCAAAGTTTAACCAAAAAACCATCCCCCACAACCCATTTTATAGAAGGGTGAAAGAGGGAGAGAAAGGATGTGAGAAAATCCCAAACACCAGAACCCTTAGGGATGAAACTTTGGGAAAATATATCAACAGGAGAAACCAAATCAAAGTATTTTTCCTAGAATACCATGCTTTAAAGATGATCACATTTCTGGTAAAGTTCTCACACTAATTTGTACTCGAGCACCAAATTAAATAAGAAGAAATTTCAAAACACCAAACTACCTTCCCTCTTTGGACAATGAATTTTGTCCCAAGAAAAACTTATTTAAATGCATTCTTTCCTACACCAAATAAATCTACGTTGAAAAAAGTTATGACATTTACTCTCAAGGAAATAATTTTGAAAAGAGACATGAAGTAAGTGGAGATTGCTTGGAGCAAGGTTTTCACCAAGAGAACACGACCCGCTAGAGAGAGCCACTTACCATTCCAGGAGGATAATTTCTTCTAAGCATTTTCAGCTACAATTTTCCAATGCTCTTTATCAGCCTTACCATTGACTAGGGACATTCTAAGGCATAAGTTAGGAAAATATCCAATTAGGAATTCAAGGATGGATGAAAACCTCTATTATAGTTGGGGAGGAACATTAAGAAAATAAAATTTTGATTTAATCTTAATAACCTTTTGAACAGAGGAAAATTCATAATCATCTAGAATTTCTTTGATATTTTTGACCTCAACAACTGAGGGATCACCTAGGAGGAGCACATCATACACAAAAGTAGATTAGATAGGGCCTTAATTTTGGAGCATATTTGGAGCCCCTTTTAATCCCCTAGATTAACATGTCTTTGAATGGTTTTTCCAAAGACCTCAGAAACTAGAATAAAGAGAAATTAAGATATGGGGTATCCCTTCCTAAGTCCTTACGAGGCATTAAATCGGCCACTTGGGATCCTATTGATTAAAACTGAAAAGGATGGAGAAGAAAAGAAATATTTAATTATAGAGATCCAATCCTCGGGGAATCCAAACCTGATGAGAGTGTTTTTTAGAAAGGTATAATTCACTCTATCAAAAGCTTTCATCATATCGAGATTTATGAGCATCCTTGGATTTTTATTGTGACTGAGAGAGTGAATGGCTTCATGAGCTACAACAAATCCATTTAAAATTTTTCTTCCTTTTAGAAAACCACTATGAATTTAGGAGATTAAGTTATCCAGTATCCCCTTCAGTCTATTAGCTAGAAATTAAGAGATAATTTTGTAGATGACATTACAGAGGGCGATAGGTTTGAAATCATCTAAATAGTCAGGATTGTGATTTTTTGGGACAAGAACAATGAAAGTGGAATTCCACCCCCAGATCACCGATTTACGATTTCGGAACTCTTCTATAGCTTCCGAGACATATTTCCTAATAACGTGCTAGAATATTTGGAAGAACCCTATTAAAAAACCATATGGGCTAGGATCCTTATAGGCTCCTAGTTTGAAAACCGTTGTCTTTACTTATTCTTTAGTGATTACCTTCATCAGGGAATCTCCCTCCACCTTGGAGGTCTATTTAGGAATTTTATGGAGGAAGTATTCTAGCACCACGGGGTTAAACTCACTCTCATTGTTTAGGAGGTTTTATAAGAGCTCCACACCTTCAGATTCGATTTCTTCTAGGTCTGAAATTAGTCTCCTGAGGGATGGGAAATTTTCTTGACTCTGTTTAAGTTCCTTCATATTTTGGTAGATATATGAAATAATTTGTTATTCATGTCTCCTGCTTTAAGGAAACTAAATCTATATTTTTGTTTCTAGAATGCCTCCTCCATTTTCAATCTTTTTTGTTTATCTATATGGAATTTCACAATTTCAAGTAAATAATCATAGGAACTTATCTGATAATGACTTTATAGATAGTTTGGAGGTTCTCAACCACTTCGACATTATTTTCGAACACATCCTCAAATGATTTTTTATTCCAAGCTCTGGCCATAGATTTGACATGTTGTATCTTTTTTAGAAGTCTAAAACACATACATCTAGAAATTATAACCTTTCAACATTCCAGAAGTCATTTATTAAAAGCACGATCCAGAAACCACATGAATTCCATCTTGAATGGAAATACCACCAATTTGATTTCCAGGTCTAAATGGAGGGAAATAGGGTAGTGATAAGATCTAGAGAAAAGATGAACCGAGGCTGAAAAACATGAAATTCTCTAGACTCCAGTTTGGATTAATCAAGAATCTATCTAGCAGTTCTGAAATGGCCTTTAAATTTGAATGTCGATTGGTCAATGTGAAAATTTCATTCTTGGGAACAACATCAATTAAATCCATATTACAATAAAATTTATTAAAATCAAATGAACTTACCAAAAGGGTCACTCTCCTGCCTCTTTTTTCACCTAGATTGAGAATGATGTTGAATTCTCCCACTACAATCTATATGAGATCAAACTGGCTTCTAAGGCTTCCAGAGAATTCCAATGTTTATTCTTATCAAGAATACATGTAGGCCCATACACATTGGAGACAAAAAAATATGCACCTTATAGAAGTTCAACAAAATCCATGTTGATTCCCTAAGATGATTTAGAAATCCACTGACCCCTGAATAGCTTCAGGGTCCATAGTGTTAGGATCCCACCCGAGCATCCATCTGAATAAACCACCTCCCAAATTTATAATGATTGATAATAATTTATGGAATACTCCATCTTGTTCAATTCCAATTTAGTTTCTTGAAGAATAAAGATTCAACGATTCACTTCTTCCCTAAGCCATTTAACCAAACAAAACTTTTCAAGGGAATTAAGACCCCTATCGTTCTAGGTTTGTATAATCATCATGGATTATATGAGGGGGAAGAGATATTTCTCGCATAGAAATCCTCTAAGCTTATTTTTTATCTAAGGTCCACATTTAGCTTGGCCTCTACTTTGGTAATGGAGCCATTTGTCCTATGCCCCTCATTTTTACTTAGCCCCGTGTTTGGTTGGCCTTTGGTAGAAATTCTACACAAGTTCTTATGATGGATGTGAGAATCATTTTATTTGACAATCAGGTACTTTGGGTTTTCCAACCCAGAGGTATGTAGGGATGGAGCCTCTGTATTTTCCAAATATCTATTCAGAGGGTTCTAAATAGACATTTTTCCCCCTTCCCTGAAGTCACTATGACAGCTTGGTCCAATTTACATGATTCCATAAATATATCCAAATATTCCATTATAGGGATGTCCTTTAAGATAAAAATATAATCCGCCTATCCATTACAAGTTATGTCTAAGTCAGTTGTGAGGCTTCGACACCCTTTCCATCTTTATATCATTCTTCATTAAATGACTAGAAAACTACTGACTGTGAAGCTTCTAAAAAATTTCTGTGTTTAGGTTGTTATTTATTAACCGACTACAAAGCTTCCACTTCCTTGTAACCCTTAGGGAATTCATTTTTGTTTGGCTGCTTGGAGCTGGAATTTAGTGGCTAGGGGGTAGAAACAGGGAAGGGTTTTTCCACCTATTTATTTTTGGGATTTTCTGGCTTGGGTGCCCTCTCCGAATTTCTCCGTATCTTAGGGTACATATTTTTTTATGCTTGTTTTCATTACATGAGTAGAAACGAAAGGGAATGTATTCATAGTATACTTGTTAGAGCTAGGTTCTGAATGGGGAGAAGACGTGAAGGGATTAATGAATGGGCCTTGATATTTTCACCAGAACACATATTCGAGCATAAGAAGAAAAAATATGCTTCCTGGTGTGTTCAGTAATTCTCATAGGAGAGCCTAATTCCAAGGAAATGTCTTGGAATGAGTCTATACCCCAAAATTCTAGTGGAAGCTTGTACAATCAGATCAAAATGGGGAATTTTCTTACTAGCTCCTCTGCCAGATTGAATAATGGAGTCTAAGGCCTCAAATGTAGACTGAAATTCATGTAGAACCAAGGACTCCTGAAGAATATTTTATCACGATCTCAACCTTTGCAAAGGTGGCTTGGAAATAGCCTTTGGAGAGTAGCCTAATAGTTAGGCATGGTATAAACCCCCAATGTTTTCCCATCAAAAAGAATATTTCTTCATGCAAAGGCTAGAATCCAATAAACTTCCATATTAGGGATTTTTTCTCCATTTTTTCATTGAAATCTCACAACAATTCTTCTCTAATTTCCACAATTTTGAGGTTTTTTTATACATAGAACGATAGTTCACTTGACTTCAATTCCCATTCACCATGATCTTCAGTTCCCCCTTTACCAATGTATTGGTTTCAAGGAGTCTCTAAACTTGTGTGATCTATGGCATGAGGTTTATCACCTGAGTGGAAGTGGCAAGAGTGATCCACTTGAAACAAAATGAGCCCATAAGAATGCTCTGAAGGGAGAGGGGACCTAACACACTGATCTTGGGGGAAATTAATTTATAGACGATTATGATTTCCATTTTATCCTAAAGGGATGTAATTTTCTGTAGTGAGGGGGAAATATTATTAAAATTTAAAAATAGGCGGGAAATTACCTCGATATTGTCTTTTGACTCGATGCAAGGGATCCAAACTAAATCCCTCCTTTGATTGGTAAAGTTTGTTATTGCACTGATCCAACAAGATTATGTCTCTACCTCCAACATTTACCTAAAACTCATTGTGCCACTTCCTATCCTGTGCTTCATAGCTTCTTAAACCCTCATCCTCTTTGTCATCCATTTTGAATATGCCACCCAATTCACATTTTGTGCTAGATTCGCATCTATCGAGCACCATTTCAAAATTTTGACACATTTAATATGTTAAAATAACCTCAATTTGATTTATCATAGATCAATTTTGTGTATCTACAAATATGTTTTTTTAAATCATATTTTTTTATTTTCTTAATCAATAAATAGTTAATTAAATGCATGATGTGGGTATAGACACTCAAAGTTGGAATTTCACTCTTTGACACCACTAGTTTTGAAAATATGAATCTTGATAAGATAAATATGACTTTCCCATTCCTAATTGGTATATTATGAGGTTACGTGGTAATCTTGTTTATACTTTTACACTGACATGTCATCCAATTACGAGAACACAATGCATAAAATCCTTACGAAAACATCAAACAATAGGTTCCAGACTTTGGATGGCATATTTTACTCCCTGGAAAAGACTATACATATTATTTAGGACTGTACATCTCGTACTGACCTAATTTTATTATTTTTTTCATGATATTTTTCAAGGTAAAAATTCAATGTTAAAACATGACAATTATACCCTAGTGAAAATGATTGTTCTTTGGAGCCCTCGTGACCACCTATATAGATAAGTCTACCCTCAATGTCATCCCTATCCATGATCCTTGAAAGTCATACTATATGTTTTGTGTACTTGTGTTTGTGTTGGAAATGTCAAAATATGGTCATTCAAATCATTTAGTATAATGCTTCTGAGGGAGAAATCTTTGGTAGTCCTAGAAAGGCTATTTTTAGCCTTTTTGGGATATGTGTGTGTCATTCAGGGAAGAGTTAAAAAATAAAATTAATTAGGAAATGTTATTTAAGAGATAATAACATATTGTAATAGGTTTAGGAAATTTTGGGGAAGTTTCAGATATTTAGGAACAAGTTGTGCAACTGTACATTTCTAAGGTACAAAGAGTAAGTAGTGGAAAAAAACACCTAAACTTCAATAGAAGATTTCAAAATCTCCGATATGATTCAAGAAGAATAAATTATACCTTTGGAAATCTATTTCAATTCCCTACATGATTGAAAAATAATATTCTTCTCAAGGCACATGCTCTTCTCAGGGAAGAGCAATTTGTACAGACTTACCATGTCCTCCTAAATGAAAAGGAATAATTGTTTTGATAAGAAGGGAGAATAAAGTATTGAAAAACTTCCCATTGATCAAAAAAATTTCTTGGGAGTAAAATTGATATAAAATTTCACCTAAAAATACCTCCTATAACTCTCGGAAAGTTTTTTTTGAGATTTTGGGAGTTAGTCAAATTCACAGTTGAAAGCCTGATGTAATTTCATGTCTGGATTGTCCAAACTATCCCAACGTTCCCAAATTTCAAGGATAGTGGGGAAATTCAGGACAATTTTTTTACCATACCCCATATTTGAATCCCTCAAACCCTCATGTGACCTTGGACCTTTCTAGCAAGAGTTAAATGATGATAGTTGAAAAGTTGTTAAGTATTTTCCACTATACCCCTTGGGTGCATTTTTTTGCCCCTAATGTCCCAGGTATTCGAGAAGGTCAAGAAAGATGGGAAATTAAAATGCACCCCACCCTCATCCCCTTTTCATGTTCACCATATGATCATAAATTTCTCCCTCAGGTGCTAAAAATTCTTATCTCTCATCTCTTCATCTCTCATAATCATTTCTCGCCACTTGTCAGGTGAAAAGAGAAGGGAACATTTACTGTCTCAAGTGTCCCAAGAAAATTTAGAAAATAGGGAAAAAAAATTGTGCCCCATGCCCAGGTTGATTGAAAACTAAAAAAAATCTATCTTTTTACCATTTCTTCTTCTTACCTCTTATTCCCGTGAATTGGAAAGTGTTGTTGGAAAGTTACAAAAATGTAAAATAAACTTATGCCCACTTAATTATTTATTCATATATCCATGAATTCTAAGTGAGAACCTACATTAAACCTAAAAAGTGTCTAGAAATCACTAAAAAATCCATCCAAGAATCCGTTTGCACCGAAATTAAAAAACTCATAACTTTCAATCCAGTGAATGAAATTGGGTGAATTGTTCTCAGCTGCTTCTCATTCCAAGAGCATTCAATAACATTGTAGTAGAAAAATAGACAATGATACAAATATTTAATGGAATAAAACCCTATTTTATCCACTAGCATTTAATTTTTTTAGTTTTCAGGCATTCTTTTAGGCGGATTGAGCTGAAATTCAAAGTGCAAGATTGTAACGAGGAACCTAATCCAGTGATGCCATTTTCATTACAACATGAGGTGGAAAAATGTAGTTTATAAAAATAGTAATTATATGGAATCCATACATTCTAGAAAAATTAACTTACTAGAAATAGTGATTCCCCTCAGAACAATGCACTCATAAAACATTGAAAACGATAAACTAGGGAATCTTTCCAAAAATAGGAAATAAAGTATAAATGAGAAAAAATAAAAAGTAATAGCCTAAACATAGTTATTTTTTGAAAAATGGTAAATAATCATAAATGGATCTGAACTAAGTATGTTCTATGATCAATAAGTTCTTATTTGAAAAAAACAAGTGAAATTTCCTAAAATAGCAGGTCTTGATTCCACCAACTAAAAATAGAAAGTATCTATTTTGAGTGCATAAAGTTATAGTAGGATATATTTTTAGTCATCTAGCTTCTTTTTGACATATTCATAGGGTTTTATGACCATTTCATAGCTCAAACAGGGAAATTTATCCTTTATAGAGGTCTTGAGGAATTATTCTGGTCACAATTTTGCTGAAGAGTGAGATAGAACATCATAGGGCATAACAAGTAAAATCTATGGATATTGTGCCTTTAAAAGAGATTTAAAAATATTCAAAGATCCATTTTAATTCAATTTAAACAATTCATCAAGAAGGTTTGAGCCATCCACACCTCCCTGATGAGTTGGATGAATCAACTCAATGAGCTAAGTAAACCAAGGTGAGCTGGGGTAGTTGGCCAAAGTGAGTTGAGCTGTTTGAGTGAGCTCTAGCGTAAGTTGTCTAAAGTAAATCATTGCATGAAGAAGCTAACAAGCATGATGAGAGGGTAATGAATAAATAACATAAAATAATCCCATATTCTAGGAGAGCTCGTAAACAGGAAAATCTCATTGAATATCTCACAGAACCTTACAAGTCAAACAAGAGTTATTTATTGCACTACCTTTTTTCTCCAAGGGAATCTGGGTATGTCTTCCCTAATGGAAAATAATCCTCAAGATGATCAATAATTGGTTCCACAACACTCTCCCGAAAGTGCTCTGGTGACTGGCATTGTGTCAAATCCTAAAGAACCATTTCCATGGATTCAAGAAATGCTTGAAAGTGGTCCAAGGAAAATGCAACTTTCTATCATGCCCAGTCTCAAAGAAGTATTAGGAACATTGATTTACAAGTGAATAAATAAGGCATAAAAAACATCCCGCTTCTTCTGTAACATCTCAGTTAATCAGTAGGTTGAAGTTTCTTGGCCCAATATTGAAAATCCTATTAAGGACATGACTCCGTTAGACTATGGGTTTACCCACATCTCATTGGGTCAATTTTCATATGAGATTAACTCTCATTTTTTCAAGGATTATTATTCCCACTTCCTCTCTCTAAATGAATAATACAAGAAAACAATTATGCTATTGGAATAATAGGTAAATGCTCTCACTACCTACGTCCAACCCTTCTTAGAATCTACCTCAACAACATCTCTTCCTATAGAAGATATTCATCCAGTCAGCAATGTTGATCTTAAGGAAATCAAGAAAACATAAGGTTACATATAGCAGGGGAGGGATAACAAGAATTTGGTTGAGAAAACCATCGACCAAGGCAAGGTGTTGTTTCCATAATTCATCTCTCTCATCAAGCACATATTTGTAACTATATTGGAAGTCAAGAAAGTAAAGGATGAGTTTTTAAATAAGTCAATAATTTGGGTGGGATGTTCCCATTGGTGTCTGAGATGTTTTCCTTTGACTCTCACACCATAATGTGCAATAACATGTTCACATCCCTTGTAGAGAACTTGTCTCAAGTTTGAATCCATGTCATGCATATGAAACATACAATGCTCAATAATGCCATATCATAGTTGGACTCTTGTGGACAACATGTTTTCAATATATTGAATGATGTCTATAATCGTGTTCAAATACTTGATTTCCTGATGATCACTAAGGATTCATCATTATAAGAATTTTTTGACTCCTTCAAATTTCTAGTAAAGAAAGATGCAGGTGAATCTCTTGTCTTTAATGAAGATAACTTAGATTCCTTAGCCCATATCATAAGTTGCATTTATATAATTGAAATGGATAATGAAATATGGATCACTCAATGCATGAGGATTAGTCATGTCCCCAAAGCATGGACCAAGGTTTTGGAATGTGTTTTCATTCTACAAAAAGATAAATTGGAACATGCAGTAGTTGAGTTGAGTAAAAAATTTAAGGAACATGATCCCGTTCCAGAAACATGTCATCAAGGATCATGAACCCACAAAGTTTTTCATCGCCAGGATATTCTTCATCACATGTGGTAAATTCTCCCCCTTTATCTTATTCTCCCTCTTCCTTCTCCACCCTTTCTAATTCTTAATTGATCATAATCATTATATTTTGTCTCATTCACCTAATTGACTTTCTAAATTTGAATTGTAATATTACCTTTAATTTATAAAAAATAACTTATTTCTCATGTCCTAGGAAGATGTAAAAAAACAAATTGACTAAGACTATGATGAGTCATGTTGGGGGTAGGTGAAAGGTAAATTCACATTGCTATAAAGTGGGATGACTTCCCCATTCTAAAAGATCCCAGAAATTTAGTTTTTTGTAAAAAGAGTGAATTATTATTTGGGTATTGAAATTTGTATCACCAACACATGAAATAAAGCTACATTTCTTCCATTCCTCCTTTCCTATGTATTCCTCTATTTTCTCTGTTATATGCACTTTGTAAGCATAGTGATCAAAAAAATATTTATATCTTAGATAAATGGACCTCAAAGAATGTTTGTCTATGTGGGTTTTTTTTGTCTCACTAGATATCTTCATTGTTCCTTTCCTCTATCTTGAATGTTAAACTACTCCGGTTATTAGGTGTGAATTTTTCTTGTTCCTACTCACAAAAATAACCTTTCTTTGCCTAATTTATCTCCTTCGCCCCTTGTCCATGTAATTTCCTCCCTTTTACCTATTACAAGCACTTTTCCACAGGTTTAGTGGGATTATTCTTGTGTGATCACTTACATATTTGGCTAACGGCCACAACATTTAGATAGGATTTTAGTTAGTTTACATTCAATAATGGTAGCCTCCTCGTTCATACCCAAGAATGTGGGGATTAGTCCCTGTGACCATTGGTGGAAACACCTAATAATCCACACTGGAACAAATTATTTTTCCAACAAAATTTTTTTTGTGACTCCGCTGGGGAGATATTTAGCCACATGCACAACATAGTTATGTTTATTTGAATATATTTCTAAAAACACATGAGAAAATAGGGAGTGAACTTGAAGATTAAGTATATTTTTTGTAAAAATCATTAGATTCACTCACATAATAAGCATTCCAACCCTTGAAGGCTTAGATAACTAGGACAAAGGAATGGGTGGTCTGTCACAATATTTTCCCACAGGACACAATGAATAATGTGCTCCACGATTTAAGTGATGGTGACTAACTTTAGTAACAGTGAAGAAGAAGAATAAGATGAATTCCAAGAAATGTAGATGTCTTACCAACCATCATTCTAGACTAGTTCTTGAAAAGATGAGAGTTCAAATACTTCAAGAAAAAATAAGAAATTAGATAAGACAAAGGAGGCTAATGTCATGTCTCCAAAAATCAAGAAAATACTATGTAGAATGAAAAATATTACTATTTGTGAAGAACCTATCATCAAATTCTGGTGGCTTTAATTCAAGAAGATTACTACTTTAAAGGAAGGAAATTGGACTTGCTGACGAGGAAGAAGGTAAGAACCTGATGAAAAAGATGCAAAGAACTTACAAGATGTTGTATGAAGATGAAAAATACAAATAATCCACTGAAGGTAATAATTTCAACCTCACACAACTAAACAGAAGACATGCAACCATGTATTTTATCTCTCTTCATTGGGGTACTTTCCTTTCCTATAGAAATGAAGAAATGGAAACCTTGAAAAACAAATATGTACAATGAGTTGTGAGTATTTGAAAAGGAAAATTATATCCCCAAATCTATCTTGAAATTATCGAATATGTTAAATCCCTGCAAGAAATATACAAACAACTTGAATCACTTAATGACAGGGAGGAAGAAGAGGATATATTTCCAATGGAGGAAGATCTTGACGATTATCCACACTGTATGGTGTTCATCCCTGAAATATTCTTGTGTAATTTAGATGAGTTCCATATCCTTGAACCTTCTCAATCAAACCAAATTTGTACTTTGGAAGATGAAGAAGAAGACATGATAGTTGACACAATGTCCATCAAATCATTTTGGATCAAGGCATAGCCTGTGGATAACATAATGAATTCAAGTGAGGAGTATTCTTTTTGTACAATAGAAGACACAATGCTTGTTGAAGACTCCATTAATCATGAATATGTAGAGAAAGTAGTCCTTCATCTCGGACATAAGATGCTAAATTTTAGGTAATCATGGATGATGTCCATTCCAATTTCGATTCTTCAAGTGATGTAGAAATGTCAAATGATGAAATAAGATAGTTGAACAATTAAATTATATTCCAGATTCAATCATGAATGAAAAAATGGAATAATTTAATTTATTTTTTTAAACCAAGGAAGATGAACTTGAGCATGACCTCTCCAAAGATCTGATTTCATCACCCTCACCAAAGGAGCACAATTATGATCATCATAGTAAGTACACAACATCTCATTTTTCTTGTAAATAAGAGGTTGCTACAAGAAATGATCAAGGTGAAATTGAATATCCTGCTGCCTCAACATGGTTCTCTACTTCCCATCATGAAGATGATGAAATGGAATTTGAACTCAAAGGTATGCCCTTCCCACGTGGTTTGGACATGTTCTCCTTTTTAGAGGATGTTGAGAACCGAGTACACCAATTATTATAAGAAGTTGAATATTGGATGACAATAAATGTAGGGGAATAGGATGAGGATGTTTCAAATGAGTTTGGCTAAGTATGGATCAAATTTTCAACAATCTCCTTGATACCCAGTGAAACAAATTTTCTAATGGAGATGAGAACGCACATATTGTAGATTTAAAAGAGTAATCAATTAAACACATTTTGAATATTGTAGAATAAACTAAGGACCCTTAAACCAGTCTTGAGATCTTGACTTGGGCCATGGAAATTCTAGATAGATATGAGGTAATTTGTGTTTCTAATTTCCATGCACCAATGTTTATTGATGAGATGGAGAAAACAAATGATCTCAATTTTATTTTTAAAGCCTTGGAAGATGAGCAAAAAGGTGAAGGTAAGTCTTATTATCTCTTTTTTGGTGGAAAAGATAATGAATGAAAAATAAATAAGATTCTTGGATCTCCTTTGAATATTCCTAATCATGAAGAGAACATATCCACCATGGAGGACGATAGTATTGAACATATTGAGATGATTTGTATTGAAGGTAAATTTTCAAGACAACGGGAAGAGGTGTAGGAGCCTTGTGAGTTACGTCAAGGTCAACTTGTCATCACCACTTCTGGATGCCCTAAAAATTTGGAATAATACTACATATTGCAATATTAACTCAAAGGTGATAAATGTTTCCATGATGAGAATTGCAATTTTGAAAAATATGTCAAGATCAGTTTTGAGTTGGTAGGTGTTGATGACAATTCTTCTAGACAAAAAATTAATAACAAACAAGAATCTTGTGGAGGGTTTTCAAATTAGAGGATGCACTCATCATTTCTAAATCCTCTTCCCATCATGTTATCTAGTTTTTCCCCTCAGGAAAAATTGGAAAAACATGACCTTGCATACAGAGAAAATGGAGGCATTGATTCAGTCATGGGAGCTTGCATTTCAAGATTGGATAAACAAGTTGAAATAGGCTAAGCACATTGCTGAGATTTTTGAGAAATAAAGAATCTCTGAAGTCCAAAATTTGGAATTTGGAGGTGGAGTTTTTCAGAGGTAGGAGAAGTGCATAAAGGCTAAAACCCCAAAGTCTGAAATTCATACTTTGGGATTTTGGAGGTTTGGAGGTTTCAGTGAGTGTAGGAAGGTGAACAGTGAAAAAATCCCCAAAATCCCAAAGGTCCAAAACCTGAAGTTTGAATTTAGGACTTCAAGATTTCCAAAGTTCAAAGTTAGAAGTAAACCCAAAGTCCTGAAAACCTGAACCCCAAACACGCAAAGGTCTGAAACCCAAATTATGAATTTTGGACTTTAGTACCCGTTTTGGCATTTTGGAACTTTCAAGTCCCACAGCACGAAAATCACAACTTAAAATCTGAAACCTGAAATTCTAAAATTCGGACTTCAAGGTTTCAGAGGTTTCATGTGCCCAACCGAATGAACAGTAACATCAACCTACAAAGTCAAAATGCCCAAATTTTTGAAACTTCAGACCTCAGAGGTTGCGATGCATTTTGGAGTCTTAATAAACAAAGCTAACCACTTGCATTTATTATAGTATAGCACTGCCATCTTCAGATGGCCATAAATTTTGACTGGGAGCTCAGATTTGCACAAAATAGGAATTTTTTGAAAGCTCTCAGTTTCAACTACATAACTATGAATAAGTACTTCAAAATGAAGAAATATAGTCTACCATTTAAGATGAAGATCCATATTTCTCACCTACCCAAATGATAAGGTATGGGCTTCCTTTCTTCTCCAACAAGGCAAAGTACAGAGAGGTATGGGTTTTGCAGTGACACCCATCATTGTGGCAGGGTGAATTAAATGCATTTTAAGGGGTTGAAGAAATATTTCGAGTTTCTTCCCTCTCTCCTTTCTCTCATTCTTCTTATAATATTGTAAGGAGGGGCATTGTTCTAATGTTGGATAATTTTGCTTTGCACCCTCTATTATTCTCTTATGTGTAAGTGAATTTGTGGAGTTCAAACCTCCCATTCAAGGAATAATGCAATTTTGTGCCTCTTGGCCATTGTAATGCACTGTATTGAATATGTGGAGCAATAATATAATTATGTGGATGAGTTTCAACCCTCTCTTGCGTTAAGTTTTTTCTTCTGATCTCTCATTGCAATCTTGGTTATCTATGCATGGTTATTGTACTAAATGTTTAATGGTTTTTGTATAATGGTTAGTGGATTCTCATAAGTGGATTGATCTGTGGTGTATTTTCATACTTTTTAATCTGATTATAGGTTCCATCTCCATGCAAAGGAGGTGTTCAACATCCTTATTGGTGCATCACCTTCCCTTAGAGTAGTTTTTAATTTTCATGCATTTTCTCTAACTTTGTCTCCTTGGGAAAGATTTAGATTAGTGTTAGATGTGCAACTCGCTAAAATTTGGAGTAGTTGGCACTAGGATAGGATAGGAAGCCAACCTTCTTTGGAGGGTTATCCTGATTGCAAAGTCCCACAATTTGGGATAGCTCCATGTTTGATGAATATCACTGACTGCCTCAACCATTCACTTGCAAGAAATCAAGGGTGTTGTTATTTCACCATAATAGGTCCTGAACATGTCTTCATGTGGCAAAATTTACTCAAGGGAATTAAAGTTTTCAAAAGGAAAAATAATTGATGTATTATTAATTCTCCTGAGCTCCTTACTGATTCAAAATATGATTTTTTATTGCAATTCAAGAATGATGAATGTTCCTGTGGAAAATTAAATGTTCCTAATATGAAAAACACAGAGGAATGGTGTCTCCTGATCACATAATATCAATTAGAAGCTGTAAGATGCATGAATTTTAAACAGATAATAAATTTCTCATTGGTGTAGTCATAAAATAACGCACTTACTACTATTATTATACCACAAAATATGTTATTTTATATATGGATCTTACGTAAGAAAAATATTCTCTAATGACCCATCCCATATTCTTGTCATCAGTCTAGTTAGTCATTGTCCTTATTTGTCTTGAAAATTCGTCACTTACTTACACAATTATGGTTATCTCTCAGGGAGTCTTATCTTTCGTTATTCACTCAGTTATTGTCTCTAGTCTTTACTAGGGAGCCTAGGAGGGGATTAGGGCACCCCAATCCTTATTTTTAGCCACCCTAGTCCCGGTCTCACTTGGTTCTCATTTAGATGTTTGAGGTCATTCTTTATGATTTTCCCTCCAATTCCCCTAGGTACTAGGCAACATGTTAGGTCCTTAGTGTCTAAATTTGAGCAAGAGATCCATGTATAAACATAGCATACTTACTATATTATGGGAAAAATATTTCTACTAAGGGCTAGCTATCTACATAAGGTAGGTGACTACATTTGGGTACTATTCTACATCACATACTGTATAGGAAATGGAAGTCTATTATATTCCATCCACTATTTGAACATTTTATCTAGTTATTTTCCACTATCTCTGCATCATTGGCACTAGAGCACCCTAGGAACATTATTACAAACACAATAACACATAACTACATTAGGTCTTTAGTGCAGTGCTTAGTTCTAAGTCCACATTTATGGTTGCTAAGGACAACCCAAACCCTTCATATGCATCTTTCATTTTTAAGGTTTTGATGCTTTGTTTGGGGTTTTACAGGTGATTCTTCATTGCAGGTTCATGATGTCTTCAACGAAGCTAGTGCAACATCTACATGAAAAAGGAGAGTTATTGCAAAGACCTAGCGACTAACTCAGACACATGTTTTGAGATATACCATATACTCTGGTCACATACTTGTAATTTTTTGAGGTGTGTTGCAACACTTTGTTCCACCTGTTCATCATCTCACTCAATCCTAGATCATTGCGAGGTAAGTTATTTTCAGTTTAGTACCTTTTCCCTCCTCTTTCATTTATTTCACTTTATTTAAAATATCAAATAAATTATTTAGCATTTACATTTTTGTAATTTTAGTCATTTTTTTTTATTATTGGCAAATAGTTTTTTGAAAGGGACTATACCCTTGAATACAAAAGAAGGCCTGAGAGCCAGAATAAGAGTGAGAAACAGAGAGAATGGATCAAGATCCAAGTGTTACAATGAAGCTCAAAGTAGCTCAGAAACAGCTACAAAAACGAGACATAACAGCAAAACAACAGCAAAAAAACAGCAAACCAACCGCAGAGAAACAGCACAGAAGCTCCGCGACTGTTACCCTTACCCAGGCGAAGCATTACCCTTCAGAGTGGTAGATTTTTTCTTTTTGTTGACCGTTACCCACCCTGATGGAGTCTTCGCGGTTGGAGAAGAAGACAAAGGAGGAGTATTTTCCTTAGTCGCATATGTCCCATTTGGAACAGCCATGTTGTTCTCCTGAGAGATATATTTTTCATTTTCCATGCTGCCCTCAGCAGCTTGTGTATTTTTCATGTTTCTAACAATCCGAGTTTCGGATAAAGGGGTTTTTGTTGAATCTGGTTCAACTACTGCTTTAGAATCAAGATCCTTTCTATCCACAAAGATCAAGTGCTCTGGGAGTGCGTCTTTCCACCAGTTATGCTTCTCATGTTGACGTTTTTCCATCCCACAAGCAGTAGAGGTGTGTCCTAATCCAAAACACCTTCTACATCGAAAAGGAAGACCTTCATAATCAAGAGTTTGTGACCAAGTTCTATTTTGCACTCTAAGGTCAATGGTAGCAGGAAGATTTTTATCAGTGTCAAGTTCCACCAGGATCCGGGCATAGGTAGTATGGGTGTAATTAGTTGTTTGAGAATCTATGTGGAGTGTAGTACCCAAGGTATTGCCAATGGTTGTCAGACATTCATGACTCCAGAATTGGAGAGGTAAATGGGGCAGCCTGATCCAAACAGGTTTCCATGAGAATGACTCTGTGTGCGGGTTAAAGGATGGGAACCAAGGTTTCATGATCAAATATTTTGACTCGCAGGTCCAGAGCTTGGAAGCAATGATGTCTTTATCAGCTATTGAAGAGAAAACCATAATGAAAATGCCTTTAGCACATGGATATAAGTCTATCTTACCAATTAAAGATGGAGTCCAATGTTTGGAGATCCACGCGTGAAGAGCAGGAAGGCTGGGCCATAAACCCCCAAATATACAAATCAGAGCATGCTCTTTGTAGTAAACCTCAGATGAAATGACATCTTCCCCAAATGTAATACATGGGGTGATGTCTATAGGTTTCATGGAGGATTCCTTGCATTTTAAGACGTCTTTGAAGGAGGTTTCAAGAGACTCGCGCCTAATCCCTTTATCCAGCATTGGAATAACAGGTAGATCACCCTGTTTCAGTTCACCACGAACCTCTCCTTTCCCAGGAACACCCCCAGATGATGAATGAATGTGGCTAGGGTTTGCAGAACCGTCGGAGTGTACAGTCGCAGCCTTGGGAAAGGTGAGGTCGATCCACGACCAAGGAGCCGCATTGTTTTCCCGTCCAGGAGCAGATCCGCCACCATGGACGCGATTAGGGTTAGATCTGGTAGCGACCATGGCACAGTCCCGGAATAGTCACGGAATAGTCGCGGAACAGTCGCGGAACAGCCGCGGAACAGTCGCAAAACAGCCGTGGAACAGTCGCGGAACAGCTGCGGAGCAGTCGCGGAACAGCCGCGGAGCAGTCACGAAGCAGTCGCGGAGAAATCTCGGAGCAGTCGCGGAGCAGCAAATTACATTTCTATACTTCATAGATTAATTCTAAAATAACAGATTTTAGTTAATCATTTTGGTGAACTCGTACTTTAGAACACTTTTTTCCCTAGGATCCAGTACAAACCCACAACTCTCTATAGTAATGTTACTATGCCAAATCATATTCAACACCAAATCTTGGATGGTGGAAAATATGTACCTACTAGTTTTGAAAATTCTCCTATTAGCATTAGTATTGTTTCAGATTTGATAGCCTTCATTCATTATACACCATGCTATATGACTACTAGTGATCCTCCTTCAGATCTTTCTAAGGAAATTCTAGATGATTCTCTTATTGATTACATACTTGGTATAGAAAATCAATCACATGTGTATACTGATTCTTCTTCTACTCAGACCACTACTATAGTCCCATCTCACGATTCTCCTACTTTTGATATTTCATCTCATGACACATCACACACTAGTTCTCATACTCCTTCATATTATGTTGATGATCCTATTGACATTATGTTTAATCACATTCTCATATCCAAGTCTCTGTCTGATGTTGATGAAGCGGTTGATAGCCATGTTTATCTTTCTTTTCATACTGCCAAGTGTGAATCTCCTTCACTACTTTCTCCTGAGATTGCATCTAATAATTTACATGACTTACCTCCATCTATTATTACTTCTTCTCCTACCATTTCATCTCCTCCTATCACTCCATCTACATATGTTAGTTCATCTTCTACTATCACTATATCTCCATCGGTCAATTCACCTCATAGGGATGTTTTTGATGCCATTCCTACCATTGTTATTGAAGTTCCATCTATTTCATATACTATAGCTTCCTCAGAATCTATTCCTAGTGTGCATTTAGCATCAGAATATCCTTTATCTCCTCTTGATATTCCTATGATCGGTCAAAATGGAAAGTTACAACCTCTTAATACATTATTTCCATCTTCTACTATTGTTTCATAGGACATCATTTCTCTCATGTAATGCCATAGGTCAATTACAATATTAGTTTTTAGTCACTTACTTTAGAAAGGAGGGATTACTATTATTCTATTGATAACAACTCATTATATGGAAACCCTATACCCAAGAATATTCATCTCTACATTTCCTAAGAACTTTGGCATTCCTTCATTCACATGTTATAATGTTTCTGGTGATCCTCATTCACATCTCCAACATTACCTCATGGATATGGCCTCTTATTCTAATAATAGATTATTACTTAAGGGCTTTCGACATAGTCCTTACTAATGAGGCTTTACAAGGGAAAAATCTTGTGGATTTATTGCTAACGTTCTGGGAATCTAAGTCCCTATATGTAACTTGTGTAGTTGTCGTATATGCATGCATGAGTGAAAATGTGGATTTTCCTGGTTGGCCTTGCGGTCAGGGATCTAACAAGGGAAATCCACTGACGATGTGGAAAATTCTTACAGATATCTACAAGGGAGGAATTTTCTAAGAAAGTGGGAAAGGGAGTGAGAATATGAGGTAGGGGAACTAATGGTGAAAGCAAAAAGTCAGATTCTTGCATACACTAGTTAGAAATTTCGTCACATGCATTAGAATTAGGAAGAAATAATTTTACAAAAAACAACAAGACCAATTAGAATTTAATGAGCTCAATTTTTCAATAAATCCCTCAGTCAAAAAAGGATGAAAAATCCTTCTTGTATTGATGCTCAAGCAGAAATTGTACATAGTGGGGGAATGGAAGAATTTTGCTATCTCTTTGATATTTCAAAAAGATTTCTCTCTCTCATGAATTTCCAAGAATAGCTAAGATTAATTTCAGACTTAGAACCCTTTGGAATTAGGATGTCATTACAATTTATAGAAGAGGAGAAAATCTTCATCTTCTTGGTGAGCCTCCATATGCCTTATTTCTAACTTTAGACTATTCATATTCCTTCCAAATATTAAGTCCCTTTTATAAAATCAAGGTGAATTAATTTACATAATGTTTTCTAAATTCACTTTTCAGATGACTTAAAGGTGTATCAAAAATTGCAAACCCCAATGAAGAATTAGAATATTTGAAGAGACAAAAATTTGGGGGAGGAAGAGGAGAGAGAGAAGAAGAGATGTTGTTCCTAGTGATCCTTCTTGACAGAAAGCTACAATGTAGTGAGACTCTGAATCTATGAATGTCTTATACCATGAGAGGCTTCCTTTGGATGATGCACAAACACCACAAATATAAGTGTTTAGAAAAACTTTCGAATGATTCCATTGGTGACTGTGAGCATCAAACATGGAGATCCCTTTAGGAAAGAACGAAGCTTTGGAAAAAACCTTGTCTTGATCTCCTACAACATTGCCACACTACTTAGTTGATTTGGACATGATCCCGATGAATAGTCTAATGGTGTTGATTTTGAACTCCACCTCCCACATACTAATTGAAGCATGAAATGAGTGTCAAAAGACACTATTGAGATCTTCTCTATCACCTATTCCTGCATAGTTTGATGATAGAGAATGCACTGTTTTCTATCTCCTACTCAAAAGTGAAAGGATGAATTGGCTTCTGCCCTTTCCATTTGTAATTCATGGTTACTTAGCATGAAAAACCAACTTAATATTTTTATTAAGTATGAAAAAGAAGCTCCCTCAAATCTCAAGTGGATGTTGCGACTCAGATTTCACTTTCTCCCTACATTCCTCTCACCTTTTGGATCAATTTTCTATTTTTAGTAGGTACTTGTGAGATCACTTACTCTTTCTAGTAAGTGAATAATTTGGACCAAGCTGACCATTTTGATGAATTTTCAATTGTAGTACATCCTTTGTGATCAATTTCTCCTTCATAGGTTCTTAGTTGACGAATTTCTCGAAATAACATTCCCATGTACAGAAGACCTACTTTTTTTAGAAAGTGGGACTCTGATGGTTGGGTCACCATGGAACGAAGATTTTTGATATGGTGTTTTTTCCCAATATAACCCCTCTGAATCTTGGACCTAGACGATCAACGGTTTGGTAGATTTTAAAGTTTTACAATTTTGAGCTGAAAGTGCTTCTGAATGTGGAAGCCATTAAAGGACCTCAAAAATTACAGGTCTAGATTTTTTTTCTGTTTGCAAAAAAAAATTACATTTTTTAATGGGCCTTTTGTTCTTATTCTACCTGTGAAATTTCTCTTCGATTGGACTATCGGTTTGATGGGAAATTGAATTTTTTCTCCATATGGCTAGAAATGAACTTTCTTCGTTATGAACACTTCTTCTTATGAATGAGAGATTCGAAAATGTTATTTTTATGACCTCTACAAGTGAAGAACATATAAAACAATGTTTTTTCAATCCGTACACAAGTTTGCAAGATCTCTTCGAATTTATTTTTCATGGCCATGAAATATTTCTCCGTTTCTTCTTCTTTGTTCTTTGTTTTTCCTCTTGGTTTGGTCAATCTTTCTTCTAATACCTGAATATTATCATGGAGTAGTAGAGTCTATTGCTGTAGCAGAGCTGGTTTTAGGTTCATTAATGGTGTGACTATGTGTGAGAAAGTTACGAAGCTATGGTGGAATGAAGTTGTGCACATGAGAGTTAGATGTTAGAAGCCAAGAGTAGGAAGATGTTAAAAAATTCAAAAAAAATCAAATAAGGGAGTGAGGCACAATTTCATGTCCCTGATTTCCCTTAAAAATTAAGGTATGAGAGGGACATCAATTTTTACATGTTTCCTAGTTGCGACATGTGGCAGTGATCCAACAATAGAGGATTTGAGTATAAAGGAGCTTTAAAGCACTGAGGGGCTAGAAGTTGGGCACATGAGGAACCATGAGGCTTCTTGGAGGGGATAGGTGCATTTTTCATAACTTTACATACCTCATAAGAAAGGGATGAGAGGGACATAAAATTTCACATTGCACCAGGTGATGACATGTGGCACTTGATCTGATGGTTGAGAATGAAGGCTTAACAAACACTTGGGGGCTGGAAAACTACTCTTGAAGGGGTCACATAGGTGACCCAGAGTCTCCTTAGGGTATGAACACATTTTTTAGACCTTTATTTCCCTCAGCACAAATGGGTGAGAGGGACATCAAATTACACATTACACCTGGTTGTGACAACATGACACTTGATCTGACAGTATGGCATGAAGGCTTCGCTAGCTCTCGAGAGTTGAATTAGTGGTTCGAGAGGTCGCATGAGGATCCAGAGGGCTTATAGTGGCTAGGAGAACTTTTTTTACCTTAATTTCCCTTTGATTGAGGAAATTAAGGGACATGAAATTGCACTAGGCTCTTGGTGCTGACACTTGTCCTGCTAAATAAATGGCTAACTCCTGAACTTGCTCCCAAAGGTTAACTTGAAATGGTTGTAACTTGAGCTCCAGATGGAGTTTTTTTTGATGAAATTATATTTGATATTGACTGAAAAATGGACTTATGAAGCCAATATTGGGGGGTTAAAGGTACTGGTTCCTCCATTTAATCCCTAAAAAAGTTGATTTTTGATCTGGTAGTCCACCTATGCATGAGAAAAAATGCTTACGAAAAAATTGCGCAAAAGTGTTATGAAAAAAATATTTTCACCATATTATAGGGCTTGGAATTAAATTTCTGATGATGTATTTATTTTCTCCTAACTCCATTCGGAGCTCCTGGAATCACCTTTTGAATCTCAACAACTATTTTGGCATGTGCATTGCCTAGGCTTATGAACCTTAGTATTGGTGAAACTGCCCCAACTTCTTCGAATCCTTCCTGAATCTTCCTAAATCACTTTCATTATGTTCTGAGGCATTTGATTCACTTCCCTATCTATTTTGGATTCTGTATTCTTCTCCATGAGGTTTCTCTAGTCCTAGGAAGGTCAATGATAGCCCTTCCCATATCTACCCAAAGTTTACATTTTTCATTGAACTCCTAAAATCACCTAGGGGTTGAATTGAATTTCCTAAATCACCTAAGGGACTGAATTAACATAAATTGGGAGGTTACTAGATTGACTTGGTAGACCCGAGGTTTCTTGGAAGGGTAAAACTTATAATTTTTGACACAGGGGGTATAGTTGTCATGCTTGGAAATTGTCAATTTCCTTGTTACATATTTGCAAGACAACACAATGGTACAATAATCTTCCATTTGGGTCTATTAGTACTTTACTATGACATGGAAGACACATTTCTCCATCGTTTCATCATCAATAATGGCCCTAGAGTTACTTATGACCATCTACCTACTTTACATTAGGGAACATCCAAACCTTTCAAGGATTATATAATTACGATTCAATGCTTTTATGCATCAACTAGTATTGCAACCTATGGATCTAGAGAAGAAATTCATTTTATCTTATGGTTTGGTTCTCACACTCAAGAAAATATTGCAATATGATACATGTGAGTCATTAATTATTCTATGTTATTAATGCATTAATCTAGAAAAATATCTTCTCACAACACATGTCATTGATCCTCCACTTATCTCTACTATTGTTATATCATATATTTCTCTTCTATTTCCATCAGTTGATCATCCTACAAAATCTCCATATTGACCAAGCAAGAAAGATCAAACTACTACATCACATAAGCATACTTCTTCTCCTCCTCTATAAGGGGAAACTTCTCCTTTACTCCATGTGTGTCACCTGAGCCATTACACTTCTCTCATCACACTCGACCACATGATGTGCTGCGTATTTTACTTGAAAAGAATTTAATTCACCTACCCTCCAACTAGCATCGTCCACAACATCATCTATAGTGTCAATGTGATCAACCTATTTGCAATTCATCATTGTATCAATGGCAATAAGGATAATGATTGCTTCACCCTTCATGAAATATTGACAAAAATTAGAGGATAAGGGAATCAATTCATTTGGTTGTCACTCACGTGAGTCATCCATATCTCCTCTACCACATAAATTAGTTTTTTACTCCATTTGAGTTATCTCCTCCATCTGGTGCTCTGGCTATTATCTGACCATCGCCATAGTTTGCTACTCATGTGCACTCTCCACCGCATCACTCCATTTTTACACCATCACATCCACTACATTCACTTCATTCATCTTAACTACCACATCATGTTACTTCTTTGCATCAGATTCCACGGCCCTCAATATTCACATAACACACTTCACCACCAAATGATATTCATTTTGGTTCATATGCGCACACCATGCCACATGCTTCCACTACTTCATACCGCCCCAGTCTTTGGTAGGTGATTACTATCACCTTATGCCTTGATGAAACACTTGTGTTCTTACAGTTCTTACATGATTGTTGAGTGATTTTCTTTAAGAACCTTTCATCACGATATTTTTAGATTCATCATGCACTCTTTCTTACATGGTTCATTCTTGACTACTGAGGGGTCTTAACTAGATGAACCTCATCATCTATACATTGGGGGCATCACTAATCTCCTCCCCCTCTATATTCATCACATTAACATATTATGATCACATCACATTATCACATCAACAAGCATTCATCATTATAGGTCATACATTATGTACCTTTCACATACATTCTACTATCATTATTATACTAGCTACGCATTACAAATCCATTCAATAAATACACATATAGCTCAGTTCATCAAGCATAATATCTAGCTAATCAAATAACATACGTTATTTATCATCATCCACATTAAACATTTTTTATATCCTTATCTATATCATAATACAAGTCTACATCAATAAACATGAATGATATTCAACACATTACATACATTATGACATCAATATACATTGACATAAAATCATCATATACTAATAAGTCCAACTCTCTCTCTCTCTCTCTCTATATATATATATATATATATATATCGAGTACAATCATCATTACACAAACGTTTCATCACGAGGGGAAATTCCCCTACACATATACAATAATAAAAATAAAATATCATCATAACTATTGCTCTTGGGTACTACGAGATCTATCAAACTCGACCCCTCATCACTAATTCTAATCCTCTGATCTTGACCTCAATACCTTTCAACCCACCTCCGTAGTAGTGTGACCATGTTAGACTACTCTACAAACTGATGTTGCAACTTGACATACTGTAGAAAAACATCCATGCTAAGGGGACCACCACCCACCACCTCTTTGGATCACCGAGTCTCCTCACATGCCCTATCCCTCTCACCTAACAACACAGTACACGTCGCTGCTTCTATGGCCACTAGCTCACATAATTGAGCATGCTCACCCACAATATTGTCCATGAACTCTACTATAACTCCACATGCAAGAACGATGCTAAGAACATTCCACGTAAATGTGTGGATGGATGTGTCCACTATCAAGGAACAATATGTGTCACATACAAAATAAATAGAACAAAAAATTAGGAAACCATATCTATTGCATAGGAAAACAACAAAACACAAAATATAACTATACAGATACTAACTCTCTCCTCTGGATAATACCATATTGTCAGGGGAATTTTCTCCCCCCTCTCCCCTCCTCCATATGGTAATCCTATGTCTATGAATAATGGAAACAAGAATACCAATCGATGTGTTGTCCACCATACATGATACTCCTCCATACACCCCGCATCATCTAAATCTATCATCTCTATCAGCACATTTTCCTCATCTGGTCCAGGAGGTACTAACTACTATTTTATGGGACCTGTTCTAGTTTCCACTCTCCTCGGTGCTCTAATAGCTCTTAATGATATATATGGCTTCTAGGGGCATGTCCTGATGGTCTCTTGACTTGGAATAGCTTAGATCCCCTTGGGAACCAATCCTCGAACCATATAGTCCTTCAAACACATCGTAGCTCTAGAGCACCCTCTGGCCATCCTCCATAATATTGGTATGGCCTCCATGTCACTATGTCAGATCCCACCCTATTTATCAATGCTCTGTAGGAATCTGTATCCATCTTACATCCATGCATGCTAACCCACCTCTGAGAAAAACTATCTGGCCTATGCCACTCTTCTCGTGGACCTCTAACTAGCCTCAACACTGCTATATGCTCATATTCCCATAAATGCAATATCTTAGTAGTCTTAGTAGCTTCTATCCCCACCTTCGCGATCATCCAAAGTAAATCTATATGAATCTCTATACATTTGGGCCAACAAACATCGTGCCCACACATATCTCGTACCATCCTCCTCTATCTAGTGGAATATATCATGCATCTTATACAATATTCCCACACCACCTCTCTCTATTGTGATAGATGAAGCAATAGCCATGACTATGAATTTCTGCAAGCGCGGAACCCCATATTTAAAAATAGCATCTGAAATGATATGGGAATTGGAAGGCACTTGAGTCCCCACAAAATACCATCTAGTGGCTCACATATATCTCTCCATTTTCTCTAATGCTACTATCTATACTCTCTCCCCAACAACTGTTAATTGCAGTATGTGGTATACATCCTCCAATGTATTGTCATCTCACCCATATGTAATCAAAATGTACACATATCCACATGCCATCACTAACATAAGGTTGTCAACATAATCATATTATGGGGCCTATCTCCCATCCAAACTTTATGCCACATGATGACACGGTCCATAACATCCCAGTCATCTTTTAGAAAAACTAATCTAAGTAACGTACTCAAGTGAATACCCCCGTGAAACTCCACTGTCATGCATGATGCTATGAAATTCATCACCATCTCAAAACATATAGAACATGTTTCTCTCATTTACGGCATCCTTACACACTCAGAGATCTCCATCACTCTCATGAAAAAGAAAAATGAAGCGACTAATCACTTTTTCACCTTCCTATTTATAGTTACTTTTACCTTCCCATTTTTACTATAGTCATTATTTCATGATCATTACCTCAACTAATACACACCACACAATTTTTTGCCATAGCTTGAGTTTTTTTTACTTCGATTTACACCCATTTTGTAATTTTCTTTTCAAAATTCCACCAACCATCTTACTATAAATATTATGCGTGCATTATTCCACCATGACATTGTATTTCATCAAATTTATTTACATTTGTGCAATATTTATCACAAACTATCTATCTCATGCTTACTTTTGGCTCATCATCACTTCCCCTTTTCAAAAAGGGGGCATAAAATTAAGATCATCTTATAATTCCCCTTACACTTTTAAGAAAAACATTCAACACTACTATTTCATCATTTTCAAAGTAAGCCACCATGCAACATTTCAACATCAATTCCCACTAATGACCTAACCTTGGGGAAACAAACATACAATTTCCCTATGTGAAATTTCATCACTTCCACTTAATGACCTAACTTGAGGGAAGAAAACATAAAATATTTCCATGTGATCAATCATCAATTTATAAGTGATTCCCCCTAATGACCTAACTTGGGGAAACAAACATAAAATATCTCTATGAGTAACCAATAATTCAATCAATCCATTAACGCATTGTAGTCTCTAACAATCAAAATCATACCATTCAATCAATATAATACAACACAATAAGCCACCTAGATGACCAAACTTGGGGATTACATTCATCACTTTCCCAGATGACCTAACATGGGAAGTTATTCTATATTTTCTATTTACTTCCATATTACCTAACTTGGACGCCATCATACATCTTGTGCTTGTTTCTACATGACCTAACTTGGAAGACATCACATTGTGGTGACAGTTGTGGAGTGGAGGCAAGAGTTCCCTTTATATACCACTACTATATGGGTCAACTGTTTGATAAAAATATTTAGATCCAAAACTATTGAAAGTTTGTTCTAGGTCCATCTACAGTGGATAGATATTTAGGATATTGTTAAAGGTTGGAGAATAACACACCTTTCTCCCTACACTCTTCCTCTGGTGGCAAGACGTCCAAAGCCTCTGATTGATTTTTCATATAGATAAAAATCAAGTCAGGAATTGATCACTCCTTACCCCATCATATTATCATCATACAATATCTGAAATCATCAATCATCCAACATCACAATCATCACTCTCATTTAGTGTACTTCATCATGATATTATGATTTTTACTATGCTACATAGATCAACACGATCCATAGTTCGACACATTATATGGTTCTTTTTGCATGCTTTTCTACAACATCTGCGCTTTCTACTACAATATGGGATTCTCTGGATTTCTCTCAAGTATGCATCTCTAACTACTTTATGTTATTGAGATTTTTGTCACCAAAATAATGTGGGGGATAATGTAGTCACAAAATCACGCACTTACTACTACTATTATACCACCAAGTATTTTGTTTTCTATATGGATCTTGCATGAGAAAAGTATTCACTAATGACCCATCCCCTAGTCTTGTCTTCAGTCTAATTGGTCATTGTCATTGTTTGTCATACAAATTCATCACTTACTTGCATAGTTCTAGTCATCTCTTAAGGAGTATTAGCTATCATTATTGACTCTGTTATCATCTCTAGTCTTTAACTAGGGCACCTCGGAAGGGATTGGGGTGCCTCGGGTGCCTCAATCCTCATTTATAGGTTCCATAGTCTCGGTCACACCTGGTTTTCATTTATATGTTCGAGATCAGTCTTTATGATTTTCCCTCCCATTCCCATAGGTACTAGTTGGCATGTTGGGTCATTAGTGTCGAAATTTGAGCAAGAGATCCATACATAAACACAACATACTATCTTATGGGTAGACAATTTCTACTAAGGGATAGTTATCTATATAAGGTAAGGGACTGCATTTGGGCACTATTTTACATCACACACTACATAGGAAAGGGAAGTCTATTCTATTCTATCCACATTTTTGCATTCTATCTAGCTATTTCCCACTATCTCTATGTCATTAGCACTAGGGCACCCTAGGCACATTATTGCACACACAATCACACAGAACTACATTGGGTATGAGATGTAGTACAACAATTACTTTTAATATCACCTTTGTGGCTATTAAGAACAACCTGACCCCTTCATATGCATATTTATTTTTTAGGGGTTTGATTTTTTTGTGTGGGGTTTTATAGGTGATTATTCATTACAGGTTCACAATGTCATCAACGAAGCTAGTGCGACATCCATGTGACAAAATGTAAGTTATTACAAATCCCTAGAGACCAATTCAAACTCAGGTTTCGAGCTATCCTGTAATGCCAGGTTAAAACAACCCGCTTGAGAACCATGAATCACCTAGGTTTAGTTAGAAAATTATGAAATAATTTTTTTTTTAAGGGGCTAGGAGTTGACAACCAAAGTCTCAAAGACAATTAAATTCAACTGATAACCTTTCCCATTATAATGATTACTGATTTCACATTATAGAGCAACAAGTGCAATAAGTCCACACCTAGCTCAAATCTCTCTAGGGATTACTTTGTTTACTGATTACATTGACATTTAGATAAATATTCCTTGATTAAAAATTTTAGGGGTAAGGGACCCAAATAAATTACATACCCTAGGTATTTAATTCCAAAAGGTCAAGACTAGAGAAGGGTTTAATTGTAGTGAGAAAGGAATACATACTTAAAATCAACAGAGTAAGGTCTCACTTACCCACTCCTAGAACCTAATTTAGAGTGTCTACCACCAAGTTGCAAAGCAACAGTTGCCACTGATAGGTTCTAAAGAAATTCCATTTCACTGGGACAAACTTATCCCTTAAAAAAAACTCTTAGAGGTCACAAGGTCCAAAACTTAGGGCTGTAAGTTTCAGTAAGGTTCAAGGAGCCATTTTACTCCCATACCTACTCTCTAACAGCCTCATAGTTTTAACTTGATTTTTCTAAAACCTAAAACTTCCAAAATTTCCCTAAACCATTCCCAATGGATAGGAAATTTTCTCACCTTTCCAGTGATATAAATAAGTCCTCCTAACTCCTTCGGGAACTCAAGATATGGTTTGACGGAGTTTTGTGATCAAATTTTCCCCAAGGGGACACGTGTCAAGAGGAGGGGAAATCTCCTTTAGTAGGTTGGCGGGTCGTGGGGAATTTTTTGAAAATTTTCCCCATGCGGCACAAAATAAAAAATTATCCCGAACCTCCGCCGCCTCCCCCAAGGTGCCATGTGGCACCCTCTGATTGCCTACAGGCCAGCGGGGCAAAATGGAAATTTTTTCCAAAACTTTCAAAAAAATCAAAGGGCAAAAAGTTGCCGCACCTCCACCACTGCCCTGTGAGGACACGTGGCAACCTCGGATTAGCTGCGGGATAGCAAAGAAAAATATGAAAATTTTCCCAAGCCAAAAATTTAAAAAAATTTCTAAGGGAAATTTTGACGGTAAATTTTTGGGTTGCATGCCTGCCAGGGAAAATTTTCCCAAATTTTCCCGCCAAGGCAAAAAAAACTTCAAAGTGCCATAACTTGAGCTAGAAAGCTCAGGTTTGCGAAAATGAGGAATTTTCAGAAAGCTCTTGATGCCCTCTTTGCACAGGAAGCTCAAATTTTACTTTTTGATGAAGTTTAAGGGGTAAATTTTACGAAAAGGATCTGTAGGCTTTTAATTAGCCAACTGGAAAGTTTCCAACTTTCAATTTTGATTAAATTATATCTCCTCCTTCACTCAACATGTCAAACAGACATGGATGATTGGTCTAGGGATAGTTTAGAGTGTTTTAGGAAATTCAATTTTGTACAATTGATTCCAATTTGGGATTTTGTACAACAAATGACAGGAAATGGTTGAGAAGGAGATTCAGCTTGAATTTGCAATGGTTCAAGTTATTCTCTTAAATATTCTTTTCAATTTGAGTTCATTACTAGTATATCATGTTGGATTTTAAGGTTTCTAGGTAGATTGTTAAGTGTTGGTTCAAACTTTGCATTTTATTTAGAATTACCAGTTTTAAAAGTCACAATGCCAGTGATCAAATTTTTAAAGGATCTATTTGTCAATTTTATCATTTAAGTGTGGCATATAGTTTCTAAATTAATCCAATGCATATATTTGTTTCTAAACAAATCCTTTCCAAGTTAAATTACAAGTTTTGATTCCAAATTTAATGTAATTCCAAGGATGTAAAAATAATATACTTCCTTCCTTTGCATTCTTCTTTCAAAAAGATATTTTAATTCACCAAAGCCATTCAAATCCAATATCCAGTAAAATTTTGAGAAAATAATGCAATCCTTTATTGTTTTCCAATAACTCTTTAGAGTTTTCTCTTTTACATTTGATTTCTAAAATACAATATACAATACATATAATAATTCTTCACATTCCTTTTCAAAATAGAGAATGGAATATAACTCCTTACATTTCACATTTCCATTTCAATATTTCTTCATCAATACAAGTATTTTCTTATTGCAATTAATTATACAATTCATCCACATCAAAGTGGGAAGGGATACAATAAAATTGCTCACAAGAAGGGATTGTCAAACTATATTTTCCTCTTGCTCAAAATAGCAACATGCTTTATTTCTTTTTTTTTCCTCCAAATTTATCACAACAAAGAGGGGGAGAGACAACACTCTCCACCCAACCAAGACATCCAATGAAAGGAGAATCCTTCCTTCATCATTGGCCCCCGAGCCCCAACCAAGATGCAATAAAAGGTGAAATTCAACCATGGAAATAACTAGATTCCACACACAACATTCTTTCACATACACATTTTCCTTTTTAAAACACAAAGAAACAACAAAAGCAAACAACAGTTCATAACTGCATATAAAAACATTCAATCACAACTCAAGCTTGATCATGCAAGCCAAAGGAGCAAGGACTATGGGGGAAGCTACTTATGCCTCCCAATTGGGAATTGGGCATCCACCAAAAAATCATACCACTAATATAACATATCATAACCCATAAACCTTATATCTCCCAACCCCCTCCTTATGCCCCCCGAAAATTTTTCCCTTATGCCCCCCACAAGTAAGAAATGCAAGCTATTTATTTTCCATGGTGGATCCCAAACCCAAAACTTCCTCCACAAAATTTTGATGCCCATGGCATTTCCCTTATGCCTCCCACAAGAATTCCCCATAACCTGTTATCACCGAATCACAACACCCTTGGATGTTGATCAGATTTCTAGTTTGATCACTCTAAGCATCCAGTGTGATTGGATAACATGGGTACTATCTCCAAGTTGTGGGACTTGTTACTTGAAACAGACCTCCAGAGAAAGCTGGTTCTTGCTCCTAAACTACCTGCCACAATCTACTCTAATGCAGGGGAAGCTAACTGTTCTAATCTAAATTTCCAAGGGACCAGGGAGAGAGAATACATAAAATGAAAGCCTACACTAAAGCGGTGATACACCAGAAAAGGAGGGTGTGAGAGTAATCTCCAAATGTGTGAAATACAGGGGCAAAGTGCACACTAGAAGAGGTGATGACAGTTCACCATAATCTAGCAAAATGCATTTGCAATAGTATTCCAAGCATACACAATGTTAATGAATCCCTGCAAGAACATAATAATAGACACAATATTCTTATAGAAGGATAAAAGGGCAAGAAGAATGCAAGAAAACATAGCAGGGGAAGATACATCCACAAACTTGTATTTTATTGCTTCCTGGTATGCACAGTTCAGTCTATTACAAGATAAGGGCCTTGATCACCATGCAAGGAGTCCACTACAAGGGCCTACAACACACTGGCTTCACAAAGCAATTTTGGCAGAGCTTTGCAACCCAAAAACTCTCCCCTTTACAATGAGCCCAACACTCCAATTTATAGAAAAATGAGAAGGAAAAGAGAAGGGAAAATGGAAATCCCGAAATCTGTCCTTCAACCACCTATAAGAGGCATTAAATTGAGTGAAATGGTTATACATTACTTGCAAAAGGCTCCCCATACTATCCCATGTACTACAGCAGAGAAAGAATGATGACCATGCCTCTTAATTGCACTCCCAACTACCAAACAAAACACTGTTCTGAATCCGGCCATGTTTTCTTAAAAATATCAATCAATTTCTGATAAAATCTGGAATTTCTTGATTTCTGTGCATCGGGCTCAGAACCACAATTCCAACGGTACCAATTTTGTGTGATTTTGTTGAGAAATGCAAAAGTTATGGCCTTCTGAGTGCGGGCAGCTATTTTGGGTCTGGCAGGCGTTTTCTGTCATTTGACGGGAATGGGCATTAATTGACTGGAGCCGAATATATTTATCTTATTTAAATATATCTACCCTCATTAAAAATAAGAAATCCAGTTTTTTTGGCGTAGAGGACGTCGTGCTCGTTCCAGAAAGTCCAATTTTGTGAAAATCGGAGTTCGGAGTCAAAAGTTATGGCCGTTTGAAGTTCCACAGGTCAAACGTTGACTTTTCTTCTCTGCCTTCGGCCATTTCGGCTTTTCACGTCCAGCACGTCCCTTTGTCCCAAATGCTCCAGTGCTGCGTGGGACAAATTCTTCCGAACCTCCCGAAATGGGCTTCCATGTCCCTTTTCTGCCGGTGACACGTGGCGTGATCTGATTGGCTTTCGGCTCCTTCGGCTATCCGCGTCCCGCGTGTCCCTTTGTCCCATTTGGCACAGTGCTGAAATTTCCCATTTCGGCTGAACTGGCCAATTCACGTACTTGCGGCCCAGATGTCCCATTTGCTTTCGGACCGTCTGGGACAAATTTTCCCGATTCACCCGGTTCGGCCGGTTCGCGCACTTTTTGTCCCGTGCGTCCCATTTGCCTTCGGACCGTTTGTTCTCATTTCGGCTGATCCGGCCGGTTCACGTACTTTCAGCCCAACTGTTCTAGGCTGCCTTAAGTCTTTTTGGCTGACTTGCATCCTCCGCGTACCAACTATCCAGATGTCCCAGACTGCCTGTTTCAACAGTTAGTCAAATTTTTCCATTTTTTCAGCTAGTTCGGATTTCCGCGTCCCGCACATCCCTTTGTTCCATTTGCTCCAAATGTTGCGCAGACCGCCTAGCAGCCTTTCGGCCGGTTCGCGTCCAAATGTCCCAAATGTCCCGACTGTTGCAAGGACCAGGACTTAGCCATTTTTCATGATTTTTTCTGGCCCGAGCCTATTTTTTGCAATTTTTTTCACCTTTCCTTAGCACTTGCTCTCTTCTTCCTGGACAGGGGAGTTAGAAAAATATGAGGGGACCCTAGAAACATGAAATTTTTTCCTTGACTCAATCTATTTGCCTGGGACTTGAGAATTTGATGCATGTTATCAAAAATTACCTTAAGGGGTGAATTTTGGATAACATAACCTTCTCCTACACCATTTTTAAGGTAGTATACCCAACCAACCAACAAATAAAACAATGCATGCACCATACACACAACAACAAAAAAAAAATATAGCAATAAGGAAGAAATAAACTCCTACCTCTCCATGGAAGGATTTTCTCCACACAACAAGCTTTGAATGTCAAAAACACAGTCCCAAAACAACAGTGCCAAAGTATCAAATGCTCTCCAATTTCCTCCAAATCAACAAGAGCTCTAATCACAGAAAAATGCGCCCAAGGATGCATGAAAAACACAATACAAAAATGAAATCTCCAAAGCATGCAAAGATATCTTCAAAACTTTTTTCAAAAACAAGAGCTCCCACCAGAAAATACAACCCAAAACAAGAAGAGAGTTTGAATTAAATAGAAGAGGGAAAGAAGAGGATGATGTGGATCCATGTAGGATGCCACATCACACATCTTCTAATTCAAACAAAAAAGACAAAATTCCATTCTCCCACGCACAATAACTGAAATGACAAATTAACTTACACACTCCAAAAGAGCTTACACTACAAGGGACAACTATTTAATAAAATGTAAGAGAGTGCAATCCAAAACAAGCAACATTATGAATAAAATGCATTTAAAAGTCACAAATCACATCTCCATCCATAATTATGGTTGGTATAATAAATTTAGAGGCATGGGACAAGTTTTACTTGTCCCACAAGTCTCCAAAAACAACCCCAAGGTCAAATTCGAATTTCCATGGAGGTGGAGTATTTCATACTCCAAATCTGATTTACACAAGCTCTTACAAAATTAAATACAACAGCCATCAACTCTTATAATTACTTCCCATATCCCAATTTGATTTATTTGAAGTTTAACTATATGATTCCCACATTAATCCATAACAATTTTAATTAATTTAAAGGAAAGGAACACATTACTTAATAAAATACATACAATAATAATAAAAGGAAACACATTAATAAAATACAAAAACCCACGGTCACATGTAAAGGTAATACCCCACATGGGAATCCCTAACAAAATACAACACACACAAAACAAGTTGCCATGGTGACCATGTTGAATTTACCCAGAATTCCATTTTGGTTGGTCTCTGATCCCTTGATGTTTTGTTGTGATATTTTTAAACCTGCAAAACACAAATACCTCCTTCGGCCTCGAGGCCATATCAGAATGTCCAAAATGAATATATAATATAATCACAAAATCATCTATACATATGAATCCCAACAGTCATCAAAGTAATCAAACAAATTAATTACAATTTATATTGACAACTATGTCATCATCAAATAATTTTTTTTCCTTTTCTAGGTTTATTCATAATCTCAAAAATCACACGTCTGAATAACTTCCATTAAACATCCATGCCAATAGTATATCATCATCCACACATGAGTGTCTCTAATAATCACCATGCATTATATATAATCAGATTCAACAATAGTCTAGGATTTGACATCTAACACCATACTAAATCAAACTATTAAAATATTTGTCATAGTCGACAGTATCATGATCAGTAATAAACGGTGCCAAAGGAAAGTGGGCACTACATATCCCACATAACTAATCCTCCCACAGGTTCCCTAGTCTAGTTAGATCTACCACTGCTACAACTTTTTGAGGTGTGTTGCAACACTCGATTCCTTCTGTTCATCATCTTTCTTAGTCCTAGATCATTACGAGTTAAGCTCTTTTCAGGTTCGTAACTTTTCCCTCGTATTTTAGTTATTTCATATTATTTAAAATATCAAATAAATTATTGAGTATTTACATTTCTGTATATTTCAATCATTACATTGTTGTACTTCTTAGATTAATTCTAAAATATCATATTTTAGTTAATCAAACAGATGTAAGAATGATTTTAGCACGATAAAATTATAAATACATAATTATTTTGTGCCTCTTTCTTCTCAAGCCATGCAAAGCCATCAGAGGAGCATGGTATGATTAGGTAGAAGCGTAGATTTTAGTTCGGTGTTCCTTGATGAGGTATACTTTTCTCAAGCCATGTCTGGGTATATGCATATTATTTTCCCACCTTTGTAAATTCCCTCCCTTATATATTTTTTCCCTTTCAATTGTGTGTGTTTCCTAATTTTGGTGTGTTTCCGTTTCTGTCAATGTGTTTGTGCGTGTTTGGAAGAAATGACTCCATAAGCCCAATGGATAAGGCACTAGTCCACACAGTGTCTTGAGATTTTGGGATTATTGCATGCTATTTTGTTGCTTTGTTCGATCAAAAACATCTCATTAAGCTAGAGAAAATATTATCATGAAATTTTGCAATGGAAAAATTCAATGTTGAAACATGATAACTATACCCTAGTGCTGAAAATTTTCCTTAGGATCCCTCTGAACACCTATACAGATCAATCTATCCTTAATGTCATGCCTATCCTTGATCCTTGAAAGTACTCATATCTTTTGTATGTAATTCCTATTTTTTTTTAAATTTCAAAATATGGTCATTTAATTCATTCAGTACAGTGCTTTTGAGGGAGAATCCTTGGTAGGCCTAGAAAGGCTATTTCAAGCCTTTTTGGGACAGGTGTGCATCCTTTCTGGAAGAGTTAAAAGTTGAAATTCATTAAAAAAATGGTATTAAAGAGATAAGAACATATTGCAACAAGTTTAGCAAATTTTGGGGAAGTTTGAGATATTTAGGAACAAGTTGTGCAACTGTGGTTTTATAAGGTGAAAAGAGTAAGTAGTGGGAAAAAGTACCTAAACTTGAATAGAAAATTCTGGGATCTCTAGGATGAGTCAAGAGGAAACCAAGATACCATTGGAAATATATTTCAATTCCCTACATGATATAAAAATTAAATTCTATTTAAGGGATAGGTGCTTCTCAGGGAAGATAAATTTGTGTGGACTAAACCTATAGTCCCAAATGAAAAAACAAATTTTTTGGAGGACACAAAATTAAGTAATGAAAACCATCCCATTGATCTAAAAATTGTCTTGGGAATCAAATTGATATAAAATTTCACCTAAAACGACCTCTTACAAGTCCAAAAATGTTTGTTTCAAGATTCTGGGAGTTAGTCAAATTTACAGTTAGAAGCTTAGTGTATTTTGGTGTCCCGATTGTCCCAATTTTATGGGAAAGTGGAGATAATGAGGAAATTGGGGATGAAAAAATGTTCCTTTCCCCCTATTTGAAGCCCTTAGACCCTCATGTGACCTTGGGCCTTCCCGATAGGTGCTAAATAATAAAAGTTGAAAAGTTGGCTAGGTATTTTGCACTATACCCCTTGGGCACATTTTCTATACCAACTATCTAGGAAATTCAAGATATTTGGGAAGGTAAAATGTTCCCCACCCTCAGCCCCTTTCTAGATTCAAAATATTATTAGAACTTTCTCCCTCAGGTTCCAAAAGTGCTTATCTCTCATCTCTTCATCTCCCCGAATCATTTCCCATCACTTATCCGACCTAACGAGTAGGGAAAATTTTACTATCCCAACTATCCCAGGATAATAGGGACACAAAAATATACCCCATGACCAAGTTGGTTCAAAAATAAAAAATAATATAATTTTTTACACATTTATTCTTCTTACCTCTTCTTCCCATGAAGTGGAAAGTGCTACCAGAATGTTGCAAAAATGTCTAGAAACTTGAAAAATGTCTAGAAACCATGTCAAAATACTTTTAGGAATCCGTATGCATCGAAATTTAACAAAATCATAACTTTCAATCCAGTGAACAAATTCGTGTGAATTTTTCTCAGTTTCTTCTTGTTCCAAGAGACTTCACAAACATTATAGTAGAAAAACAAATGACGCTTTGAGTAATTAATGGTATTAAACCCTAGTTTTATGCCCTAGCTTCTACTTTTTCATTTTCTAGACATTCCGATGGATATACTAAGCTAAATTTCAGAGCACGAGATCATAATGAGAAAAATAATCTCCCGAGGTGGAAAATTGTAGTTTCTAAAAATATTAAGTATTATGCATACTCAACCTCTCGAAACAATGCACTCTGAAAACATTGAAAACTGATAAACTAGGAAGTCTTTCCAAAATAGCAAAAAAGCATAAAAAATTAAAAAACAAAAAACAACTGCCCAAATATAGAAATTTTCTAATAGTGGTAAAGCATTTTCAATGGAGCTGAATTGTGTATGCAAGATGATAAAGAATTTTAGATTTGGAAAACCAGGTGAAATTTCCCCAAATAACAAGTCATGATTCCACTTGCTAAAAATAGAAAGTCTCCATTTTGAGTGTAGAAAGTTATAGTAGGCTCCATTTTCGGTCATATCACTACTTTTTGACATCTTCATAGGTTGTATGATGTTTTCATAGCATAAAAGGTTATTTCATCCTTCACATAGGTTTTGAGGCATCATTATGATCAAAGTTGTGTTCAAGAGCGAGAAAAAACATCACAAGACACAACAGGTAATATCTAGGGATATAGGGCCATTAAAATAGATTCAAAGAGGGTCAAAGATCCATTGTAATTAAAATTAAACAACTAAGTATTTTTGAGCCATCCACACCTCCCCGGTGAGCTGTCTAGATGAGCTCAATGAGCTAAGTAAACCAAGGTGAGTTGGGAGAGTAGGCCAAAGTGAGTTCAGATGTTTGAGTGAGATCAGTGTGTTATTTAAGGTAAGTTGAGTAAATTAAATCATTTCATTAATTATATAATAATAATGATGAGAGGGTAATTAATAAATAACATAAATTAATCACATATTCCAGGAGATCTCGTAAACAAGAAAAGCTCATTGAAGATCTCACATAACATCACAAGTCAAATAAGATTGATTCATTTCAGCACCTTTCCTATAAGGGCATCAAGGAATTTATTCCCTAATGGAAAATATTCCCTATAATGATAAAGAGTTGGCTCTAAAAATGGCTCCCAAAATTACTCTATTGACTGACATTATGTTAACTCCTGAAGATCCATTTCCATGGATTCAAGAAATAATCGAAAGTGGGCCAAGGAAAATGCAACTTTCTATCATGCGTAGTCGCGAGGAAATCTCAGGAACACTGAAAACCAAGTTAAGAAAAAAATGCACAAAAAACATCCCACTTCTTTAGTGGCATCTCAGGTAACCAATATGTTGAAGTTGTTAGGCCTAATATTAAAAATCCTATTGAGGACATGACTCTATTAGACTATGTGTTGAACCACATTTCATTAGGTCAAGATTATTGTGATGGTGAATCAAATATTTTTAAGGAATCAAATTTCTACCTCCTTTCTCTAAATGAAGAATACAAGAATATAGTTGCGCAACTTGAAGAACAATTGTGTAACTGGAAGAATGGGTAAAATCTTTCAGTACCTACATCTAATTATTCTTGGAATATGACTCAACAGGTTCTCTTCCTAGAGAAGATATTCATCAATTCATCTTTTTGATCCTAAGGTAATCAAGAAACACAACATTATGTAATGTGATGGAAGGATAAAGAGAAGTGGGTTGAGAAAATCATCGATCACAACAAGGTATAGTTTCTAGAATTCATCTCTCTCATCATGTACATCCTTGAATTTTTTTCAAAATTCAAGAAAGTAAAGGAGGAGTTCGCAAAAGAGGTCAATCATTTTGATGATATATTCCCACTGGCATATGAGATGATATCCTTGAAATCTCACACCCTCGTGAGTAAGAACGTGTTCGCATCCACTACATAGAACTTGTAGCAAGTTTGGATCCACGTCATTGATATGAAACATGCAATGCTCAATAATGCCATATCCAAGTTGGAATCTTGTGGAAAATATCCAAGATATTGAATGATTTCTAAAATTGTTTTCAGAGATTTGAGTCTCTACCTCTCACTTAGGATTCATCATTGGAAGAACTTGTTGTCTCCTTCCAAGAGCTAGTAAAGAAAGAGGTAGGTGACAATCTTTCCTTCAACAAAGATAACTTAGATTCCTTGGCCCATATCATAATTTGCATTACTAAAATTTCAAAATGGATCATGAAATATGGATCAGTTAGTGTAATAGGATCAGTTATATCTCCAAATCATGGACCAATGAATTCGGTTGTGTTTGCATTCCAAAGGCATATAAGTTGGCACGTGCATTAGCTCAGTCCAGTAAATAATTCAAGGAACATGAGCCCATTACAAAAATGTATTATCAAGGATCATGAACAAAAAATGTTCTTCACCACAGGGATATTCTACATCAAATGTGGAAACCTGACCCCCCTTCTCTCTTTCTCCATTTCCTTCTCTCTCTTATTTAATTCTTTATTGAGCATAATCATTGTATTTCCTCTCATTCACTTAAGAAAATTTCTAAAGATGAATTGTAAAAGTCCCTTTAATTTATAAAAAGGGAACTTATTTATCATGTCCTAGGAAGATGTAAAGTCACAAGTTGGATGAGAACATGAAGAGTCATGTAAGGGTAGGTGAAAGGTCAATTCACATTACTATAAATTGGGATGGAATCTCCATTCCAAAAGATCCTAAAAATTAGTTCTTTACATCAATAGTGGATTGTGATTTTGGTATTTTTATTAGTATCACCAACACATGAAATAAAGATACATTTCTTCCATTCCCCTTTTCATATGTATTCCTCTATTTTCTCACTTATATGCACTTTGTAAGTATAGTGATAAAAAGGAGCTTTGTATCTTTGATAGATAGACCTTAGAGAACTGTGTGTCCATGTGGGTATTGTTTGTCTCACTAGATAGATTCATTGTTGCTTTCCTCTATATTTAATGTTAAACTACTTTGGTTATTGGCTGTGAATTTTACTTGTGCTTACTCACAACAATAACCTTCCTTTTCCTAATTTCTCTACTTCACCCCTCATTGCCACAATTTCCTCCCTTGTAACCCATACAATAAATTTTTCATAGGTTCAGTGGAGTATTCCTTTGTGATCCCTGGCCTATTTGGCCAACCCACAACATTTAGAAAGGAGTAGATTAGTTTACATTCAATAATGGGAGCTGCACCATTCAATGCAGTGGGGTATAACCTCATGATAATTGGTGGAAACACCTAATTGTCCATATCGACAAATTTTCTCACCAACAATGATCTTGGACTGACATGTCCTATAAATTCGATTTGAAATTAATGTATATAGTTTTTTCCTTTTAATCTATATTAGAGATGGCATTTCATAGATAAGTCTTCTACAAAACACTATGTTAGTAAGTAAACACTACATTTATTAACTTGGAACTTATAAGGAAATGTACTGGAGCCCTGACTTCATACACTTATGGAGGGTATCCAAAGCTCCCTAAGTTTTTTAATAACACATCTAAAGTCATTATACAAGTGAAAACATAATGCTTTAAGTATCTAGCCAGGTCAAGATAGCCATATCTCTCTTTCGAAAGCACTCACACATCCCTTCTCTAAGTATTTTAGCAGGATTCAAAGAAAAGATCATTGTCAATGATTTTGAAATATCTAATTTATTTATATAGATATCACATGATAGGTGGATAAAAACGTGGATTTTGAAGCCTCTTCAGAGTAGTGCTAACATTGGGGGTGCACAGGGTTCCCCATAACCCTTATAATGTTTGTTTTGCATGAATCTTCATCCATGAATATGGTTTGAGATGATGATCAAATAATTAAAAGATATTTGTAATATGATTACAAATTAAGGTTTGATAATGACATAATATTTCAAGAAACTAAGAGTGTGCATAAGTTATAGAGCCTAGATCCAAAAAGGTTTAAAATCATAGGGAAGGTGCAGAAGCATACTATATGACCTTGGAATTTTCGTACAACCTTTCTCAAGGTGTATTTACAATCACAATCACAATTGTAAATTTCATTCAAAGTTAGATCACCCATTTCCAACAACGTACAATTCCAAAACTTCCCATATCCGTAAAAATCTAAGTGCAGTCATTCCTTTGGGCTTTTAAGTCCACATATTGTTTGACACATCTGTTACTATCTAGTATAAAAGTGATATTATAATTGTAGTAATTAATTTTATAAGTTAATTAATAATAATATCTACAAGTTTCTAACCCTTACATCCATTAAGTGTTCTAATTCATTATAACCAATTAGGTTTTATGTTAAATCTAATTAGGGTGTAAACAATGGGAACATAAAGTTGATAGGAATCTTACATGAATAAAATATATTTATATTAATAATAAGAATTATTTATAGGCTTTAAGTGTTTGACATGCTTGATAAAAAATTGAATCACTTTAGTAGGTACTTAGTAACTTATCGATGTTTTGGAACTCATGAGAAGTTGAAATGGATCATCCTTAGTATAAATACATTTGAAAAATATGGTGTAAAGCTATAACTCATGATGGAACTCTAAAAATTTTATAGTACATCACATGCCATGTGAAAACTTGCATACGTACTATAGAAAACCTCATGATGAGATCCATCTTTCCATAACCTATCTTGTAAGAAAAATCCTTTTTCTTTTTGAGAAAATATTGGGAAAAATCCTATAGGGAACTAGGCCATCTTTCTTAATTTATATGTTTGCATGAAATCATGAAGTGAATTACCAAATTCAAACATTACACCAAGTAAGGCTTCTGCGTCTAAATGTAAAAATGCATTTTAGCCACCTAGAGACGTCAAATTTAGATGTTATTTGAATAACTAAATGTATAGGGTTTGTATTAGAGGTAAATTTTTGTGATAGTATCACATATATATGAGAGATTCATCATTAGTTGGGGAATATTAAAAGGCTCAATGGAAGATAAAAAATCTCAAAAATTAAAGATAAAATGATGTTTCATTCAAAAAATGTTCTTAAGAAATGACTTGATGAGGAAAATAATGTTTCTTATGCACATTGATTGAAATCAAAGATCAGTGTTTGGATCAGTAATCTTTAGATATCGTGTTAGCTAGAAAGGTTAGTTACTTCAATAGTTAGAAGTTTTTAGAAGTAATATTTTTCTCTAGGAAGTCAAAAAACTACAAGTAATGATTTGCTTTAGATTGATCATATATGAGTAGAGGTGTAAGAGTGAAACAAATCCAGGAGTGGAATGCTATTGCATTATTGCATGTGTTGTTTTTTGCAACTATTGGTTTAGTAATTTCCTCATTAAATGAAAACATGATTTTTGTTTTTTATAAAATTTGTATACTCTAATGATTCATCTAAGATGGGGAAGCGAAGAGATTTGTTGTTAAGATATTCCATTCAAAATATCTTATTGGTTGATAATTAAAGGTTTAGAGGATTTCATAATTTGTAAATGAGTGTAATTTTTGAAGCTACTTAAACCCAATGTTAATTCACATTTTATTTTTTCAATAAGAACATTTTATCTTCCATGCAAGTAATTGAGCATCAACATCAACATTAGATCTCCATATTTGAGCACTTAAGTTAACTCAATAATCATGGCTAAACTGACATTTCCATTTAACATTGAGGAAAGGAGTTAGAGACAATTTAGGGAGGAGGAAAAGATAAATTTTCTTTAAAGGAAAATTGGAAAAATGATAAGATGACAACCATTTCCAATCTTTGAAGAAGTTACAATGCATGGGGGTGCAAAATTTCATCGACAAATCAAGAGGGATTAATGATAACACAAATATGAGAAAATGATATATTTAATTATTCAAACAAAATATTATTTTAATAAGCTTCCAAGGAGACCATTGTAAATTTTTGTAATCCCATATGTCACTAAATAATCTAACTCCTTTCTTGAACAATGAATAATCATGTCTGCGAAAACTAATGGCTAAAGGTTTCCCTTGATATTGGATAAGTTTATTCCACCAAATTGAAGAGGAGGGAAAGATAAAGCCATGATGCAAAAGGGATTCTTTCCATTTCAAGCAGACACAAACATGTTTCCATGCCTTCTAAATATATTGGATAGGGAAGGATGCTTTTATTTGAAAAGATGGTGTGTGCAAGTATTTCTATAATTTAGCTAAATTTAAAGCAAGAAACTACCACCTAGAAATATCTTCCTAACCTAGCTAGAAATGAGAAATGTGCACCATCATGATGAAGAAATGAGCAAGTCCTACCCTTAACATTAATAACTTTTAAATGATCAAAACATAATGTAAATTAATGAACTCTATTCTCCATTAATTGCCTAATTTAACATTAAAAATGGACCTAAGTAGTCCAATGGAAATCAAATTATATTTGTTTTCTTTGATCCTTCAATGGATGCTTGGGTGTGAGGATTAGCTCTTCAAGAATGGAGGATGGAGATCTCAAGAATGACAAAAGCCTATTAGTATGAAACTATTTCCTTTCTTTTGTCTCTTGAGAGATTTAGGTGTAAGTGTAGAAGTAGAGGGAGGGTTGTTTATATATCCCGAAGGATAAAGGATTCAACACATCCTCATGAATGTGGGACTAATGGAGATGTAGAGTTAGTTATGGATAAGGGGGGTTTAGATGGGGTTAGTTAACTTTAGGAGGATTTAGTTTGTCCTCTAGTGGCTCATGTGGATAAAGGGGGTGTATTAATTAATCAAGATGATTAATTAATACATGTGCAAGATTTTATAAGCTTTTAGATGGGTATTAGTGTAAGTTGGACCATTAAGAGGGAATTAAACCAATTAAATAGTGATTTATTGATTTAATGAGAAGAGAGGATAATTAATTAATAATAATTAATTAGACTAGATAGAAGGTGTTGATTAATGAAGGGTCATTAATTAGGGTATGCATTGGACATGTGACTTAATTAATTAGTGTAATATAATCAATTAACGACAATGGAAGAAAAGATGAGCGCCATTGATGCTATGTCATCAATTTGCAGGAAAGGAGATAATTAGCACAATTTAAGTATTTCAATTGTTGGGGCATAATTATAGGTGTCTACATTTGCCCCTCTTGGGGGTGGTGTAAGTGATGCAACTTCAAAGATAGTAGACAGAAGAAAATTTTGAAGGGATAGAAGAAAAAATAATAGGAGAGAGAGATGCCCCCTCGATTGTTGATGGGATGATGAAAGAATCCGATCGATGATCGAAAAAGATGAGAAGTAGATAGAAGAATGGGAAGGGGCAGGATGCCCCAATGAGAGAGAAAATTAGGGGTGAAAGGGAAGTGATGTAGAAGAAATATGGAAAGAGGGGAGGGAAGAGCTCAGCCTCTAGTCACCATTGATTGGAACAATTTGAATGTCATCATATTGCCAGAGGAACTACATCATCGGTCCTTATGAAAAATATAAGCATACGACAATGGTAGAATGACATGAAAAGCCATACTACGAAAAATTGTCCATTTCTGAAAATACCAACTCTACGTAACATACAATAATGCAATGCAATACGAGAAGAAACAAGCTCATTTAATAGGGAAAACAAGTACAAACACACATATCCAACCCAACAACAGTCAAGAGAGTTGTACAAATGTTTTGTTATCAGTGCTGAAGAGATCAAAAAGTTCATGATTGATGACAAGGGTTAAAAATGATGCCCCTAGCAAGAATACATGCAAGGGGAAGTGACAATGGACATGGGGTCCATGAAAAGCATTTGTGCGCAACGAAACAGCACCAGGAAACAAAAGTGCCCCAGAGTGCAGACGAAGTAAGCAACTAGCTTTGTAAATGGTTGTGAATCCGGTGATCCACGAGTCATATTAATCGGGGAAGATGTGAGAAAAACCAATAGGAATATGGAGAAATACCATGTGCAAGACATAAGTTTCAGCCGTAATAAACAAGTTACCATTTTTGTAGGGTTTTCTATTTTTTAGGATTTTTTGAAAAATTTTGCCCTATTTTTGGATTTTTTGACGTATATATTATTTTTATTGTTTTTACTTTCCAAATCATGGTGAATAGTAGAAGAAAGTAGAAGAAGAAAGCGAAGGGCCTAGGGGCAACAGAAAGTGTACTAGGTGGAAGAACGGAGAAACAAACGACAAATAATGTCTTTGTTTAGTGGAAAAATTAAGAAAGAATAATTATTTGAAAAATAATTATTTACGAGAGTGTGGAGAAGAATAAAAAATCACCAGGGAGCAATAAAACTATCCAATGGAGAAGAAAGGGGTATCAGACAACAAAAAATTCCCCAATATGGTGAAAAATAAAAGAAAAATAATTATTTAAAAAATAATTATTTCCCAGTGAACAGAGGAGAAAACGACAATTGAAACGGGCCTCTCGGCCCTCCTGATGGTGAAAAATAGATTAATATACCCCACCAGGGGGGGTAAAAACATCACAACCAATTCATTTTAAATGAGTAGTTTAGAAAATTTACCGTGAGGCTCTGACACTAAGGAGAACCATGGTGATCGCATGAGACCGATTGAGGTGCGCAGATGCAGTTCTGGGGGGTACCAGCGGCATGCAGACGACGGCCCCTTTTGTGAGTATCGAAACCTTTCTCGTTAAGTTTGTCATTAATGCATTAAATTTGAATGTTTAGCCCTAGGAAGTCATGTTAGCATGCCTACGTGCAGGCGTAGGCATTGGATAGGGTGCACAGGTGATTTTTTGGAGGCACAGGTGTTCTTTTGGGGGCGTATACACCAAAACATACATGCGCACAATGTGTAGGCATAGACATCACACATTCACACACACGTGCACACACAAGTACATGTGTGTGCACGCGCACACATGGGAAATGGGGTGCACACGTGAAAAGTATGGCGCAGGCATGAAGAGGATGGGTGCATACACAGGAGCATACGCGTGCAAGTGACAAGCACCCAATGTGTGGTGCACACGCCAAAAAGGGCGCGCAGGTGCCCCAAAAAAGGATGCAAGTGCTAGAACACATACGTGGGACAAGCACAGGCACCAAATATGTGGGTGCACATGCCTAAAAGGGTGTTCAGGTGCCCTAGACAGGTAGAAAAAAAAATAGGAAAGTGTCAAAAACATGACACTTAGAAGATTTTTTAGGATTTTTGGGTTAAACCTAAAAGAGGAGATAGATTTTTTAGAAGAAATGTTAGGAACTGATTAGCGGTGTGTTATTTTACAGAGACGACTACCATTTTTGCAGACATAGGAGTGACATACGCAGATTGCAGAGCTAGAGGGTAGTATGCACCGGCGTGATTGGCGAGCCATGGCGATACTTCTTGAGGTAGTAGGGCTAGGCCCTATGTCTCGGATGCCTTCTATCATACTAGACCATGGTCTACTGACTGCACTAGCTGAGTGATGGCATAGCTAGATTCAATGCTTCAGACTGCCTATAGGAGAGAAGACCATGGCCATTGAGGATGTATGGTGGATCCTTCACGTGCCGATGATGGGAACTTTGGTCGAGTACAATTCTGATGCAGGAATTATTAGAGCAGCTTGCAGTGCCCTGTTTGGTGTTGATGATATACCACATGAGAGGATGACCATAGCATTACATGAGTGCATCTCTGATCCCACATTACATCGGGGGCCTCTCTACTTCATGGCTGTTATCAGTGGGTTCCTACTCATTGATAAGAACAGGGACCTCGTTCCTGAGAGGATTACTGCCTTTGGTTCATGGCATCTACAACGATGAGAGATATTGCTAGGGGTAGTGCATACTGGCCCACCTATACTGAGACTTACACTTGATTACATACCAAGGTCATAAGACCGTGGGTCCAACCTCATTATTACATATATGGTCATGGGATCATATTGCGATGGGACACCCTATGGGCCCTTTCCGTGTCTAAGATCCTGAGGAGCCATCATATATGGCATGGGTAGCAACTGATGGGGATGTATGTGGCCATCTTGGCAGCCTATTTAGATATAGGTGAGAGTTTGACAAGCTGGTAGAGATAGACATCATATGGTGGCCATACAGGCATTTCCAATGGCCAGAGGATGCCATAAAGCTCAGCATATGCCTGGTGGATCACTTTCTCATTGGCAGCCACAGTTACATCATGGAGTTATATCGAGTAGACAGGTGCCAGAGACAGCTTGGCAGGGTACAGGGGGTCCCCCAGCCAGATATCTGGCATGCACGTAGGGATTCAGAGAGGTAGACCATGGGGCCTCGTATACTGGTGGCCCAAGCTAGGGTGAGTTTCACACAGGTGGTCCCACAGGTATGGGACCCAGTTTGATAGGTGAGGAATCCAGGGACCATAACTGAGTATGCAGCCTGGTATGTGACAGTGTTACCCTAGCGTCTCATCATTCCAGAGGAGGCCTAGGTAGCAGGCATTCGCCCACCTATAGAGGTATGGCATGGTGCAGAGCGTAGGGTGAGGGTAGTGGCACAGGGGCCAGACCCAGAGGATCCTTTTGATGGCATCCCTCATGATGGGAAGGGTGCCTCACAGGTACAGGGACCGAGGTCGTAGGGTCTAGTATAGGCAGTAGTGTAGCCACCTAGAGGTAGGGTCTTAGAGTAGGGAAAGTCATCCAGAGCACCTCAGGGACCAGTCCCTGAGGTACACACAACCTCCCAACTAGTGGCACAGATAGCCACTATATAGGTGAAGTTACAGTAGGCCATAGCTAAGACAGACGCGGCCAGAGAAGAGAGATATGAGGCTCAAGGTTGGTGTGTTACTTTCCGTAGTAGAGCATGATGAGGCTTGAGCTTATATTGTTACCTTACTTTTAGATCAGGATTAGGCTCAGGACCAGGTTGGCCCAGGAGATGATAGAGTAGCATGGTGGAGCCATATCTGGGAGACAGTGGCACAGGGGGCTAAGATATTAAGCCTTCTTCATTAGTCCCAGTCATAGGTGCATATGCTTGTTACACAGAGAGACCATGTATATGCATGATCACAGGCACTACTAGCACAGAGGGACCAGGCCCATACCGAGCTGCAGACTATGACTATAGAGAGAGACCAAGAGGCTCCTACCTCTAGATAGGCTGAGGCAGACTTGGGCTGAGTGATAGGCGAGCGAGACAATTCCCTTCAAGTAGCGCTCACCTCCAGAGATGCCGACCTGATACGTGACACCACTAGGCTTGGTGGTGAGGCCCCTATTTTACAGGACACCTTATTACAGAGTGGTTACTCCAGAGTAGTGAGTAGCACTGCCACAACTTTTAGGGTTGAGTGCATCAGGCTCTCGATCACATAGATCAGGACATTCTACTAGATCAGTGAGATAGCCCCTACCAGAGCATCCAGTTAGACTAGCGCCATCCTAGCCTCCAATGTTCTGTTGACTAGAGGACAGATCTGGGAGCCCCGGCGAGGGTGAGAGCTATGGTTGAGATCCATATTTTTTTGATGTACATATTTTTTATATGTATGCATCTTATGAAGGCCAATTTTTGATGTACAACCTTGTATACATGTATTTTGATGATGCCTCATGATGAAGGCTTGATTATTTTCTGATACATGCCCTTTTTTTATGGCATTGTGTATCGACGATGTATTATATTGAGTACCAATCGAGACAATGTCTATTTGTGTAGACATTTGTAGCATCCTTGTACGCCTCAGCTGAAGGCATTTTTTTTATATAGAGCACTGATTTGTATCCATTTTTGATATAGATGTATATTGACACACACGCACACACACACACACACACACCGCACACGCACACACACATATATATATATATATGAGGATTACTTTGTTTTGGCTCAGATACACATGGTTATGAGATGATGTACTTTATTGTTTTTGTGTCCTGATGTATGTGATATGAGTGGGATAATTTTATGATGTGAAATACCCTTTTCAGAAATTACTGTAGATTGATTCTCATTGCACGTTGCATGTTTTGATTCAGCACTTATGTATGTGTTGTGACATGAGTGGGCATTCTATGATGTGAAATACCCTTTTCAGAAATTATTCTATGTTGATTCTCAGTGCACGTTGCATTTTTTGATTCAGCACTTATGGATGCATCATGACATGAGTGGGCATATTCTATGATGTAAAATACCCTTTTCAGAAATTATTCTATGTTGATTCTCAGTGCACATTGCATTTTTTGATTAAGCACTTATGGATGTGTTATCTGATTTTGTACTTTGTGTGTATTTGATTTTGATGTTTGATGTATACATGTGCTGTGGATGTTAGATGATATATCCTTATATGATAGCAAATGCATTTCTCATGTGTTAGTTTGATGCATATGGACGGGATGATATGATGATAGTGGTGTGGGGGGATAGATTTTTTATCTTGCACAACCCCTCTTGTCCCCATTGATGATACGCTATGTGATGATTAGCTTAGCATACATGCATGATGTAAAACCTTAGCATTTTGTTTATATATGATGTATAGATGATGTTAGATGTGATGATAATGATGGTAATGTGATGTGAATGATAAAAAAATAGAGCACATGTAATAACACAACCAAATGCTACCAAAGAACACCAGGAAAATAATACAATACACCATGATTCACCATGCTTTATTAACATGCAACAAACACAACCAAATGCTTAAGAAATAACATTATGAATTAACACATTACATCATGATTTCTTAAGATTTACTAGCAATAATAAATCTAATCTAAGCAAGAAAAGATGAATCCTAACAAAGTACACCCAAGCAACAAAACAAACCAAAAGCAAGAAACACAAAAATAACCATACAAACAACAAGCAAAGCAAGAAACAAGACAATGCAAGTAAATGTTTTTGTAAGATTTGTTTTCATGCAACAAGTTTCTATTGTTTTTGGTTGTTTTCAAACAATTTTCTATTGTTTAGGTTTATGTGAATTTTTTTTCTATTGTTTAGTGTTTTCTAACAGTTTTCCAGAGCTATGTGCAGGTAACCAAGAAAGCGTGGATGCCCCCAGCGTTAGATGAGGAATATACAAGGGTAGAAGCCACGCATTTATGAAAACGAAGGTGAATTCATTGAATTTCCCACAATGTAAGATGGGAAATAACAAAAGACCATACCCCTCACAAATGAATAAAAGAAGGCAAAGTCGGATCAAGGCTTGATAGGATGGGGCGCATAGGAAACCTCGAAGGTAGAACTAGGTCCAGGAAAAATAAAAATACCCTCTTGATATAGAATGCTTGTGAACAACGAATCCACCTAAGGCACCGGTTTTCACCCAAGGACTTTTCCAAAGTGCCACAATTGTGTGGTTTTCACTAGTGGGTGACCTATTTTCTCTTTTTCTCTTTTTCTTTTGATTTTTTTTGATTTTTAACTTTTTTGTGCCATGTTCAAGCATATAACCACTTAAGATGCATGACGTTCATGGGATCCCGGAGCTCATCACCATTGGGGTGAGACAGTTTGTATGCCCCTGTGCCATACTTGGCGACTATGACATAGGGTCCCAACCAATGTGGTTCGAACTTCCCTTTCTTTTCTCGCTCTGCTATGGTGTTGAACTGGTTCTCCTTCATGAATAAATCACCAACCTCAAACTGATGAGGGATGATTCTCTTGTTGTAGTTTCTTAAGACTCTATGTTGATACACTTTCAGGTGATTAAGAGCATGAATGTGCCTCTCATCCAGGAGCTCTAACTTAGTCAGTCTTGCCACTCGATAATCTTCATCCTTTTCAAGATAATCCTGAAGAGAAATTCTCAAGGATGGAAGTTAAATCTCTAAAGGGATGATAGATTCTGTCCTGAACAGTAGGGAATATGGTGTCGCACCCGTAGGAGTGCGAATGGATGTTTGGTAAGCCCAAAGGGCTGGATGGATTTGTAGGTTCTAGTTTAGACCTGTTTTGCTGACCATCTTCTCCATTATTCTTACCAAAGTCTTGTTTGTTGCCTCAGCTTGTCCATTACCTTGAGGGTAATATGACATGGACCATTTTAATATAATTTGGAACCGTTGGGAAATACCTTTCACAATTTTGTTTTTAAATGACTTCCTGTTATTTGTAACAATGGCTGCAAGAATACTATATCGGGCAAATAATGTGATTCATGTTAAATTTAGAAATCTGGGCTCTTGTGACATAGGTTAAAGGGATAGCCTCCACCCATTTTGTAAAGTACTCTGTAGCTGTGATGATATGTGTATGACCATTAGATGAGGTAGGAATAAGTTTTCCTATTAAGTCAAGTCCCCACTTGGAGAATGACCATGGGGTAGTGATAGGTTGCAGTGGTTGCGACGAAGCATGAATGAAATTTCCATAATTTTGGCAAAGCACACATTTTCTAACATAATTGCAACAATTAGTTTCCATGGTAGGCCAATAGTAACCTACTCTCAACAGTTTCTTAGCCAAGACCATTCTGTTTGTATGTGCTCTGCACACCCCCTTTGTGCACTTCTTTGATTGCTTGGATTGACTCCGTCACATCCAAACAACATAATAGATTCCCATCATAGCCACAATGATAAAGTGTACCTCCTAAAAGGGTGTACTGGGCTATCTAGAGAACCAGGATTTACTTTTCAGAATGGGAAATATCAGGTGGGAATGTGTTGTCCTTAAGATAGGTAAAAATGAGTTTCTTACCACGGGGAATTGGGACCAACAACCTCACAAGCTAGGTAAGATTCTGGCATGTCATATGCGGGCTGGCGTAAATTTTCTACGAAGAACGACATGTCATTATTCCCTGGTGGAATATGCAGCATAGACCCCATCATTGTCATGGAATCTGCCGATCTGTTCTACGCTCTTAGGATTTGCTCAAAGGTGATGAGCACAAAATACTCCTTTAGAGTTTCCACTAACATTTTGTAAGGTATGAGCTTGTCATCCTTAACCTTATATTCATCATTAACCTGTTTGATGATTAACTGTGAATCACCTACAACCTTGACATGATGAACATTCCACTTGATGGCTAGCTTCATCCCTGCAATGTGTGCCTCATATTCTGCAATGTTTTTTATGCAAGGGAAGCCGAGGTGAAAATCCTGTAGTATAGGATTGCCAAAAAGAGTAATAAGGACCACTTTTGTACTTGAACCATGAAACATAAAGGACCCATTAGAATGTATCTTCCATATAATAGATTCTTCAATGTAGAGCAAGGAGGCATTTGGTAGATCTAGATTCAAAGGTTTCGTGCTTTGCAAAGGTGCTTCTGCCAGCTGGTCTGCAAGTACTTGTCCTTTAACCAATTTTTTATGTACAAATTCTATGTCAAACTCAATGAGTAGAATGATCCAATTAGCCATTCTACCTATGAGGGTGGGTTTGGACAATAAATACTTGAGTGGGTCAACCTTGGATATTAGCTTGGTCTTAGTATTCAACAGGTAATGGTGAAGTTTTTGAAAAGTAAAAAACAATGGCCAAGCAGGACTTTTCAATTTGAGGATAATTGAGCTCATAGGTGATGAGGGTGTGACTCAGATAGTACACCACTTTATCCTTATGACCAAGGTCATATTGGGCGAGTAGCGCGCCAATAGAAAATTGCGTAGTAGAAATATAGAGCAAGAGTGGTTCTCCAGGAGTGGGAGGCATGAGGACATGTGGATTAGCCAAGTACTGTTTAAGCAAAGCAAAGGCTTGTTATTGCTCAGGTCCCTAGATGAAAGTGACGTCCTTTTTAAGAAAATGGGTGAATGAGTGACATTTATCAGCAAGATGGGAGATGAAGTGGCGAATGGCTTGAATTTTCCCTTGTAAGTTGCGCAGTTGCTTGATATTCTCAGGTGGAGGCATTTCAGTGATAGCAGAAACTTTAGCAGGGTCTACCTCAATACCTCATCTTAACACAATGAAGCTCAATAGTTTCTCGAATATCACACCGAAGACACATTTCTTTAGATTTAGCCTAACTTTGTATTCACGTAGGAATTTAAAGATATGCCACAAAATGACAGGATTATCCTCTCTTGTTTTGGACTTTCCCAGGATATCATCTACATAGTCCTCCATGATATCATGAATCATATCATGAAAAATTACTATCATGGCCCGCTGATAGGCAGCTACTACATTCTTAAGGCCAAATGGCATCAACTGATAGTAGAAGGTGCCCCAAGGAGTCGTAAAAGTTATTTTGTGTTGGTCTTCTTCAGGGATCTTGATTTGATTATATCTCGAAAATCCATCCATGAGTGATAGCATTTCATACCCTACTGTTGAGTCAACAATCATGTCAATTTTGGGCAGCGGAAAATCATCTTTAGGGCAAGCTTTATTGATGTCCCTAAAATATGTGCAGATTCGGATACAGATAGGTTTTTTCTGGACAGGGACAATGTTTGATATCCATTCAGAATAATCAATTGGCCTGATGAATCTGGCTGCAAGCAATCTTTCCAACTCTTCTTTAACCAACAGGGCCACTCTTGGGTGCATCTTTCAGAGCTTCTATTTGATAGGCTTGGTGTCTGCGTGCATGACCAAAGTTGGATCTAAGATTTGTAAGACCATGTGAACACATCAATAAACTCTCGCAGTAGCATAGTGAACATCTTTTTTTCTCTAGCCGAGAGTGATGCTCCTAATTTTACTATCTTGGGATCTTCTTCTGTACTAAGATTGACATCAATGGTTTCTTCGACTAGAAATTTTGATAAGTCCTCCATACGCGTAGTATCAGGAGGTAGGTTGAGATCTTCATCCAAGGATGTCTCCACGAGATTTTCATCCTTAGCATGGTCACTTTGTTTGTGCTTTGATTTTCTTATTTCTTTGTCAGCCAGTGCCTCAAAGAGGTTTTCACTGTGCGACTTGGAATTTGAGTTTTGCTGAGGATTTTCTTTAGATTTTTTTCCCTCGCTTTTATTTAAGTTTTTCTAACCATGAAGTTTAGCCTCCTCACCGAAGTAGGCACAGGTATGTAAGTCCATAAATAAACCTTTCTTGTGATCTCCAATGGGAATTGTATCCCTTATGCCCATGAACTCTACGATAGTCTCATCATTCTCGATTAAATCTAGTGGCATGTGACATTGTTGGTCCCATTCAACAAGGGTAGGGTAGACAAGTTGAAGGGTTGGTTTCATGGGGGTTATGGTTAGGACATCGTTGTTCATGAAAAGGTTCGTGGAGGCCAGATCCTCATATTGGCTACAATGGGAATCCGTATCACTTTCTAGATAGTCAGAGCTATCCTCACACTTAGAGCAAGTAGCATCCTGATCATTGGGGTGTTCTCCATAAGGGTGAATCCCAATGTCGTATCTTTCTATTTTGAAGTGCGGAAGAGGGACTGGTTCTCTTTGTGCTTGTTCATTTCTCCCACATCCTATGCCTTTGTATCCCATGGAGTACATCATTTTACTATATTTTTCATATTCCAAGGTTTGATAACAGGATGGTTGAGTATTCTCAGGGACCCAAGCTATATGTGGATCAAGCAATTTCTCCTCAGCTAACAAGCCTCAAGGTGGGAGTGACCCAATATTATGTTCCTCTCTAGGTATTTGGAAGTGGTAGTTGGGTCGACCTCTAGTCTTGGGTGACAATGAGATATCTGAAACCAAGAGCACTTGTTGTACATTATACTCCCCACAACCATACTCAAGGATTTTCATCTCCCATGAATCAAATGGAGATGTTGAAGTAGACGCACCATGAGCACAAGAACTAAGAGAATCTGAATCCACCTAGGATTCCATGGCCTCAGACCTGAGAGGGATAGCTATATCTACGGAGGGAAATGCATATGTACCCTTTCATGCAAAGCTATTGAGAGCTCTATAATGAGAAAAGGGCTCAGAATCTCCTTGTATCGAAATTGTATGTCCCTCATACTTCAACTTAATGCATTGATGAAACATTGATGGCATGACCTACATGGCATGAATCCATGGTTAGCCTAGAAGCATGTTATATGGAAGTTCCAAGTCTAGGACATGAAACTTTTTCTGATGGAAAGTGGGGCCCACCTCCATGGGCACGCGATGGTACTTGCTGATTCCCTTTCTGCGTTGTTGTATACAGTGATAGTGATAATATGGGACTCAAGATATTCCTCAGTATGTCCCAGTTGTTTGACCAACTTAAGCATGCAAATGTTCAACCCATATTCGTTATCCACAAGCACACATTTGATTTTCCTGCGGGTGACAACTACCTCAATGTATAAGGGAAGATTATGTGTTGGATTCTTAGTAGGGATATCCCTATGGTTAAAAGCAAGATGTTCATTTGGTGTGATGTTTTCCACCGCAGCTTGAAGGTGCACAGGATCGACTTCTAAAGGCACTCCTAACCCCTGAAGAGTTTGGTATAGAATGTCTTTATGAACATTGGATATCTTGAAAAGATCTAAGATCGAAATATTAGTAGACGTCTTTTCAAGTTGTTCTAAAAGGTTATATTTACCATTTTTTGGGGTCGACGGAGAAGGTTTCAGAATCACGAGGCGGGCACGCCTTGTTACCATAGTGCAGTCTTTTCCCTTGATCCGTATGGTATTGACACGGTCAGTAGGAGAGTGAATACATCTGAGAAGTGAATCATAATGATTGTTATCTCTTTTTGTGTACAAGTAATTCATGACTTTATAAGTTTGAGATGACTCTCCCCGATCCGGCTTTGAATTTTCTGACTTATTATGCTTGGGGAATGGTTCTTTATATATCCCCATTTTCTCGTTAGGTGTTTGCATTTTGCCAGGGTTATCCACCTCTATCTCCCCATTGTCAATGAGGTCCTGAATATAATGACGAAGCCACATACATGTATCTATTTTATGTCCTTTGACACGTTGAATTTTGCAATATTCATGCTCCTTGTACCATGAAGGTTTTGGAGCGTTGTCGTCAAATGGTTGCATTGTAGGATAGGTCATCATGTGGGCCGCATCCAATTGTTTTAGTATGACTGAAAAAGGTTCATTGAGAGAGGTGAATTTTCTTCACTTTGGTGGTGGTTGAATTGGGCCCTTGGTCAATTTAAAAGGTTGACCAGTTTGGACCATTTGAACATGTTTGGAATCAGTGATTCTGTCTCCCACCACATTTTTGTTTTTGTTGAAGATCTTCAGCTTTTCTATGGGTTTGACATTTTGGTTATCTATAGATTGGGTTTTGAGGGTGCCTTTGGCAATGAGATATTTTTCTATCTGAATCCCTTTCTCGATAACCTCCTCAAAATTATAGACACGATGCATTTGGAGGTGGAAAGCTATATCCAGGTTGAGATTGGGAACAAAAATACTAACTAGCTGCTTTTTAGGGAAAGTGCAAGGGAAGCAACTAGCTATCCCTCTCTACCATTGGAGGAAGCTCACAAAAGTATCCTTTGGGAATTTCTTTGCACCACATAAGTCTGCCATTGTGACATCACTTTCTATGTTATATGAGAAGTGACACACGAATCTTTCTGCCAATTCTAGCCAGGTGAAAATTGATCCTTGTGGTAAGCGTGTAAACCACTCCAAGGCTTGACCTCTGAGACTCTTGGGAAAAATTCTGATGAGGTAATTTTCACTATAAGACACCTCTTGACATACCATGTAAAAATATTTAACATGATCCCATGGATCTCCTTTCCCTTTATATTTGTCAAACTTTGGCATATAAAATTTCTTTGGAAAGGGTTGAAGGGTCATTGTCTTGTCAAAAGGATAGGGGAATAATTCTTCATATTGATATTTCCTGATGCTCCCTATATTACTCTCTTGTAAGCTCATAAGTGTCACTTTCATAGACTACACTTCTTGTGTGAGTAATTGTTCTCTAGTGGGAGAAGCGGGGATGTATACACGATGATACCCTGTGTCTTCTTCTCCTTGGTTTTCGTGATGGATTTCATTGATCTTAACCTTAGGCCTAAAATTTTAAAAATTATTGTTTACGTCTTTCTGTACATGGGAAGTAAGCAAAGCTAGTTGTTGGCTTAGGTTACTGATTTGTTGTTGGATTGTGGCTTGGTTTGTGGCTTCTTCTTCTAAAGGTTTCTCCTCCTCGTATTGTGGAGGTTCTTCACCTGTCTCATGTTCTATCTTGTTTCTTCATGGCACTTTGATAAAGGGATTCTATGCCCTACCACTTTATCATTCCCCACGTAAGAAGTGGAAGCATGTCTGTGTGTTAAAATATCTTCCATATTGATAAGGGGACGTTCTTCCTCAGTAGCGTCATTTGCAGGTAGTATTGTTTCGTTCTCGGTGGGAAATTTGGCCCCTAATTCCACGAACCATGCCAACACTCTATCTTTGTTTCTAAGAAGAAATTCATCTAGTAGAGTGGGGTCAAAATCAAAGTCTGCGTGTGGTGATTCTAATTTATTTCCACTATGATCGACCATCTCTTCGGTTTCCTTTTCTACAGAAAACAACAGTCCTAGGTCATGTCCAATGAAGGGGTTTGACCCTTGTCTATTAGAGGTTTCCCAAGCTTGCACTTGTTGTTCCTCGTACATTTGTTTCTTTAATCCTAGATGTGTTTTAGGAGCCATGTTTTTGTGATAATTTCACTAGGGTAAGTTATAAATGTGTTCAAAACTTAGTGACTACCCCTAAGTGAGATGTGAGATGTATTTGTTAAGAGTATGAATGAGTAAAAAATGTGAGGATACCAATGTGATAGAGTGATAAATCACCAATGACACAAGTGTTTGGTATTGAAACTTGTTTAAATAAATTACCTCTTAGACTACGTTTCAAAAAGTAGTTTCACGTCGCAAGATGATTAACAAGATGTTTTCACTTATGCCAAGTTTAAGGGAATGAAAAAAATGTAAGTAAAAACAAGAAGTCAATGCAACCTCCCAATCAAGATATACGATGAGTGAGCTCAAACTTGATTAAGACCTATATCTCAAAAAGTACCAATTACAATTCATGAATAACACAACAATATCACCAAGATATGTTAACCCACTTTGCGAGAAAGTGAAGTATTGATATCAAGATGTTATTGATATAACACGCACAAAGGGTAACACCTAGCACTCTTCAAAATCGAGGTAATAATAGAACCAAAATGAAAAATATCAAGCATAGCTAGGAATAGTTAAAAGTGTGTGTAGCGTAACCTTACAATATAGATATTTATGTCGAGCTTACAAGAAACAAGACGTAAATATCAAAATTGTAGTGATATGATACAAACAAGCTAACTCTTCTAAGGAATTCCACAGTGATGAACCATGCCTAACTACAATGAGGATCTTGACATGGGGATCAAGATCACAATGGCTATCAATGATGTGAATACACCTCCGCACACTTTAGACATTTAACTTACACAACCGCAAACATGGATGGGCGTAAACAGACATAAAAGTGATAGAAACAGTCGATTGGTAACAAAAAGGTAGTCACCCTTCTTCTGATCAACAAAGTGTCGAAATAATGTGAAGGAAGTAAATCAAAAAAATATGAAAAATGCTGGCCTCACTTCGGTAGAGTTTCACCTCGCCCTAAGGCAAGTAAAAACTAGGTGAAAGTAACGTGTCACACGTTTCACAATGAAAATATGGTTCACAACTCAAAACTATTTTAGAATGGTCAAAGTGGGCTCCTGGCCAAAGTATATCTTCCTAGGTGGTTCTCTCATCCTAGGTGCTTCAAATATTATCCATGAGCGGGACGATTTACCCAAAAAGTCGCAATGACTAGTTTGGGACTATCTCAACTTTTCCCCCTTTAAGCACAGTGGGTAATAAATGTGTCCAATTGTGAACTTAAAAGGGTCGTGTAGGGACAACTTGTTACTCTATCTCACAAAGGATTTACTAGTCAGACAGGTAGTGCAGAGCACTTCCCGTTTTGTCCACAAGGTTCCCTCTTGCGTGGAGTACTTTGGGTTTCCTGGAACCACCCCCATTGTTGTAGCTTAAGGTGTTATGCCAAAGGGGTTATGTTCTAGTTGAGTGGATAGGGACGTACCCTTTTCTGAAACCTATAATACAATGTTTTTGAATATGTTGTTTGTTTTATCTTTTTTAATTAGGTGTGGTTTACTCAAACACCGTTTGGAAACCTTTATAACAACTATATTAGTAGTTTTCTGACTTTTGTTTTGATTCCTCCGTTCTTTGAAAAGCGATGACATTTTGGTCATGTATGAAAATTTTTAGTAGGTTTCCATCAAAAGAGAAGGAATCATTTCTAATTCTCCATATCGTCCAAGGACGTAAGAGAAGAGCATACATGATTGTCTTCAAAAATCCAAAAAGATACCAAATGGAAAAACACTTTAATTCAACTATGCTAAATCAACCAATTCCAACTCAAATACTCTTAGCAATCTCAAAGCATCAGAAGGACTTAAGAATTTTTTCTGATTCCCAAGATCGCCCTAAGGGACGTGAGGGAAGAGCATACATGATCTTAATCCTATAAGTAAACAACTCAAAATATTACCTAATCAAATACAAATATATGATTAGATAAACTTGTAAGAATGTTAGCACATCAACACCCTAACTTCAAAAAAATGTAAAAGGACACCTACGCCCCTTTTTCAGCGCTTGCACATGTGTTAGGGCATATGTGCCACTTAAGGTTGTTTTGACTCATAGTACACCTACGCCACCCGAGAGGTGTGTGCACCACGAAAATAGTATATGCACCACTAAAACAATGTCTATGTCACTCTATGGAATTTTTGGATTTACCAAGTGCCTGTGCCACTAGAGAGGTATGTGCGCCACAAAAACAGCGTATGCGCTACTCTGAGAAAAATAGATATAAAATAGACAAAACAACCACATTACTGGAAAAATGTGTCTACGCCACTAAAACAACATGTGTACTCTGGTTAGGGCGTGTGCGCTGATCTGACAGGTTTTAGAATGTAGTGAAGGTACAGTATGAAACGAATTTTGTGCCCAGGTTAGTGTGCCTGCACGCTAGTTAGGGTGTATGCGCCAGGGTTAGCGCACATGCGCTAGAGGTTGGCAGATAGAGTGATAGGTTTTAATAGCATCCCTGTGCCACCAGAGAGACGTTTGCACCAACGAAAACCATGCCTGCACCACGAAAATCATGCATGTGCCCCTAAAATCGTGCCTGTGCCAGACCTACAACCAAAAGATGGCAACAAACACAAGAAAACTCACAATATCTCAAATTTTGACAAGTTCGCTTAAGAATGGTAATAACCCATTAAAATTATGGCTATGAACATGAAGTTACACATATCAAATGAGAAAACATTCCAAGAAAATGAACATTAATTACTACATGTTCATATATTTTTTAATAACCTTCCAAGGAGACCATTGTAAATTTTTGTAATCCCATATGTCACTAAATAATCTAACTCCTTTCTTGAAAAATGAATAAGCATGTCTACGAAAACTAATGGCTAAAGGTTTCCCCTGATATTGGATAAGTTTATTCCACCAAATTGAAGAGGAGGGAAAGATAAAGCCATGATGAAAAAGGGATTCTTTCCATTTCAAGTAGACACAAACATGTTGCCATGCCTTCTAAATATATTGGATAGGGAAGGATGCTTTTATTTGAAAAGATGGTGTGTGCAAGTATTTCTATAATTTAGCTAAATTTAAAGCAAGAAACTACCACCTAGAAATAGCTTCCTAACCTAGCTAGAAATGAGAAATGTGCACCATCATGATGAAGAAATGAGCAAGTCCTACCCTTAACATTAATAAATTTTAAATGATCAAAACATAATGTAAATTAATGAACTCTATTCTCCATTAATTGCCTAATTTAACATTAAAAATGGACCTAAGTAGTCCAATGGCAATCAAATTATATTTGTTTTCTTTGATCCTTCAATGGATGCTTGGGTGTGAGGATTAGCTTTTCAAGAATGGAGGATGGAGATCTCAAGAATGACAAAAGCCTATTAGTATGAAACTATGTGCTTTCTTTTGTCTCTTGAGAGATTTAGGTGTAAGCGTAGAAGTAGAGGGAGGGTTGTTTATATAGCCCAAAGGATAAAGGATTCAACACATCCTCATGAATGTGGGACTAATGGAGATGTAGAGTTAGTTATGGATAAGGGGGGTTTAGATGGGGTTGAGTTAACTTTAGGAGGATTTAGTTTGTCCTCTAGTGGCTCATGTGGATAAAGGGGGTGCATTAATTAATCAAAATGATTAATTAATACATGTGCAAGATTTTATAAGCTTTGAGATGGGTATTAGTGTAAGTTGGACCATTAGGAGGGAATTAAACCAATTAAATAGTGATTTATTGATTTAATGAGAAGAGAGGCTAATTAATTAATAATAATTAATTAGACTAGATAGAAGGTGTTGATTAACAAAGGGTTGTTAATTAGGGTATGTGTTGGACAGACAAATTAATTAATTAGTGTAATATAATCAATTAACAACAATGGAAGAGAAGATGATTACCATTGATGCTATGTCATCAATTTGCAGGAAAGGAGATAATTAGCATAATTTAAGTATTTAAATTGCTAGGGCGTAATTATAGGTGTCTACAGATGGAGCAAGCATAGTATTTTCCAACCAATGAACTTCTTTCCATTTCCTTATAGCTGAGGTAGTTTCAATTTTGTGGTGTAGTAAAAAATTTTCATGGATCGTCACCTTTGACATCTCTAACAATCCATTTTATAACTAAAAACACTCCTTGATTTTTTGGGTCTATGCATCAAAAATACTCTTAAGTGTGCACATTGAAGACTTTCATTATATGGTCCAATAAGAAATTGATTGACAATAATTATTGCTCGATAACTATTACATAGATCCCATCAAAATGATGATCAATTTTATTATGATAATGTAATCTCTCTTATGAATATAATAGAAAGATACATAGATTCAATATTATAACAAAGTAAAATGATGTTCTTTGTATACATTAAAATTTAAATAACAATAATTTAATTAGAAAAATTCATTTCTCATATACATTAAATTGAAATAATGTATATTAAATTGAAATATTAATATTCTAAGAAGAAATTTCATTCCTCATACACATTAAATTGAAACATTGGTAGACACCTTTCGACTCTATGCATCTTCCATGTTTGTATTTTTTGTTTTTAAACTACACTTACTTCATTAACAATAAATATATCCTGTAAATTATTTTTGTTTACTTTGCTAATATATTTTGATCCTTCAACATAGTTCAACTTTTTCTTAGTGGGTGAACCTTCCAATTCAAGTAACACCTTAAAACATTTTCTTCACAGCTTTTTTTATATTGAAACAACGTTTTTACAAAAAGAGGCTGCAAAAGAAGGGAACACAAACTAGATACAAGATAAACTATTATAATCCCTGACCAAACATGCTCAAAATCAGAACATATAGAAACCAGTTATATAAAGAAAATATCAAATAACCAATTTATTGTTTTGGAGCTACATTGGCACCATGTTTCACCCTCTGGCTCATTTGAAGTTCCAACTTAATTTGATCTAATTGGTGGGCAACGTCCTTGTTCGTCTTGGTCAATACCTGTATTTGAGAGAGAAGAGAAGCAATCTGGAAAAATATATTATAGTAAATTTTGTAATTACAGTTTCCTAATGAATATTAGAGATGGAAAATACTCCTAAACATTTAGTTTTCCAAATGTTTTCGAAATATTTTCGAAAAAAAGAAAGAGTTAAAACAGAAGCTTCAGGATCTGGAGTTAAAAATGGATACTTTGGGAAGATCGGTTGAAGATGAAGTAAATGAAAAGAATATTCTTTCTGAGTTGCATACGATCTGCAGTAGGGAAGAGTCTTTTTGGCACCTTAAATCTAGAGCTATCTGGCTTAAAGAGGGATACAGGAACACAAATTTCTTTCACATGACTACTCTAAAACATAGAACCAGTAACAGAATCCTTGAGGTTTCTAAAAACAATGGGAACAACACTAAAGATCCAAACAGCATCAAGAAACAAGTGCTTGAATTTTACAAGAATCTTCTTAAAGAGAACAACGTCAGCAACCCTGAAGCTATTTCCTTCATGCTGGAGGCCATCCCTCAGAATATCATTGAGGACCAGAAATTCAGAGACATCACTAAAGCTGTCACACTTGAAGAACTGCAAAAGGCTGTTTTTTCTCTTGAGGGGGATAAGGCTCCTGGACCGGATGGGTTCTCTGTTAATTTTTTTCAGAAGTTCTGGGAAATATGCTCGGAGGATCTTCTCAAAGCGGTAAATGAATTCTATAGAACAGGAAATCTTCTAAAAGAGCTTAATAACACGCACATTGTGCTGGCACCTAAAAAAATGGATGCAAAAGACTTCAAGGACTTCAGACCTATCAGTCTTGTTAATGCTATCTTTAGAATCTTCACCAAAATCATCACTACTAGACTGCAGCTCATAATGAATGACCTCATCTCAAGGCAGCAGAGTGGCTTTATTAAAGGTAGGATAATACAAGACGGAGTGATTATGGTGCACGAAACTTTACATTCCATGGAAAACAATAAAAAGGCTAATATGATCCTCAAGCTTGATAGGAATAAAGCTTTTGACAAGGTTTCTTGGGTCTTCCTTGACAGGATTTTATCTAAATTTGGGTTCACGGAAAAATTTAGAAAAATTATCAAGTCTTGTATATCTACAGCCAGGTTCTCTGTGGTTGTTAATGGGGAGCCTGTGGGTTTTTTCACCAGCAGCAGAGGTCTAAGACAAGGAGACCCCATCTCCCCCTTACTCTTCATTCTCTTAGCTGACAACCTTAGTAGAACAATTGGCAGAGCGGTTGAGAACGGCCTTTTAAATGGATCTAAACCCACTTCATTCAGCCAAGTTGTCTCTCATCAACAGTTTGCGGACGACACAATCCTTCTTCTTCTGGCCTCAGTTGTGGAAGCTAAAGCTATTAAGGCTTTATTACAACTCTATGAATCTGCTTCTGGGCAAGAGATTAATTATGACAAAAGCACCATTTTTTTCTTTAACACCCCTGAGGAAAGACAGCTCAAGATTGCTAAAATTCTGGGCTGTAGAATAGGTGCTCTTCCAGCAACGTACTTAGGCCTCCCTCTTGGCACTAAGAAAGTCTCTCACATGGTGTGGGATGATTTGTTGATGAGATTTCAGAAAAAGATGGCAGGTTGGAAAGGGGCCACTCTCTCTAGTGCTGGTAAGTGCCTTCTTATTAAAAGTACACTCCAAAGTCTGCCCATCTATATCATGTCACTTTTCAAAATTCCTTCTTCCTTCAGAGAGAAAATTGAAAGGATTCAGAAAATTTTTTTATGGCAAGGCATGGAAGAGAAGTTCAAATTTCACCTAGTGGCCTGGGATAAGGTCTGCACCCCAAAATCCATGGGAGGGCTAGGCATAAAAAATATTGAGAAAATGAATGAGGCACTCATCGCTAAGATGGGCTGGAGATTGCTATCTGAGAAACAACCCTGGATTGATGTTATTAAAGAAAAATACTTGAATCAACAAGCTGTCTACTCCTATCTGCATGAAGAACAACTACCCAATGGTTCCATTTTTTGGAATAATCTGGTCAAGAGTAGAAACTTCATCAAGCAGGGCAGCAAATGGAAAGTGGGGGATGGAAGTGAGATAAACTTCTGGGAGGATAACTGGTTTAGTGACAACCTCTTGGAGAGATTTGGGACAACTAAGGACAGCCTTATAAGCAAGTATGGAACTAAAGTCAAGGACTATATTGAAGGAAATGGCACCAACAAGACTTGGAAAAGACTTTCTATGGAATGAATTGAGCTGAAACAAACTACTTCCTCCCTTAAGGATATTTTAGACCTCTTCCCTTTAAGTCAGCTGAATTCCAAGGATGAGCTGGTTTGGAGCAATTCACAAGATGGGAAATACTCAGTCAAATCTGGTTATACCAATCTTTCTCACAGTAACCAATCTGACTTTAACTGGAACAAGATCTGGATGCCTGAGTTAACCCCCAAAATAAAATTTTTTCTTTGGCTGGCCATCAGAGGTAGAATTCTCACCACTGACAATTTGATGAGAAGAGGATTTATAATTCCTAATTGGTGCCACCTTTGTAGGAATGACTATGAAGACATTAGTCATCTATTCATACATTGTGCTTATGCCAATAGAATTTGGAGCTTTGTTCTTTCTAAATTTGATGCTCTTTGGGTGTTGCCGAAGAACCTTAATCAGCTATGGAATCAATGGAACCCACCATTCAGACATTGTGCTATCAAAAGAATCTGGAAATTAGCAATCCCACACTTAATCTGGAGGATTTGGAAGGACAGAAATAATATCATATTCAGAAATAAAAAGCAGAATTATAAAATTAGTATTGGCAAAATTTCTCAAGGTATCAAAGAGGATATGGCTAGATTTAAACCCCCCAAGAACAAGTATTATCCTGAGAATGAAGAGCACATTTTATCTAATTGGCACATTGGAAATTGGAGCAACCCTGGGAATAGCGTAGATAGATCTTTGATTAAATGGCATCCTCCTAACTCTAATTGGTACAAGCTGAACTTTGATGGTGCCTTTAAGGGAAACCCTGAGACAGCAGCTGGAGGAGGAGCAATACGAGACCACAAAGGTAATTTGATTGCTGCTTATGCTGGAAAAATGGGAATTCAAACCAATCATTTTGCCGAAGCATTATCTTCTCTCTGGGGCTTGAGAGTTGCACGGGCTCAAAATATTCAGAACCTTATTGTTGAAGGGGACTCCCTTAATATCATTAAGCTTCTTAATCAGTCCTCATCTCCCAGTTGGAGTATTAAAGACTTTATCTCTGAATCCATAAGAATTTGCCACACCTTCAATAGTATCAGAATCATACATACTTACAGGGAAGGCAACAATCTGGCGGATGCACTGGCCAATTATGGCATTAATATAAATTTTACTGTCTGGGATAATGATAGTATCCCTAATCAGCTTCACAACAGCATCCATGCGGATCTTCACAAGCAAGCAATCTCTAGAGATAAGCCTTAATCTTTGGAGGAAAATCAAAATCATCAATTCTTTCACACGTGCTGCTTTATTCTATATGGCGAGGCAAATAATATCTTTTTCAAATAATAGCAAGATCTATTTAAGAAACTTCAAGTGGAGTCATCCAGATTTGAAAATCACGCACGCGGGAGGTACAACGGCTGTTGATATCCGGATGCCAAACTCCACGAAAACCGATGATAATTACAAAGTGATTGTTGACAGGAAAAGGGTTTTCACACACGACTTCCCGTAGGCTCAGTTCAGCAATTACGCAGCCGTTCGTGAGAAGACCAACGGCTACAGTTCCCAGTCTTATGCGATCTTCAACAGTAAGAAACGAACTGTTCTTCACACTCAGCGGCATTCTGTAATTTGTTGTAACCTGCACACCACTGAGAAGATGGGAGGACCTCCCTATCAAATTGAGCCGTGCGCGGACCCTGATTGGAAGGAAAACACCGAGCTTTGGAACATTCTCAGCATAGGCGGCTTCACCAGCTTTGTTGAAATGGTGCAAGGACATGATCAAATTATTTCAGTACGCTTTGCTAAGGAGTGGAAAGAGAGGATTGTCGACTATGGGAGACAGAAAATTCTTGTCAATGAAGAGCTCATTGCTGAAGCGACCGGTCTCAGCCTGGATGGGTACCGCTTCTTCAACAAAAGGGTTATCAAAGAAATTGAAGAAATAAGATTTGTGGAGGAAGATGAGAAGCTTATTTTTAGCACAGCGGGTCTGCTTGTAAGCTCAATTACATCACCGTTTGATGAAGTCACTCGCATGATGATTCGTTTCATCTCCTTGGAAGGTAGGTTTGTTATTGTCCCAGCTAAGCATCTCATCTTTTTAAACCACTTCCGTAGGAATAGATTGGTTTGCTTCCCTCATTATCTTTTAAACTCTCTTGAGTGCTCCATTTTGGAGTTCCAGAAGAATACCCGGGTGATTCCCTTGCATCAAGGGCTTTTTTTGCTAATTCACAAGTACTGCCTTCTCAAGTACCCCGGTCTTCCTTCCTCTCCTAGCCCGGCTCTGATGGGCTCTGCTGCTGCCAGTCTTGCTTCTCCTACTGCCCTTGATGCCCTTGCTGCTGCCCCTGCCACCGGTGCTGCTACCCCCTTGCCGGCTGCACATGTTTCTCCTTCTATTCCTCCTACTGCTCCTCCTGCCACCCACCTCACCTCTACCTCTAAACATCCACTCACTAGGGCTTCTAGGAGACTCAACCTTGAGACTCTTACAGCAGGGAAAGAGCCTCTTGATCTTGACATTACACGTGACCTGCTAAACATAAGTAGTGCCAGTCCCCGGGAAGCACAGATGGATAACCCTTCCAAGAGACTGGAGGCCTTAGAGGCTGAGATAAAAAAGCTGAAGAATGAGGTCAAAAACCTAGCTAAGCAAAAAGGTAAGAAAAGCATGGAGGGGGAAGGGAGCATTGACAATAGTCAGATTGAAGACATATATAAGAAGCTGACCTCCTTGGACTCCCGCCTTGGGAAGGCTAAGACTAGGCATGATTACAACATTTCCGCCTTTAGGGCCATTGAGGAATTCATCGTGGGGCATGCCAAAAGTGTTTCCAACCTCAGCGGTGTCCCGGCTGCACTTTGGGGCAATGAAAAAGAGAGCAAAAGAACCATCGAGGAGCTCGATAAGACGGATGCTACCCACATGACCGCTTTGGGTATGTTTCATGCTTGGAAAAAAGTCAAGATCAGTGTTTTCTTACTGTTTCTTGGCTGTCGGGTTACTGTTTTTTTGCTGTTGTTTTGCTGTTAAGTCTCGCTTGTGTAGCTATTTCTGGGCTACGTGGAATTTCATTGTATTACCTAGACTTGGTTAGTCCTGCTATGTTTCTCACTCTTATTCCGGCTTAAAGGCCTTTTTTTGTATTCAAGGGTATAGTCCCTTTCAAAAAACTATTTGCCATTATTAAAAAAAACATTTAGTTTTCCAAATATTCAATAAAATCACAAGTCTAACAGAATCATCTATAATATTATTTTTCAATCCCAATCCAAATAAAGTTTCTCTCCAATTTAGTTGACGATTAAAAACAACTGGTAAATTTCTAAAAACAATAAATCATTTCTTTTTAGCAAGAGGAAAACTCCAAAATAAATATTTTTTAAGTTTTCATTGAGCTAACAAAAGGGGCATTTGGAGGTCTGGATAGGTATATATTTAAATTTTTCTCCAACTGGGAGCTTGTAATGTAATATCTTCAATGCAAGTGATTGAGCATCAACATCAGCATTAGATCTCCATATTTGAGCACTTAATTTAACCCAATAATCATGGCTAAACTGAAATTTCCATTTAACATTGAGGAAAGGAGTTGGAGACAATTTGGGGAGGAGAAAAAGATAAATTTTCTTTAAAGGAAAATTGGAAAAATGATAAGATGACAACCATTTCTGATATTTGAAGAAGTTACAATGCATGGGGGTGCACAATTTCATTAACAATTCAAGAGGGATTAATGATAGTTCACAAATATGAGAAAATGATCTATTTAATTATTCAAGCCAAATCTTATTTTAATAACCTGCCAAGGAGACCATTGTAAATATTTGTAATCCCATGTCACTAAATAATTTGACTCCTTTCTTGAACAACGAATAAGAATGTCTTGGAAAACTAATGGCTAAAGGTTTCCCCTGATATTGGATAAATTTACTCCACCAAATTGAAGAGGAGGGAAAGCTAAAACCATGATGCAAAAGGGATTCTTTCCATTTTAAGTAGACACAAACATGTTGTCATACCTTCTAAATATATTGGATAGGGAAGGGTGATTTTATTTGAAAAGATGGGGCAAGAAGATTTTTTTCCAACCAATGAACTTCTTTCCATTTCCTTACAGCTGATGTAGTTTCAATTTTGTGATGTAGTAAATATTTTCATGGCTCGTCACTTTTGACAGCTCTAACAATCCATGTTATAACTAAACACACTTCTTGAGTTTTGGGGTCTATGATTCCCAATCCTCCTTTGGATTTAGATTGAATGCAACAAGACCAAGATGTAGCTCTAAAACCAATAGTGCCATCCCACTAGGACCAAAGAAATTGGAAAATTAATTTAATTAGTTCTTCGTACCCTTTTTTAGATGTCATCCAATAAGAATAAAATTACACGTGTAGCAAGAAAAGTTTTGTTGCAAACTTGAATTTTTTGAGCCAACAATAAAAATTTATTTCCCCAATTAAATAGTTTACTTTTGATTCTATTAAGATACCAATTCCACATATCAGAAAGTGAGAATCCCATGCCAAATGGAAGGTAACATGATATCTCTCCATGCTTGAGAAGCTTTCATTCCTTGTGAATCCAATTAGGAATATGACTAACTTGAATTGTAAAAAATTCAATTTTATGATTAGTTAATATTAAGACTCGGACACCTCACAGTACGGATTTAGAATATCAAAAGAATTCTTTAGTTCTTTTACTAAATTTTGAAGAAATAAAAGAATGTCATGAGAAAAATGAGAATTAATCACAACAACATTATGAGGAATAGAATTTCCATAAATGAGATATAAATGATTAGTTCTTTTGCAATAGGTATCCCAGGGCATAAGATGTGAGAACATATCAGAATGAAGAAAGGGGAAATCCTTGTCTGATGGATCGTTTCAAAGGGATAGACTCAAATATCGATTAAGTTTAAGATGACCCATTATTAAGGTGTGAATCATTAAGTTTAAAGGGGATATTAGAGTAAGTTGATTAATGATAAGATAAGTTAACAGAGAAAAGAATAGGGAAGTTATATGAAAGAGTGATTGAATAATCCACTTGAACAATAGTAAAAGTTTGAGTTTTTACTAATTTGATGTTATGTGAGATATAGAATTTGTCTAGTGATGCAGAGAAAAAATAAAAAGATGCATATATTATGTGAATAAGGAGTTTTCAAGAAACCAACATCAACTAGGCTCTACATAGAGGATAAAAAACAAGCCCAAAAAGGCTAACATTTTGCAAAAATTGTCAAAACTCACCTAGAAGGGTCTTACTATCACCATACCCCAGTCAACATCTTCATTCCAGTAATAAAAAAAAAATCAACAATTTTCTTATCGACACTATGATACCAAATGATGCAAAGAGAAAATAAAAAAATTCATGGATACAAGCTTTCAATGGATTATAAGTAACTACTTCACTCAGTCTTTGCATAAGAGGATCCTTCCCAAGCCCAACATGGCTTGTTTTTTGCTGAAAAAATAGTTCACAGAGATTTTTTTAATACTTTACAAAAAGTGTCAAATAAAATAAATATTGAAAACCCACTTTCATAATTCTCCTATTATTCTTATCGCCAAATTTCAAAAAATAACTCTATAAAACACATGGGTTGTGCTCATTTTCCTAGGAAGACATTTTTTCAAACAATTTGCATGCACTCTTAGTACAACTAGGGAAAGCACATTATAACTAAAAAATTACTAATAATTAAGCCAAACGGTTGAAAAAACATTTGTAAAATGAACTGGTTTACCTACATATCAAACTTCAGCTCATTTTGAGATCATATACAAAAGTTATCAACTCTGTCCAGAAACTAGTTTTGCACGGTTCAGTTTTTCACTGTCAACCAAATCTCCAAATGAACATCAAAAACAAATTTTATGTCAATCCTTCAAGCAAGATCATTCCAAGATAACCAACATTGAATTTTCAAATCTATACAAGTAGTCAATAGCACGTGAGTCCATTGGATTTCTTCCTCTTGACCTATATATGCACAAAGTTATGTTTGACAATACTTCATATAAGTAACCCAAAGTAATATGCCTCCTTATCTGATTTGATACTTCTCTTTTGAACACTTCATGCAAAATAAATTTGATCAACTTCACCTTAAATGAATTTTCAAGGGACCTTGTCTTCTAACTCTCGTACACATCCCTAAACATCATCACATCCAAGCTTGAATACAAGTTCCATAAAAGCGAACACTCTTCCTAAGCCAAGATAGATGCATGCAAGCCTATAAACTAGTACTTAGCACAAATTATCACCATTTATTCATGAAAATGACACACAGGATAATAATATCATTAAAATAGAGGAGTACTTCATAAGAAAATTCATACATATGCTTCAACAGAGGTTTCACAACCCATATCATGCATTCATCCCATATTTTACATTTTCAACCTTTTTCTACCCTCTCCTTCCTCTTTACACGAGGAATGAATGTAAAAATCCCTAAATCCTCTTCCTAAATTCTAATTTATGTTGTATGTAACTCCTTTGACATTTCCTACCTAACCCACAGGCTTCATGATTACTCAAAAACTGATATTTAATGACCTTTCAACTTTCACACATGTTATGACCACTTTTTACATAACCACGACTTATATACAATCACATAATGACTAACCACACACACTCTGACATAATTAGACACAATACGTTGACAAGATTTAATACTCTTTAGATATGCATTTTCAATTTGAACTACATTTTGGAGGGAAAACCCCTCGTTTGAATTTTCAAATTCTTTACTCTTAACTCTCTCACACACATGAATCCACACACCCATTTGACCACATTGTAAAGACAGTGAAATTTGAATGGAATCCATTAGATACTCCTGCATCATCTAGTCTGTTGAATTTTCTATCCATTCCCATTCTATAGTTAGACCATGTGAACCAAGTATCCACATGACTGGCATATTTTCCATACAAGGGGTCCACCACTCCCAAGGAGTTATAAAAATATATCCAATTTTCAAATTCATCTTGGATGAGTTGAATATGATTATAGCCATTGCAGTCCTTGTGATTTTCTACCATATTGAAGTCACCTCACACTATTCAATCAACATTGGGAATATTTTTGGCCATCCAGTCTCATAGGACAATTTGTTCCTTGGCATTGTTAGGAGCATAAATAGAACAAAATCCAACAACCTGTCCATTGATAAACGTAAGATCCCAAACACACCTGTGTGAAGGATCTCCCCATTTATCAATAAAAAATTTAGAAAAATATGAAGACATCCCTAGAACAGCTCTGCCACTTCCATCATTATGAGAAGTATGCAAAAATAAGGTGTCTATCCATATATTATGCAAGGACAAATCAAGTCTGGCATGACCAAATTTGAATTCTTGTATAAATAAAATATCAATTTTGCATTTGTTAATATGTTCTTTGACTCTGTACTTATGAGGGGGAAGGTACAACTCTCTCACATTACAAGAAAGGATATTGTGGCTCATGATGTTAAAGGAATAATGGTTTCCTCATATGTTGGTAGAGCTCTAAATCTATTAGAATGTACTAGCATTTACACATTACTATTTTGATATCTAGTGTTAGTGGGAGGAGATCTTGATCTTTGGCATGAAGCATATGACTGAGAATTAAAATACTATTTGGGGTATTCTAAAAATCTAGAAGGAGGGGAAGGGAGGGGGGGAATTAATGAGTTGGAGAGACACTATCATGATGAAGAGAAGGACTAGTCAATTCCTTTATTTTTTTAATTAACGTCTAACTATTTTACACGATAGCATCTTTATAAGGTGTGGGAGACATAGTTGAGGCAATAGTAGGTTGAAGTAGTGGAGTAGAAGAAGCAAGAGTAGGTAGTGGTCAAGTAGAAGTTCTAGAATATGTCATCCATGGAGAAGAAACATGGGATGGTGTTGTTAAAGAAGAGGGAGTAGGAGATGATTAAAGGGTTTTATTTTTCTGGTAGGACAATCACTAATCAAATCACCCTCTTTTTGGCAGAAAAAACATGCATTAGGCTTATTTAAGTAAACTATTCATTGTTCTATTTTAAAACCAGCCCCACTCAGTTTAATATTCTTAAGTAAGGGATTATTCAAATCAATTCTACACATACTCTAGGATGAACTCTTAGGCTAGAGAACTTGTCTAAATTTTGTTTGCACTAAATTATTCTTCCGAGTTGGGCCATAATTTCTTGCAAAAAGGGTTAAATGACATATTTAAATATTGTAGTTCTATCCACATGGGGTAGCATGAAATTGAAGGGCCTTCAGGATGAAATTCAAAATTCCAAGCTTGAAGGTAACACACCTGACCACATATAACCCATGTTTCATATTGCAAAATAACTTGAGCATGTTTAATAGATTTAAACATATATGAAACATAACCATTTCCCAAACCCCTTATTCTCTCTATCTCTCAGCCTCTATTTTCCCAGTTTATTTTATCCCATATGTAAAAATCCACCTCTAATGACACACCCCTTATAAATAATAGAATAACCGTTCTTGTTTGACATTCAATAATAACCTTCATAATATCATCAACGAGCTGGAATTCCATAATTTAATTATGTTCCTCTTCATTTTGGTGACATGTGACTGGTTTTCTCTAGGAAATGTCATTTTCAAATTCCTCTTCCTCAATACCCATGTCCTGATCATTTGATGTGGCCTCAGTTGACTCCATTTTTTATGTTTCATTCATTTCTTTAGGTGATTTCGGGCTTAGCGTTTCATCTTATCGAGCTTCATTTTTCCTTTCCCCTAATCTTCATGTAGCTTCCTTGAGATTCATTACTCACTGCAGTTGTTTCAGATCCCTAAAATATGGAATGTTCCACTCTTTGATGCTTATTTTATCTTCCTTTTCTTCACAACTAAGGAGAAAAATGTTAAATTTGTTTTATAATCACATTCACAACTTTAAATTCAAAATCATCTTCAAAGTATTATTGTATTTTCACACACATTTATATATAGGGAAAAAGGAGGTGTTGCAGGTGGTGGGGGATAAATTGTACAAAATTAAGTAATTCTAAATCTCCCATAATGTTGTAGATATTAGCCAAGGATAAAATAACTAAATTATTTTTAAATTTTATAATGTTCTTTAATAGACATTTATGTAGAAGTGATACCTCAAGATTTAGTTATCTCCTACATCATGTTTCATTAAACACAACTAATTATTATTTAAAAATTAATTTGATTGATTGACTTAAAAATATATATATTCAAAGATTTTTTGGTTCTTTGATTAGTTGGTTCCATTCCACATTGTATAGAATTTTCGTTATTAAAATATATAGTATGATTGGTTTGTTTTTGTATTTCATAGTAGTATTTAAAATAAATTAAATATCAATAAGCATGGTATTGCATTAAATAGTTTGGAATGGGAGGAAATCTATCAACGAAAGGAGATGTATATAGATATGGATTTATAATCTTATAATTTTTTACGAGGAGCCCATTAGACAATATGTTTGTCGAAACAAATAATCTTCAAAATTTGGTAGATTTTCTATATTATAAAATCAAATAAGTTGTGGATTAAAACCTTCTTATAAAAACTAATGAATGAGAATTATTCATAGTATTGGAGTGATATACACAAATTATCAATTTTTTTAATGTGTATATATATATGTATATATATATGAGATGTAATGTTAATGTAAGAACATCTATGAAAAGACCTTCACTTACAAGGTTCAAGTTATTTGGAGTTAATGGGTGTTGTGTAGGATCTCTAGAAGCCTTAATGGTTCATACAAGTCAATCCAAACCAGTAATGAAGGTGAAAATTTTGAATTGTTCTTCCTTTGTGTTTCCATCCAAAAAGGGATATTTGAAAATTTAAATATATGTAATGGGTGCATGGTCTTGAAATGGGTGATTCAAGTATTATTAGGTGTTGTTAGAGTCTGTTAGGTGTGATGTTAAGTGTTTCATGAGTCTACCAAAGTTGGAAAGTGTCTAGTTGAGGTAGATAACGAGTCTTGTGTATGTAGGACATCATTAAAATCCATGAAATAATGTGTAAGGGAAGTTATGAGCCTCATTGAAGGAATTTCAAGAGTCACTCAGAAAGTCAATCATAGTGCGAGTCTTAGGAAGGAACTTACAATGTAGTAGTTAGTACATACAAGTGTGATAAAAACTTAGGTAAGAGAGAGTTAGTGAATTTTGAAAATGATTCCTCAAAGAGACAAGGAAAAAGAGAATGTTCGAAGGAAGGATTTTCCTCATTTTTGTAATGTAATACTGTGAATGGAAGGAGAATATAGTTTTGAGTAAGGAAATGTCTTCTTGATAAATTATCTCTCTTATTTTGTAGTCTTTATTCTTTATTTACATCGATTGCAATGGTAATATGATAAGGAATCAATTTCATGCTATGATTCAGACCCTTTGTATGACTTCTAGGATAGATGTGTGAGAATGATGCATTTATAAATCTTGTATAGAATAAAATAGAACCATTGCTAACTCTTATAAGGCATGTTGGTGTGTTTAAAGTGACTCTTTTTTGGATGACTTATCTAACTGTGACATTGAAGCAGTAGCATGAACTAAGAGCCAAATTTTTATGAATTTTACATGTATTGTTATATAGTGGTAATTTTGAAAGTAACTGTGTTTCATGTCTAATGTGTATCCATCTTGTGTAAGAGAGTGAAATAACTTGGAGAGGTTTTATTAGTTTCATATCATCAATGAGAGCTTATTCATTTCCTTTAAATGAGGATAGATACTTCAAGGTTGACATACACAGTTGTATACCCTGTTTGATCATGTTTTTTCAAGACAACCGTCTCATAAAAGGAGTGTCAATCTTCTCTCCCCAAGATAGTGGTAAGTTTTTTAGTTGAATATCATTGAAACATACCTCCACAGAAAATATTACACATTAAATCCACATTTGGAAGAAGTTATGCAAATAATGCCCTTTTATGGTTCACAAAGAGGGTTTCCACAGTCTGAACTAGGGTATGAAGTTTGAATTAGCAAACCAAGTTAGTTTTTCCTAAAAAATTGGTACTAATGACAAGGAGGAAGTGTAAAGGTTGATTTAAGAGGAAATTTTGAATTTCAGTGGGTGACCTTCTATGTTATCTTGAGAGTCTAACTGAGAAACCATGCATAGTCATTGAGGGCTAATATAGTGAGTGGGTTGAACAAGGAACACTATTGTTGACTTGGAGTTAGTTAATGGAACTTCTCAGAAATGATAAATGGCTTATTAGGTGTATAAATAACCCCTTATTATGTATTGAAACATTCTAGAAACTAAGATAAGCCTGGCAGTAATCAAAGGTAGACTTGGTAAGGGTACATAAGCCAAATTGTAAAAAGAGAGCAACAACGAGTTGTATGTTGAGTTGATCTCCGATATTTTAGGAGCATGTGTAAGTTAGTTATAGTGAACTAATGGATCTAGTTATAATTTCTGGATAGCCCTAGAAATCTAAATGAAGGATTAGTGCAAACAACATGTCTTAAGAATTGTAGGGGAAGTTTTGTGAAAGGAACAATAGTAGGTAGACAATATGACTAGTTCTTGAATGGTTTTCCTCATTGAATTCCTAATAGGTAAGAGGTTGCAGCATGTGAGGCAAGTTTGAGACAAGAATTTGCTAGAGGACATATTTTACCAAGAGTGAAGAAGTGTGGTGTTTTTTTGGTTGTTTGAAGCTAAATATTAGTGAAAAAATTAACATGTGTTTTAAGTGTTGTAATAGGGATAAAGGAGTATCCAGAATCACATTTTTTTATGAATGATAAGTTATTGGATGACTGAGGTCAGGTGTAAAAGAGGAGTCCTAATATGAACCAAGAAGTTAAATGTAGGGTATGTTCAAGAAAGATTTTCAGGAGGTCATTTCTAGTGACATTTGACATATTGTATAAATTTTGAGAAAATTTAACAAGTTTATAGCCATTATAGGCCTACATTGGATCCTCTTATGTAGGTATTGTGATAAGTTCTTGTTTACAACCTCTTATAAGTCAAATATATGTTTGATACTTAGTTTTTCTCTACATCATTTAGTATTAGAGCATGGCTCTTATTTGATATTAAGATTTGAATAAGATTTTATTTTCATTGTGGCTAACAGTGTTGTGCAAGTTTGTGGTGAATGCAATGATAGGTAAAGAGAGATGTGAGAGAGATGGAGCAAGAGAAAGCAATAGTGGAGTTGTGGAAATTGATTAACTGCAAGAGGAAATAAGAAGAGTTAGAGAAGAAAAAGAGAGAAGAAGAAAGGAAATAGAAGTAGATGAAACACGAAGAGTGGATGGAATCAAAGATGAATAATTTAAGATAATACCTAAAGAAGATTGAATAATTGATGGAACATGTGATGAAATAGAGGTATATGTTTGAGTTTGTACTGAAAAAGAAATTTAAATGAACTGTGATGCATATTTCAAGAATAAAACTTAGGTTAAGAGAGATCAAGAGGGAAGAAGAACAACTTAGAATAGAAGAGAATATTGAAGATAAGAGTATAGAGGAATCCTTAAAACCAGTTCCAAGCCATGGTTATATTATGCCTATATGGTGGAAAAAATCAGCTACAATGAAAGAAGATGACAAGTACAAGCAAGAGTTAGCAAGAACAAATGAGCAAGAGAATAATGAGAGAGAGAAATCTAACTTATTGAGTGTACAAGTGAAGAAAAAGGAAGTGAAGATGGTATGGAAGAAGAAAGAGACAAGTAGTGAGTAGGAAAAGAGAGAAATACTCAAGGAAAGAAATCATATTTCAGAGGTAAGCTTAAAAAAATAAGAATGCATGGTGAGTAAATTTGATTCATTGTAGATTATTATTGAAAATGGAGTGAGTGAATTCCTTGAAATTGTGAAAAGTGATGTTGATATGTGCATTTTAATAGTGAGCAAGAATGTAATGAAGGTTTTGTACATGATATTAGTGATGTTCTGCAAAATTGGTTGGATGAGTTGGATGTACAGGTGAAAAGTGTAGGTATAGATGAAAAAAAGGTGAATTCTTGGGCATGTGATGATGAAAATTATAGAAAAGAACAAGAAAATGCAGGGTTGAGATAACTTGTAGCGTTGGAAAGTTAAAATTAGTAAGTGAATGAGAAAGAACATGAAGATTTTTAAAATAAAAATGATGAATGCAAGTTGGGAATGGAATATACCATGATAAAAAGTATCATCAAACATAGAGAAGCATGTATTTTTGTTGTTCTAATCCTTGTGTGTGTAGGTATGAATAAATAAAACTTAAAGATGATGAGAGTGAAGGGGATGAACAAAGAGAAATGGAGAAGATTAAAGAAAATGGAAGGAAAAAAAATACAACGTGGGACCCAGGTGGATGTGAGATAGTTGATAATCATGGGAGTAAGAAGAGGAGATCAAAGAAAATCTATGAGGATGAAGACATCAGCAAGAGAACAAAGAGTATGCATGATTTTTCTCCACCTTGGGAGTATAATGCAGAAGCATCTATGAATAGACCTTCATTTACAAGGTTCAAGGTACTTGGATTAAATGTGTGTTAAATGCAGGATCTCCACAGGCCTTAACAGGCCATACAAGTCAATCTAAACCAGTAATGAAGGTGGCAAGTTTCAATTATTTTTCCTTTGTGTTTCCCTCCAAAAAGGGATATTTGAAAATTCAAATATGTGTAATGGGTGCATGGTCTTAAAATGGGTGATTCAAGTATTATTAGGTGTTTTTAGATTCTCTTAGGTGTCATGTTAAGTGTGTCATGAGTCTACTAAAGTTGAAAAGTTTCTAGTTGAGGTAGATAATTATTCTTGTGTGTTTAAGGCATCATTAAGATGTTTGAAATAATGTGTAAGTGCAGTTATGGGACTCATTGAAGGAAGTTCAAGATTCAATTAGCAATTCAATCTTAGTATGAGTGTTAGGAAGTAATTTTAAATGTATTATTTAGTACATACAAGTGAGAGAAAAACTTGGATAAGAGAGAGTTAGTGAGTTTTGAAAAGGATTCCTCGAGGAGAGAGGGAAAAAGAGGATGTTAAAAGGAAGGATAGTCCTCATTTTTGTAATGTAATATGGTGAATGGAACGAGAATCTAGATTTGAGTAAGGAAATGTATTTTTGGTAGATTATCTCTCTTATTTTGTAGTTTTAATTCTTTATTTCCCTTTCTTGTAATGGTAATATGATTAGGAATAAATTTCAGGTTATGATTCGGGTACTATGTATGAGTTCTAGGCTAGACTTATGAGGATGATCTATTAGTAAGTCTTGAATAGACTAAAATAGAACCATTTCTTACTCTGATAAGGCATGTTGGTGTGTTTGAAGTGACTCTTGTGTTAATGACTTATCTCACTGTGACATTGAAGCAGTAAACAAGAACTCAGAGCCAACTCTTTATGAAGCTTCCATGCATTGTTGTATAGAGGTAATTTTGAAACTAACTGTGTCACATTTCTTATGTGTAGTGATATTGTTAGAGATATTGAAACACCTTGGAGAGGTTACATCAGATTCATATCATCAATGAGATATTAGTCATTGTATTTAAATGAGGATAGAGACTTCAAGGTTGACATATACAGTTGTATACCCAGTTTGATCATGTTTTCCCAAGACAAACATCTCATAAAAGGAGCACCAATATTCACTTCCTGAGCTACTGGTAAATGTTTTAGTTGAATCTCAGTGAAACAGACCTCCATAGAAAATATTATGCCTTGAATCCACATTTCGAATAAGTTATGCAAATAATTCCCTTCTCGGTTTCATAGAGAGGGTTTCCACACTCTAAACTAGGGTATGAAGTTTGAAGTAACAAAACAACTCATTTTTTTCTAAAACTTTGTAATAATGACAAGGAGGAAGTGTAAAAGTTGATTCAAGAGGAATTTTTGAATTTCAATGAGTGACCTTTCATGTTATATTGACATACTGAGAAATTGTACATAGTCATTAAGAGCTAATATAGTTAGTGGGTTAGCAATGGAACTCTACTGTTTAATTGGAGTAGTTAATGGAATTTATAGGGAATGATAAAGGGCTTATTGGGTGTTCAAAAATCACCTTATTGTGTATTGAACCCTTCTACAAACTAAGATAAGCTTGATAGTAATCTAAGGCATACCTAATAAGGGTATAGAAGACAAATTTAAAAAAGAGAGCTACAAGGAGTTGTATGTTGAGTTGAGATCTGATATTTTAGTAGTATGTGGAGGTTGGTTAAGGTGAACTAATGTAGCTATTTAGACTTTTTGGGTATCCCTAGAACTCTAAATGTAGGGTTGGTGCAAACAACTTGTCTTATGAACTATAAGGGTTATTTTGTGAAAGGAAGAGTAGGGAGTTTTAAAACTTTGAAAACATTTTCTCATTGAATATAATAGTTATGTTAGTGTGTGAATCAGAGGTGAAGGATAAGAAGGTTTAAAGAGGACAATATGATAGAGTAAGCTAGAGACTAGTGGAGCACATGTAAGTGCAATTGGGAGAAATGAATACACAACCATTTTTGATGAATGATAAGTTATTGGATGACTGAGGTCAAATGTAAAAGAGGAGTTTTGATATGAAACAAGAAGTTTTATATAGGGTGTGATCAAGAAAGAGCTTGGGAAGGCCATTTCTAGTGACATTTGATGCATTATATAATATTTTGAGTAAACTTAACAATTTTATAGCCATTATAGGCCTAAATTTGATCCTCTTATGTAGAGATTGTGATAAGTTCTTGTTTGTAACCTATTTTTTTTTAGAATTATGGTAAAGTGATGGTTTTAGTAGGCCCCACAACCTTTAAAAAAAATCCCATCTAGCTGAGTAGAGAAGTGAGAATTACATTTGTGATACCCAAGAAGATTCTAAAAAACATGAACAACCAAACAAAAAAAGTACATAGCAAAAAGTAAAAAATGATCATAAGATATTTCTCAGCTCTTTAACAGTATTCTTAGCTTTGATCGAACTATACATTTTGGCCAATAGGTCAGCCAAGGCAATCAACACAGTACAATTTTTGTTGATAACAACCCTGGTATTTTTGGTGTAAGTTTCCCAATTGTTCAACATAGTAAAGGCCCTATGAATTTTAGCAAGGATGGAGGTAACTATATCTACCTGACTATCCTCAGTTAGCAGATTATCTTAATTTACAATTCTAGCATTTGCACCCGAATGTTTCCCATTCTGGGTGCCTTTCAATTTTGGCTGAGCTTCATTTAACATATCATGTTGAATAACTTCAATTTTGATCATTTGAACATCTAAATTACCAGTTTAGACATTCTCCAAATCAACAAGAAACTCTTCTTCCATAACAATAGGTCCATTATCAAGAGAGTCTAGGTACAGTACACCTAATCCCAGCAGGGATTCAAAAAGGAGTAGAAAAAATAGGAGATTTGAGATAGGGCTGACCAGAAGAATGGGGAGGGGAGATGCTACCCACAAGGGAATCAATACCTGAGAAGGAAGAACCAATAATGGAGACATTCAAGTCAAAATTAGAGATAACTTGAAGACTACATCTATTTCTGGAAGAGGGGTGTGAAGTGGGGGAAGGAAGAGGTGAAGAGGTGGGAGTGTGGAAACATTTTCCCGTCTTTTTAAGAAAGTGTATAAGTTCAATATGGGAGGTCGTAAACTGAAAGAGAAGAATGGGGCCTTTGCCATCCCTAGCCAGATTAATTGAATGCTCCAAAGAATGATATAAAAATGTAGATAGGTTGATTTTATTACCCCCGTAAAGGTGTGATAGGATGAAGAAATGAGGTCCATAAACATGTTTGTAGGGTCCTTCAATTGTAAATTGGTGCATAATGACTTTGGCCACTTTGTTCTAGGGGGGCTCAGAGATTCCCTCACATAGCCTTAAAGGTATTTAGTTGAGTTTTCACCTTTCTTGATGAATTCCTGGATCTCTACCTTCAATGATCGCTTGAAATAAACTTCTCCTGAAACCAAAAAACCATTCACCAAGGCAATGGCATTGATCAAAATTGTGAAGAAGGTATTTCCAATATGCACCTTGCCCCTTGACTAGGTAGCTAAGACCCCATATGAAACAATGGCCGAGTATCCCGAAATTATCTCAAAGAAGGTGGTGATGCTATTTTATTTTAGAATGTCCCACACCTCTTCATCATCCCAAAGATCGGTATAACAAACCGATTCTATATGCTTAAGTTGACCACCCATGGTATTATCCCAGTTAAAATATATAGAATTGTTATGAAGAGATCTAAATTTAAAGATCACATTTATTTTTTACGAGGTTTCCGCGTCATGAGTCCACCTATACTTGGCATGATTACGATGTGAAAAGGAACATCTTAACCTAAGATCCACCCGAGTGATATTATGCTCACCACATGTGCCCAAACCATTTAAACATCACATTATCATGATGGAGTAATTGTGACCACTGCCATCAAAAGGAAAGGCTTCCTTATTACTAATTCTGCTTACATGAGCAAAAACAAAAAAAAACCCAGGAAGCTAACTAGAATAGGAACAATCATTGTGAATGATTTGAAGAAGATCATTAGGGAAATTCCCTACCCAGGTTTTTTGATTATCATAGAGGTCTCCTATGTTAGCCAGGTGGTCTATCAATTTATTCACTTCCCTATAAACATGTTGAAACTTGATTTCCTGGAAGCAATTTTGGACGATGTGAATGTCTACAATGATATTATTGATAGTCCATTGTCCTGGGTCCTCTAAGTTTAGGATATTTATTGTGTTGAGTGAATCACTTTCAATTATAAGATGACCAATCCCAATTTGAAGAGTAAGTTCAAGGCCTTTAAGAATAGCCAAAGCCTCAGCTCGATTGTTGGATCCTTCACTAAAATTACTGGTGGTAGTAAAAAGAGGGGCACCATTGTTATTATGAAGAATCACACCACACCATATTTCCTGGGATTCCCTTTTTAGGCACCATTTGTGTTTATCTTAATCCATCTAGGAGGGGAAGGGGACCAACATACCTCAGCATGTGATGTGGCCGAGGGTTTAGCCTTGGATGTATCACAAAATACTGACACCAATTCTTGCTGCCACAAAAATGAAATTTTTGTTGATATTTCTTCCAGAGGAAACTGTTAAGATTTCCTTGGAAGAGAATAATGATGCTTTTGGCAACCTATGTAGGGTCCATACTTTTCTCTTTGAAAATTCTCTTGTTTATTTCCTTCCATATACCCTAGAGGCCATGTGGGAGGATAAGATTCTAAGTAGGTGAGAAGATCTTGTGCAAAAAGGGGGGAACACCATTAATTGAAAGTGGCCTAGAGGGATTCAAGGAAAACCTAAATAACTCCCAAATGTTTCAGGAGCCAATATCAAATGGTTTGGGAGAATGAACAATGTAGAAGTTGATGGGAGGAGGACTCCAAAGCATTAAAATAGAGAACATGATGAGAAGGAATAGATAATCCCCTTCTTTTAAGGTTTTCAACAAAGAGGAAGGCATTCCTAAATGAGAGCCAGGAAAAAAATTCAGTTTTAGGAATAACCTTCTTAGGCAAAATGTTGTTAAGAGGAGGGCCAAAGATGGTACAATGTTTTGAGTCATAAGAATCTTTAATAGTAAAGGATCCAGAAGAGGAGAAAGGCCAAAAAACATTCATCAACAGATAAGGAGAAAAGAATGTATTGAGAGGAGAGAGAGTCTCTAAAAAAATTCAAACATTAACTCTGGGTTTCATTGATGCCTAACTAGTCCGCAATATGCCAAGAGGGTAAAAAATTAGACATCTTCCAGTATCCATTCACTTTTTGCCATGATGGTTAATAAGGGGTATTTTGATTTAATCACAAGAAGGGTTTTGATAGAGAGGTTTAACCATAAGGTACCAATCTATCCAAAATTTAATTTGACTACCATTTCCCAAATGCCATTTGGTTCCTGCACATAATAGAGGGAGAGATATAATCACCGAGTTCCAAATGGTAGAATCACGTGGAGCTGAGGAATAAAGGAAGTTTCCTCAGTGTGTCAAATATTTGGATCTTAATAGTTGTACCCAATGAGAATTATGAGAAGCCACTTCCCATCTAATCTTAGCAATCAGGTCTTTGATCATGTCCGTAATGCGTCTAAACTCCAAACCTCCCAATTTGTTTAGCTTACAGAAATCATTCCAAGGGACTAAATGGATCCTATTCTTGTCCTCGGATCCAGACTATAGGAAACTTTTTGAATCCTTTCAATAACATTGATCATTGAAGAGGTAATTTTGAGCAGGAACATGAAATAAATAGGCATAATTTGAAGTGTAGCTTTCACCATCTGGAGTTTTCTTGCCCGACTTAGACGATCTCCTTTCCAAGCTGCCAAATTCTTCTAGTGTCTTTCAATGATTGGATTCCATAGAATTTTAATTTGTTTACCTTTAAAAAGAGGAATGCAAAGATAGGAGGATGAGAAGTCCACTATTCTACAACCAAAGATATCATAAATCCTTCTTTGTGTTTATGGTGGAGTGTTTATAAAGACTATGCCACTTTTAGTTAAATTAATCAATTTGCTGAGAGGTTGCTTGATAGTTTTCCAATATTTCTTTTAGAGCTCTTGCTTCGACAACAGGTGTTGCACTAAAGAGAAGAGTTTCATCTGCAAACTAGCTATTAGTAGTAACAGGAGAGCGAGTGGTGATTTTGATACCTGAGATAGTAGCATGGAGCTTAGCTGTGTCTAAGGTTCTACTGAGAGTATGCAACATTAAAAAAAAGAGGAAAGGTGATAGAGGGTCCCCTTGTCTTATAACTCTTCTATTCTTGAAGAAGTATGTCAGGATACCATTTATGAGGATTGAAAAATAAGGAGTAACGATGCAAGTTAAGATCCAGGTGTACCATTTTTTATCAAATCCAAAGCATTGCAACACTTGTAAGAGAAATGTCTAGCTGACCATATCAAAGGCTTTTTTCAATCTAGTTTAAGAATCGTACCAGCTAACTTTACATGTTGATCTAAATGAATGGCTTCATGGACTGCAATTATAACTCACTGAATAAGTTGATCACTAATGAAACCATTCCGTTGTTCAAAGATAAGGTAATTCATAAGTGGTTTTAATCTAGTAGCCAACATCTTGGTGATGATATTGTAGGAAGTATTGTAGATACTTATTTGCCGAAGGTTAGTAACTAACTTAGATCCAAGAGATTTGGGGGCCAGAGAAATGAAAGTAGTATTCCATTCTTTCAGAAGAGAATTGCTATACTGGAATTCATTCAATGCTTTAAAAAGGTCTTACTTGATGATTTCCTAGAAAATTTGGAAAAAGGAAGTAGGGAATCCATCAGGGCTCAGATATTTATCCCCTTCCATAGTGAAGACAACTTTGTGTATTTCCTCCATATTGAAGGGCTTCATTAATTTTTCAATCCTTTTAATTAGTTACTAATTTAGGGATGTGTTGCAACATCATGTACATGGTGTTCTAATTAGGTGGGTCCTCTTCTTGTAGGAGATTAGAATAAAAGGAAACAAATTCATTAGAAATATCTAGTTCAGAAGATAATAGATTACCTTCTGGAGTCAGCAGATATCTGATTTCATCTCTACTTTTGTGCTTGGATATAATGATGTGGAAGAATTTAGTATTTTTGTCTCCCTGTTCAAGCCACAAATCTCTTGATATTTTCCTCCAGTAGGATTATTCTTCTTTTAAGGTGTTTTGGTAATCACTAATAAGAGTAATTACTTGCTTATGAAGCTACTCCGTTCTACCTTATTTCTCAACTTTTGCAAATATGTTTTCCACTTTCTGAGTTAGATTTTGTTTGTGGAGCTTGATGCCACCAAAATTTTTGACGTTGCATAGTTTAAGTTGTTTTTTGATTTCTTTAAGCTTATTGGAGAACTTAAAAATTTCAGATCCTTGTATATTAATATCTTACCAGCTCTTAATAAGAAGGTCTAACTGATTATTTTCAAGCCAATCCATCTCAAATATGAAAGGTGGGTTTTTGGTTTTGAGATTGGTGGTTGCACATAGAAGTAGAGGGTTTTGATCTGAAGGTTCTCTAGATAATACACTAACAAAGAATTTAGGATAGAATGAGATCCAATCCATTGATCCCATTGCCTATCAAGTCTATTTTGAATATGATTCCTACCAATTATGCAGTTAGACCAAGTGAAAGATGCCCCATGCAGGTCCATATCTAAGAGCTCCTCACTTCCTAATAAATTAGGTAGTGCTTCCATGACCGAGGGAATAGAAGGGGAACCACCCTATTTTTCAGAGGGGTAGAACATATTGTTGAGATCCCCCATGATTAAAAAAGGGAGATTGTCACTTCTTATGAAATTAGAGATGTCATGCATAATTTTCTCATGTTGTGGCTCCAAATTTGGGGTAGAAACATTAATGGTGATCCAATTAGAATTTGAGTCCAATTCTTAGAAGAGAAAGCCCAAGAATTTTGAATGATTTAAAAGGAAGTCATCCTTTATAACTTTAGGATTCCAGAGAGTGTGTAAACCACCTAAGTTGTTGGATGAGTGTTGAGTCTATGACGTAATTACTGAGCCTATGGCCAACTATAAGGAGTGTTACACAGAATGGTTTGATTTTTTCATTGGGTGAGGTGACAGCGGCTACCAGATTAGGTTGTGGTGCAGAAGAGGGATTGGGTAAAAGGACTTTAGAGGTAGTTTTAGAATGAGAATTGACAAAGTGAATCATTTTAGAAAAACCCTTGGGATGGGTTTGATAATATTCAGCCTCTGAGATTTGAACCTTAGTATTTTTTAGGTGATCAATAATATCGAAAGACCCAGAAGTGGACGGGTTATCATCGCTTGGGATCCTAGGCTTATCAATTTTAGGAGAAAAAGAAGTAACTTTAGTATCAGAATTGATAGGACTCACCTTTCGTGTAGATGAAATAGGGATAGGAGATCCTCTTTTTGCAATTACAGGGATAGTTGTCGGCTGCTCCTTAGATTTTTTGGTGGGCTGCATCACTTTCTCCCTCTGATTTGTCTACTCTTGAGTCATGACAGCATATGATTCGCTATTCATGTCTGCTACTACTTCATCATAATCATCTCCTTCATCAATGCCTTCAGTGGTGAAGAAATTAACTCGAGATCCCTCAAGTTCATTTGTTTCATCATGAACCTCTTCAACAAATTCCTCACAATCTTCATTAACCTCCTCATCCTCTGGTTCTTCAACTTCACAGGTTGCATTGACAGGAACTTTAATGGGAGGTCCTTCAAGCGCTAGCCTTGTTTGAGAAGTAGGAAAATGATTTCTGGGCTGAAAATTCCTCCTTGGAACGTCTGCATAGGGAGTATGCTGAGCCAATTGTTTCTTAATGGTGATGAGATCATTTGCAAGTTTTTGTACCAATGGATCAGTATTAGGTCCAGGAGTGGAAGAGGAGGAAGAAGAAGACTTAGATTTAGAAGGGTCTCTCCTCAACTTTCCTGACATGATTAAATAATCTTCAACACTAACAAAAAGAGTTTGATCCTCAGCCAATGTTGCGAGATTAGCCCTTCTCAGTGCATAACTAACTTCAGGTAATTGGGCCTTTAGGAAGAAGCATTTTTGGATTTGATCTACAGGTTGAGTATTTGGTGGAATTTTTTTAATTAACCTGTTGAATCGAGCCACAAATTCTCTCATGGGCTCTTGTGATTCCTTCTTTATTTGAGAAATTTGGGCTAGCAAAGCATGCACGTCTTCCACCGGTTTGAAACGGTTTTCAAACCTAGTTCTCATTGTGTTCCAGCTAGTGATAGCTCCGGCCGGAAGGTGATAGAACCAATCAGCAGCATTATCTTGTAAAGTCTCAACAAAAATCCTTACGGAGACATCTTCATGTTCAACTCCTAGAACTCCGCATGCAACTATGAAGGCTGCGATGTGTTCATGAGGATGTACCTTACCATCACCCTTGAATTTAGGAAAGTTCTTCTGGTTACCTCTAGGTAACTCATGCAAAGGCTGAGGAAGGGCAAGAGGCCCAACATGATGGCCCCAAGGCAATGGTACCGCCATTCTTGGAAAAATGGCTTGAAGAGGAACTGAAACACCAGCAAGAATCAGGGCTCGAAGATTAGGACTGATTTGTTCTGAAGGAATACCACCCGTAGGGATTCTATTTTTGAATAGGAGGGGTGCTTGTTGAACGAGCCTCTTATATTCCTTTTTGCTGAAGGGAAAGGAAAACCCTGCTGTTCCAAAAGCTAAAACTGAGAATCTTCAATACCAAGGGCCCTTCTCCCTCGAGTAAAATGTGGAGTCTCCAGATCAAAAGATGATCGATAAATGATTATAGAACTGGAATATGATTCCCTAGCGGAGTCACCAAAAACTGTTGGTCGTCAAGAACGAACTTCAAGAAGAGCAACAGTCAGGGGACAAGAAGTCCCTCCTCTTTAATGGGAGAGGTTCCCTTATTCAGAAATGAACCTATTTACACATATACAAAGCATGTTTTTACTATGGAACTTGGATATTATGAAAGTGTTTCCTAAAAGGTCATCAATCACAAAAGGACTGAGGAATGAAAATGCCAGAATGAGTAGAAAGGCACCATTCAGAATTATAGATGACAGAGTAATTCCTTATGCATGCGAGGGTACATCAAATTGGAATAAGATCATTTGTATCACATTAATAAGATGAAATTTGAAAAGACACAAAGTTCTATAAATAACATCTACAAGAATACAAAGCTTCTCAGCATAATATAGACAAATGATCTAACAAGATTAAATGAATAGCTCAAGAATAAAGGAAACCAGATAGACAAAGAATGAAAAATCCTTCTGTATTGATTTCTTTATGATTTATTTACACTTTCAAAAATAAGCCAAGTTCCTCCTCCTTCAAAAAATGGCGAGGAGAGGCCATTATATAGTTTACAAATTAGTTACTCTTGGTAACTACTTCTTTTAACTAATGTTTAGTTAAAGGGCTGCTAATCGCAATACCCCAACTAATTACAATAAATTCGATGATGAAAAAGAGGAAGAAGAGAGAAGTATCAGGAGAAGAAGACAAGCGTGCTCAAGATTGGGAGGGACCCATCGACTTTAAGATTCACTGTTGTCTAAATCTTTTCAATGCTTCTGCTATGTCTCTGCCACGTGGGACTGATGTGTTGGCGGTAGACTGAGTCCAAAATCTGAGACATTTCTCCATCTCTTTGTCGAATTCAACATGAGTATGATAATCTTTATTTGCTTCCTCTATAGCAGATTGAAGAGAGCAGATCTCCTTCATCTTTTCCTTGGAAATGGAACTTTCCTTGAATAGATCACCTTTGACAAAATCTCTGAATTGAGCTTTGATTTCTTGTAAAGAGAGAGGCACACCAGAAGTCTCATCATGAAGATGGAAATGTATATCCTTGAAGGCAGATATAACTAGTGTTTTGAAGGCCTCACCCTTCTACCAGCTATTCTTTAACTCTCCCAAAGCCTCCTCCAGCACCTTGATTTTCCATTCCACGCTATAGACCTAGGACTTTGACAAATTATCCTTTGCATCTTCGAAGACCTTGCTTTCCATCAAAATATTTTCATCTGTTTGTCCCATGAGACAAAGGTCTACTATGCAACTACTCCAAAGTTTAAGTTCTTTATCAATGCTCCCAATAGTGGAGGAGAGCTTCTGTTGCAAATTACTCACCTTCCCGTGGAGTTTAAAGGCTTCGTCAATGAAATTCAATCCTACAACAAGCATATCATCCACCATGGCCTCCATAGCCCTTCCATAGACAGAATACTTGTGCATGTCTTTGATACTCTGCACTTCATCCTGGCTCAGAATTATAGGTGGTGGAAGAGTAGTCAATGGGGTAGGATCCAAAACTTTATCCTTGGACAACAGGGATTTGATGAAACTTGTAAGAATCTGGGCTTGTTCCTCCAACTGTTCTATGGTTTGCTACCCTTTCTCTACCCTCCCAATGACTCTGGTGACTGTTTCCTGAAGATTGTGGATCTCACCTTGAGGGGTGGACTCTCCCATGGGAATTCTTGAGAGCTCCAGATCAGATGCTTGCAAATCTTGCTCTGGCTTGTCTGCCTTAGGCTTGGCTATCTCCAGGAATTGTTGGCCTTGAGCATCAGACACTATCCTGGAGGTAGTTCTGGCTTTCTTGGCGTGAGTAGGAGGAGTAGTGCCTAATAAGGCTGCCACAGCATCAAAATTGGGCCCTGAGATCCGGGAGGAAGAATTTCTCTTCCTACTGTCAACAAGAGGCTGCACCCATGCAAAAGAGGAGGAGGAAGAAGAAGGTGGGGCAAGAGGGCCAAGAGATAAAGAACTCATGGCACCCAAGGTTTGCACTGCTGTTGCCTCTAATTGAGATATAAGTGGGGCGCTTGTGGCTTCTGATACAGAGGGGTCACTGGCACCCAGGAAGCTCAGTGCTTTGGACCTCTTTTTCTTTATCCATGGAAGCTTCTGGAGCGCTTGTAGATACAGACACTTCACTCTCTTCACTTTCACTGAGAAAAGTGATGTTCTCTGGGCCTGAGGACAACTCAGTATGCTTCCTTAGGGGATCCTCCTCCACAGGCTCCTTCTTGACTTCTCTGAATTTCTTTTGATATACCTGGGTGGACGAGGAAGGAGTGGAGACTATAGGTCCTTGAGTTGACAAGGAAGGAGGGGTCTGCATAGGTGCTTCCGATCTGGGTGTCAATGCTTCCTTCCTTGGTGTTGAAGCATCCTTTGAGGAGGATTCCCCTGAATACCTTCTAAATTCATGGACTTTCTTATCAAACCAGATCTTGGTCCTGACTAAGACCGGAGCTAGGATTTCAGCCAAATCATCCTTCTCCTTTTTGAACCAATCCAAATCCTCCAAGGGAGTGTGTTTGACCACATTGTCATACTCATATGAGTACAGGTCAGAATTATCATCCTAGAGCCCTTCAAGAACTTGGTACAGGTTAAGCTCTTGGATTAATTGAAGGGAAAACCTGCCATAATGTCTTCTCCTTGCTTCAAAATCATTAGCACAGTCAGCCCAATAGTCCTCCTGTGTCTTCCCTATGATGATAAGTGATCTTGATGTTTTGCTCAATAAACTTCTTCAAGTCAAAACAAGTTCTTGGCTTGAAGAAATGGACAGTGATGGGAGCTAGGGCTCTTTCTATGTTTTGAGCATCTAGTGTTGTCTTGCAGGTGTAGTTTCCCAAGATGATGGGGAAGTGTAGGCCAGTGATTTTCTTATCCCTACAGGTTCTATGCAACTTATCCAGCTACCTGCATACTTCTATTAAGGCCATTTTGTCATTGCAGAACATAGGAAGCTTGAGAGGAGTGCTCTCATAGCCTGCAAGCCTTATATAGGAAAATTTCCTAAATTGGATGAAGTAGGCACTGTAATGCGATATCAAATTCATAGCTTCATTAGAAAATCTCCTCGCCGTGTCGCTCTCTAGGAGCCTGACAATGTACATGGTGAAAGCATCATTCACCCTCCTGAAATTGTGATTGCTAGTTTCCAAGGTGAATTGAGGGCAGTAGGCATACACAGGGTCATCCCTTATGAGCATCAATGTATGAGAACCCAAACCATTGCCTCGATGCTGCTAGGGTATACATTAAGTATGAAGTCATATAGAATTTCTTGGTCTACTTTACATTGGAAAACTACTCTGCTAGGTTCATACTAATGATCTCTGTCCAATTGATATTCTGAGTTCCTTCGCACACCATATTGATAAGCGGGCACATCAAGAAATGGAACTCATTTGTAGAGGGTAAACCCATGACCCGAGCCAGTAGGATTATAAAATCTGACAATTCCTCATTGAAATCGGCATGGAAAAACCTTGGACAGACGAGATGCCCCCTTCTTAGGGTTTTTCAGCCAGGACTTCGCCACCCGCGCCTTATATTTCTCACTGTCTTGATCGAAAAGGGCCTGTGCCTGATTCTGAGAAATAACTATAGCATTGTCCGTTTCTGGAATCCTTAGTGCAGTGCCAATGGCGGCAGCGTCAAGTTTGGTGATGAGCTCCCCATGCACGTTTGTCAACTCACTCGAGTCAGGGTTGAAATGAGCCCCGCAGGAGAGCATTGTATCTACGCATTGCACTGAGATAGGGAAACCACCAGTGAAAGCCAAACCACTGTCATGAATCATCTGTGCCATAGGTGAAGGGTTCACGTCTGTCATTCTTGCCCAAAAATCTCCAAAGTCGAGGTGGCGAACCTCACTGTCCCCGATATCGGGAACGACAGACTCGAGTGGTGAAATTTGTTCCTGCCCCTGGAATTTAATCTTCATGTTGATAGTAACTTGGAGAGCAAGGCTGTAGGCTAGACTTGGGATGGAATTGCAGGGGGAATGGATGCACGCGCAGAAATTTTGGTCGCAAGGGTACGAGCAATAGATAGCATGAAAGTAGTGTGCAAAAATGCATAGGGGGCAAGCTCATTATATAGCCGTTTAGGAGAGAGAAAGACAATAAAAGTGCATTAAATACACATCTACCAAATTGAAAAGCAAGATATTTGGGTAGAGCAGGAAAAATTAGCACGAATGGCACTTGGTTCATTTGGGACACGAGGGACGTGAAAGCGCGAAGTACGCGGTTCGGCCGATTCGGGCGATGTGGGGAAAAGACGCACAAATGTTTTTGGGACATGTGGGACAAAAGTACGCGGAATACATGATTCGGCCAAATCAGACGAAAAGGGAACAACGGGTCTGGGTGAACTTGGGACACTTGGGACAAAAAGTTCTGACGGGCCCGAAAAGAACGGACTTCGGGTAAACCGGCCAATCGGGGAACAGAGAGCCCGAATGAACTAGGGACACGCAGGACAAAAATGTCTGACAGGCCCGAAAATCACAGAAAATGACCCAAAAAACACAATTTTTTCCAATTTCTTGACTTTTCACATTACCAGGACAACAGAAAAGACATTAAACTTCAAAAAAAATTAATTTTCAACTTCTCAAAAGCAGGGGAATTTTGGGTGGACAACAGCTGGCTCCTTCTGGGGATGACTTGGCATAAGCTCAAAGAATGAGACAAGGCAAGAATTTAGACAAACTAGGGGAAGTAGACCAGTACCTTATCCATTGGGCCACGGAGTCAACAAACCAAAACAATACAGAAGACAACACACCAAAAGAGAGAGAAGGAAGGAAAAGAAAATGCTATACAGAATATACAGAAGGACTTCCTAATCACCTATGACTTAAAAAATTTCAGGTACTGCCCACTATAAGGAAGTGGGAGAGAAGAACCATCCATATAATCAAGGTAAAAATAATTCTCACCAGCAAAGTGCTGATCTTGAAAGGTCCGAGCCAAAGGGAATCAAACTTGCCATGGCTGCCACGAGGTTCATGCCTTTTATCCCACAATAAAACGATGTCTCCAATTTTGAAATCTTTGAACCTAGCCTTTTTATCAAATAAGACCTTTACTTTTTGTTGGTGGGTAGATATCCTATCAGCAACTTTCAATCTGTCCTCATTCAATTTGTGGAGATACATGATTCTCTTATCCAAAGAATCATTGAAACTAGTATCTTCAATGGCCTTCATTAAATGCAGGGCTGGAAGCTCCACTGTGACTGGAAATTGGGCCTCCACTCCATATACTACCTAAAAAGGAGACATCCCAATGGCTCTCTTAGGTGTGATCCTATCTGCCCAAAGAGCATCATAGAGTTTCTTGTGCCAGTTTCGTTGAGATTCGTTGACTAATTTTCTTATTATGGCCACCAGATTTTTATTTGTTGATTCTGCTTGTCCATTTCCCTGAGGATAGTAATCTGAGGAGTGAGCCAGGGAGATGCCATATCCATAGAAAAAATCCATCATCTCGGTTGAAGAAAAGTTTGAAGCATTATCTGTCACAATCTTGTTTGGCACACCATACCTTACCAAGATGTTTTCTTTGATAAAACTGCATACTACTTCTGAAGTAGTACTCTTTACTGGAATGGCTTCTACCCATTTGGTGAAATAATCTATGGTGGTTAATACATGAGTATGACCAGCACTAGAAGAGGGATTAAGTGTTCCAATGAAATCCAAACCCCATTTTTGAAAAGGTTCTTCGATTACAACTGGTTTAAGGGGCAAAGAGGCCAACTTAGGTCTACCCACAAAAGTCTGACATGCTTCACATTTATCAACCCACTTTGATGCATCCTTGAACAAGGTAGGATAGTAATATCCTCCACGAAGAATCTTGTGAGTAGTAACAGTTGATGAGTAGTGCCCTCCACATGCTTGATCATGAAAAGCTGAAAGTAGCTTCTTTTGTTGTTCCTTGTCCACACATTTTAAAAATCTCCCATCCAATCCACTCTTAAACAAGGCATTTTCCCACAAAACATATTGGACTGACCTTAGTTTAACATCCCTCTTTTCTTTGGTAGTCAAATGAGAGGGGCATTCTCCATAGGTGAGAAAATGTGTGATATCATCATACCATTCATCGATTGAGCCAAGAAACAAAATGATAGGAAGATCAGTCTCATCCTCCAGTAACCCATGTCCAGCTCCCTCAACGATGAGTTCACACAAGCCTTTTCCACAAATGAGCTTAGTTGGTCTGATGTCAATGTCATATTCTTGGACCTTGGCCACCCAGTTCCCTCTCTTGGATCCAAATCCTACTGTGTGAGAATCAACTTGATAGTTGTATCTGGCACAAAGACTGTGGAGTGAGAATTAAGGATGTAAAAACGAAACTGCTTGACAGCTTTAACCACTGCAAAAGCATGTTTCTCCATTATGGTGTATCTTAGCTTCATGATTTTTTAGAATGTAGCTCATGAATGCAATTGGGAGTTCATGATCATTAGAATCATTTTTGAGTCAGAACAGCAGCCAGGGTGTTATCCATGGCATAGCAATAGATAATAAAATCTTTGTTGAAATTTGGACATGCTAAAACAGGAGTCTTAGCAATAGCCTTTTTAATACCCTCAAAATCCTCTTTCCCTTCAGGAGACCAACCAAACGTCTATTTTCCTTTCATCATTTGAGAGATATTCAAAGTTAGCTCTGCAAAATAAGGGATGAATCTCCTCAGAAAGTTAACCTTACCAAAGGAGTGCACTCCTTTCTTGCTAGTTGGAAGAGGAATTTTCTGAATAGCTTGAACTCGCTCAGGATCAATTTTTATACCATATTTGGAGACAACGTGCCCCAATAATTTCCCCTCCGTGACACAAAAAAAAAATTTCTTAGGATTTAAAGAGATCCCATGTTCTCTACATTTTAGCAGAACTGTTTCTAGATGCTGAAAATGATCTGCCCTTGTTTTAGAAAATACAGTCAAGTCATCAAGGTATACGATGATACACTTCCCTTTCATACTTCCAAAGGCCAAGTCCATAGCCCTCTGAAAAGTGGCACTGGCATTAATGAGCCCAAAAGGCATCCTTTTGTAAGCAAAGGTACCCCAAGGAGTAGTGAAATCCGTTTTGTGTTGATCTGCGGTATTAACTTCTACCTGGTTATATCCTGAGAATCCATCAAGCATAGACAACATTTCAGATCCCGTTACTACTTGCAAGACCTGATCCATCATGGGTAAAGGATAGTTGTCCTTTAAAGAAGCTTGATTCAGATTCCTAAAATCAACACAGATGCGAATCTCACCATTTTTCTTTCTAACAGGCACAATATTGGCAATCCATGTTGAATGGTGAATAGGAAAAATGATTTTGGCTTTTAATAACTTCTGTATTTCCTGAAAAATGGTGTCAGCTATCTTAGGATTGTATTGCCTCTGCTTCTGTTTAAAAGGCTTAATTCCAGGTTTGAGAGGGATAAAATGTTGCATCTCCTTTGGTTGAAAGGCTTTTAAGTCTTCATAGGAATAAGCAAGGACATCTTTATACTTCTTCAAAAGACTAATTACCTTCTTCTTTTCTTCTGGTGTGCAAAATTTTCCAATGTTCACGAGTTTAGGATCAGTAGAACTCCCAATATTAATTTTGTCATATTCAGCTAATTGTTGAGGTCTAGTAGAAGCTTTAAACTTTACATACCTTTCGTGTTTGTCAAACAGTTCTTCTAAACTCACCAATCCTTTTGGAATCTTGTTTCCTTTGAGTTTGATACATCCATCCTGATCCACTTCTTCTTCTTTGACAGCTTCTTCGTCAAAGGGAACACTTTCACGAGGAAATTATCACTTCCTTCAAAGTACAACTGTTCAAAATTATCCTTGAGTTCTAAGAAAGAAAGCAAGTGTTGATCGTCATTGAAAACTTGCCAGTTACTTGTATTATCAGGTACACTGGGTCTATGGATCATCTTGATGGTGAACTTATCTTGAGAAAAGTTGAGGTATAAGAGTGACCCTGAGACTGCTAGTGAATCAGCCCTGGTATTCTCTTCCCTAGGCATTGCTTCGATGGAGAAAGCGTCAAGAAATTCAATGGAGTCCCAAACCTGATTCCTGTAATGTTTCAACCTTCTATTCTTTACCTAGAAGAGGTTCCTAACTTGCTTGACAATCAACTCCGCATCCCCACGAGCTAGAAGATTCTTCACACCTTGTTCTTTTGCCACCTAGAGTCCAAGAATGAGAGCTTCATACTCTACTGTATTATTGGTATTTTCAAATTGCAACTTGAATGAGAAAGGATGAATGCTTCCTTCAGGTAACACCAATATGACACCAGCTCCAGAACCAGCTGAAGAACAACTTCCATCAAACTCTAATATCCAAACACCATTAGGATCTTTAGGTGACACTTTGGGGAGTTGGATTTCTTCTGGAGACATAATCATGTAGTTGTCATGCCCCATATCCTCATAGAGTATTTGTGCTTTGGGATCATCTATTTTTTGTACAATATACTCAGACTGTTTCTCAGGCAGCAACTTCTTCATTTGCCCATTAACAGGTATGAGGGCATGTGACCAATCCATTTGAATTTCTCCACCCACATCCTTACAGAAATTTCTACTTAGCAGCATCCCATATGAAGGAGGAATGTCTGCTACTAGGATAGTAGCCAAAACTTTCTTCTCAGGAAAAGTAGCAAAAGCCACTTGTGCATCCTTAATCCTTCTAACCAGGGGCACTTCCTTACTCTCCATGGAATAACAAGATCCGTAAGTGCGTGTGAGAGTCAGGCCTAAGGCATGAGCTACTTTGGCAGGCATTACATTGTCTGATGCTCCTGAGTCTATGACGTAATTACTGAGCCTATGGCCAGCTATAAGGAGTGTTACATAGAATGGTTTGATTTTTTCATTGGGTGAGGTGACAGCGGCTATCAGATTAGGCTGTGGTGCAGAAGAGGGAGTGGGTAAAAGGCCTTTAGAGGTAGTTTTAGAATGAGAATTGACAAAGTGAATCATTTTAGCAAAATCCTTGGGATGGGTTTGATAATATTCAGCCTCTGAGATTTGAACCTTAGTCTTTTTCAGGTGATCAATAATATCGAAAGACCCAGAAGTGGATGGGTTATCATCGCTTGGGATACTAGGCTTATCAATTTTAGGAGAAAAAGAAGTAACTTTAGTATCAGAATTGACAGGACTCACCTTTGGTGTAGATGAAATAGGGATAGGAGATCCTCTTTTTGCAATTACAGGGATAGTTGTCGGCTGCTCCTTAGATTTTTTGGTGGGATGCATCACTTTCTCCCTCTGATTTGTCTGCTCTCGAGTCATGACAGCGTATGATTCGCTATTCATGTCTGCTACTACTTCATCATAATCATCTCCTTCATCAATGCATTCAGTGGTGAAGAAATTAACTCGAGATACCTTAAGTTCATCTGTTTCATCATCAACCTCTTCAACAAATTCCTCACAATCTTCATTAACCTCCTCATCCTCTGGTTCTTCAACTTCACAGGTTGCATTAACAAGAACTTTAAAGGAGGTCCTTCAAGCGCTAGCCTTGTTTGAGAAGCAGGAAAATGATTTCTGGGCTGAAAATTCCTCCTTGGAACATCTGCATAAGGAGTATGCTGAGCCAATTGTTTCTTAATGGCGATGAGATCATTTGCAAGTTTTTGTACCAATGGATTAGTATTAGGTCCAGGAGTGGAAGAGGAGGAAGAAGAAGACTTAGATTTAGAAGGGTCTCTCCTCAACTTTCCTGACATGATTAAATCATCTTCAACACTAACAGTAAGAGTTTGATCCTCAGCCAATGTTGCGAGATTATCCCTACTCAGTGCATAACTAACTTTAGGCAATTGGGCGTTTAAGAAGAAGCATTTTTGGATTTGATCTACAGGTTGAGTATTTGGTGGAATTTTGTTAATTAACCTGTTGAATCGAGCCAAAAATTCTCTCATGGGCTCTTGTGATTCCTTCTTTATTTGAGAAATTTGGGCTAGCAAAGCATGCACGTCTTCCGCCGGTTTGAAACGGTTTTCAAACCTAGTTCTCATTGTGTTCCAGCTAGTGATAGCTCCAGTCGGAAGGTGATAGAACCAATCAGCAACATTATCTTGTAAATTCTCAAAAAAAATCCTTACGGAGACATCTTCATGTTCAACTCCCAGAACTCCGCATGCAACTATGAAGGCCGCGATGTGGTCATCAGGATGTACCTTGCCATCACCCTCAAATTTAGGAAAGTTCTTCCAGTTACCTCTGGGTAACTCATGCAAAGGCTGAGGAAGGGCAAGAGGCCCAACACGATGGCCCCAAGGCAATGGTACCACCATTCTTGGAAAAATGGCTTGAAGAGGAACTGAAACACCAACAAGAATAAGAGCTCGAAGATTAGGACTGATTTGCTCTGAAGGAATACCACCCGTAGGGACTCTATCTTGAACAGGAGGGGTGCTTGTTGAATGAGCCTTTCTATTCCTTTTGGCTGAAGGGAAAGGAAAACCCTGCTGTTCCAAAAGCTAAAACTGAGAATCTTCAATACAAAGGGCCCTTCTCCCTCGAGTAAAACATGGAGTTTCCAGATCAAAATATGATTGATAAATGATTATAGAACTGGAATATGATTCCCTAGCGGAGTCACCAAAAACTGTTGGTCGTCAAAAAGGAACTTCAAGAAGAGCAACAGTCAGGGGACAAGAAGTCCCTCCTCTTTAATGGGAGAGGTTCCCTTATTCAGAAATGAACCTATTTACACATATACAAAGCATGGTTTTACTATGGAACTTGGATATTATGAAAGTGTTTCCTAAAAGGTCATCAATCACAAAAGGACTGAGGAATGAAAATGCCAGAACGAGTAGAAAGGCACCATTCAGAATTATAGATGACAGAGTAATTCCTTATGCATGCGAGGGTACAACGAATTGGAATAAGATCATTTGTATCACAGTAATAAGATGAAATTTGAAAAGACACAAAGTTCTATAAATAACATCTGCAAGAATACAAAGCTTCTCAGCATAATACAGACAAATGATCTAACAAGATTAAATGAATAGCTCAAGAATAAAGGAAACCGGATAGACAAAGAATGAAAAATCCTTCTGTATTGATTTCTTTATGATTTATTTACACTTTCAAAAATAAGCCAAGTTCCTCCTCCTTCAAAATGGCGAGGAGAGGCCATTATATAGTTTACAAATTAGTTATTCTTGGTAACTACTTCTTTCAACTAATTTTTAGTTATAGGGCTGCTAATCACAATACCCCAACTAATTACAACAAATCAGAGAGGAAAAGGAGGAAGAAAAGAGAAGAATTAGGAGAAGAAGACAGGTGCTCATGACTAGGAGGGACCCACCGACTTTAAGATTCGCTGTTTGAATCTCTTCAATGCCTTTGCTATGTCTCTGCCTCGTGGTACTGATGTGTCGGTAGTAGACTAAGTCCAAAATCTGAGGCACTTCTCCATTTATTTGTCGAACTCAACATGAGTATGATAATCTTTATTTACTTCTTCTATGGCAGATTGAAGAGAGCAGATCTCCTTCATTTTTTCCTTAGAAATGGAACTCTCCTTGAATAGATCACCTTTGACAAAAGCTTTGAATTGAGCTTTGATTTCTTGTAAAGAGAGAGGCACGCCAGAAGTCTCATCATGAAGCTGGCAATGTATATCTTTGAAGGCAGATATAACTAGTGTTTTGAAGGCCTCACCCTTCTACCAGCTATTCTTTAACTCTCCCAAAGCCTCCTCCAACACCTTGATTTTCCATTCCATTATGTAGACCCAGGACTTTGACAAAATATCCTTTGCATCCTCGAATACCTTGCTTTCCATCAAAATATTTTCATCTGTTTGTCCCATTAGACAGAGGTCTACTATGCAACTGCCCCAAAGTTTAAGTTCTTTATCAATGCTCCCAATAGTGGAGGAGAGCTTCTGTTGCAAATTACTCACCTTCCCGTGGAGTTTGAAGGCTTCATCAATGAAGTTCAATCCTGCAACAAGCATATCATCCACCATGGCCTCCATAGCCCTTCCATAGATAGAATACTTGTGCATGTCTTTGATACTTTGCACTTCATCCTGGCTCAGAATTACAGGTGGTGGAAGAGTAGTCAATGGGGTAGGATCCAAAACTTTATCGTTGGACAACAGGGACTTGATGAAATTTGTAAGAATCTGGGCTTGTTCCTCCAACTGTTCTATGGTTTGCTTCCCTTTCTCTACCCTCCCAATGACTCTGGTGGCTTTTTCCTGAAGATTGTGGATCTCACCTTCAGGGGTGGACTCTCCCATGGGAATTCTTGAGAGGTCCAGATCGGATGCTTGCAAATCTTGCTCTGGCTTGTCTGCGTTAGGCTTGGATATCTCCAGGAATTGTTGGCCTTGAGCATCAGACACTATCCTAGAGGTAATTCTAGCTTTTTTGGTTTGAGTAGGAGGAGTAGTGCCTAATAAGGCTACCACAGCATCAAAATTGGGTCCTGAGATTCGGGAGGAAGACTTTCTCTTCCTACTGTCAACAAGAGGCTGCACCCATGCAAAAGAGGAGGAGGAAGAAGAAGGTGGGGCAAGAGGGCCAAGAGACAGAGAACTCATGGCACCCAAGGTTTGCACTGCTGTTGCCTCTAATTGAGATATAAGTGGGGCACTTGTGGCTTCTGATATCAGAGGGGTCACTGGCACCAGGAAGCTCAGTGCTTTGGACCTCTTTTTCTTTATCCATGGGGGTTTCTGGAGTACTTGTAGATACATGAACTTCACTCTCTTCACTTTCACTGAGAACAATGATGTTCTCTAGGCCTGAGGACAACTCAGTATGCTTCCTTAGGGGATCCTCCTCCACAGGGTCCTTCTTGACTTCTCTGACTTTATTTTGATATACCTGGGTGGACGAGGAAGGAGTGGAGACTATAGGTCCTTGAGTTGACAAGGTAGGAGGGGTCTGCACAGGTGCTTCCGATCCAGGTGTCAATGCTTCCTTCCTTGGTGTTGAAGCATCCTTGGAGGAGGATTCCCCTGAGTGCCTCCTAAGCTCATGGATTTTCTTATCAAACAAGATCTTGGTCCTTACTAAGACGAGGGCTAGGATTTCAGCCAAATCATCTTTTTCCTTTTTGAACCAATCCAAATCCTCCAAGGGAGTGTGTTTTACCACTTTGTCATACTCATATGAGTACAGGTCAGAATTATCATCCTGGAGCCCTTCAGGAACTTGGTACAGGTTAAGCTCTTGGATTAATTGAAGGGAAAACCTACCATAATGTCTTCTCCTTGCTTCAAAATCATCAGCACAGTCAGCCCAATAGTCCTCTGTGTCTGCCCTATGATGATAAGTGATCTTGATGTTCTGCTCAATAAAATTCTTCAAGTCAAAACAAGTTCTTGGCTTGAAGAAATGGACAGTGATGGGAGCTAGGAATCTTTCTATGTTTTGAGCATCTAGTGTTGTCTTAGAGGTGTAGTTTCCCAAGATGATGGGGAAGTGTAGGCCAATGATTTTCTTATCCCTGCAGGTTCTGTGCAACTTATCCAACTACATGCATACTTCTATTAAGGCCATTTTGTCATTGCAGAACATAGGAAGCTTGAGAGGAGTGCTCTCATAGCCTGCAAGCCTTATATAGGAAAATTTCCTAAATTGGATGAAGTAGGCACCGTAATGCGCTATCAGATTCATAGCTTCATCAGAAAATCTCCTTGCCGTGTCACTTTCTAGGAGCCTGACAATGTACATGGTGAAAGCATCATTCACCCTCCTGAAATTTCGATTGCTAGTTTCCAAGGTGAATTGAGGGCAGTAGGCATACACAGGGTCACCCTTATGAGCATCAATGTATGAGAACCCAAACCATTGCCTCGATGCTGCTAGGGTATACATCAAGTATGAAGTCATATAGAATTTCTTGGTCTGCTGTACATTGGACAACTACTCTGCTAGGTTCATACTAATGATCTCTGCTCAATTGATATTCTAAGTTCCTTCGCACACCATATTGATAAGCGGGCACATCCAGAAATGGAACTCATTTGTAGAGGGTAAAATATGACAATTCTTCATTGAACTCTACACAGAAAAGAGTCTTGGACAGAGGAGATGCCCCCTTCTTAGGGTTTTTCAGCCAGGACTTCGCCACCCACGCCTTATATTTCTCACTGTCTTAATCGAAAAGGGCATGTGCCTGATTCTAAGAAATAACTATAGCATTGTCCGTTTCTGGAATCCTTAGTGTAGTGCCAATGGTAGCAGCGTCAATTTTTGTGATGATCTCCCCATGCACGTTTGTAAACTCACTCAAGTCAGGGTTGAAATGAGCCCCGCAGGAGAGCACTGTGTCTGCGCATTGCACTGAGATAGGGAAACCACCGGCGAAAGCCAAACCACTATCATGAATCATCTATGCCATAGGTGAAAGGTTCGCGTCTGTCATTCTTGCCCAAAAATCTCCAAAGTCGAGGTGGCGAACCTCACTGTCCCCGATATCGGGAACGGCAGACTCGAGTCGAGAAATTTGTTCTTGCCCTTGGAATTTAATCTTCATGTTGATAGTAACTTGGAGAGAAAAGCTACAGGCTGGACTTGGGATGGAATTGTAGGGGGAATGGATACGTGCGCATAAATTTTGGTCGCAAGGGTACGAGCAATAGATAGCATGAAAGCAGTGTGCAAAAACACATAGGGGGGCAACTCATTATATAGCCGTTTAGGAGAGAGAAAGACAATAAATGCGTATTAAATACACATCTACCAAATTGAAAAGCAAGATATTCGGGTAGAGGGGGAAAAATTAGCATGAATGGCACTTGGTTCATTTGGGACACGAGGAACGCGAAAGCGTGAAGTAAGCGGTTTGGCTGATTTGGGTGATGCGGGGAAAAGACGCACAAATGTTTTTGGGACATGCGGGATGAAAGTATGCGGAATACGCAATTCGGTCGAATCAGACGAAAAGGGAACAACGGGTCCGGGCGAACTTGGGACATTTGGGACAAAAAGTTCCGACGGGCCCGAAAAGAACGGACTTCGGGTAAACCGGCCAATCAGGAAACAGAGAGCCCGAATGAACTTGGGACACGCGGGACAAAAATGTCTAACAGGCCCAAAAATCACACAACATGACCCAAAAAATGCAGATTTTTCCAATTTCTTGACTTTTCACATTACCAGGACAACAGAAAAGACATTAAACTTCAAAAAAAAATTAATTTTCAACTTCTCAAAAGCAGGGAAATTTTGAGTGGACAACAATGTGGAACATATATAAGAAGGAAAACCAAGGGAGAAGGGAGTGGTGGAGAAATATAAACACCAATGGGAACATCACAATTGATTTCACCCTCCTCAAGAAGAGCAAAGGGGTTAGATGTTGGGATTACAGGAGAAACTTCTGGGATCATTTTTTGAACATATTTCCCTTTTTTCTTAGGGGTATCTTCAAGGTTTATTTATTTAGGTTTTGGCTTTGTGGGAAAAATAGGGGCTCTATGGCCAATAATTTTACAGATGGAACACGCTTGTGGAAAATATTCATATTCAGTGGGTTGTGTCCAAACTCCAAAATCTAAGAGAAGATAAATCTATTTTGGGATTGGACAACTAACATCAGAATTAACATAGAAATGAGCATGAATAAATTTAGTATTGGCTTTAGTTGCCTAATCAATTGCTATAAGAGATCCCATGGAGAGAGAAATACATTCAATAACCATTGGATCCCAAAACTCTAGAGGAATGCCTAGGATACCTACACAGATTGGAGCCTACTTCATTGTTCTGGTTAGCGTATTAAAACCAGGAGTCCATTTTTAGATGTAGAAACCCCATCTACCAAAGAACCATGGACCTCTAAGAAGATCCCGAGAAAATTCTTCTTTGAAGATAAATGAAAAAAGGATGAATTCGTTTGGCATGACAACAATATTTAGGGCACCAAAAGGGGCCCAATTCATGTGCGCCCATTTTTTGATATCTTCATGAGGAGGTCTGGGTCCCATCAGCTTTCCTACAAGAGACAAATCTCTAGAAGGAGAAGTTGCAGTTGTGATGTGAGAGGGTATTTGAAGAGAAAGTGTCCCTTCAAGAAGGACAGGTGACAACTTCTCCATGTGGGGGGCAAAGGTGGACCCTACCACCACATGTTTCCATGCCTCGAAGGAAGGACGAGGCGATAGGCCCCTAGAGGCAGTAGGGTAAGACTCCCAATTCAGACTAGATGGGTTTAACATCCGAGTAGAAACCAAAGGTGGAAGAAAATTCAAATTTCATTAGGCGGGAAACTAGAGCAATCGAAATCGCGTCCTTTCACCAAAAATTTTCTAATTTTTTGTTTAAAACCTATTATAATTCAGATATATGCTTGATATTTATTTTTTCTCTGCATCAGATATAAAAAATATATAGGATGTAAGGGTTCGTTATAAAGGGTTATTCAGAATTAAGAATCTCACATTATCAATAATACATTTTTGAAGATTGAAAATTATTTATATTTCAAATTAGAGAATGGATAAAAATATATCCATGTGCCACAAAGAATAGGATTCCCCATAACCATTGACTTACCAACTCACTACTAAAAGGGGTGTTTTGAGACAATAATATAGACAATACTTAACCAAATCATTTCAAATAGAAACGATAAAAAAAATGTATATTGTCTCAAAGCGGGTGTATCTAATATTGTCTCTAATTATTATCTCTCCTGAGACAATATCATTTTCGTCTCTCTAGAGACAATATAATTTTTGTCTCCCTAGAGACAATACAAAATACTAATATTTTATCTCTCTAGAGATGATACACATTTAAATAATGAAAAAAATTAATTTATGGAATAAATAATAACCAAATATCATCTAGTGCAAGAGTGGGATGAGAATTAATATTATAAAGTAACAATAATTTGATTTGAATCGTGTGTCCACAAACATTTTATTAATATCAAATAAGATAAAATACAAAAGGGTGTCGAAATTCCACTAACCCTTGACATACAATGGTACACATAGTTATTGAATTAAAACTAACAATTGCACTTGAAGGTGCAATGGAAATGCCGATAGGGTGGAGAAAATAGAAACAAATAGCAGCAGATGAAAACTGAAATTTAATGAGTATCATTGTGAGCTATAAGTATGTATTGACTGGTAACAATGTTGATATATTGAAATGACATATTGTTTTTTTCAAAGTAACTTCAGAGACTGACATGCATTGCTGCATCAATTTTTGATGGAGATACACAGTTAGAGAAACATAAAATTAAATGGCATACATGTAGAGGGGAGAATTCTTGAAACTGTCAAAGGCCTATTTGTGACAAAAAAATAGGAATCATTTGGTAACATGAGGGTTGTATTCCCCCGTTTTAAATTAGGAATCCTACTTTATCAATTATGACACATGTAATTTGACAAGGGAATATCTTATTTCCGATAAGGTTCCTTATAATCTTCATATACCAATAACTACCAAGTGTTAATAAAATGTCAGAAACACATAATACAAACTTTAGAACACCTAAAGCAAGGCCTTCCATTTATAAGTAGGGGAACGTGGAGAATTTATTACTAAGTTCAGTGGAAGCAACACAATCTACAACATGAGAAACAAGGCCCAACTTGTATTCATTCATCCACATAATGATCATAATGTAGCCAATATACCAACAAATAAGAATTTTATAGGATGATTTGAGACATCTAAAATCCTAGGTAACTATGAAAACAAATATGAGAAATATGAACAATTCATGGCTATTACAAAAATTGACTTCAAATACTTACATTTCATTATATTTCAGATTTGACAAAATTGATCTATAGGTTTGGTACCTAGTGTCAAAGGAAGAGAATAAATATAGGAAGTTACAAAGAAAACATATTTACTAATTTGAAAACTCATAATTTTGCATGTGCTTAAGTAATAGATGATATTTTCCATGTATACAATGTCTAATGTAAATCATGAAATTAAATACAAACCCATATTGTATTTTGTAAGACTCAAATGCAATAAAATATGTCATGTGAGAGCACTAACCTTCAAAACTATGTCAATTTGGTTGCATAATTGTCAATGTAAAGGTAATAATGATTGGCATCTCTTGGACAATGTGTTTTTTAATCCAACTCTACTAACTGCACCAAAACATAAAACATACACTAGTATACTCAATATATATATTTTTCATACCATGAAATAAATGTAACTGTGACATCAAACAATTGACACATAACAGTCTCTAGTGTAAGCAAAAACCTTCTCAAATATACCAAACATTACTCTACCTCCAAATTTATCACATTCAATAAATCTAGTTTATTTAACATGTGCCATTACATATTTCATAATGATTACAACATTGTTTCATACACTCTAAACGTATAAGTCAATAATGCCAAGTTGCAATTTCCAAAAAAGGTGATGATATACAAAATATTGATATTGGCAATAACAAATTCTTATATTTTCTATGCTTTCACTATATGCAACAAATAGGTCTCTAACCCCAATTTACATTTTCTAGCATACTCCCACATTATGCAAAAATGGGATATTTGGAACAAGATATGGACATCCATAAAAGCATAAAGGTTAAAGGAATTTCACCAAAATATTGTAGTTACAACTTCCCTAGTAGACATGTATGCAAAAATATGGAAGCATAGACAAAGAACATGAACTATTTGATAGAGTTCCTCAAAGAAATGTGTTCTCATAGATATAATTGATTACATGATATTTGAACAAGGGATTCATTAAAAAGGATTTAGAAACTTTACAATAAAATTCAATTGTCAACTTTAAAGATAAAATCAAAAACCTTTCCCAGTATCCTACCTTCCTGTGCCAAAATGGGGGATTTGGAATAGGGTATAGACATGCATCAAACCATAAAGGATAGAGGAAACATTTCAAATGAAAGTTTCAGCCACTCTTGTATATATGTATGTAAAATTTGGAAGCACAGACAAGTCACATAAACTATTTGATAGATCCTTGAAGATATGTGTTCTCGTGGAATGCAACTAGTATAATCACAACTACATCTAGGACACTTAAAACTACATCTGACAATAACTTACTTCCATTATACTTCAAAGGGTGTTTACGCTATGCTCTAGATTTCCCATTTTGGAAGAGGAAAAGGTGATGCTATAAAAGATTAGAGAGTTTATTCTCACATCAATAAATTTATAATTTTTAACATAGGATATCCATTTATCTCTGTAGCATAGTTACCCCAATCATGTCGAGAAGCACTAGACTGGATGTCAACATTCAAGTTACTTGGCTACTCCAATCGGTGATGCAACAAAGAAAATAAACATAAATTTCAGGAATGTATCTTGAGCCCAGTTCCTGAATACAATGAGCACAACTAGAGTCAAATGGAAAAATAGAAGATGGACCATCCAAACCAAATGAGGTACAAACAAAACGATTTCAGAAAATGGCCAAAGAAGGCATTTTTGTGGGCTTGCAATGTTACCAATTTTTTTTGTTTTCAAGGATAAAGGAAAGGAGAACAAGAAAAATCCCATACAATCATGGGTTAAATATTACTTGGTTTGTACTAAGTCATTTGCAAAGTTAGATACTAAATAATTCCTACATTTTTTTTAACAAATCCATACATGAAGCATGAAGCATGTTTATGAATGCACATATTATGCCAAGTTTGAAGAAATACATGGCATGGTTTTCATTAATTCTTTCAAATACTATTTATAATAAAGGTGTCTTGCAAGTGAAGACAAGGTTGTTGTTTTCACCACAGATACAATAATGGCCACACTAATGTGTGCTCCTCACTTAGTGTATTCCTGGGATATTGTCATCTAGAGGGTGGGTAACAAGTCTATTCTTTGACAAGAGGGATGGGTCTCAGTTGGATTTTTTTTTTGTGAATGAAACCTCACAGGAGCCTTTGTTAGAAGCAAATGAGGATATAAATTCTTTCACTCTCTCAGTGTTGAGGTAGTATATATCAACCAAAACGTTTTGCAACAAGCTTCTGTTAGATATGGAAATAAGGTAGAGTTTGAAGAACCCAATCCATTTTCCTCAAAGGGTGAGGAGGTTGCATTTGTTACTTATCGGTACATGAGCTAGAAATTAGATGATGATATATCATTAGGGGTGAGGTGTGACCTCCATAATGTTATGGATGTAAGGGGCCAAAAATATTTTCTCACTTTGAATCCTTTGAATGAATTTGATCCTAAGTTTTCTAGAATTGATTGGTGTCAAAGATTAGAAACTCAACATGTGTTGTTGTTTTGGAAATTGAACTCAAGAACAATGCAAATAAGCTTGACAAAATTGATAGCTCAGGCCCTTCTTGGAAGTGCAAATGTCATGAAACTGGGTTATGTGTCCAGGATTCACCCTCGAGATCACTTCAACCATGTTATTTTAAGTGTTTCATGGGTACAAACCCAGAGATTTTTTATGCAAATCAATTTTAACACTTTGAATATGTGGGGCATTATTAAATCGATTGTTGATCACTATCTAAAACTGAATGAAGGAAAGTATGTGTTTATATAAAATTGAATGAAGGAAAGTATGTGTTTGACAGAGGATTTTTTGATAGAGGCCCTCCTTTAGTTTGAGAGAGGAATTACAATATTTCATGAGATGTATAGATTTAGGAAGTGGATAGAATGGACAAACATTAAAACTTTCTATAAGATTCCTCAATCTCAGTTCAAAATGTATAACATACTCAGTAATGCTTTCACAAATCCATGTATAAAATACTCAACAATTCTTAGAAATTCTAAAAAGGTGCATAATTAATCAAAGAAAATTTGGCTATCATATTATACTCAAGTAGATATGAGTGAAATTGTTTAGGGATGCAGTGGGATCTACCACAACCTCTTATGGAGAAGTTTAACACATTTTTTGTATGGTGCAAGATTTTATTAAATCAAAAGTATGTGTATATGAGCCAAAATTTCATAAGAAACAACACGATTACATTCCCCAAAATGTTACACTCAATTTGGAGTAATAAATAGATAGAATTCTCACTAGATAAGGTTCATATCATTAAACAATCCCACTAGTAACTTGAGACCTTATCTACATATTTAGTTGTTCTACTCTCATTCTTTTAATACCTTATTTCCAAACTCTTCTTGTGCTCAATCTACTTAGTCTCCTATTCATCCCTTCCTTACAAAATATTGCTACCTTTCTCTTAATATCACACCTTCATCTAAAAAATGACAAAAAAAACACATTGATTTTCTAGATTATTTTTCCTAATATGAATCAAAATTTTGGAATCAACCATCACAAAAACTTGAAGATCTTAAAACTGCTTGTAGAATTTTCATCTTCCTTATATTTTTAGCTATTTATTTCCACTAGCTACTTCTTGACATCCTTATAATGTTGTTACAACTTTTCCAAAAATCCCTTTGAACTATCAGTGCATTTTTCATCAATTGGAAAAGAGACGAGGTTTGTAAACCAACAGAACATTTTCATACACAATATTAAAAATAAGAGTATAATCTGTATGTTTTTTCAAATATCTATTATTGGAAAATTTAGATGCAATAACATGATTTGGATTACCATAACCTACTAGACACCTTAATAAATTATCCAATGAAGTGTTGAAAATAGAAAATTTTCTAGGTGGTAGATCTACAACTCTCAATTTTGTAGTTGATATCTCTATGAGAGCCTCTACCAAATAATGCAATGCTATGGGATGTTTGTATAATTCATAGTTATGGAAACCATTATAGACATGAGTAATATTATTCTATAAACCAAAATAAATTCTTTAATATATTTGTGGATAGTGGATAATGAGTGTTGGAAGTGATGGTGTACATGTTCTATACCTGAAGAATACCACACCAAAAAATTTACTTCATATCCACTCCATATGAAAGATCATTAGGAGCATGAGAATATCCTCCTGTAAAATCCATACTTAACAGATATAGTTACATGTTTTGAGTAAAATATTTAAAAAAAAAAAAAGATGCATAACTCATGTAACATAATTTTATTACAGCACAAAGTCATTATCATTCTCACAGTACTTCATTTTAGTCATTCTTATTCTTAGATGAAATTACCTTACTTTCTTAGGACATGTTGTATATATATTGACTCATTATTATCACTCACGCTAGTATGCATGTTCACTCCCTTGAAATTTAAACAAAGGCGTATTGTGGAGGAATGGTGTTGATTAATTTCAAATCATTTAAAAACAAATCTGCACCATTTGAAATATTATCAAAAATAACTTATTTATTGGTATGTGGCTGCAAAGAGAAATAATTTTTCTAGAAGATGGAGAACATGCTACAGGGTGTGGTCATAGAGTAATCAATTCTAGTGTGCGTTACTTTCACTTTAACATGACAATTAGCGGAAATTTTTATCTTTATCATTTATTTGGCAGCCAAGTGGCATGCATAAAGATTAAACATGTACACAACGTCAAAGGAAGGGAAGATAGGTTGCCCAACCAACAAGTGCTTCCCTTGTTCCCATTCCTTCCACTCCATCCACTTCCTAATTCTGTAAAAGTCATGAAATATTTTAATTGCTTTCTCAAACCAAAGGAGGGTCGAAAATCCTCTTGTCAAGGAATGGATCATGTCATTATATTTCAGATTCAACGAAATCAATTTGTAGGATTGGCACCTAGTGTCAAAGGAATAGAATATAGACTTCCAAACCACTAAGTGCTTCACTTATTCCCATGCCCTTCCAAATTAACTGAAGAATAAAGGACCAATGAGGAGTAACAAGAAATCCCCCAAATATTAAGTTATCCAAATGAATTCCTTTTCATTTCTCTTGACCCTTCGGAGCCTATTAGCAATATTGAATCTCACACAAATTTTTCAATCTAAGGTTCAATTACATATCACATTTTGCTTACCCCAATCTAAAAAAATAAAATAGTGGGGGTAAGCAAGATTATTCTTCACTCAGTTTGGAAGGAAAGGGAACAAGTGAAGTACTTGGCATTTGAGCCAATATCTTCTCTTCCTTTGGCACTAGGTTCCAAGCCTACAAATTTATTTTTTGAAATCTTAAATATAACGACAATATCGTTTCCTTGACAAGAGGTTTTTCTACCCTCCTTTTGTTTGAGAAAGGAATAAAAATATTTGATGACTTGTACAGATTTTGGAAATGGATAGAATGGAAGACCTTAAAGATTTCTATAATCTTACTCAATCTCAGTTTATAATGTATAGAATTTTTAGAAATTATTTCACATTTAGAGGTATGAAAAGGATTTCAAACAAAGATAAGTTATTTGTTCTCTTATCAGGATTCTCAAAACCCATATCTTAGGTTTCATGGTAAATCCTTCATAACTTTGTTTATACAGTGTTTGTTTTCCTGGAATTTTCAAAACTCCATCAATGGATTATGCCCTTTGGATTGTTAAAATCTTAGGGTCAATGGAGTTTTCACTTAACAGATCTTTCTGACAGAATTTTTTGAGACAAAACTTAAACTGACAGGCCTAAATAGACTACTACAATTGTGAACTGAGAAGATTGTATGAAGAAGTGGATAGTGAAACTTTGTAGGCTATAAAGAAACAAAGAGGGTATTTGATACTATTATTAAAATTTACAAACAATGATCTATATTCTATAAGAAAATTTGATATAAAATTATCTCTCTAGTGCACCTACTAGCAAGGTAGGACATGATATAAGGAAGAAATAATATATCTTATGAAAAAGGATAAATAAATTCCTTTAATATCAAATTTTATGATTCTACAATCTTGAATTATTTATAAATGATAGTATATAAGGATATTTCAATAAATGTGTACGTGAAACTTCCATTGTCAAGAAGTTGTGATAACCACTACTTGAGTCAAGAACTATAGATGAAGTTCAATAAATTGGATATAGTTTCATCATGAATGTGTTGGTATGTGGAGAACCAAATTGAATAACTAGTTGAATCAATAATTTCCATTGAATGCTTAAGGTCTTGATTATAAAGCTGGTAATATAGTCTCTTAATGCACAAAATGGATATGTTGAAAATGGTAATACAGTCTCTTAATGCACAATTTCTCTTACCATTGCACTAACATTTGAAACTAATCCTAGGGAAAGAACTAGCTTGACATTCTAAGAAAAGTATTGGCTTGCAAGGATAAAGGTTAGATTTTAGCATTGCTTGTTTTGTGATGGGAATCTGGTCTATTAACACCATTGGATGTCAAATTTAAACACTTATCATAGGATAGATAACAAGCTTGTTAGTGGTCTTGTAGTTTGCAATAATTATTAGACTGTGAAAAGCATATACAAAGGGTATATAACAATTAATAATTTAAAATAACAACAAGAAGATGCTTGAAAACTACGTTTTGTTATCATTATGTCTAACATTTAGTTTGGCCAATTTAACCTTAATTAGCAATAAATTGGTATTAAAAACATTTGAAACCTTATAGAAAAGTACAAAATCTATGAATCAAAATCAATTCTGCCTCACCTTATTCAATTTTATTATATTTGCTTTTATTTTGAGTTTTAAATTTTATTTTCAGCTAAAATCTGCTAAAGAGTGCACCAAAAAATATATGAAATCAAAAGAAATTATAAACATTCTAAAAATTATATAGAGATTATATATAGACATTCACATTCTTGCGACATTTTAGTACTAGATTTAGATTATTAGATTTTCAAGAACTGGAAGAAGGAACCTCAACAAATCCATATAAATACAAAAGTTTTGGTGTAGATTCAAGAACTGGAAGAAAGAACCCCAACAAATTCATAAAGTACAAAATATCCTATGGGTAGATGGTAAAATAAACTAGAAATGAAATTAAAAAATCATGACTCTGGCATGAGAAAGTAAACATAAACTCAGGAATATCCATCCTTGTTAGTACAACTATCTAAATCAACACCACTTTGTATCTCCACGTTGGATTCTCTTCTAGAAACTTCTCAAATGCTAGAATCTTCTGAGGAATTCCTTTGATCATATCCAATCAATCAACACCTATCCATGACCTACTCTTTAGCATAGAAAACATGTGACTCTATTTTCTGCAAGATTCCCATGTGTAATTTGAACTGACATTTCAAGAGTTCTTCAGAGACAGACAAGAGAGAGAGAGAGATTTGGATGATCATCTAATAATTTTACAACAATTTAGACAATCAAATCAAATGATATAATTAAATACTAAGAATCATAATTAAAATGTGGTGCAGAATGTTTACCTAAGTATGGATATAGTATTGCACTTTTACTAGTCTTAGAATTTGGTGGGTATCAATAATAATAACAAATAAAACTTTAAATCCCTAGTGAGGGGATTGCTAAAAAGGTTAATAGAAATGGGAAATGAACCCTTGAGATGATGGAAACTCAATTTAAACAGGACTTCAATAGTAGGCAACATGGGTTTGGCTGGGCCAAGAGGTGTGGTTAGGGACCTTAGATGTAATATGGTTGTCTTGGTTCTAAGAAAGATTTAGGATCTAATTGAATAATGCAGTAGAAGCTATTGGAATGTGACAAGTGATATGGTTATCTATAGAATCAAAATATAACTCCCTTTGAGTGAAGAAAATATATTGAATCCAAGGTCAAGAAGAATAACAAAAAATTTCCAAAGAATTGTATATTTTGGAATTCAGTAATTGATTTTTTCCAACTCATCTTAAGCTTCAAAATAACTATAGCCTCTCATAATCATAGGGGGCATTGTGATGCAGGAGCATCAACCCTAGTGTGTATATAGGGATGAAAACATTAATTTTTGTTTTTTCAGGTATGTTCATAGGTCTTTGATGTTGTTAGATTTCATTTAGGTGTGTTGGTTGGTGATTTGGCCTTCTCAAATTTAAATTTTACACTTTCCCTCCAAAAGTGTAAATTGAGTCTTGAAGGCCAATTCTGGCTTTTGATAGGTGTGTTGATGCAAAATCACAACACCCCCTGAATTTCCTCAGTTTGAATGGGGAATTTGGCATTATTGCACAACATTTCACTATCATAAGTGTGAGACTATGTGAAAAGTAGTCTCCCGAGGGCCAGTTCAACCTTTGAAATGTAGGCAAAACTACTGACTAACCCTAATCTAATGCTTCTAAGGAGACATAGGTAGAGGGATTGTTTGAAATAAAACATACACTACAAGCGGTGATACACTAGAAAAAGAGTGTTAATTACTCTTCCCATCCCTGTAAAATGGAGAAAGGGTGAATCCTAGGGAGGTTAGACAAATGCAACACAAAAACTAAGTTCCACCAATGCATTAAGGGGAGGCTGGACAACTGCAACACAACCCAAAATGTAAACATTCACCATTTCATGATAAGAACAAAACACCCAAATCCTATGATAACTATGAAATATGCACAGAAAACCATGCTATAATGAGAGTTAAGAGAGACACAAAAATCATGCAGAGGTTAAAACAACTAACACAAAACACAATTTTTATTCCTCCTTCAATTTTACATAGTACATTGCATGTAGGGTAAAGGCATGAAGCCATTACAATGATGTGAATGAAGTCTTGAAGCCCCAAGAATAAATGGGGTACATGGGAGAAGAAGGTGATCAACACTTTTTCTTGTGCAACCCCTTACAATATTTATAAAAAAAATTTGAGGAGAGGAGAGAGAGGGGAGAAATCCCAAAATTACTCCAAAACCCATAAAAGTTCATTATTTAATCTGAAATGGGTGTTTGAATATCTACGAAATATGTCTCATTAATGTCTTTTCATTGTGCTTTAAAAAACTAGTTATTGCATTTGAGTGTATCTCCTAACCCCATCATGACCCTACTTTCTCACCTACCTCCATCAATGGCCTTCACCTACCCAGGGATCTATTCACTGCTCCCAAAATTTTGAGGTCCGGAACCCCCAAAATCCTAAAATATGATGATTCTATGCTATATATATTGCTCTTACGATTCCGACGACTGGTATTTTGTGAGAAACAAAGATTTCTAGCCCGAGTTATCACATTTCATGTTCCTAGGGATTTGACGAGTTTTGGGGTTTACAAAACCTCCTAAAATCCATTTTTTGAAACTCTATTATGCTTCCACTAAAAATATATCTTCCTCATCTTTCCAACGACTATAATTTTTCATCAATTCTGATACCCCTAACTTGGGATATGATAGTTTGAGTGAAGGAGGGTTTTCTTGTATTCACTGCGCGTCGCATGACAAGTTGGCTCATCAAGTAGCTCATTGAGCTACTCGGTGAGTTACGGTGCCCAGTTTAATGGATCTGGTTTCACTCATCCCTCCTTTCCACTCAACTTCCCTGAGCCCAAACTCTATGAGCTCTCTTGTCCTTTTTCCGGTCCATGCTTCTTCCTCGCGCTCAACATTTACATTCTAACTACAGGACATCAAGATATATGAATCTCCCCTTGCCATGTAAAAACCAGATCCATATTGGAATGCATTCATTCCACTTTAACTTTCCCAGTATCCACTTAATGATTTATAGGTTATACTTGAGTTTCCCATAGCATGAGCCATTTGGCAGCCTGAAACAATTTTTACATGGCGGGCGAGTCATGTTTCCTATTTATCCTTTCGGCTCCTTCCACACTTTGGGCATTTACTAATGCCGCGGCCTTGGACATTTTCCCCAAACCCGCTAACCTCCTTTTCGCATTGGCTAAGCTTTGTTTCTTTCATGTGATTGTTTGTTCTGCATACTTCCCTTGACTTACCACATAAATGGCTTGTTGACCAATGAAGCAACTCAACGGTTATGCATTGGTTTGGGGTTTCAGGCCCGAGCTCTTTGGACTCTCCACTGCACCCATTTCGGGATTCTACCACTTCAACCCCCAACATGACCCAACTCCAAATCAAGCTTGTCTTGCCACATCACCCCAATCTTGGGATTTCGGGTTCTGTGGCTTCATATTTTACCCTGAGCTTGAATTTGGACATTACTCATTGTCGGTCCTAAACTTAGTCCCCTGAAAATCGTGACCTCCGAAGTCTAAAAATTTTGGACTTCAGATATTTCTCATTTTGGAACTCTCTAGCTCACCAATTTTAACCTCTATGCCGCTCATCCTCTGAAAACTTCATGTTGTCTGACCCTAAAGTGAATGTTGGTCCAAAAGTCCAAAATGGGCACCTCTGACTCACTACCTAGCTCGACTGAGTCGGCTCCCTGCAGACATGAACCCTTCATGCCGACCAAGCTCGGTTTTAAACATGTTTCTACCGAGTCATCCGGTTATATCAATTTGAAATCCCAAATTCCCACCTGTTCATGTTCATTGCTACAGTTTCAACATAGCTCATTTAATGCCCATGTCTGATCCTTTCAGCCATTTTTTAATTTTCCACGAGCTCCCACTACATTTTTAATCCTTTCCTTCATCTGAGTCACTGAGTTGATCTATGAAATCCTATTCGTGGCATTGACTTGAGAGGATCCATAGTTGAGCTCACGCATTTCCATTTTGGCCTTGCATTTAAACTTTGGATCAACCATTTGAGCTCATCATCTTGCGTCGAGCCTATAATTGTCATGCCTTGGAGCTTTTCTTCACAATCTATCATGACGTATTTTCTGAGAGCTCTAGGTTTGGTTTGCTCCTTTTCCATGCAAATTTATCCATATTTCACCTAAGCCTAGCTGACGTATCTACCCTATGCAATCCTTTCTGTGAAGTTGAGCCCTCGTAAAACCAAGAAAATCTTTGTTACCTCTCGGGCTTCTACACATGGAGCTTCGCAGTCGAACTTTCACCTTAAACATCAAGTTTCCATGGCTATGGCCCAAGTCGATACCTCCAAGAATAATTTTATTCTTACGTTGATCGAATTATTTTGTCCTTTTTTGGGCCAGCCACTATATGTTCTTACCATATTGACATCCCCTACTGAGCTCACATCTGGACTCTGTAACTTGTTCTCGATGCTCCCATGGTCATGCTCCTGTAAATCTCATAGCTTGTCAAAATGATCTCTTCATTCAATGTAGCCCAACCTACTCTTATCACCACTAAAACTTCAATTTACTCAGGCTCGATCCCAATCCTCCTTCCTCATATGCACATCGCCCACCGACACAAACATCAGCTGAGATCAAGGAGCTTGGCCCTTTCGCATTGTTCCCAAAGCTAACTCGGTTCAAACAAGATCCCACGTGCTCAGCTCATCGAGATACTCAGTGAGTCACTCCTAATTAACCACATCAAATAGTCCTCTAGCTTGCTGAGCTACTTGCCAAGTAGCTCGGAAAACTATTTTTTAGCTTGGTGGCCTTTTGAGGCCCAGAACAAAAATTTTGACTCCCGGGACCCAATTTTTGGATTTTTTGGAATTTTCTCATGCTCGAGGATTGATAGGGGATAAGTATGAATAATTTTTAGGATTTGACATATTTTACCCATTTTCACTTGTTCTAGCCTGAAGTGGATCTAGTTTGGTCAATTTTTCATATGCGGAAAAAATTGTCAACGATTTGGTGACTCGCGAAGACATCTTCAAAAACTATTATATGTTCTATACCGGTAGCATGAAGTTTTCCATTGGGCATGGAGTCATTATATACCCATAACTGATCCTAAATCTATTGCATCAAAACATGGAGACGACCTACACATCACTGAGCTTGACCCTGTTTCGCTGCCCACACTCTCAAATTTCATAAGAAAATCTTAAAAATAAGATTTATGAGAGTGGAAAATTACCTTGGCTTGAGATTTCACCTATTCCCCTCTACAACCCTGGTCTGTGAGACTAAATTGTACTACCCTGAAACCTAATTCTTCCAAGTATGGAGCACACAACTAATGATTTCTTGGCATATCTTACACGTGAAAGAGTTCTGAATAAGACATTTTTCAAATTTTTACATCATGGAACTTTATTAAATTTGAATTATCTCTTTCTTCTAAAATTTCCATTCTCGGTATGATGTTGGAGGTTGTTTCCTAATCTCATGGATATATTAAAAATTCATCTCTGATTGATTTTGAAGGACTCAAAGAATGAAAACTTAGTAAAATCTATCCTTTATCCAGATTTTAGTTTATTTGTATTTGCTTTCTTTTGAAATCTGCAATTGTTTCCAACAAATATGAACTCCTTCTACATGTGGGAGGCCTATTGAAACATCATGTACCATGATGGAGTAGAAACAAACCAAAAATTATATACAAAATATCAAATCATACATGCTGAAGTAGACATGCGGAGTGTACCTAAGAACTTGTGATGCTGAAAAACAAATCCTATACCTACCCTACACTAACCGGAAGCAAAGAAGATTAAAACAAATCCCACGACTGGTAGTGTAAAGTGGCTTCCGCTTCTTGAAACTTGATGCCATCCAAATGATTTGACACTGATCATAGTTGAGTTTAGGAGTGAAAAGTTGGATGCAAAATGATTTTTCACTCCATTCATCTATGTATCAACTAGAAGAAAAACGAGTACCTCTCCCAAATGTTGCTCATTTGATTCTAGGAGGTATTGCTAATTATCCTTGGCACATTGAAGTTCTTCCTCATGCTTAGATGTAAGCATGACAGGTTGGGGCTTCTCCCTTGGCTCTAATGAAGCCAAGTATTTGATAGGGAAAGGTCTAGTCTACTGGATTTTCCCACCGTTCTAAAACTTAACTCCAAAAAAGGTGTCCTTGCTTAGACCTTCTTGAGAAAGGGGGTTGCTTGCATACTAGTTTGTGTTTTGTATTGCACCTGCAAGCATTTGATATTATTCCTTGATGAATGATGTGACAATGGTTTCATCCTTTTTCTCTTCCTCCTCCTCTCTTGATGAAACAACTGGAATTTGAGTCTTCCAATCTTTGCCCAAGAGGACTGTTTGAAGGAGTAGGTTGTTCTTGCATATTTTTCTACATGGTGGTAGGCTCTTGATGTTGGAGTATAAAAAGTGGTTATTTCCATGGGATCTTATCCATCAAATCACTCATCCAAATCACATACATAATCAAGCTCATCATTGTCCTGTTGTACCAAATGCTCCCCTTCCTCCATGATGAGATTTGAATTTGCAACTTGTTCATTATGATTCCCCCCATCTTCAAACATGAAGTTTGAGATCTCAAACTTCCCTTCATTATCAAATTTTGGGGAGGATGAAGTGGGAGGAATTCTTGGAGCTTCTTATGTATCATGCTCTATATTAAAGACCTTTGGGACTATGTGATTCTCCTCTATAGCATGAACATGCTTTTCTTCTTTTGGATTTGGAGCTGGTTGTTCTTCCTCTTCCTTGACTTATTGTGCAGCTGGAATAGGATCAGAATTATCTCCAAATAGAGTGCCATTATGGATATTACATTTAGAGAATGTGGATTTTTGATCTTTTTCTTCTTCTTCTCAGTCTAATTCTACTACAACCGGATCAAACTTCACCACTTGTTCTTCTCCAACTTTAGTCTCCTCTAAAGGCTTGATCAGCAAGGGGATTTTATTGATCTTGAATTTTAGAGCTAAGCTTATGAAGTTTTTCATCATTTCTTCTTGACTTGGAATTCCTTCATGTTTCTCCTCTTGGCTAGTTTTTAGGGTTCGTTATTGACATGGAATCGGGAATGCAAGAGGAGAGGTGGGTTGGGAAACAAATTTTGTAATTGTTTTTGGTGGTGAAGGAAGTGGAACTTCTTGTTTGTATGGAGGGAATGAATGCTTAGAAGGGAAAAGGGAAGAAGAATCTAAATGAGATGGAAGATTGGAAGATGGAGAAGGGAAATCAACATTGGGGTCAGAAGGTAAGAAGCTTATATATTGGGACTCCAACTAAAATGATGTTAATTGGGGAGTGGGGAGATGAAATGTAAGATGGCAATGTTAGGATTTCCCATTAACAAGAGTGACTAAAATTAGTTGTACAAGATACTATCTCCTGGATCTATTCCGTGAGCTTTGGAAACATATCATTTATGAAGTCCATCTTTTACTCTAGGCTATAATGTCTTGGAAACGGGCCCTCCCATGGACAAGGATCCCTAAATCCAACCCTGAATGTTTACATCTGAGACATAGCCCTTGACTGTACCATTCTAACCTCCAATTATTGGATATTCTCCATAAAGTCAACATTTTCCATTTGAATGCTGTCATTATATGGATACCCTTGTTCTTGATATGTTTCATAGCCAAAATGGTTTTGGCATTGCTAATATGGGTAAGCTTAGTGGTTCTGAATCTGATCATAATGCTGATTTGGAAGATTTATGAAGCACATTAGAGGCCAATTACACTATTGCGAGTGTGGATTCCTCTACGGGAATGAATCCATGATTGCAAGGTTTCATGAATGGAAGAAAGTGAAAGAGATGGAAGGGAGAAAAATGAATGGAAATGGATGGTGAAGAAAAGGAAAATCTGCTACTCAAAGAGATGGTTTTGTTATCCAGATGGAGTCACCGGTTGTGCTTACACGTGTCTCCAAAGACTGTGATCCCACCAAGAGCACAAAAACTTGATGGAATGGAATGGATACCTAAATTTACACCTTGAATGGCTAAAAAAATAATTGTGAGAGTTGAACTGACTTGGTTGCAACAATCCCCTGAAACCCCAAAATGCCACAGAAGTCTGAAATCTGAAGTGAAAGAAGTCCAAAAATTGAAATACTTTAAACCTCCAAAGTCCAGAAATGGAGACCTTTGAATTTCCCAAACCTCCGAAACTCTAAAATCCTGAAATACTGAGATGTTATAAACCCGAAATTCAGAGAAATCCAAAATTTCAAAAGTTCCTAAATCTTGAAATCTCGAAACTTGAAATCCCAAAATTCAAAAAACTCTAAAAATTCAAACATCAAAATTTCAAAAATCTGAAAATATCCTTTTCAAATTAATCCCCTGATATATCATTTGGTTAATTTTGAGCTTATTTTGCACATGTTAAGCCCTCTAAAATTTATTTTGGGTTTATACCCTATAGCTGAAACCTAAAAAATCTGAAAATGACAACCTCTGAATTCCGAAGTGTAGGAAACCCTCCAAAAATACATTTGTTTTGATCTTGGATTGAATGTGAATTTTTTTTGTGATAGAACAACTTGTTGAAAATTGAAATCCTGACTTCTAGAAGCTATCCCACCATGCGTACAAAAACAATTGATGCAAAATTACAACACCCCCCAAATGGCCCGAGTTTGAATGGGGCATTTAGCATGATTGCATAACATTGAAATATCTTGAGTGTGGGAAAATGCAAAATGAGATAGCTTTTTGGGGAAGGATGGTTCCTGCTCCTAACCTATCTACCACAAACTACTCCTAATGTAGGAAAAACTATTGACTAACCCTAATCTAATGCTTCTAATGAGACAGAGGTAGAGGGATTGCATGAAATAAACATAAACTACAAATGGTGATACACTAGGAAAGGGGTGCTAATAACTCTTCCCAGTCCTACAAAATGGAGAAAGGGCGAATCCTGGGGAGGTTGGACAAATGCAAAAGAAAACCAAGTTCCACCAATGCATTAAGGTGAGGCTGGACAACTGTAATTACAACCCAAAATGCAAAAATTCACCATTACAATGATGTGGAGGAAGGCCTTAAGCCCTAAAACGAAATGGGGTGGATGGGAGAAGAAGGTGATCAACACTTTTGTTTGTGCAACCCCTTCAATATTTAAAGTAGAAATTTGAGGAGAGAAGAGAGAGGGGATAAATCTCAAAATTGCTCCAAAACCCATAAAAATTCATTATTTAATGTCCAATAGGTGCTTGAAGATCTGTAAAATCTTTGTCTCATTAATGTCTTTTCCTTGTGCTTTAAGAAACTGTCTACGATTGCATCCGAGTCTAGCTCCTAACCCCATCATGACCCTACTTTCTCACCTATTTCCATCAATGGTCTTCACCTGCCCCAGGTTCTATTCACTGTTCCTAAATTTTTGAGGTCTAGAACCCCTAAAATCCTGAAATTTGAATATTTCATGGTATAGAGCTTGCTCTTACAATTACGATGACTGGTGTTTTGTGAGAAATGTTCATTTCTAGCCCAAGTTATCACATTTTGGGTTCCTGAGGATATTACAATTTCAAGGCTTACAAAACCTCCAAAAATCCATTTTTTGCAACTCCATTATGCTTCCACTGCAAATATATCTTCATCAAATTTCTAATGATTGTAATTTTTTTCCATTCTGATACCCTTAACTTGGGATACAATAGTTTGAGTGAAGGAGGGTTTTCTAGCCTTCACTGCGTGTCGCACGGTGAGGTTGCTCACCGAGTAGCTTTCTGAGCTACTCTACGAGATGGGGCAAGTGTATTGGATTTAGTTTCACCTAGCCCTCCTTTCCATTCAACTTCCCTGACCTGAAATCTACAAGCTCTCTCATCCTTTGGTCGGTCCATGCTTCTCCCTCAAGCTTAGATTTGTATTCTAACTATGGTCCATCGAGATCTATGACTCTCCCCTTGCCACTTAAAAAATTGATCCTTATTGGAATGCATCCATTCCACTTTACCTTTCCTGGTATCTACTTAAAACTTTCTAGGTTATACCTGATTTTTGCATGCATGAGCCATCTAGTAGATTGAAACTATTTTCACATGGTAGGTGAGTCATTTTTGATATTTATCCTCTCAACTCCTTCCATGCTTCAAGATTTATTATAGCCTTGGCCTTGGAAGTTCTTCCAAAACCTGCTAACCTTCTTTTTGCATTGGCTGAGTTCGGTCACTTCCACGTGATTATTTATTCCACATACATCCCTTAACTTTCCACGTAAATGGATTATTGACCAATGAAGTGACTCAATGATTATGCACTGGTTATGGATTTTGGGCCTGTGCCCTTCGAATTCTCCACTGTGCCCATTTCAGGTTTCTGCCACTTCAACCCCCAAATGACCAAACTCTGAATCAACCCTAGCTCACCATGTCACCAATATTTCAAGCTTTCAGGTTTTGTGGCTTAATATTTTCCCCAGCTCGACTTCAGACATTACTTGCCATCATTCCTAAACTCAACCCCCAAAAGAAATGACCTCCAAAGTCTGAAAATTCTGGACTTCAAATCTTTCCCATTTTGGAACTTTCTAGCTCACCAGTTTGGAACTCCATGTCGATCATCCTCTGAAAAATTTGTGTTTCTGACCGCGAAGTGAATGTTGCCAAAATCCCAAAAAGGGCACCTCCGAATCGCTTCCTATCTTGACTAAGTAAACTCCCATAGACATGAACCCTTCGTGCTAACTTAGCTCAGTTTTAAAATTATTTCCATCGAGTCATCCGGTCATATCAATTCAGCCTCCCGAATTCCCACCTATTCATGTTCATTGCTACGTGTCGACGTAGCTCATCAAATTCCCACGATGAGCCTTTCAACCCTTCTTATTTTTCCATGAGCTCCCACTCTATGTTGACTCCTTACCTTCATCTAAGTCATTGAGTTTATCTTTTGAAGACTATTCATGGCATTGACTTGAGAGGATCCACATTCAATCTTGTGTAATTCCATTTCGGCCTCACATTCAAACTTCAGCTTAACCATTTGAGCTCATCATGTTGCGTCGAGCCTCTACTTACCATGCCTTCAATATTTTTCTTCATAATCTGCCATGATGTCTTTGCCGAGAACTTTGGGTTTGGGTTTCTCTTTCACCATGCAACTCAATCTATTTTTTACCTAAGTCTAGCCAACATCTCTAGCCTCTGCAAGCCTTTCCGCGAGCTCAATTGAGCTCTCGTGGAACTAAGAAATTTGTATTACACCTTGGGCTTCTACATCTCGAGCTTCGCATTCAACCTTTCACCTTAAACATCAAGCTCTTGTGTGTATGGACCAATTTGGTACCTCTACGACTAATTTAATTCCTACATTTATTGAATTATTTTGTCCTTTTTTGGTTCGGCTACTGCATGTTCTTTCCATGTTGGCCGCCCCCACCTAGCTCACATCCGGGCTCTATAACTTGCTTCTCGATTCTCCCATGGTCAATCTCTTGTAGATATCATAGCTTGTAAATATGATTTCTTCATTAAATATATCTTGGCCTCCTCTTTCCACCACTAAAAACTCATTTTTCTCAAACTTGAGCATGAGCATCCTTCCTCGTATGCACCTTTCCACCAACACAAACAATGACAAGGATCAGGGAGCTCAACCCTTTCGCATTGTCCCAAAATCTAACTAGGTTCAACTAAGCTCTCACATGTTCTACTTGGCAAGTCGCTCCTAACTCGCCACATCAGATATTCCTCCAGTATACCTATCTACTCTCTGAGGAGCTCAGTAAGCTATTTTTTAGCTTGGTGGCCTTTTGAGGCCCATTATGGAAATTTTGACTCCTTGCACCCATTTTTTGGATTTTTTTGAATTTTCTCATGCTCGGGGCTTGGTAGGGGTTGAGTATGGATATTTTTTAGGATTTGACATATTTTACCCATTTTCACTTAGCCAGGATCGATGGGGGTTTGGGTTGGTCAATTTTTCCTGTGGGAAAAAAATTGACAACAAGGTGTTTTAAGGGGTTCTTGTAGCTTATAAACTTTTCAAAAAGGATGAAATATGGGTACAATGGGTTGTATTAGGTCCTTCTATGAGTTATAATTCCTAATTTAATGTTAAATTGAATTATTTCTTGAGGTCTCAAACCATAATTTTTTTATCGTATTTAGACTTAATTATGTAATTAAGAAGGTGAGAGGCTTTCATTCGATGAAACTAAAATGAAAAGATATATAAGTTTTATGTAATTATTTCTCTCTCATTCCATTCAGATGAGAATTAAAGTTTCTAGAGTTTCACAAAGAATATTGAAGGAAAATTTAGTTTTTTACCTACTTCTTGACTGGTTTGAGTATGCATGTAATGATTCTTGCTATCATAGTTGGGTAAGAAGATAACTCAGAGCATAGACAAGTGATTTGATTATCTCTACATTTATTTCAGAATATATATATATATATATATATATATATATATATATATATATATTTGTGTATGCCTCTCTGTTTTGCATGATTTGTACAGTCTTTGGATGACATGATACATAAGTGTACACATGATCCAAGCTTGGGTCTAATGGAATCAGGAGTTTTAGTCATCTTAAGGTGATTTTCTGCTTGTATTATTTTAAATATTTAGTTCTTCTAATGTCGGTTGATATGTGAATTCTGTGGAAGCATTATGGAAGGGAATTGAAGAACAAAATTTACTCTATTGCTAAACTATGACAAGAAAGAAGAAATAGTCTAGCCTGAGAATACTATGAATAGTTTAATAAATGGTGGTCTTTAGTGGTCTTATGTTGGAGTATGTACAGGTAGACTAGCAAGTATCCTTTAACATTTTGTGATCTTTGTTCAGAGGAGGTAGGGTAAGTAAGTCACAGGTTGGGGTTTATAGTAGAATGAATAAAAATCACACTGACTGTCAAGATTTATAATTGTGACACAAAGTGATGAATGTGTATAAGTTATTGGAGACTGTAGAAATTATATAAACTTGGAGAGAATGTCATTACTTCATTAGAAACACTAGTTGTCAATAGAAACCCTTACATGCATAGTATGAACTTGGTGAAAAAGGGAGAAAGTTGAAATTAGTAAAGGAGAACGAGTTACTGGTAAAGGAAGGGTGTGAAGACCTTGGAAACAAACCTTGACTCAAAATTTAGAGATTTGGATTGTTCGTTATAGATATTTATTGTAAAACTTAGATTTTTGGGATTTATAGAGGTGTACAGTAGAATCATGGCTAGGGATTGCAAATTGATAGCTAAAATAAAGGAATTAAAGCTCAAAACTTTGTACAAGTAACCTTAAGAGTGTCTTATAGGAGTTTAAAAAGTAATTTTAGTCTTTCTTTGGGTAATTTTTGAGATATGCTTGACAATCTATATGAGGTTACATTTACATAGTTCTTAGGCCTAATGTAAGAGAGCACTTTTCAAAGGAAGTAGCGGCTATTTGTAGAGTCCAAAATTGAAACTTGAAACATAGTTTAAAGAAGGAAATGGGTGATTGGAAATGATTTATTTTTTCCTTGAGTCCAAAAACCATGTGAGTTATGTGATGACAGTGCCCAAGGACAGAGGTAGTTTGAGTTGATAAGTAAGAAAAGAATAAAAATGGATTGAGGGTGAAAAATGAATGATTTGGGAATTGAAAGTTGGACCACACCATGTGAAGGGTAAAGGGTCCTATTGGGTTATTACATCATGTTTTGGGTAACCTTGGTTTAGCACAACAATGAATATACCAATAGTAATTGGTTTTAAGAGATCTTGAATGACAGTTGTGAGAATAAAGAAGTTGAGGGTTAGATCTTCTTGTATTAAATTGAATAATTGTTCTAAATTTATTTTCTTGAATAATAATTAGGGTACATGATAAGTAAGTGGTCATTGGTAGTTGAGAACCAAAACGTTGCTTGTGGAGACCTAGGAGCTAGTAATGAAAGTGAAGTTCAGTTTGGAATACAAGAAAAGTTAATTATTTCGTGCCAAATGACCATGATAATAGTACAAATGGTTAGGTTTGAGGGTAATTGCAAATAGAGTGTGGAGTCATGTTAAGCTAATTTGACCGAATATGCAATATTTTAGATAATTTGACCTTATAAAGTTTCTTAAATTGTAAAACTTAAGAGTAAGGAGTTGAATTGAATTTCCTAACATAGTTAGATGAATGCAAATGTTCGAAGTGACTAAATTTTTGGTATCAGAGCCTGATTCTTGATATGATTTGGTTTGAGATTGATCATTGTTAGAACTAAAATTATTTTGTGAGTGTGTGTAGTGAAGATTGATAGTGAAGGTGAGTGAAGAAAAGGGATTGAAACCAGATATAGACTGTGGATAAAGGATTCCAAAGTGGATGAAGGAATCAATAGCTGTGAGAGAAGAGGCTATGTTAAAGTAAGTGCAAGAGAGGATAAGCAAGAAAGAGTAGAAGAGAAGAATAGAAAGAATGATGGAAATAAGGAAAACATGCAGAGAAAGAGAGTTGAAGGCTATTAGGTCTCATGAATCAAATTTTACAAATGGTGAAGATGAAGAGGAACTAGGGATAGAGGTGATTAAAGGATTGATAGAGTTAATGAGGTACAAAAAGAGAGAGAAAGAAAAGAGAGAGAGGAAAGTGAAAGAGGAAAAGAGACAAGAAAAGAGAGAAGTGGTTTTAGCAAAAGATAGTAGATTTGAAGACAAGAGGTAGCACAACTGATATGTGCTCATAGAAAGAGAGAGAAGAAAAAAGAAAATAAACAGGGATGGTGATGAAGAAGAGATTTAGATGGCTAGTTAAATTGATTATGGAAAAGAGACAAAGAAGGAAACTGAAAACAGGGATAAGACAAGAATTTAAAAGACTGAGATAGATGGAAAAGATAATGGGTAAGTAAGAAATAGAAGTGATTAAATATATTGTGCTAATAAAGGATAAGAGTGAAGAAGAAGAAGCGATGGAAGCATTTTTGTCTTCTCTTGAGATGTATGGGCATGATAAGAACAAATTTTATGTAGTGAAAGAGAAAGAAGAGTTCAGGAAAGGACAAAGTGAAGTGATGATAGGAAGGGAAGAACTACTAGGGGTGGCCTAGCCTCAAATTTTTGAATCTAAAAATGTGTGTAGTTGTGTGTTTGTAGGTATAAATAATGAGCTTGATGATGAAGATGAAAGAAAGAAGAAAATAAGACAAAAACAAGAAGAGTTAAGTGGACAAAAGAATGCATTTTTATATGAGAGTTGGGAGAAATTATAAGAATAGATATTAGCCTTGGTGCATGTTATAAGCACAATGAAATCATTTGGAATAGAGTTGGAAATGACTTCCAATATAGAGGAAGAGCAGCAGATAGAATCTTAAAGAAAGAAGATGGAAGAAGAGGATGAATAGATAGAAAATCAAGAGACAAGAAACAAGAGTGCAGTAGCAAAGAAAGAGGTATATGATGGATAATGTGTTGGGGTTAAACAATATAATAGTGTTGTACAGATCTATAATCAAATAAACCATATAAACAATTAATACAGAAATAGCCAGAAGATAAAATAAACAAGAGAAACACCAAATTTAACGTGGTTTACCTAGGTGGGCTACGTCCACCAAGAAACAACCAATATTATTATTCATTGCTTTACATAGGAAATACAATGAAGATCTACTATCTTTCAACACCTCACAGAATGTTCAATGCTTTTCCCTCACTCATATACTCTTTCTTACTCACCAAGTAAAAATTATATGCAAACAATTGCTATTTTATTCTCTCATACCCTCGTATAATGCATACATACATATATAACTATTATGGGAAACTAACTATGATTTTACAATCAATAAATCATCATTGAAGAAAGAGATTTATTCTAATTCTTGTTAAAGAAAAAAAGCACCGTTGCACAGGTGACTGATGTTGGTCCTTGCCTAACTGATGCCAGTCATATATTAACTGATGCCGGTTACCTCCTGATTGATGCCAGTTTCCTCTTGATCGATGCTGGTCACTGTTAAAACTAGTAACATGTAAAAGTAACTTCCTTGTAAAGAAATTAAGCCCGTAATCAACAATATCCCACTTGGAGATTAATTGCTTTATTGTATTGTGCATCACCATCCTTGGTTCCTTTTCCTTGGCCTGTTTCTTCCTCTTCAATTCTCAAACTCGAAGACCAACAGAAGTGGAGTGAAGATCCAACTTATCCCTTACTAATGGCTTCGTTAGCATGTCCTCAAGGTTATCATCCATATGGATTTTCTCTAACTTGATTTTTCCATCCTCCAAAACCTGTCATATGAAGTGATACCTCAACTAAATATGTTTCGTTCTTGAATGAAATGTTGAGTTCTTTGCTATTGGAGTGTTTTATTTTCCACATCATTAGGTGAGTCATCTCACTTAGGTGAGATCGTAGGTCCATGTGTCATTTAGGGGTCATTATGAGATTCTCTTACACATCAGTGCGTCAGCGCGTCAGTGTGTCATTGGGAGTTACACTTCTATTTTGGGAATGTAACTCCCCCTCTCTACTTGAGTTGTCATGATTACAGCACTGGGGGTTACTCAACACCTCCTATATGTACACCCCATTTGATCTATGAGATAGAGGAAACTTTTATGGCTTAACCAGGTTCTTCCCGTGTTTCAAATCTTTGCATGCACATTTGGTTGATGCTCGCTCCTCCCAAGATATCTTCACACTATCGTTTGCATGTCTGTTGATGTGCACTTCATCCCTTGTGATCCTCGCTTGCGGGTTTTAAACCCTCTTTCATGGTATCAGAGAGGATCTTGTGGATCTGTGCACTCATCAGTGTTTCTCTACGTGTTTTCTAGCTTTCAGCGTGATATTCAGGTTCTCCTTATGTGCGTCGTAATGGATATTCTGACCATGCTCTACTTGCACTAATTTCGGGGCGTTTATACCTCTATTTGGGTTTTCTTGTGGTTCATTTGGTCGTGTTTGTGTTTGCAGATTTTTAGGCTTCTCTGAGGTTTACATGCAGCTCTTGTAGCCGTTGTTGCAGGTCGGGGTTCAGATCTGAGTCTATAGTGCAATTTTTAAGGGTTTTTGGAGTTGGCTTTGATCCCATCTCGGCCTCAGCTCATTATACATAACATGTTGACTCTTCCACGTTATACATAACTCGTGATTTCTCCAGCTCGTGTTTTTTTTGCATTACTATGCTCGTGGGTCATTTTTTGAACTTGCAGCTCCCGCATTGATCGTTACTTTAGCATCCACCGCTCATATTTGTTGCATTGCTCCCTCGACTCTATTAATCACTGGTTAATGAGCTATTTGCACTGTGTGGACGTTTCACCCTGCCGTGCCTTTGTCAGATTCAATAGCTGTGCTTTTTTTGGACTATTTTTTCATTTTCAACAGACCCATCTTGGATTGCATATCCCATGTTCAACGTGTTTTTTTGGCTCGTGGATCATTGATTCATCCTTGTTCAGCCTTGTTCCATCATTCCAACATGGTGCCACATGGTTGGTAGGAGACCAGGTACGTTCATAGCACATGGACCTTCATACGGCGCTCCAACGATCTGATAGACCGTGTCTGCTCGCAGCCCTCACATTTCCTCTCCACGCACAGCCATTCTTCTGGCTTTTCTTTCATTTTTTGGTAGTTTGGGATCTTTCTCCTCCCTCATGTGCCTGTAAACATCTCCACCGCTCCAGTCCTTAGTGCATCTGTTGAAACAGTTCATTCTTCGGTCACATTCCACAGCCCAGCAAGGAGCCCGCTCTCTTCCCCGTGGTAACCTGCATTTTCTCCATCCTGCACTTTTTGGTCTATAGCTCGAGGTGGTTTCCCTCAAACGTGAGCCACCTCCTCTCAGCACATTTTTACTGTTTTAAAGTGTTTAAAACAATTAAAACATTCTTTATGGCATTGTAATTTTTTGTTTTTTGGCTTGTAATTTAATCCCCTCCTACCAGTGTCGAAGACAGAGGGTGAGATCTGGGGTTGGCAGGAGGCTAATCCCCCCTCACAGTCAAAACAAACCCCTACTGAAATTCCATGTCATTTCCAACAAGTAGTCACATAACACCATTTTTTCACCCATTTTAGGCCTTTTTTTAATGCATTTTGTAGCATTTATTGGCTTTTTCGATCAATTGCGGGAATTGTTTTAATGCTATAACTTTTGACTCGCTGCTCATTTATGAGCGCCTCCTTGGTCAAGTTGTATGATTTTTTTCACTTTACGTGATGGGATTTCCAATTTTGTAAACACACTACTTTGTATAAAGTGCTACATTCTGGGGGGTTGCTTGTACTCTTGGGCCTACACACGCAGATGCATTATCGTCTGAGTCCGACGTCTTGCTTTTGTGCATCTTGCATTTTTCATCATGGAGAGTGCTATTTCCATATGTGAGCATCGTAGGATCACCTTACAGCCTCCACCACATCTCACTGGGATATTCAACTTGGCGTGCTTCCATGGAATGTTACTTCACCCATGAGGGGTCTTTTACCCTTCTTGCTTGGGCCAGTTCCTGCACCCCACTGATCATCGTCATCTAGAGGACTTCCTTGAAACTTGCAACCACACCTTTGGTCACATGATGATGCATGTCTCTAGATCTCTCTGGTTTCACGTGGCACAATTAGATCCACCTCGCTGTGTTTGGAGCATAGGGAACACGTGTCATGTACTCAACCTCCTCATGTGATGAAGGACATTGATCTTTTCTTAACTTGAAGTGTCCATCCATAGGTGTACTAATAGGTTTTGATTTTTATATGTTAAACCTTTCCAACACCTTATTGATATAAGATTCTTGAGACAAATACAACTTCTTGTGTTTCAGAGGAGTTTTCCTATCTTGGTGAATTTTCATGCCAAGGATTTTCTTTACAACTCCCAAATCCTTCATTTCGAATGTGTGAGCTAAATATTCTTTAATTTTACCAATGTCCTACATACTAGATCCTACAATCAACATATCATCCAAATACAGTAACAAAATAACATAGCTATTCTGAATCCGTCTCGTCTCCCTCTTCTTCTCTCTTCTTCTTCTTTCCATTTTCAAGCTTCTTAAAATAAACACAATGGTTATATTCACATCTCATATGTCCATGATCATGCATAAAACTATCAAATGTAAAATACAATTACCTTGGAGCTTGTTTGATCCCATATAGGCTCTTTTTTTAATTTTCACACAAGTTTCTCCTTACCCTTGACACACCCATTTGATCTATGAGATAGAGGAGAGTTTTATGGCTTAACCAAGGTTCTGCTGCATATAGATATCTTCCTCCAAATCACCATGAAGAAAAGCCATCTTAAAATCAAGTTATTCTAAATTAAAATCTTCTATTGCAACCAAACTTAGAACAATATAAATATAAGTCATCTTAACTACAGGATAAAAAATATCATCAAAGTCAATACCTACCCTCTCAAGTACCTGAGAATCCATTGAATGATTTTCCAATACCTGGATTATCCATAAACTTGGCTCACAAATCCCACTATGCCTGTAATGTTTGGTCTAGTACAAACCATGGCATACATAAGACTTCCTACTAGTGAAGCATAGGGAAAATGTGTCATGTACTCAACCTCCTCGTGTGATGAAGGAAATTGATCTTTGCTTTATTTGAAGTGCTATTTGGTGTACTAACAGGTTTACTTTTTACATGTTAAGCCTTTCCAACACCTTATTGATATATCTTCCTGAGACATACAAATTCTAGTTTTTCAAGTCTCAGTGAATTTGCATGCCAATGATTTTATTTGCAGCTCCCAAATCCTTCATTACAAATGTGTGAGTATCATTTCTTTATGTTTACCAATGTCATGCAATAAGCATATCATCCACATACAGTAACAAAATAACATAGCTCCCCTTTTAAAACTTCTTAAAATAAACACAATGGTTAGATAAACATCTCATATGTCCATGCTCATGCATAAAACTGTCAAATCTCAAATACAATTGCCTTGGAGCTTGCTTGAGCGCATATAGGATCTTTTTCAATTTGCACACTAGTTTCTCCTTACCCTTGACTTCATAACAAAACAATTGCTGCATATAATCTCTTCCTCCAAATCACCATGAAGAAAAAAACGTCTTAACATAAGGTTATTCTAAATGCAAATCTTCTATTGTAATAAAACTTAAAACAATATGAATAGAAGTGATCTTAACTATAGGAGAAAAAATATCATCAAAGTCAATAACTATTTTTTGTGCAAATCCCTTTACCACAAGCCTTTCTTTGTACCTTTTTGGTCCACCCTCTTCTTCCTTGATCCTGTAAACCCATTGGTTCTGGCAGTGCTTTCTTACCTGCTATAACTTGACCAAATCCCATGTCTAATTTTGCTCCAAGGAGTCCATCTCCTCATCTATGCAATGCTCCCACTACTCATGGGAATAAACCTGTATTTCTTCTTCAAAACTTTTTGGTTCACCACTATCAACAAATAATAAATAAGAAAGCAAGGTGAAAATATTGCTGGAGCTCTATTTACTCTTTGTGACCTTCTGCTTGAGATCTGGGGTCACTAGGGCTCATTTTGTGTCTGTTGCACATTCATGTCAATCTCTGTCAGTGACTGATGCCAGTCACCTATAACTGAGTGGTTTTGTACCAACCATGGTTTCTCTAGTCTACCAACTGAATGTAGTTGCCTTACCAACATCAGTTATATGAGCATCGACATAAGTTCTTGTAGCTCTCTTCTCTTAGCCTAATCCTGTTTGTCATGATGGTTAGCTTGACCAACATCGGTTTCTGTAGAACCGATGTCAATGTCTGTGGATGTTTGTTTTAGGTTGAAATTTTGATTTTCCTTCAAAATATCCCCAACCTGTTCATGTTTAGGAACCAAACCCTGATCCATGTACATTATTTTTTAAGTCTAATCAACGTCATGACTCCTAACAATCTTAGAATCTTCTATATCCCAAAATCAATATCCGAAATAAGCAGAGCCATAACCAATGAAAGTACATCTCTTATATTTAGCACCCAACTTCTTCCTATTTTCCCTATCAACATACACAAAATATTCTGAGCCAAACACTCTAAGAAAATAAAAATATACCTCTTTCTTATACCAATATTCTTCTGGTATTCCACCATCCAGTGTTGTTGAAGGCTCACGGTTGATCAAGTACATTGTTGTATCCATTACTTCTACCCAAAACTTCAAAGGCAATCCGTCATGCATCCTCATGCTTTTAGCATGTTCTATGATTGTTTTGTTCATTATTTTTGCAACTCCATTCTCATGTGGAGTTCTAGGAATGATTCTTTCTCTTCATATTCCATTCTCTGAATAATAATCAATGAAAGCCTTGCTGAAGTACTCACCACCATTGTCATATCTAAGGCATTTTAATTTAAAGTTTGTTTCATTTTCTACAAGGGATTTCAACCTTTTAAAAGTCTCAAAAACATTATATATTTTCTTAATACAATAGATCCATACCTTCCTTGTGGCATCATCAATGAAAGTCACATAATATTGGTATTCTCCAATAGAAGATACATGATCTGGTCCCCACACATCTGAGTGTACAAGATTCAATTTCTACTTCTTCTTTGTTGACCCAACCTTGAGAAATCTCACTCTTTTATTCTCCAAATATGCAGTGCTCACAAAATTCAAGATCTAAATATTTCAGATCTGCATTCCTTTTTCACTCATATGACCTAGATGGTTATGCCACATGGTTGGATCTGAATCTGTAGTAAATAGCATAGAAAAAGAATCAGTAACACAAGTAGACAGATATAAAGTTCCTACCTTTTTACCTCTTTCCATAACAAGAGATACCTTGGTAACCTTCCAAGAGTCAGTTGTGAATGTAACCACGCATCCAAATTCACCAAGTTTCCCTGCAGATATTATATTTCTCTTGAGTCTTGGCACATGCCTCACATATTTCAATACCCATGGATTTCCATTCTACAACTTTAGATAAACATCACTTTTACCAGTAATATTGCATGGCTCATCATCTCCTAAATAAACTTGTCCAAAATCACCCTGAACATAATTTATGAAATAACCCTTATTAGGGGTGTCATGGAAAGAAGCTCCAGAATCTAAAACCCAAGATTCTAATTTACTATCCAAGGAGAGAATAAGGGCATCTTTTTTTACCTCGCTTGTAATGTTTTCTTCTTTACCTTTTTCATTACCTTTGTTTGATGTATTCTCTTTGTTTTCCTTGGACCAACACTCCTTTACGTGTCCTCTCTTTCCAAAATTCCAGCAAAGTAAATCTCTCTACCTAGATCTAGATCTTCTATGTGTTGACTGTTATCTCCCATTCTTCTTGTTATTTGATGATCTCTCCTTAGATATTACCCTGCTTTCTACAATTAAAGAATTTCCAGATGATGCTTCTCCTGATATTTTCTTGTGTATTTCCTCATTAATGATTACACTAACCACATCATCAAATTTCAAACCTTTAGAAGCATTCATCATATTATTAACAATCATTACCAAGTTGTCCTAACTATCTAGAAAAGAGCATAAGAATAAAAGTTATTTCACTTCATCATCAAACGAAATTTCTACCGATTTTAATTGATTTATAATAGACCGGAAATAATTCAAATGATTAGATACATATCCATCTTCTTGCATCTTAGAATTAAATATTTTTTTCATCAAATATACATTATTCAAAGCACTAGGAGTTTCATACAAATTTTCTAAAGATTTCATCAACTCTACCATTGTTTTTGCATATGTAAAATTCAAAGCCATTGATGCTTCCAGGCTCAATCTTATAGATCCTAGAACCTTTCTATCAAGAAGCTTCCATTTTTCATTAGTCATCATGTCCGGATGTCCATGCTCATCCACCAGTAAGTATAGATATTTCTGATACAAATAATCCTCCACCTACATCTTCCATAGTTGATGATTATGACCATCAAATTTCTCTACTCGATATTTACTATCTTCTTCCATTTCTCTGTTCCCACTCAATCAGAAAACCCTCTATGAGCAAATCATGTCAACACATAAAACCTCCAAACAAATCTATGAAACTAGTTGTTGGGGTTAAACCATATAACATTGTTGCACATATCTATAATTAGATAAATCATACAAACAATGAATGCAGAAATAGATAGAAGATAAAATAAACAAGAGAAAGATAACACCAAATTTAACATGGTTCACCCAGTGTGGGATACGTCCACCAAGAAACAGCCAATATTATTATTCAGTGATTTACAGAGGAAATACAATGAATATATACTTTTTTCCAACACCTCACAAGATGTTTAATTATTTTCCCTCACTCAGCTACTCTTTCTTGCTCACCAAGAGAAACTTACATGCAAACAATTGTTATTTTATTCTCTCATACCCTCATACAATGAATACATGCATATATAACTATTCTAGAAAACTAACTATGATTTTACAATTATTAAATCATCTTTAAAGCAAGAGATTTATTCTAATTCTCATTAAAGAACAAAATCACCATCACACAAGTGATCGATGTCAGTCCCTTCCTGACCGATGCTGGTCATATCTTAACCGATTTCGGTTACCTCCTGACTGATGATGGTCACTGTAAAAAATAGTAACATGTAAGATCAATTTCTTTGTGAATCAATTAATCTCCATACTCAACAGAAGGTGAATTCAAGAAAGGACAATAACAAAAAGAGAAAGGTGAAGATGTGATGATTGAAGAATAGGAAGAAGCTTATGAAGTACCATACATCACTCAAGAAGATAAAGAAAAACATGAAGAATAAACTAAGCATATGATGAAAGTAATGCAGAAAGAGAAAATTGAAAATGAAGATCAGATCAGAGCAATGATGAAGGTACAAATAAAATGGAAAAAGAATAAGAGAGGAAATTACTGGGTCTAAAACTTTCCTACCCCTAGATTATACTGAAGGAGCATCAACTCTAGTGTGTATATAGGGATGGAAACATCAAATTTCTGGTTTTTGGGTATGTTCATATGTCTTTGAGGTCATTAAATGTCATTTAGGTGTGTTAGTTGGTGACTTGACCTTTTAAAATTTAAATTTTACACATTCCCTCCAAAAATGTAAATTGATTCTTGAAGGCCAATTTTGGCTTGTTATAGGTGTTTTAAGGGATTCTTGTAGCTTATAAAATTTGAAAAAAGGATGCAATGGGGGTAAAATGGTTTGTATTAGATCCTTCAATGAGTTAGAAGTATTAATTTAATGTTAAAGAGTTATGTCTTGATGTCTCAAACTACAAAATTCCATTGTCTTTAGACTTAATCATATAATTAAGAAGGTGACAGGATTTCATTTAGTGAAAATTTGAAAAATAAAATATACATAATTATTATGTAATTGTTTCTATCTCATTCCATCCAGATAAAAATCAAATTTTGTATGGTTTCACGAAGAATATTGAAGGAAAATTCAAGGTAATATTTTTTTTGACCTATTTCTTGATTGGGTTGAGTTTGCGTGTAATTATTCTTACTATTAGAGTTAGGTAAGAATATAAATCAGAGCATAGACAAGTCATTTGAGTGTCTCTACATTGATTTTGCAAAATATATTTGTAAATATCTATATAAATTTGTGCATGCCTCTCTGTTTTGCATGATTTGTACAATCTTTGGATGACATGATAAGTAAATGTACACATGATCCAAGCTTGGAAATTATGGAGTCAGGGGTTTTTGTACTCTTAAGGTGATTGTGTGTTTGTAGTAATTGAAATAATTTTTTCTTCAAATGTTGGTTGATAGGTGAATTATGTGGAAGCGTCGTGGAAGGAATTGAAGAACAAAGTTCAATCTATCACTAAATTGTGACAAGAAATAAGAAATAGCTTGGCCTAAGAATACAATGAATAGTTCAATAAAGTTTGATCTTCAATGGTCTCATGCTGAAGGAGTGTATATAGGTAGACTACAAAGTATCCTTTAAAAAAATTTGATCTCTATTCAAATAAGGTAGGGTAAGTCACAGGTTGGGTTTTATAGTGGAATAAATAAAAATCACACTCACTATCAATATTTATAAGTAATGACATAGAGGCATGAATGTGTATACATGATTGGAGACCATAGAAATTATATAATACTTGGAGAAAATTCATTTTTTCATTAGAAAGCCCTAATTATTAATCTAAACCCTTACATGCACAATATGAATATTGTGTGAAAAAGGGAGAAATTTTAAATTAGTAAAGGAGAATGAGCTAGTGGTAAGGGAAGGGTGTGAAGCCCTTGGATAAGAGAAATCTTGAATCAAAATTTATATTCTTGGATTGTTCATTATAAAAATTTATTGGCATACAAATTTAGATTTTCAAGATTTACAAAGGTGTATAGTAGAAGCATGGCTAGGGCTTGCAAATTGATAGACCCAAAATCAAGGAATTAAATATCAAAACATTTGTAGAAGTAACCTTGAGAGTGTTCACTCAGGAGATTAAAAATGAATTTTAGTCTTTATTTGGAGTAATTTTTGAGATATGTTTGATAGTCTATATGAGGGTAAACTTACACAGTTCTAGGCCTAATGTAAGAGAGAACTTTACATAAGGAAGTAGAGGTTGTTTATAGAGTCCCAGATTTCAAACTTGAAACATAGTTTGAAGTAGAAAATTAGTTAGATTGGAAATGATTTATTTTTTCAATTGAGTCCAAAAATAAAGTGACTTATGTGTGACATTTCCCAATGACAGGGCTAGTTATGGAGTTGTTAAGAAAGAAAAGAAAAAAATTTGATTAAGGGTGAAAATACAATGAGTTGATCATTAAAAGTTGGACCACATTCATATGAAGGGTAAAGGGTTACTAGTAGATGATTACATCATGTTATCAGGTACTCATTGGTTTAGTAGGAACCATGAACATACCAATGGAATTGGTTTTAAGAGCTCTTGAATTGATAGTTGTGAGGATAAAGAAGAAGTTAAGGGTTATATGATTATTGTATCAAATTAAATAATTGTTCTAACTGTATTTTCCTTGAATAATAAATATAGGGTACATGCTAAGTAACAAACGAGTTTAGTGGAAGTATGAGAACCTAAAATATGCTTGTGGAGACCTAAGAGCTATTAATGAAAGTGAAAGTCAGATTTGGAATACAAGAACAATTAATTTTTTCTTGCCCAAGGACCATGATAATAGTACAAATGGCAGGGTTTGAGGAATATTACAAAGAGAGTGTGGAGTTCTTTCAAGCTAATTTGACCCAATATGCAAGATTTTAGCTAAATTGGCCTATTAAAGTTCCTTAAATTTTAAATCATGAGAGTAAGGTCGTTTAATTGACTTTCCTAAAATAGTTGCATGAATTTAAATGTTTGAAGTTACAACATCACATTATAAGGTGGTTGGCCACCTTGCAAAGTTGGAAATTAATTTACCTCCTAATGATATGGTCACTAATAGAGATTGAGATGAGTGTAAAGTAGATTCAATTCCCTGTTTTAGACCCATATTTAGTCAGAAAAAACACCAACTTGAGTATTCAATAAGCCAAGGAAGATGCTTCATGGAAGGGGCTCCCTTCATAAGCCTATAAGTAAATAGCAGAATATAATGAAGGCTATCCATGTTAAATTTTGCAACATAAATATTATAATGATAATATTAGGATTGGAAATAATCTTATTTATAAACAATGTCGTAAGATTCTCTAAATTTATAAAAAAAAATTTGAATTTTGTAACCAAACTTTACTCTCGTCGAACATGAACTCAAAATTTATTCACTATTTTGCATGGGAAAGTTTTGGCATGATTTTGCATTATTTTACAAATGTGTGTATATATTCATGTAACAACTAAAAGTGGTGGACAAAAATATCTCTTCACTTGTCACTCTGACATGTTTATCCATTTTTTCCAAAAATAAATATGCTAGAAAAAAAATGTTCAAAATTCAAGACATTTTTTTCCTCGAATTTTATCCCTCGGAAAAATTGAACAAAACTTTATCCTCGTGGAACATAAACATGAAATCAAAACCTTGTGACTTATGTTATAAATTCACTTTATCACTTTAGTATGCTTAATTAAATAATGTAAACATGACCTAATGTTCACTTAAGTTGTTTTAAATTTAAGGTTTATGTCAACCAAGTATTAGAACTTATCTTGTTATTTTTCAATGAAGTAATGGTTTCTCTCTCAATAATATATCCAAGATGTATCTCTCTTTCAAAATCTCTCATGTTCTTTCTTGATTTTTTTGTGTGTTTAGTTTTCATAGTATGGTATTCCAGTAGCACACTAAGAAGCCAAGAAATAGCAAGTGAAGGACTAGAGACTACTTAGGTCAGTGATGGACGAGGGACTACTTACAAGTTACAATACACTCTAAGAAACCGAAAGGGAATTTGAGAAAATAAACCTATGGTTTTTATTTTCTAATTAAAAACAAGATCCATTTTTTAATTACAATCCAAATAAAGGAAAATCAAGCCCTAACAGATCATATAGAACAACATAGAATAGTATGTACTAAATGGCATAGTACAACCATACAAAATAGTACTGTCATGTTGATTTATTTGTTTCTGTATAGGATAGAAATTTTGGTATTTTTCAGTAGATTCAAAAACATTTCAAAATTATTTTTCTTTTTTCCCTCCATCACACATTTTTTTGACCAAGTATTTCTATTTTGGCAATAGTTTTTTTTTAAAATAGCAGCAAAGAGGTTGAAAATTTTTCCCAAAAATAATTGTTAGTTTATTAATATAATGTTGGAAGGTAACCAGAAGTTTTCTAGGAATAATTATATATAAACGAAAAATACTGGATATTTTTTAGTATAGGTGTTTGGTTCAAATTGTGTTATGGAATGAAACAATATCAAAAACAAAAATACATGATCAAACTAAGTATTTTTGGTGAAATAAAGAAGCAGCGATGCTAATAGAACTAGGTTTGTGACTAATGAAATACTACAAGAAGTATAGAGTAGTGATGATCCTTCAACTATTTGGAAAATATTAAAGGATTTATATAAAAAGATTAAGAGCCTTCTTCTTTAAGAATATACTTTTTTCAATCAAAATGGATAAAAATAAATCTTTACAAGACCATTTAATAAATATCAACGATAGTAAATAAAATTTAAATGCTACTCATTGGAAAATGGAAGAAGACGCGGTGGTAATCACTCTCAAGAGGTTACCACCTTCATTTATGCATTTTTTAGATGTGACGGCTTGTTCCCAGTACACATGAATGCAAAATGTAGAGGCATAAAAAATGCACGTGAACTGTTTAGAAAAATCCCTACAAGATATGTGGTCTTGTGGACTAAGTACAATATGGTAAGATATGAAAAAATTGGTCTATTAAAAAAGTCCTTGTGATTTTTCATGCAAATGCAATCAGCATGTGTAAAGTGAGAGGCCAAAATTACCTTAATCACATCCTCTTAGCCTCTTTCCAAATGGGATACTTTGAATACGACATTTTCCTCTCCCCCTTAAGAACGAGCATTAGTATGAAAGAACTTAAATATGGCAAAAATGGAGTGATTTTTGTGGATTCTTCAGGTTTTAGTGGCATAGAAAACTGTCTTCTAAAAGGTAAAAAACCAAAAAACATAAAAGCAACAGGAAACTACTTTTTAAGTACAACCATAGGAGGCCTAAGTAAATATAAAGGCAAGTAAAAGTGAAGGCATAAAATCTTCAATAATTATCAATAACCCTGATATTTTTTTAGAGTACAAGTGCTGGCAGGTGCCCAGGTAAACATGCATGCAAAATGTAGAGGCATACCCAATGTACGTGAACATGTTGAAAAAATTCCTAAAAGATGTGTGGTCTCATGGACGTCCCTGATTGCATGATATACAAAAAATGGGTCTGTTGAAAAGGCCTTGGAACTTTTAAAGAAAATGCAATCTAGGTGTAAGGCTCCTTAGAGGCCACACTTTTCTCAGCATTTGTCTTAGACTCTGTCAAAATGGGAGATTTAGAATAGGGAAGATTAGTCCCCCTTAAGAACTAGTATTTTCTTTCACTGTGAAATGCATGGAAGCAACTAAATATGAAGGAAGTGGTGTGTTTTTTCTATTTCTTCGAAGTTTTAGTGGCATTCCAAATCTGTCTAGGTAAAAGAAAACATAAGACTAAAAAAGTCACAGGAATTTCTTTCTAAGTATTTTCTAGCATACTCCCAACTTATGAAAAAATGGGATATTTCGAATAAGGTATGGACATCCATAAAATCATAAAAGATAGAGAAATTTTTTCATATGTTGTAGTTGTAACTTTCCTAGTAGACATGTATGCAAAATTTGGAAGCATAGATAAATCACATGAAATATTTAGGACATAATATCAAAGAGATGTGTTCTTGTGGATAGAATTGATTACAGGTTATGTACAAAATGGATTCATTGAAAAATATTTAGAAACTTTCAAAGAAATCTAGTTAGCAAACAACAAGATAAACAGTAGAAACTAATTTTACTTCTGACCCACTTAGAGATGGATTCCAAGCAGTGGGCCTATTACCCTTGATTTTACTGGGAAGTCAGTTTAGTATAAAATATTCAGTAGCCGTTCTATAGGAAAATATTTGAGAATCCAAAAAGTATAAATAAAACTTGTGAGAACGCTCTGGAAATGCGCTCTAGAGTCGATCTTTGTTAGGGTTTCTTGCTTTAACATTTTTCATTCCGCAGCCTTCTTGGGCTCTGCAGGATGTTAATACCATAATTTTTTCTAGGGTTTCCCACCCATTGGGAACCCCTATATAATGACATCTCCCTCTTCATGCCTGGTTGTTTACAACCATGGTTGGAGATAGTGGAGCTTTGAGCAATGGCGCCGCCGGTGAAATGTCCTTGGAATTTTTTCCTGAAAGTCTTCCACAAGTTAATGTTTATCCTCCTTGTGTGGTTTTACTAGTTCCTGATTTTAATGTTACTTGTGAATGGTTGGAAAAATTATATCTCATTGGGCATTTTGTGGGATGAATCCCCTCTAAAAGCATGCTTAAATATTGGGTTAATTTAGTTTGGACTCCTTATGGGGTCTAACTCGACAGCATCGAAAATATGACCAAATAATTTTTCCTTTTCTATTTCTCTGACCCATCTAATGCCCCCAACATTTTGCCTCTGACAAGCCGCCTGGTATGTTCACAAATCTTTTTTGGTACTGTCTACATGGACCAAAGACCTTTCTGGTTTCTAAGTATTCCATGCACTTAAAGTGCCTGTATGGGTAGAATTGTTGAACCTTGGTCATTGGTGTTGTCATTTATCTCAAGTGGAATTGATGGAAAAGAAATGAAGTACATGATGGTTTCCAGGTTGGTTTCAGGTGTTATAGTCTCATTTTGGCATGTGGTTAGTCTCTGAGGATAAATTATGGGTGATAGGAACATCAGAGAGTCCTTCAAATATTTTTTACAACATGTGTGAGCCAAAGTTAGGCTCATCTCAGCCCCAAGAGTCGGGTTTCTATGTTGCACAAAATTTGGTGTTGAGAACATGTAGTGTTCTTTTATGAAAATGAGATGGGCTAGTCAATTTCAAAACTATTACTGTTAAAAAATTCATGGGAAATTATGGAGGAAGGTTTCCTTGAGCTTTATGAAAAATTTCAGGTCCTCAAGAGGTCAATTGAGCAAGTTGCGTAAGTTTTTGCAAAATTGTTCTATTGAAAAGCTTATTTTGAGCTGCCTGGATTCTTAGCAGTAAATAAAAAATATAGTGTCTCCCTTAGATAAATCATACAAGGATGTTTTAAAGAGGACTCCAAGTATGAACTAGTGCAAAAAATTTCAAGTCATTTGGACTTTTCATTGAAAAGATATGAGAAATTTTGTGAAGCAGTTTTTCTTCCTTCTAGAATGTGCTTTGAATCAATAAGAATAAGAATATGAAATTGATCTCCAAAACTTGTTTGATCACTTTTAGAGTGTTTTACATTCCAGTCATGATGTTGTCTAAATTCAGAAGATGATTGAATGTCATTCCCTAGGAAGGTGCATATATTATCTCAAGTCATTGTTCTTGTTTGGAGAATACTCCTTATATGGGTGTGTACAAGTTATCAACCATGGAGAAATTTCTCAACAAGAGTCCTAGACTTTTTCCACGGGTTTTTATAAATGAGTTTGATTAAATATAATGTTCTTTGAGTTTATATTTATATGTAACCTCAGTTGGCCTATATTGTTTTGGAGATCCCTTGTCACAATACTTATTGAAGTTACTATCCTAATAGTCTTCCCTTCATTTCAGAGCTTTTGATCATTATTGGCACTATAAATAGATTCACGTGCTTTATATTTTTACAACATGAATACTACGAGGAAAATTATTAGGTGTTTGCACACTTCTTTAAAAACAATAGGTTTTGAAGGTTCACTTTGCTTAGGTATAGGTTTATAAGATGGTGATCTCTACAACAAGGGTAATTATCGTTCAATCCAAGACAAAACTCAAAAAAATCCCAATACATATTTACTTGAGAAAAGTAAAAAACAAGCACTATACAAATCTTTCTTGAGAGTCATAATTGTTGAAGTAACATGTTGGAAAATAGAGGCAAACTTCAGTGCTAGACTGTGATGTTTCTTTACTCAATATCACTCAAATTGCGAATTCAAACTATGATCAAGCTGGTGGTTTCCCATATTTTTAACTCCCTTTGACTAATAAATTATATATCTAAGCCATGTGGTGATTTTCCAAAATTTTGAAGAAATTATAAGAGATTTATACACATAAAATATGGTCTTGCTACAATAACGTGCACTATATTTTTGGGATTTTGGAAACAATTGGCACATTTTCAAGCTATCTAGCTAGGTGAAGAAGGTGAAAGGTAGTATCTCAAAGCCTCGTAAGTTTAAAAATTTTGAATTTCATTGAATAATGAGAAATAAATCAATATTTTTGTTACTTTCGGGCTTCACTATTCAATTTTACTGAACTAGGATTTCCAAAAATTTGTTTTACTTGAATCTCCTTCGATATCTAACCAAAGTACTTGAAATTTTTGAACATATTTTTGTGAAGGGTCAAAGAATAGTTTGCAAAAGGAATAATCTCAAATAGTGGAGTGTACGAAGAGAAATTTCTAGTAGAAGTTTCTCAAGTTGTTTTTGACATGGTCAGTTTGAGTTTCTTGAACTTGTGAGAAAATTAGATTAAATATCTTGTCGGGACTGGTTTCAAAGGATGTATCAAGGTGTGAGAATGGTTTTCAAGGCTCAACAAGCTCAATTTACTCTTGAAATACATTATTTTCTTGAAACATTGAATATGATAACCTACTAGAGAGATGTCACAGTCCTTGTTTTTTAACTCAAAATGTTGCTAAAACCTTCATATTCAAAAGAGTTGGATGCATTGACCATTGTGGAAAGTTTATAACTCCATGGGCATGTGTTTAAATCTATTTTTTCTCAAATATAGGAGATGAAAAGTGAGAAGTCATTCTTTTTCAATGCTCTAAGACATGGTAGTTATAAAACTCAAAGAAATAGTTATGTGAATAAGGTATTCAACGTGGTACAACTTGTATTGTTGTGTCTTTTGAATTTCCTTGACCTACAAAGAATTCCAAATATCCTTGAAAATTACTCCAACTTGAATGATTAGGATGATGAGAAAAAAATCCTTTTTGCTTGAAGAAAACATGTAAAAGATTTGAAGCTCAAACCTTTGGAGAAATTGAAATGATCTTGAACATGAGCCTAATTTGATTGAAAACGATGATTTTTTTCTTGTCTTGTAGTGAAAACTTTGAGTTAAAGGCCTTGGGATAAATTGAAGAGTTCATAGCTTGAATTTTTTGTTTTGCTTATTTGGATTATAAAGTGGGAATATAGGTGTAAGCGACAGTTGAAGTGAAATAGACAAAGTATGTGAGTTGAATTCAGTGTGATAATAAGGAGGTTTGGTGAGTATAGAAATGGGTGCTAAAACATCAAGAATGATACAATGAATATATATAAAGAAAAAATAGTCGTATCATGATTGAATGTAAAAAAACTGAATGTTGTTTTGAACTTGATTGATATAGACAAGATATATTACTTGAGGAAGTAGAACATGAAAAGTCTTATTGGCAAGTAAGTAATTGAGGAATAAAATCAGTCAAGCCTATTGGAGATGAAATATCAAACAATGAGCATAATATGTGCACCTAAAGAATGCAAATATATAATGAATAAACAAATTGAAAAATTCCAAGAGAATGTGTAAGGGGGAAGAGAGTATAGGGTAGCAGTATGCTTTTCACAATATGAATAAGGGTGATCAAGACATTAAGATATAGGACACATCTCAAGAACACAGAGAGTCATATCAAAGTTAGAGTGATATGAGGTACATTACAAATCATAGAAACAGGTGAATGGTGTTGTGTTGAATGAAGTTCCAGAAATGGGATCATGATCAATTGAGTAAGAAACATGAAACTAAATGATCAAGTTGTAACATTTTTATTTTGTTTTTTTCCTAAGTGGGTGCTTGGGTTATAGGGTTAGGAGCTCCTTGCAAGTTGTAGCTTGTTAAACCAGTCTAGTGGATGCTAGGAAAAACATAGAAGTGGGTGATTCCTAGTTTGAGTGGGTGCTCAAACAAGTTGAGATCATTGTAAGAATTTAGAATGGGTGTTTCCTAAATAGATCTTTTGATTTTAGTTGGTTTTTTCTACCTCTAAGTATTTCCCACCATAAATGTTTGGTGTCTTGTGTACTTATCTTCTTACATGCACTCTAATTTACTCAAGGTTTGATTTTGGTTATAATCAAGAAGATTTAAAGTTTGAAAAATTGATCTACACTAATTCACCCCCCAAGTGCTTTTGATTTCCAATAAGAATTTCCTGGCCTATCCTTGCCTTACGCCCATTTCATGCATCATTTTTCTTCCTCCATTGGGCGGGTGGTATATGTATCGAACTAGAGCGGTTTTATTACGCCCTCCCACAGAAGTAGGTTTGTACGTCAAGGTTTATCTTTCTTGTGACCTAAAAGAATTTGTGAAAATCTAGATGGGAGGCAAACGATACTCCTAGTGTATTTTGTATATCAACTCACCTAACACTTTCTTCCACTGTCAAGCCTCTGATCATAAGATCAAAGTACTATCCCCTTGATCTCCCTTGTAAGCGTTAAGTGGCTAAAGCAGCCCCTGAACTAGTAAAAACCCCCAAAAGAGGAAGGTTCGCAAATGACCGGGAGGCTGGAAAAACAAGAAAAAAAATCAGCAATCCAAGGCTTCTGGTTCAAATAGTCAGTGTGAGCAACCTGTTAAGGAACCCCATAGCCTAAAAACCAAGCAACCAACTACTATTGCTAAGAAACCAACTGATTGTTGCCAACTCGTATTTCCAATTACCAATGTTTTCTAGCACATCCTAGGTGGCATCAGTTCTCATGGACCAATCCAATTCTATTTCTAATGTCACAATGTTGTAACCAATGTTATTGATTTTTAACAAGAATTTCACAGGGGCCATAAAAAAATACCCCGAATTCCTCCTTGTATCTCTTAGTACCATAGCCCCAACTCGTAGTGTGGACTCAATACAAGAGGAGTACAACATCAAATATGTTGGGTGGGAGAAAAACGTATCAGCAATATTTTTGCATCATAACAATGCACAATTATTGTCAAATCCATTTTGAAGCCCTTGATGGATTGGATGCTGAAGGAATGGCTCTTGACCAACTTTATCCATGAATTTTATATCTTGGAATGTTTTGGGTCTTACAGACCCTATGTCGACAAGTATATTGTTTGTGAAGCTCGACAACGATTTTCTAATTTAGATGTTTTATTTTTGCGGTAGGTGAACAATTACATATTTTTAGTTACATGTGGTTTGTAAATCCATCTGGCCTAACAGCTTAGCCTTTTGTAGTAATCATGAAGTGGGGCATCGTGGTTTAATTTCCCTTTTTTTTCCTAAATGGTCACCTCTTCTAATTGGTCGTGGCATTGACCCCATGAAATGTGCCATATGGGTCCTCTTTAATATTGGCGTCTACCCTTTTGTCCTCATTAGAATTTATGCCTCTAACGATGTAGTTGAAAGGGTTTATCTGTGGATGGTGGATATCACGCTCCATTCCCAAAGCTTATTAGGTCATAAGTGTTGATTTTAATATGGTTTAGTCACCTACTGAGAAATGTTTCCATCTGTCGATGAGATGGATAACTGGAAAAAGGAAGGCATATTTTTTCATGCGGAATAAGTTTGGGTTTTTATGACCATAATATTTCATGCCACTCCCACTTCTGAAGCATGGTTCACTTGGTATAATATCCGAGGAGGATCGAATCGTGTTCTTAAATGTCTCGATCAAACCATGTTGTTTCGCTTAGGATTATTTTTATTGTGAACATCATTTATTCTATGTTGGTGGAGGTCATGCCTGACGTTTTCCTTACGGATCAATCCCTTATTCAATTTTTTATCACTTGGCATGATAAGAGACACTTTTTGTCTTTAAGGCCAATTCTTTCTTACCACTACCTTGATATAGCATGGGACCACTCTCAATCATATCAAGCATGTGTGGAATTTGGCCCCTAGACCTAGTCATTGTCAGCACTTTCATCCACCTATGCATGCTAGTTAGATCCATTAGTGGGAGGATGTCATGACTCGTGAGCTACTAGATTATTTAGAATCTATGGCAGAAAGCTGGCCAAAATTTAGTGCCGTTCTTACTCTGCCAACACCTCCACTCTTAGTCAGGACAGTGGTTGTTCTACGAGGTCAACCCCTTCTCTAAAACTCTGTAACTTCACATTGCAGTACTTCACCAGAAAATCCAAATTACTACAATTACAACATTCAAGGAGCTCAAATTCATGCCCATATACATTAGCTTAAAATTGGAGACCGCGTTTCGAAATAATTCTTACTTTCTCTTAGAGACAAAATATCCTTCTCAGTAAATTTTGGGCCATCAATGATGGTGGAATACGGGTTACAGACCCTTAAACTCATGCTACATGCATTTGTGTGGCATTACAAGCTGGTCTTTCAAGTTCAAATTCCCACTGTTGATTTCCAAGAAACCCTTATGCAATATTTTTATATGGTGTTGTGCAAAACTTTCCCAAAATCAAAAGGTGGTATGTGACTCGGATGCTCACCATTTGTGACCTCCACACTTGATATCATGGGAATGGTCAATGATAAGGCTCCAGGGTTTGATGGATTTCTCTTGCGAGTTCTACAAAGCTATGTGGGATTTGGTCTTCCAATGACCTACTTCAATTCTATTTTGAGGATTTTCAGAACCATTCTTTCGGAGTACGTATCAACAAAGGTAACATCATCTTCATACAAAAACCTGGGGACCCAGAGAAAATTACCACTTGGAGGCATATCACGTTGTTGAATGTCTCCTACAAAATAATTTCCAAAACCCTAGATATGAGGCTCCACAATTTTCTCTCTGTTTTTATTCAACCAAAGAAAATTGGGTTCATTCAGGGGTGATACATCCTAGACAACGTCATTTTGGTTTGGGAAGGAATTGAATGTGCCGGTCAAATCTCAATCAGGCCGCTATGTATTCATCAAGATTGACTTTGAGAAAGCCTATGATCAGTTGGAATGGTTGTTTCATCCTCATCATGCTTCAAGCCCTTGGCTTTGGCCCCGTCTTTCATTCAATGTGTCAGTAATACTCTTTACATATACCTCTGTCTCAAATCATCTATCAATGGCCTTAGCTTTGAAGCCCTTTAGGGATTATTCTATTCTATTTGCAGACAGGGTTGTCCTTTAGCCCTTGTACTCTATGTTCTGGCGGGCTGAAGGCTTTGCATATCTTATTAGTCCGATGCCAAAACTCAAGGTCTTGTTCATGGGAATATCACTTGCCTGCAAGAAAACACCTCTCAATTTGCTCAATGGGGCATTTTTGCGGACGATTCATTCCTTACACTTATCGAGGATGAAATCTAACATACACAATGCCATGCACTTGCCTGGATGTCATATCTGCCTGGCTTCTGGTTCCTCCGTTCAATGGCAAAAAAATCAGTGTTATAGGACAGTATTTCCTTCCAACGCATCGGACTGGCTTGCCACATATGATTGGAAAATTCTTGCAACATGGTGAGATCTTTAACTTCCTAGGTATTCCTTTTGCTTTTCGAGAATTCCCGGCTGATCTATGACAATATGTGTCATTCAACGGGTGACGAAAAAACTTGAATATTGGCTCACCAGACCTCTGTCATTGGTAGAAAAATTCCAAATTTTCTCTTAACTTCCTGGCAGCCACGTACATTTACTAATCCTCATATTGGGTACCCTCCAAAGCCTCTATTCATGAGTTGGAGAAGCTCCTCAAAGCCTTTATTTGGGAAAATTCCTCCACTAGAAAAAATTTTCATCATGTTTCTTGGGAGATTTGTTGTCTTCCTCGCAAATCTGGGAGGTTGGGCCTTATTGACATTCAACAACAAGGGCAGGAACTCTATGTGAAATGGATTGTTTGATGAATCCAATACCAAAAAGCATTGAAATTTCTCATAGTGACCATGGAATTGAAGAAGGATAACCTTATGGTCTCCCTGTATGGAAAGGTTTAGGGTTTTTAAATCTCCTTATTACTCCTGTTCTTGTTATAGTTGTTGGTACCTTTTTTCTTAAAAGCATTTGAAAATATTGGGAATGTATCAAACCATGGCTTTCTATGGAAAGGTGATGGCTTTTGCAATGGCCTATCTCCAACTAATAATCATTCCCCTCTGGTGGTCACCAATATTTCAGGATCAAGATAAGTGTTTTACAGACACCCCAGGATTACTCCACGCTCAAATTTTTCAAGTGCGACATTTGTATCATCCAATATTTATTCTATAAACACTCTCAATCCTGGTTTTCTTGGACGGAGTTTAAACCTCGATATCGGCTTACCAACCAGGATTAGGTCATCATCACTATAATGATCAATTCAATCCCAAACCACATGTTGCATAAGATTTTTATGCATTCTTCTCATCCTTGGTGGATGGATTGGAAGTGGTATGTTGATACCCCCATTTCCTAATTATTCATCCAATAAAGGCTATACAGCTAGCTTTCACCCTCATCTACCCATAGTTGAAAATCTCAACACTTGATGGAGAATTCATTCGCACTCCATCTTCCTGGAGCAAAGCGATTTGACACTAGTTTGGTCTATATGTGTTGAGCCCAAAATTGCCCACTTTATGTGGTGTATTATCCACCAAGGTCTTCCTGTTGGATCTTGGCTTGTTCAAATTTGGGATCCTCGGCTCCTAAGTGCCCATTTTGTGGCCACTTGGAAATGATAATGCATGTTATTCTAGTTTTTTCCTAAAGTTTCAACTTGTTTGGAATTAGATACACTCATTTTTCTTTCCGATCAGACCCCATTGCTTTACATGGCAAAATATCCTTTTAGGAGATAATCCCAAGCTTCTGCCTATGTTTCGCCCAGATTTGGCATGTTTTCAGAGGGGAAATTATATTTTGGATATAGAAAGAAATAAATGCTTCCTTCTTTACTAATTCTGAAGTTGATCAAGTCAATTTTCTATGTATAATAAATCTATGGTTATCTCCAATGTGTTGTTACAGATTCAAGTCCAGGTGAACAAAGTCTCGTTAGAGGTGGACCACCTCTAGACTCTGCTACAACATTGGGGGGAAGCTCCATGTAATGTTTCCTTGTGTGCCACCTTCCCCAACTCAAGCGCTCCTCACCACCTTAGTCATGGTGGTCAGTGTAGCCATTCACAACAGACATGCTTTCAACCGGGATTAGTTGCTCCCAGAGCTCTCTCCATCCACCGAGGAGTAACTCACCAGCTCAAGCCACATGGTCAGGGGTCACCGCACGCCCTCATCAACAAAGGATTCCTTCATCAACTCGCCAATAGGGTTGGGGGTCACTGGACTCGCTAGCACAAGGGTTGGGGATCTCTTGTAACCTCCGTGCAATACACTCTCAACAGGATCTAATATGCCACCGCTGCCACCATCCTTCCGCTGACAAATTCCCTCACCTCAACCTCAGCCATCCCTACTCAAGGAGAGGTAGATCAAGAAGAATAAAATCCCACTAGCTGGGATTTGTCAGATGATGGTAAAGATCTACAAGGCTTCGGGCTGGCCGGATGATCATGATCCACCCACTTTGGGAATTTTTTTGTTGTTTCTTGAATTGGTCTTTGTAATTTTGCTAAGCACTCCTTTTTTATGCTTTCTCCCTAGGCTCGGCCTAGTTTTTTTCCTCGTTCTCCTAGGCTTCGGCCTATCTTGTTTGTGGTTGTGGGGTGTGCTCTCATACCACCTATTTTTTAACTAAAAGTAATCTTTTATCTTATTGAATTAATATAATATAAGATCTATTTTCATCAAAAACCCTACTAGAATCCCGGGTACCATGGATGGAAGATTGAACAAACTACACTCCATTTCGTCATTGTTGAGAAATCACGTGAACTGCTCACCCCTTTGCACCACAGGGAGAGCAGATAATCTTCAAGATGATTGCAAACTCTTTCACCACTGTATATGGCTAATGTTATAATTGGTATTATTCTTTCCTGCTCCTCTTATCCCCAGTAACGACTAACACTTTCAACCAAAAGACCTCTCCAGAATCTTGCAGAGAGCAAGATATGGTAGCGCATATTCAAACGCCATCTGCAAATACCCCTAATTGCAGAGTCTCGCTAGCCACTCAAATAAATCATAAATCCAATCTACTTCATCCATAGGACTATTGCACAAATGTTCATAATAATGCACCATGGCTGGAGAGGCTCCAAAACTCTAGTGATTGAGGTGGGATCAAGAATTTAAAGAGTATGACACGCTGGAACAAAATACGGCTTCAACTACATGCAACATACCACTTGCCAAGATAACTGATGGGTAATGCCCACACATGTATGACATCACACAGTGTGGAACTACAAGTAGTGCAGACCCAAGATTCACACTGTTCAGAGAGTGGGGATCATTGAGGGGGAACATTTGGTCAATGTTAGTGACTAGAACAGCCCCCGCATATTGATCTGCAGCGATCCGAGCAGGAATCTTCTTCCTCAAGATGCATGCTTCTGCTAAAAGTATTCCAGTCCCAAGATTTGTTTCTACATGTAATGCATTTCTGTGTTAAAGCCACCATGATATTTCAGCAAACTTGGAGTTCACCTAGGAAATAGTAGATTGTTTAGTTTTTTCTATTTTTCTAGCTTCAAAATATTTATAGAACCTCGCCAGAAGATGGATCTGAAATGAAATTTGAAAATATTTGGTAGGATGGCCACCATTCCCCTAAAGATACATTCCTTAACATATTGGTTTGACAAGGGAAGCTACAAACTAAATATCTCTAGCCTCCCTCAATAAGATCACTAGGTCATTCTTGTAACATGAGGCCAAATTCAACATTTCCAAAATATAAGACGTACATCACTAGTAAAATGGTTTATTACTTAAAATGGTTAAAAGCAAAACTTAAAACCCTAAGTTTAGAGGAATCATTAAAATATATCAGCCATATGATGGACCTTCGTGGATTCTAACATGGAGATTCTCTGCAACTTTTTAGGTCCTTTCCCGCAAACCACGTCTACTAATAAAAATCCATCCTTGTATTTTGTAATCCTTTCCATTTTTCAATAAAACCCTTTACATGAAAGTCAATGTATATAGCAATAACATATCAAACTAGAGTTACATGGTACTTGCATATATGGAAAAGGGATTTTTAAATACTTTAAAGAATTTAACCAGAATTGTAACTATAAAATAATTAAATGTTATCCAATATCTCAAGGACTCAGACTAGCTATAAATGAAAAATAACAAGTGTGGTAATTGAAAGTCAATACCAATCTTATTCTAAAGATATCAAGTAACCACACAATTTGCACTATGTAGATTGAGCATGGTGTCGATAACTTAGTTCATTTTGCACCAATAGATACAAGAACATGTTAGAAAATCACCTTGTGCTCCACCAAACCTTGTCCAGCCGTGAATTTTAAAAAAGTGATTAAGCTTACTTATTACTATTGAAGGTAGATTGATATTGATTTAAGATGAAATAATATTATTTCAGCAATTTAAAAATATGATTGTAAAGTTATAAATATGACACTGTAAGAAATAATTTATGGGTAATACTGCAATAAGTAAATAGAAAATTCCGTAGCTTACCTAAGTTCTGCCCTGAAACTTGGAAATAGAACTTGTGAAGTTCATGTTATTGATAAAAAGCATGTTGAAGTCATCATTACATACAATTTCATTTGATTTCCAATGGCAGAAAGGTCTTATCTACTTCCTGCCCCAGGTTTGGAAATGGAGGATGTGTGGTTAAAATTAGAGGATCAAAAACACATGTAGTTCTTCATTTCATACATAGTCCGTTTGATTTCATTATGGTAAAGATAAATGTGTCTTCGTAGGGACAACTTCTCCATATTTATGACATTCTGCTGGAAGTCAGGGACAAGTTCTTCAGATTTGATAGCTAGTATGATTTCCCAAAGGTGTCTTTTCTTAGTACCTAAAGGAAGAGGTGTCTCAAATATCAAACTATTCAACCATGTAAAGAGAGAGTATGGAAAATGTTCTAGTACAAGAGTGCATGTACTAATTTGTCTATAACTGTAAGGAATTACCAATTGTAGGCACTGAAGGGTCTAATTTGATGTCTAATGAAATTGAGAAGCTTTGCATGTCAACATATCTAAGAATAAGGTCCAATAAATGTGGTAAAAGAAGGTTACATTCTTCATAAAATCATTTACTTGTGAGTTTTTGACCTATTAGAAAGGTCACAACACATAAAATACTGGCATAAATGAATGTGTTGTAGACAAGACTTCTATACAAGAAGACAAGTTTACATTTTAGTTTTTTGTTTGAGCTTCAAAATTTTCCAAGACTCCGAATTTAACAAAAACACTTGAGGACAATTTATTGTAAGGCTATTTCTCATCTTGAGACTAACATGAGGCAATCAAAACTACTTCATCTAATAAAATATGACTTTCTACTAATTTTTTGATTCTCTAATACTCCCATTTTCGCATTTACAGCAAAAATGTTGGCAAATTTTGTTGAAATTGGGATTTTCAAACAGGTCAATTTTATTGGCCTCAAGTGGTCCTTGATTTGTGGTCTATTTTAGTTTTCACTTTTCAAAACTATTTGTGAGTTTCAGATCTAAAGATAGGATTTTCCTTTTGAAATTTTGCTAGAAGAAGGGACAATTGGTCAAGCTTTGACAACAGCTATCACAAGTTTTTTTTCTCTGCTAAAGATGGGGAAGATCATGGAGTCAATTTTTCAAATGAACCTCATTGATCAAGGGAAAAGAAAAAATGGCCCTATTCAGAAGTTGTTCTTGTCGTTCTTATGAGTAAATTAGTAAAATTTATCTAATAATATAGAAAGAGCATAAAGAACGACTAAGATAACAATTAGTAGCATTTATACACAAAATTCATTGGATCAATTCACATACCTTATTATCATAATTTTATTTACTTGGAGGAAATAAAAGGGCTCTTGCTTGAGATAAGTGTTAAATTCCACTCAGCTCCCTTTGGGGAAGCAACAAAAGAAGGAGAATGCAATCCCTTTGTTATTGTAACAAAGTATTTGATATGTTCATGGAAAAGAGAAGAAGATGAGCACTAACATTTCACCATGATCTTGGTAAAATTATAGTTTTACGAAAAAATAAATTTCCTAAGAACCATCTGAATTGAGGGTAAAGTAAAGGGTTCTAAATTTCAAACACTTCACATGGAAAGGGAATTTATAAATAAAATGATTTCATAAGATAGCATATGAATCCACCTAAAAACTAAAAATTTTACTTCTTTGTTTAGGGGCATCTTGGTCCAGTTGTTAGTTATTCTCGCTTCCCCTTATACTAATGTGCAAAACTGGGTGCGGATGCGCATATGATTGAACTTCCTCCTTTCCAGTGCCTTCGATGGACAATCCCCTCCGATCTGGTATCCACTTTTTAGTGCAAGATTTGATGTACTCTTGCTCCAGAATCTAAAGTTTAGACTTCACCTGGGCAGAGACAATTTGCTTAGAGATAATTAATGATACATCCAAATTTCCCTAAGTCCAACATTTGTTTCCTCCATGTGCCTGAATCACCTGATTCCAGGAACTGAACCTTACTGCTCAACTGTGGTGGGAAGAACCCAAACGAAGTCCAGCAGAGGGTAATTTTTTGTACCACAAGCCCTCTTCCTCGAGGTGCCTCGCTTCACCATAATGATTTGAGTACATATCTTCTCCTTTTCGATTCCTCCCCTGCAATTTTACTTTTGCCAGCCTTCATCTGTAAGGCATTCCAAAAAGAATAATGTAGCAACCTCTGAGATAAATCGGTTTAATAAATTAGCGTAGTGCGCTTTTCATATAGACTTGTTCACAGATCATATTCTCATTTACCTCTGTGAGCAGATAGTACACAAATGGCTTCTGCAAAACGGGAACGAGGGCACTACGGGATTCATGAAAATGTCAAAAGGAATATCATACAGCAGAACAATTCACATCACTAGAGAATCATGTTCACAAAAACACATAATAAAGAGTCAGGCTGAAGAGGTTCATGAGACTTGGTCCATTTAATAGGCACAGTTTTCACTCATGAAGTAGACCAATTACTTACCAAGTTGTAGGCTGTATTAATAATCACTATGACGAAACAGAGAGGAATAACCCATGAAGGTCCTAAAAGAGGAATATGTGCTGGTACCCAATGGAGAGATTTCACGTGCAGAAAATGAAGCTTGATTGGATCCCTAGCTCAAAGTGCCTAGGATATATAATTACAATAGGGAGCTAATTAGGTTATTAACAAACTAAGGAGTTAAATGATGGAGTTAAGGATTTTCAACAAAGTGTCTTTAGGAATTCCTCACAGAAGTGGCATTTAGATACAAGTGGTTTACACAAATAATGGATCTGAATGACTGGTCATCCCGTGAACATTGCTATGATTATTGCTCTGAATATGAAAATTGGTGTACCAACAGTGTGATTTGGAAATGCTTGACTTGTAGTTTTAGAGTTACAAGTTGCTCATAAACTGTAGGCATTGTACTCGATGGGAAGTGAAAATATCCTAGATGTGATCTACAGATTAACATGGAGCTGCTAACAAAGTGTGGGACTTTACAGACTCTGGTTCTTGCCTTGGGTCAAAAAACCACCAAAAAGTGTTTGTGTTACCACTGTTAAACCAGGTGCACATGCAAAGGTGAAAAAGAGATAGAGGATATACTCTAAACTAGGCAAACACATTGCCAAGGAGACATGGTTAAGAAGATGCAAGAAATTAAACCTATAACTAACCAAGGTGATGCACCAAATGAATTATAAACACCTGCTTTTTACTTAAACACAAACCATTAAAAAATAATACAACCACCTTGCAGAAATAACCAGGGTTGTAATGAAAGATCAAGGGGATGCAATGAACATAAGGGAGGGTAGAAAATCATACACAAACTTGTATTATTGCTCCACATATTTGGTACAATACAACACAATGGCCAAGAGGAAAAAACTTGCATTACAACTTGAATGGGAGGTTTGAACTCCACAAATCCTCTTACAAACTGGAGAAGAAGAGAGGGTGGAAAGAAAATTTTCCAACATTTTGAAAAATTCCCCTCCTTACAATATATAGGAAGAATGGGAGAAGAAAGAGAGAAGTCAACACGGAATCCATCTTCAACCACCTCAAAAAATCATTGAATTCTTCTGCAACAGTGATGGGTATCATGACAAAACCCATACCTCCATGTACCATGCCTTTCTGGGAAAGAAGGAAGCCCATCACTTCATTATGGTGGTAGGTGAGAAACCCTAAAAATGGTGAACTGTATTTTCCATTTTTGAAGAACTGATTCTTACCCAAATTAAGATAACCAATTGTAATTATGTAGAGGAGATTGTAAGCTTTCCAAAAAAATCCTCTCTTGCTCAAATTTGAGCTTCCAGTCGTAAGTTATGGCCATTTGAAGGTCGAGGTGGATTCTGTGAAAAATTGCCTAAGAGTTCTGAAAGTCTGAAACCTGAAAGTCCAAAATTTCAAGGTTTTGGACTTTGTAGTTTCAATGTCTGAAACTCTGAAAGTCCAAAAGTCTGAAATTTTGGACTTTTGGGTTTCAAATTTTCAGACATTGAGGGGTGATTTTTGTGTTTTGGGGACCGAGACTTACGAAACTACAAAGTCCGAAACCTTGAAATTCTGAAGTCCAAAAGCCCAAAATTTTGGACTTTAAGACTTTCGGAGTTTCAGACATTTCCTTGTCTTTTTTCCATTTTTCCTGCTGAAGACTCCGAAACTCTGAAGTCTGAAATCCCGAAAGTCTAAAGTTCGAAATTTTTAGACTTTCAGACTTCGGGATCTCGGACTTTGCCACTTCATTTCTGGAATGCTTCCAAAATTCTAGAAACCCCGAAATCTCGAAAGTATGAATTTCATACTTTCAAACTTCGGGATTTCAGACTCTGCCGCTCACCCTTTTTGCATGCTTCCCGAGGTCTCTGAAACCCCGAAAGTCTAAATTTCAAACTTTTAGACTTTGGGATTTTAGAATTTTTTGCTCCCTTTTCTACACACTTCCCGAGGTCTTTGCAAACCTGAAACCCCAAAAGTCCAAATTTCAAACTTCGAGATTTCAGACTTTGCCGCTCCCTTTTCTAACATGATTCCTGAGGTCTCTATAACCCCGAAAGTCCAAATTTTGGACTTTCAGACTTCAGGATTTCAATATTTTCCACTCCATTTTTTGACATGATTCCCGAGGTCCTTAAAACCCTAAAAATCCAAAATTTTAGAATTTCAGACTTCAGGATTTTAGACTTTGCTACTACTTTTTTGACACCGCTTCCCCAAAATCCCTTAAACCCCAAAAGTATGAAATTTTACAATTTTGGACTTCAGGATTTTGGAATTCACCGCTACTTTTTTGGCATGCTTCCAAAAATCCTTGAAACCATGAAAGTCTAAAATTTCAGAATTTTAGACTTCGGGATTTCAAACTTCACTGCTACTTTTTCTACACGCTTCCTGAGGTCTCTGAAACCCCGAAATCCCAAAAGTCTGAATTACAGAATTTTAGACATCAGGATTTCAGAATTTTTATAGCCATTTTTTCAACTTCATACCTGAGAGTTTTGAAACCTCAAAACCTGAAAGTTTTTAATTTAGGACTTTCGGGGTTTCAGGTTTCGGACATTGTTTGCCCATTTTGCCCTATTTTTCTCCAAATTGCCAAAAATGGGAAGTCTCAAAACTTCGAGCCTTTCTCCATTCTTCTTCTTCGAGCTCTGATCTCCCTCATCTTTCCCATTGACCATCCTTTCCAAATGTGCATAGCCATTGGGGATCTCGACTACAACTTGATCCTTGAAATTGAATGTGAGCTTGCATGACTGAACCATCGTCTCCATTTTCTCTTATGCAAGATCGTATTTGATCAATTTTGCCTAAGGGGAAAAATTGGATAACATAAACTATATGAGCTCATGGAAGCTTTAATTTAGGTATATCATGATATATTAGGCAATTTTGGGTCATCTATAGAGGTTTTGATTATCATTTTTTACATTATTTTAGTTGACGCTAGCTTCTACAGTGAGGAATAGGCATGGTAAGCATAAGTAAGTTTTAATGAATAGAGAGATTGAAGTATGGATTTGAAATTATGATGATTAGAGATTATAGAGGGATGTTTAATAGTGATTTGAGAAAAAAAATTAGGTTTCCATGATAATATTTTTGCAATTTATGGCATTTTATGTGAGACATGTTCAAAATTAAGTGAAATTCCAGCTCGAAGTTGAACTTTTGATGCTCGTTGTGAATTATGTTATTTACATGGAACCTTGTGGATTTTAGGGATGTTTATATAGGTGATTTTATAAGGTTTCAAATAAATAATAAGCCTTCATTTTATCGTCACTTGTTTTATGAATGAATTCTAAGAAGATAAAGTGGTCTAAAACCCTAGTTAAACCCTAGTTAGGAGCAATTTGCAGAAAGAGAGGTATAGTGACCCATTTTTTATTAATTCATTAAAATTAATGATTGGATGTTGTATAGGAATCTCTTATATTTCCATAAATTTATGGTTTAGGTCATGGTGATGAGTGGGCCCCACACAAACAGGTTAGTTTCTAAAGAAAAAGGTTTTAGGACAAGGATTTCCAAAGGATTAGCATGCAAAATTGATGTTTCATGATTTATGGGAGATGATATTCATGTCCATGGATGTTTCAAGAGAATTTTTATATAGGTACATGGTCATTTGTGGTCCATACAGGTTGACTAGTCAAAGGGCATTTTTGATCTCAAATAGCAGGGTTCAGTAACATGGGCATAACTTGAGTATACAGGTGGATTTTGAAGCTGATTCAAGTTTTTTTGGAAATTTGATTTAGATAAATTTCCAGTGATATGAGGTTTTCCTTATGATTAGGTGATTTTGACATGGTTTCCAAGTCATTTTCTGGATAGGAAGATTTTTGGCAGTGCAGAACAAGATGTGTTTTGGTGCAATGTTTGGAGTTGTTTGAAGAATGAGATGGATTGTGTGATGTTTTATATCACCTATAATGTGAAATAGGGATGAATTTTTCAATACAATTAATCATTTTAAGGTATTTGAATATTATGTATTAAATTTTTTTATGAGCTAACCTTTATAAACAACTTTTTTGGCAGGTTGTTTTGGTGAAGACAAAAGTAGTTGTGGTTTGAGCATGAGGCTAATTCAAGGATTATAAATTGATTATAAGTGTTCTACATGTTTCTTCCATTTCCATAAAGTTTTTACATGGAATGGTTTTCTCATGTTGAAGTGATTTGGTGGCCTTATGAAGTTTCTAGGGTGCTGAAGAGTGTAGGAAACAACAATTTTGAGATTTACAAAGTGAATTGGGCCCATTAAATGAAATAATTTGATTGTTAGAGAAAATTACGACCATCTATTAATATTTAAAATGATATTTTAATCATATTTAAATCGGTTATGGGTCATGACTATGTATTGATTTGATGTAAGGGCATTTTTTATCTTTTTGCCCATGGGGTTTTGAGCCATTTTTGGCACATGTAATGAGGTTTTTAGTTAGGCTGACCTATTTGGGTAATATTGTGACTATTTTAATTAAAATTTTGCATTTTTTCCTTGATGTATGGGTCAAACCAAATGATGGTAAAAAGGTTAGTGCCTAAGTTTGAAATGAAAGAAGCTTATAAAATCTTTTTTTGTGTGCTTTTTGCAACTAGTGAAGTGTGTGCAAGGTGAGCAGACCTAGGTGAGATTTTATTAGAGGTGTTGGAGCATGATTTGTGGCTGAAACAAGTTTTTTGTAGGTTGAGAAAAATCAAAGAGAATGTGTGTAATGGTTTGATGATTTTTGAAGTGATAGAAGAACTTGTTTTGTGAAGATTGGTCACCTAGGGTTTGATTGAAGAAGTGTGAGCTGATATTAGAGATCTCCATCGATTGTGGTAGAAACAATCAGATATAGGAAAATCATAAGGTGGTTGAGTGGGTGTTTGATCATCTTGGGGGTTTTAGCCTCCTTGTGGAGTTAGTGCTTCACAAAATTAGGGGTTGGTGCTCCTTGTAGGGTTGGTGCTCTACTAAATTAGGGGTTGGTGCTCCTTGTGGGGTTTGTGCCTCACTAAATCTTGAAACATATCAATATAAGATTGTGTTTCAGTGATTTTTCTTCCCCTTGAGGGTTTCCCACTTATATCTTGTGTCTTGTGTTGATGATCTTGTTTATGGTTCTTGCACATGTGATTGTTTGATGTATGCACACATTAATGGATGGTTGAATATTTATGAGTATTTGTATACAAAAATTTGAAATTTGAATTAAAGTTTTATAAGGACAGTGATTCACCCCTCACCCCTCTCATTCCATTATGCTTCTAACAATTGGTATCAAAGCAAAGCCCTTCTGGAGAATCTTGATAGCTTGAAGGAGATATTCTGAAGCACAAATGGGTGGTAAGAAGAAGAATTCTCAGAAAGGAAAGAACTCCAAAGATGAATGTTGTTATATTTCAAGTGAAGGTAAGAATTGTTTAGAAAATTTTCCTAAATTTTATTCTCCCCTAGGAGTTGTAACTTGTGAGTTTGGAGAAGGATTTAGTTATGCAGATTTAAATTGTGAAGATTCAACTTGGATAATAGTAAAAATGGAACTTAATCTTGCTAGAGATGATAATGAAAAGCTCACTTAACATATTATTGAAATGAAAAGAAACCATGAAGACCATATTAAGATACTTGAAGCCAAGTTGAAGAATGAGAGTAAAGAACATGATGAGATCATAAGGTATCTTTAGGAACAATTAGAGAGAGTTGTAACCATCCTTGAATCCAAGGAATATGCTCATGAGCTTGGTCATACTAGTCATATTTTGGAGTCACAAATGGAGGAGTTGTCTAAAACTCTAAAGTTCAAATAGGGAGAATGTACTCAGTTTAAATCACAGGTTGGTTTGCTCAATGATAAACTTAAGAACTAAGGAGGATGAGTGCATCAAGTATGAAATGGGCATGAAATATCTACATTCAATATTTGATCTAGTTTCAAGCAAGTTGAAAATGTTTGAAAAAGTACAAATGACCTAGATAATATTCTTAGCCAAGAAATATCAACAGGTGATAGGGCTGATTTGGGATTCAATGAGGATCTCAAGGAAAAGGAATAAAAGTAAGATGAAATGGTTTCAAGTAAGGAAGATTTTGAACCAAGTACCAAGGAAGAAAAGAAGGTGACTCACACTAAAGGAAAATGAGAATACCAAGCCTATTAGGAAACCTAATGCATCAAGGTATGAAAGATCATTCAATGGTTATTGATTCTCATGTCATCTTTTTGGTCATAGAGCTAAAGAATGAAAGAAAAGGTCTCCTAGGAATGATGTAGGATCCTTTCATGGTGAATGTAATTGGTATGTGTGAGTATGGTCACAAAGCCAAGGATTGGGGATGGAATCTAGGAGTGTTTGAGCCAAGAAAAAGTAAGAGGATTTTCATCAAGAGATCTGATCCTAAAGGTACTTGGCCATAGGAAGAAAATAGAGGTGAGTTTGGTAAGATGTTATATGCTACAATTGTAATAAGGTAGGACATGTTGCTAGGGTTTGTACTTGAATGATCCACCTAGATATATTGATGATTTCAAGAGGAAGAGAATTACAATAGTGTGTTACATTTATAACAAAGTTGGTCATGTTGCAAGGGATTACTATCAAGGTCTCTCAAGTCAAAACAGGTATTTTCAAGGTCCTAATGTACAATGAGGGTCTTCTAAAGGCCTAGAATACATGAAAATGGTCCAAAGAAGGAATTGGGAACCAAAGAAGAGATATTCATACCCCAATGAGATCTAGTGATGGTGGAAGAAAAGGTGTGATATAGAGCTCAGATTAGAAAAGAGAAGAAGAAGGAGTTTTTCAAGCACCTAAGGGGCTTCGGACCTTTTTTAGTCCTTCTTTTAGGTCTTCTTGGTGATCATATACCTTCACTATGCTTCTTGAAGGTGTATCAGTGCATATGAAGCATTCTGTGTGAGGGGGAGCTATTTTATGAGTCAATGTGTTGCCTCCTCCATATGGTCAAGGTATGTTTGTTCTATGCTTATGTTCATGGTATTGTTGGTTCATGTTTAGTGGTTTTTGGATCTACAGATGTCTTAATTTTGGTCTTTAAATTCATGTAGTGTATGTTTGTTCTCTTTATGGTCTGTGTCATGATCATATGTGAGTGGTGGGTCGGATATGTCTCAACTATGTTTTAGAGTCTCATTTTCAAGTTATATAAAGTATGTAAAGTGTATTAGAACTCATTATAAGTGTGTTTAGTGATCTTGCTGTGTGAATTATGTGCTATCACCTAAGCAATGTTGGTCTATGTCCTGTAGTTGTGAGATCAAGTTTGAGTATGATGTCTTAAGAATTGTCAAAAGTCTTTATGAGAATTATTAACAAGTAATATCTTGTGTCCTTAATTAAGTTCTTGAAAGTGTCTGCAAATTGGTTTAGTCCTTGACTGTTAAGTGATCATTACAACAGGTCATGCAAAAGTCATGAACTCTGAAATAAGAATTCATGATTTAATTTATGTCCTAGGTTACTCCAAGTGGTTTTCATCATCTTAATTTCAAGTATTGGGTAAGGTAGTCATGGTGAGTCTGTAGATCCATTAAAAGAATTGGGGTATGACAGGGTTCGAGGTAAGTTTCAAATGTATGAAGCCTTTATGTGGGATAAACAACTAGAATGATCCTGCAAAGGTATGTATGAAGAAAAATTATGTATGTTCCATGAAGGTTGCTAGATTAGATAATGAATAAGTATCTAGGTATTCATGATACAAAGTAATCAATGATTTGTATGCATCAATGAAGATCTGAGTTACTATTTGAAAGCTATAAAGCTTGGGATGCATTTGGCATAATGAGAAATGACTCAACAACTGAGTGTAAAGAACATGTAAGTCTTTAAGGCTTTGTACTAAATGCTTCTTAGCATCCTTGAAGGAATCAATCTGTTGTATGAAGAATTAATGATGTTACTAATTCTGTGTGCAAAACATATATGCATGAAAAAGTCTACATTCCCTACAAAGCTAGGCCTAATAACTTGTGATGATTTGTAGAACAAGGTCAATTTAGAAGTTTCAGTTCAAGAGATCAAGTTAAAACTGAAAGGTCAGTGAATATCTTCAAGACAAAAAGATTTCTATACTTTAGTCCTTGTATGGTTTTTAATAAGTAGTTTCATTGAGGCTTCTGAATATGTATAGTCACTCTTCAAGTAAATGATTCAAGATGATTGTAAAGAGTGTGTACAGACAGATTTTTATCCTATAGGAGGTTATGGTCATTTTTTTCAAGGGTAAATTATGTTCACAAGACCCTCATATGAATGCTCAAGGAAAATTACTATTTTGAGTGTAGAAACATATGTTGGTAACCAAGATGCATGAGATTGGTGTATTCCAGGTGTCAAGGTTGATACAAATTGAGTCATGTCTTTGTTGTAGTTGTTCAAGTATTTTGGTCTATAGTCCTCAAGTAAAAGATATCATTCAAGGCTATCAATGTAAGGTGGATCTAAAAATTTCTTCCAAAATGTATTAGTATGTTGATCATAAGAAGTACATATTTTCCAAGTCTATGAATTAGGGTAAAGCAAGGATATGTCGAGGTCACATTGATCTATGTGTAGGTATTCAAGGTCATGTAATGTCTTAAATTTGTCATGAAGAATGAGACTATACACGCTTGTATACAATCTCTTAAGAGGAGGGTACATACTAGAAATGAGGATTCAAGTTACTTCTCAGAATGCATATCTATAAGTTTGGGATCTGAAATTGCAAAAACAAATGGTGTTATATGCCTAATTGGTAAGAATTTTGATACTATATCTAGGTAATGTCACAGGTTACGGTGGAACTCTTTATTCAAGGCATGAAGTTGATATGTGATCATTAAGGGCACAATGGGGATGAGTGAAAATCAATCAAGGGATACTTAAGGGAATCTACAGTGTAAATTGCAATGATCTCTGATTCAAAGAAAGATAAAATTTACATCAAAGAATGATGTTTCTTGGATTCATAAATTTTTCAGGTGTAGAATGTTGCTCTCAGGGCTGTGACACAGATGACCAGAATATGGTAGGACATCATAGATGGTTCTCTGTTAAGGTGCAATATTATCAAATGTTGTATGATTGGTTGAAAATTAAAAAGTTATATAAGTTATGCTATAGGTATAATGAAGTTAGAAATTTATAATATACAGTGATGAATATGCGTGTATGAGCTGTACAAAGTTAGAAATCAAGAGTTGGTGATCAGTGTGTGATTCTTTAATTAGATTTGAAGTAGTGTCTTGGCTATCAGGCCTAGTGGAAGATCTTAGACCATGATCATTAAACTAAGTTTGCGTTAGGTCTGTGATTGCACTATACAAGTACATAAAAAAATGCTACATATCAAGTGTGAATATCCTGAAAAGATGATAAATATGCTGCTTGATTACCTAAAATATTTTAGTTTGTCTGAAGTAGCCACACTCTAGATGTTTGAAAAGTATTTTTTGAAATGAAGTAGTCTCAAGGATGAAGAACAACCACCTATGGTGTTGAGTAGGTATGAATGTGAAATCAGTATATGAGCACCCACAGGTTTGAGAGAAATTCTAGAAAGAGTCAATTTTTGGTAGTGTATAAATTGTTTTCAAGCCTAATTTACCTTAGACTAGATTAGATAATGGCATCTTAAACGTTGTAAATATGAGTCTTGTTTAGGGTGCATGGACATTTAGCTCCAATAGTGCAACCTATGGATTTCAAATGTGTGAAATGATATAGTGGGCTTAATAAAGATTTCATGATGGTATGTTTAAGAGGTATTTAATGACTTTTATTTCATAACATTGACAGGGTAAAGAAGATGTGAAAATATAGTGTGTCCAAAAGGAGGTTGAGCATCTTCAGTTCAAAGATTGAAAGTCTATAATCAATAGTGATCAAGATCCCAGAGTTAGACTATATGTACAGTATATGAGTGTTCAACAAAAGTTGTTTCTATTATTCCTAGGTAGTTCAAGATTGTCAAAGACACTATCAAAGGGATTGTACATGAAAATGTCGATATGAAAAGTTATTTAGGGACTTGGATGGTGATATCAAGTACTAGTTAGGGATTTCTTGACTACTTGTAGTTGGTTTGGTAGAGAGGATAACTATGCATTGATTGAAGTATGCAATGATTCTAAAAGGTGTTGTTAGGAGCGTATACAGAGCATGTTTCATAGCTCAAGATAGTCAGGAAGAGCAGTGATTTGAAGCCTTGATTGAACGATAAGCTCAATGCATTTCAAGTCTCTCACTGGGCATCCACTTCATGAATTAATTATTTCTGTTCCTTGAACAAGCAAGGTTATCAGTCAAATATGCATTAGGTCATCCTAAGATTGTGGAAAAAATGAGCTTATAAAACTCAGAGTCTAAATGTGGTCTCCTAAGCCAAGAAAGCAGGGTAAGTATCTCATTTTTATGCATTTGAGGCTAGAAATTTATGGTCTTAATTCCTTGGGGGATTTATTATCTCCATGTTTCAGGAATGTATGTTAGGTTCTAGAGCATGCCAAAGTTGGTAAAAACACTAAGAGGTTGTACTTAGGGATATGATGCTCTTGACTTAGTTGGATGATGACAAGAATGGTGAATTAACAGAGCCTGTATTAGGCCTAGAAAAAATGAAATGTATGCTCGAATGAAAATATGATGGTATATGTATGTCATGAATGGAATTGGTTTGACATGTTCCTGGATGTTGCCTCAGTTTGTACTGGCACAGTGTTTCCATCAAGGGAAAAATGGGTTGAGGAGAAAATTGAAAACTTTTGCATGCCTAAGAAGTTGCAAAATCAAGGTGTGGCTTCAAATAAGGTAAGTTGATTAGTTTCATTTCTTTATTGATGATTTCAGATGATGTATGTGTTTGTCCCAGGTTGAGAATGATGTTTGCAATGCCTAAAATGAAGGCAAAATAATAAAATGAAGAAATGGATCTAGTTTGAGACCTTTGCTTGATGTTTCCAACCAAAGCATGTTTTTATGAAGCTCCCAGTAGGTGAATAATATGTTGCTACAGGTATTCCTTTGTCATTAATGTAAAAAGGGGAGAAAAATCAGGGTGTTTTCCATCAATGACAAAGGGGGAGATTGTTGGCATGTGGTCTTAATAGGTGTTGTAATTGATGAAAACCACATTAATGAAAAATTGGATGGTGGATCATGTTTTTATGATGATGTACATGATGTTGACATGATGATTTCAGATGTGTGCTTGTGCTGGTACAGTGAGATTCAGTTTGGATTGCTTGCTCTCGCAAGACTATTTAGGTGCCTAAGTGATGTTGAATTGATTGTAGGAGCTTCTTGGAAGTCCTTGGGAAGCATGTTGACATGATTGATAGACATGTTTTGAGGGTTATTGGGAACTCACAATAGTGGCATGGTGCATTTACATGTAACTTCACTATGTTACAGGTGCTCATTGGGAGCACGTATGACAACTTAGAGGTGTGACAATGTGGTTTGGAGCCATATGATCATATGAAGGCATGAATTCAGGTGGATCATGGCATATTAGGTATTTTTGGGTAATTTTTAGAGTTTTTATGATGATTTATGGCATTATTTCAGTTGACCTTAGCTTCTATAGTGAGGAATAGACATGTAAGTAAAGGTAAGTCTTAATGGCTGGAGAATTTGAGGTATGGTTATTGACATTACGATGATTGGAGATGTTATAAGGAATGTGTCATAGTTATTTTAGAAAAATTTCAGGTTACCATGATGTAATTTTCAATTTATGACAGTTTATGTGAGACAAGGTCAAAAACAAGTGAAATTCTAGCTCAAATTTGAACTTTTGATGCTCGTTGTGAATTATGTGCTTTGAATGGGACCTTTTGGATTTCATGAATTTTTATTGAGTTAGAAGGTTTCACAAAAATATCAGGTGAGTTTAATTTTTTTAAGGTTTTAAAAAAATACTATACATGATAACTTTCAACAAAAAAGTTTTATCTTCAGCCTAGAGCAATGGAAAAAAAAAATTTTATAAATGAATGTTAAAAAGATAAAGTGGTCTAAAACCTGAGTCAGGTAAACTCTAGCTAGGAGCAGTTTGCAGAAAGTGGTCTAAAATATAATTAAACCCTAGCTAGGTTTTTGATTGTTATCATGACCCAGTTTTAATTGATGGTGATGGATGTTGTATAGGAATCTATTATATTTCTATAAATGTATGTTTTAGGTCATGGTGATGAGTGGGCCCCACCGAAAAATTGTCATTTTGTGAAGAAGAAGGTTTTGGGACAAGATGGTCCAAAGGAGTAGCATGCAAAATTGATGGTGCATGATGCATGGAAGTTTATATTTATGTCCATGAATTTTTTAGACATTTTCATGCAAGTACATGGTGTTTGAGGTCCATATAGGTTGATTGGTCAAAGGGAAGTTTTAGGGTTTCAAATAGCAGGGTTTGGTAAAATGGGCATACCTTGAGCTACATGTGAAGTTTGAAAATGATTTAAGTTGTGTTATAAATAGGATTAAAATATATTTCTAGTAACATGTGGTTTTACTTTATAATAGGTTATTTTAAAGGATTTACAGGTCATTATTTTGATAGGAATATTTTTGGCAGTTCAAGACAAGATGCGTTCCAATAAATATTTTATGTTGTTTGAGGAATGAGATGGAGTGGGTGATGTTTTATATCACATATAATTTGAAGAGGGATGAATTTTACATAAAAATAATCCATTTTTATGTCTTGAATACATTTATAAATGTTTTTATGAGCTAACTTTTGGAAAATTGTTTTTGGCAAGTTATTTTGGTGAAGGAAAAACTAGTTGTGGTTTGAGCAAACTGGTTGGTTTCATGGATTCAAACTTACTCATAATTATTCTAAAGGTTATTAAATTTCCATAAAGTGGATACATGACAATTTTTTCTCCTGTTGAATTGATTTGGTGTCATTATGAATTTTTTAGGGTGTTGAAGGGTGTAGGAAACAACTGTTTTGAGAATCACAAAAGGAATTGGGCCTAGTATATGAAATAATTTGATTGGTTGGTCAAAATGTATGAACATGTATGAATGTAAAATTATATTTTAATCATAATTAATGGTTTTTGGGTCATGAATATGGATAAATTTAATGTAAGAGATTGTTTAAGAATGTTCCCATGGGGTTTTGAACCATTTTCGGCACATGTAATGAGGTTTTTTAGCTAGGCCAACCTACTTGAGTCACTTGTCACTATTGTACTAAAAATTTTAAATTTTTCCTTAATGTATAGATATAACCCAAGGAAGGAAAAAATTTTGTTTCTAAGTTTGAAATGAAGCGAAGCTTATAAAAACATGTTTTTGGGTGCTTTTTAGAACTAGTTGTGTATGTGCATGAGGAGTGACCTAGGTGATACTTGATTACAGGTATTGGAGCATGATTTGAGTTTGATTATATTTTTGTACAGGTGAAGTAACATTAGAGGACATGTGTGTAATAGTTTTATGATTTTGGAGTGAGCAAAGAGCTTGTTTTGTGAAGTGTGATCACCTAGGGTTTGATTGAAGAAGTGCAAGTTAGATATTAGATCTCAATCAATTGTGGCAAAAATAAATTTCAGACATCTAAACATCATAAGGTGGTTGAGTGGATTTTTTATCATCTTGGGGGGTTTTATTCTCGTTGTGGAGTTGGTGCTTCACAAAATTATGGATTGGTGTTCCTTGTAGGGTTGGTGCTCTACTAATTTAGGGGTTGGTGCTCCTTGTAGGCTTTTTGCTCTAATAAAATATGATTTGGTGCTCCTTTTTTGGTTGATTCCTCACTAAATATTTAAATATATCAATATAATATTGTGTTTCAGTGGTTTTTATTCCCTTTGAGGGTTTCCAAGTTAGATCATGTATATTGTGTTGATGATCCTGCTTATGGTTCTTACAAATGTGATTTTTTGATATATGCACTCATTAATGAATTGTTGAATATTTATGAGTATTTGTATATGCAATGTTTGAAATTTGAATTTAAATTTTTATAAGGACTGATTCACCACCCTTCTCAGTACATTGTTCTCATAATAGAGGGAGGAGGTAGGGGTGGAACACAACAGACTTAAAATGTAACCAATGGTAATAAAACTAAGAAAATAAACCTACAGCAATGGTGGACACCACACAAAAAATGCATATCACAAAACAAAAATACAAACTAGTAGTATACTTATTTAGATTTATGGAAAAATTACATATGAGATCTCCAAAACCTTTGGACTTAACCAATTTTAAAGACATAAAAATTATTTGGCGATGAATTAATGACAATTTTTCAAAGGGGGACACACAAAGCTCATTGACCTTCACATTATAAACACGGTGATCAATACTTAACTATCATTTCATATTTATATTACTTTTTGTTGTGGCTTACATGTGTCACTTATTGACGTTGGGGAATCCCAAAAACTCTAAAATTTTGGGAAAAAAAGTATTAAAATGTTATAGAGGACCAATAAACATTGAGTGACATCAATCAATGAGGCTAAAGAGATTTTTAAAGCCTTGAACTTAGTGGAGCCCCAATGATCGAAAAATGTCACTTGTTAACAAGTTGTGGCCATCAATCTTCCCACATTCCTCAAAAAATTTGGGACTTAACCCTCATTTCATGGTGTTTAATGATTATGATGGATGCATGAAAAGTGACAAGCATCAGTGCCCTATATCACCACAGGCCTTACGTCCTTTCCTTAAATGTTTCCACTTTGTGGTACAGTGATCAAAGACAAACGAAAAGGGATACATGTGACGTCAAATGACACTCATGGATTTCACAACATTTCCAAAAGGTTTTCTATGTTAAGGTTATAATGAGATATATATGGTGAAGATTAATTACATGTGTGATCAATACTATGCACTTTTCATGAACCTAAATTTTACAGTTTCACCTAGTGGAAATCTAAGCTTGGGAATATAAATGGAGGCATGACAAGGGGTTATTGTTTAATTTATATATTTTCACATGGACCTCCATTTCACATCGTAGTGGTGTTATTCAAAACATAATTAAGAGGGATTGATTTTGAGATATAATTTAGACGAAGAAATTGAATTATTGTGGATAATTTCATGTTAGATTTTTAGGGAGGTTTTTTAGATGGTTTTATCTATCAAATGGCACCAAAAATATTCTCATATGATTTTTTGTTTATCTATTCACTTGCAAAGATGATTTTGAGATAACTGTTGATGCGTAATCACAACACCCCTGAATGTCTACAACTCGATCGGTTGATACTGACAGTGTGATTGCATAAAATGGAGCTTTTCCAAAAGTGTGGGGCTTTGCAATCGGGAAAGCTCTCTGGATGAAGGCTAGTTCCTATTCCTCTATTCTTATGTGCACATCCAAATTGTATAGGATCCACCTTAAAATATACTCTAACTTTCCAAGGAGACAAGGTTAAGAAGATTAAAATAAATTAAACCTAAACTAAAGAGGTGATGCACCAACGAAATGTTGAATAACTTGCCTTACATAAAAATGAATGTGAAACAAGACTGAAGAGGATGAACATCAACACAAATCAGTTTCTTATCACTAATTCATTCACCATTAAACACATACCATCAAATATGCAACACAATAACCATGCAAAGACAACCAAGATTGCAATGAGAGATCATATGAAAGAAATGAACACAAGAGAGGGCTAAAAGTCATCCACAGACTTGATACAGTGCACTACAATTTCCAAGAGGAAAGATTGCATTTATAGTTTAGATGGGAGGTTTAAACTCCAAAAATTCACTTACAGACCAGAGAAGAAGGGAGGGTGCAAAGAAAATTTTTCCAACATCAGAACAATTACCTCCTTACAATATATATGAAGAATGAGAGAAAGGGGGAGATAATAATTTGAATCCTTGCTTCAACCATCCAAAAATGCATTAAAATCTCCTACAAAAAATGATGCGTAGCACTGCAAAACCCATACTTCTTTATACTTTGTCTTGTTGGGCAAGAAAGGAAGCCCATAACTCATTATTGGGGTAGGTGAGAAACCTAGAACATCCTCTAAACTGTCAGAATATAATTCTTCATTTTGAATAACTTAGTCTCAATTAAATTAAGATAACATATCATAGTTTTGTAGAGGAGAGTTTAAGCTTTCCAAAAATTTCTTTCTTATGCAAATCTGAGGTCCCAGTCAAACGTTATGGCCATCTGAAGATTGGGGTGCCATACTGCATTAATGATGAGTGGTTGGCTTTGTTCCTTTAAACTTTGAAATGCCTTGCAACCTTCGAAATCCAAAATTTCAGACTTTTAGAATTTTAGAATTTGGACATTGATGCTTCAAAAGTCGCTAGCACTAGTACTGTTCATTGGTAAATTGGCTAAAGAGTTCCAAAAATATGAAACCCGAACCCCCAAAACCCAGAAATCCAAAATTTGGACTTCGGGTTTAACACTTTCTGCCTTTCAGCCTTCATGACACTTTTCATCACTTGATCCCATCAAGACCTCCAAAACTCTGAAAGTCTGAAGTCTGAAATTTCAGACATTCAGAATTTGGAACTTTGGACCTTTCCATTTCGAAGATTAGGTTATTGTCCATCTAATTGAGAACTTGAGAGTTCCAAAACTCCAAAACCTGAACCTCTAAAACTGAGACCTCTTAAAGTCTGAAAATCCCTCCACGTTGACCCCAAAACCATGTTTGACCTCCAAAATCTAAACCCTTTCAAACTTCAGACTTTCAGGATTTCAGGATCTGGCTCACATTTTTATCTTTTTGTTTGGCGAAGACCCCACACCTCTGAATTCTACACCTCTGAATTTCCGAAGTCCAAAATTCAAATTTTCAGACTTTGGACTTTGAAATCCCTGAATCATTACATTGTTGAGCCCAAAAACTTGAGCCCTTTTGGAATTCAAACTTTTAGGTTTTCAGGATTTTCTCATTTTACCTACTTCCCCTACCTACGAAAGTCCCCACCTCCTAAGTCCAAAATTTGGAGTTCGGAGCTTCATCATTTCCCAAAACTCTCTACAACTTTTTCAGCCTACTTTAACCTATTCACCCAACTCTGAAATGCAAGCTCCTATGACTGAATCAACCCCCATTTTCTCCTGTGCAAGGTTGTGTTTATTTAATTTTGCCTTAGGGGAAAAATTGGATAAAAATAACATATTGTCTTCTTGGACCACCAAAATGAAAAAGAGTTAAGTGATTAATTTTAAAAAGTACAAGTTGTTTCAATGATCCTGGCTTGAAACCACGCCTTTTTCAATATATGGAAGATAAATTACCATTCCCCGTTGTGGTATCATAGGCTTACCTTAATCATTTGTTAAATAAGAATGTTTTCTTGCATATCAAGGCATATTTATTTTTTATGGATCATCATGAGACTTAGAATATGCTTCTAATGCTAGTTTTAGTCAGATTCCTCACAATTAAGCATCTTTGAGCATCCTTGAGCCTTCATGAACTTTATACAACACATTTCAATGAAAGGAAAGGATATTTTTTAGGTTCTTCAACATATTATTCATTTCTTTATTCTCGTCTCTTTTATCTCTTACTTCTTCTATAAATGTGAAATCATACATAATTGTAACAGGTTCCACTCCTTAGAAGTAAGGTTACCCTACTTTTTTGGGTGTTGAATCTTCTTAAGTGAATTTTATATCTGATTTGGATCTCTGTAAATGAAAGAAAACCTTGGATTGTGTTGATACCATCTTGTGTATATCTTAGTGTCTAATGAAATTACAGTTATGACTCTTATATTCCCTTTTTCTTATTGTTAATTATATTTTTACCTCTTTCTTATCTCCATGGTTTTAATGTGTGACATTTACTTAGCTATTTCATAAATGCATCTAAAATAGTTTGATTGATTATATGATTTAGATGTAGGCTTGGTTGTGGCCAATATATTCCCTTTGGATAGACATTTTGTCCTCTTACTTGCTCATTCACATTGGGAGGGTGATCCACTTTCTCTTTTTTGTATTACCATTTTTAAAGTCATGTTTCTCTCATCCCCTTTATCTAGAAATCAGTATATTATAGTAGAGTAGTGATTAGCATTAGGTTATTTAGTGTAGGAAATCATCCTTCTTTGGAGGTATTCCTTGAGTCAAGATTTCCAGCTTTGGAGACAAGTGTTTATCTAATGGGTACACGGCTTCAGTGACAAAAATTTCATAATAGGATTTGATACCAGATGTTTTAAACTAAAAATAAAGTGAAAGTGATTAAATTTGATAGTTATAAACAACAAGAGTGTCAATATTTAGATTTGGGGGTGTCTCGTGCTCCTCCACTGCTTGATTTTTTCTTCTACCTCTCAATTTTTCCAATGTATAACTCAATGCTATATTTTTTATTTCGATGACACCTTCAACCTTACAATATGCTCACATGATCAGATGCTTGCTCAATATGATTTGATATAAAATGTTGTAAACTAGAAATCAAGTGCAAGGGATTAAATCTTATAGTTTTATTAATAAAAAAAGATGTTATATATATATATATAACAACTAATGTTACATTATAAATATCTCGAGATCATTAAAACTAATGTTAAAAAAGTGAGTCTAAATAAAGAGATGGGATTACACATTAGTTAAATCCTAAGTCACAAGATAAGCTGATCCTAACAATGTTATTTATTATCCAAACTATGTTAAATTAAATACTAAAATAAACAATTTGGTTAGAATGGTTAGTGCTCAAATGGATGCACATGTATTACAAACATAAACATATAATAAAACATGCAAAAAACTAACAAACAATGACTCGACATGATAAAAACTTGGACAACATTAGACTTAAATTTTTTTGTTAAATTTTTATGGGTGATGGAAGATTGCAAGTGAACCCGGATGCTCCCATATTGGATAGGTTTCTACTAAAATGATGACAAAAAATTGTAATATCTCAAAAAAATTAGTATTGATTTGAAAGGTCTATTTATTTAGATAGAATATTGTTTATGAGATTATTAATATTTATGATAAGCTCACATGTTTTGTCTATTTTTTTGAATTTTAATACCCTCCTATTTAAGATTGCATGTGTTAATTTCATCCTCAGGTACTTTATACAAATTTCATATGTACAATTTTGTCATGCTACGAAGTCTCCAGGTGAAAAATTCTACTAGTTATATGATGTAATTTATGTGAGTTATTTGATATTATGACACTCAATTAAAGCTCCCAATTTCAAATGAAGGGTTTGACATGAACCTAAAAGTTTTCAAGCTCTAGAGAGGCATTATGATTCATTATTTTCCATTTCTTCTCAAATTTATTGTTCATAAATACATGTAACAGATTGGATGTTTGTTTTAGAGATAATTAACATGATCCACTTTATATGCAACTTATTTTTTGATATTTTATAATAATTCTACAATGAAAGAACAATTTTGATTGTTGTGTTTCCTTTTACTTTGTGTCAAATATTTTTTTGTAAATATTACAAATTTTATGAAAGATTACCACATCATTATAAGGATTGACCTATATGTTGTATTTTGTATCATGTTTTTTCATTTTTACTTCTCTAGTACCAACTTGGTTGATCATTAACCGTTAAATGTAACTATTTTCCTTTTTATTAGTTTCCTTCGTTGTTGTTAATTTTAAAAATTCTTAGCTTCCTTCAACTTCAATGTCTTATCCATCTTGATTGCTTTTTGAGTCTTTCAATTTTTAATTATCTTAAGAAAATTGTAGTATGCTGGAAATACATACCCACCATTGACTCTCTTACTAGTTGGCTTAGCTAATACCTAATTTAGAAGACTTTCTTTAATTTTTCAGCTACATCAAGATTAGTCTTCACTAAAAATGGAGTTTGATGATATTATCCATTTTTTTAATATATTTTTGAAATTATTAGACTAGGAAAATGGATCCTTTATGCACCCAACCCAATTATATATTCATTCCCATTTCATTACAATGTTCATATTGTACAAGTTAAGGAGTAATTTAGGTTTCCAAAGTATAGTTTGATGTGCTATACCCATGGAAGTTTTCAACCATTAATTTCATTCATTTAAAAAAACACTTGTAGTTGTGATAGTTTCAAGTTGGTAACACTTGTGTCTTCCTTAATGCTTTATAATTTTTTCTCAAGTTGAAACTGTCATTTTCTTATCTTGTTCTAAGAAAATTGAAGCAAATTAACACCTAATTTAATCAATCCTTATTAACTTCTCACTCTATATCTTTGTTTTCCTCTAAGTGGTCCTCATGAGAATCTATTTTTTACTTTCATGTATATTACTTTTTAATCTATCAATGAAATGCATTAGGTTCAACATGATCCGTCATATCATGATTTTTTAAATGTTTTTTTTCATTTCTTCATATAGACTTTATTTAAACATATTATATATATATATATATATCTGTGTGTGTGTGTGTGTGAATATTAGACTAAAACATCCATAATGTTTTGTTTCCTGGGTTCTAGTATAATATTAAGTTGATAAATTTTATTGGATCATTCTGACTTCATATCCCACTTTAATTTTTGAACATTTAAATTATTTTACACCCATATTGTTTCAGGTTTATAAATCTTGATGCTTGAATATTTAGATCATTTTTAGTTTTTTATTAAAATAAATTGCTAATTTTATCCTCTCCTATAGGATTGTTGTTTAAATATTCTTTGTAAACCTACAAGATATCTGGCCCCAAAAAATTCCATGTGTATTTCAAAAAGTTAGAAGGAAAAGTAACAATTACATGTGTTTTTTCATTAGCCATGCATTAATAATTTGTATGAAGATCCTCAAGAGAGAGAGGGGAATCATATTGAATCCTTACAACACAAGAAATCTTGTATGGATAAACATAAAGGCATTTTTTAAACAACCTTCTCATCCTCTATTTCTTGGGATTGGAAGACAAATTTATACTGATCCAAAAAATTCAATGAGATTTTTGGGAAAATAGTGAGTCAATTTTGGGCCACTTGTAAATATTTATCCTTCTCATGAGCTTTCTTTGATAAAATATACTTGAAAATGTCTTTAGAAAGCCTAGATATCCCACTTTGATCTAGTGGAGTCGAGAAAGGATTTGAGCCCCTTCTTAAAACATAACTTTCATTGAGTTTGAGCTTATTCCTAAGATTAGTAGTCATGGTTTGTAGCTAAGAATCAAAAGGGTTAGACTCTATAAGTGAGGATACTTTATGAAATTATTTGTTCAAAGCACAATCCACCTACTTGCAAACCCCAACCACTTTTTTATGAAAGTTTTCGAGGAAAGAAACAGTGTGGTTGATGACTTTGTTCCACCACTCAATCTAGCTAGCAACATTAGGAGGACGTGGATCTAAGTTCCACAACCTGGAAATGAGCTAGATAGTTCCTTCATGTGTTAGTAGATAGGTGCTGAGATAAAAAACTCATTATGTGGCACTTTAAATTTGGCTTCAACCCACATCAATTGAACAATAATGGTGTTATAGTTGGAAAGCACATTATCTTGTTAGTTGATGACTAAATATTGTTTGTAACTGTCAGAGGAGACTGTATGTTTCTCAAAGAACATCCCATAATCAAGTATTTTAAGGACCCTGTGAGTTTTGTCTCACAAATTAGACCAAGTGAACCAATATTGGATGGCAAAGGCTCGTTGTTGATATGAGGGGTTTTTCAAACCCGAATGGTTTTAAAAAGTAGCAATCACATGTGCACAATGTAATGTGAACACCGAACGATATATGTTATTTGATTTAGAGGGATAGTTATTAATTTTGGAGTTGATGTTGATAACTGGTGTGATTGATTTTGTAAGTGTAGGAATATAGATGAAGCATTACATTTAAAGGTTGTATCTCTACATTTCAATTTTTTTACAAATTCGTACATATACATTTGCAAATCTTATATCATGAGTGGTAGCCTTTTGCGGACTATTTTATTTGAACTAAACATGAATACATGAAGACTTCTGTACATTTGCAGATTTTATATCATGAGTGGTAGCCTTTTGTGGCCAATTTTTTTGGCACTAAAGATGAATACATTTGATACCGCTTTGGATACAAGAAGTTTGAGTAAAGTAGTAGTGGAGGTGCTATCGAAGTAGAGGCTAGTATTTACAATAAGTTGTTTTGGTTGAGTGATATTAGTCTTGACTCCTCCTTTCTTCTTGCTTCAAGAATGTTGATACGTGCGCCATTTTTGAGTACCTTTTGAATGAAAAAGGAGGGGAAGTGCGCAGATTGTCACTTCAAAAAAAGGATTAGAGCCAACTATAAATATAAATGAAACAATCAAAAGCAAATAAAATGAAAGTACTCTACGATAATTTTTTAGTTCATAACATGCAATAAAAAGAACAAATGAATAAATACTTCACTCAATATTGAAACCCACCTAAAGCTCCTTCAGAGACAACACTTTCTTCTTTACCACAGGTGAAAGAAAATAAAAAATATCAGATTGCTGCCAAGCTAGGTGCTACAACTTATCCTGCAGATTAATGCAAAAGAAGAAGTTAAAGAGTTGTCATAAACAATAAAAAGTGAAATTAAATCATTTTAATCTTCACACATACTCTTTTATCAACCAGTTAGTTTCCCAAAATATCCTACAACTAAGAAGAACTTTGAACATCCATAAGGCTAGTTGCACTTTTATTCGAGTACTAACAAAATTAAAAAACTGCTTACAAATTCCACTTCAATCCCCAACTATTGTCATTCTTGACTTCACAAAGTTAATTACAATAATCAACTACTATACATTTTTTTGTTATATCAATTCAATCTTCCAACCAGGTGGAAGTTCATCACAAGATTAATATTGGACCTACATCCTCTTCTTTGTTATATCAGTTCAACCCTCCAACCAGGTGTCAGTTCATCACAAGATTAATAGTGGACCTACATTTATGTTTTTCCATGTCAACATGACATGGGATTATACTAGCATATCATTTAAAGAGAACACAAACCCAATAAGCATATTATTCTTGTCATTTATCTGTAATTATATCTACAACTAAGTTTATCTTGGGCAAGTGGAAAAGGAACAAAATGCCCAAAAGCCAATGTTGCCCCTCCAAAAAGAAATGCGGGCACATTTTTATTTGTTTTAAGGGTCTGTAGACAGTGCATGATGGTATCTTTCTATGCAGACAAAGTATGGTATCTCTTTTTGTAAACAAGTAGAGTGAGGGCAATGGAAGGTAGGTTGCTTGCTAGATTTTTTTTAGTTGGGTAGGGCAGAAAAAGGGTTTTAGACCCACAGTCCAAATTTATAGTACCATAATTCATGTTCTATGTTAGGATAGGATGTTCCTAGATTCATACATGTAGGTCGTATCTCTCAATTTATAGAAGAATCATTTGATATCAAGAACGAAAGGTTTCTCAACAATGCTTGAAATATTACTCTCCTTTACTTATTTATTAAGTTCTTAATATTTATGGTATAAATATCACACCTTTTAACATTTATTTAGGGCCAAGCCTAAGAACACAATTGGTCCCCTTAACATGATCAAACTGAAAAGTATTCATGGGAAAAACATTTATTCTCATTATTCGTTTATTCTTGTAGGATTTGTCTGAATTATTTTGGATGATAATTTTGAAAGCACATTTGTCAGACTTTAGAATTTCCAAGTGCATTTCCTCGGCCAAAACCCATACCTCTACCTATGTTATGGGTATCATTGGTTACATTGACCCTGAATATGCAACAAGATCAAGGCTTAATGATAAATTGCATGTATACAGTTACGTAATTGTTCTTCAGGTGTTGCTTACGGGAAGGAAAGTTGTGGAAAATGACTCAAATTTTCTTTAGGTTATAAGATTTTTGTTTGTTCAAGTATTTTTAAGGTTTTTTACTTGGAGCATGGAGAAATCAAATGTGGATGGAGTTGACTTTGACATTGGTATGTGAACACAGATTCTATCAAAAGAAGACAACAACACAGTCATATAAACTATTGATACAGAAGTTGCAGCATCCTATAGGGATCTTGGGATTGTAAGAAAAATATTCCATTTGGCCTTTCTTTTCACCAAGAAATAGCCCTTTGATCAATCCATTATGTATGAAGTTTCCAAATTTCTAAACTTGATGTTGTCAGTTGCCTGCTCCTAAGAAAGTACCTAGTACCTAGTAGTAATAATTTCAGGGATTTCAAAAGAGTAGCACTTCTAATGATGGAATTTTTTTGTGATTTTTGGTGAGGTGTATCACAAAAAAATGTTTGAATGGAATAAGACTGGGATGATGTTGTGTCGGAAAAAAAATACATCCCCACGAGTCCTCTCTAAATCCTTGAATTTCATTGAATAAAGCTCAAATATTTAAATATTAACTTTTATCTATCATGGAAACTTGTCCCTCCGTCCCCATCCCACCATCTTGAAAATTCAATTAACTATGCATATAGCATTTATCTAAAGTTGAATGCATGGCTACACCATTATGAAAGAATTATGAATGCCAACTAACTTCCTTCACAAATATGAGATTAGAATAGCCAAAAGAGAGCATGAAAAGTATTGTAGAAAATAGAATGAGATTATGCACAAATACACCATTTGAATTGTGATTACAGTGGATGAAACCTAAATAATAAAGATTCAAATCCTTAACCATATAGAAAAAATACTTTCTTATCTACATGACACACATAAATCGATGCCTCTACCAATATGACATTTTTACATGTGATACTAATGAAACAACAAAAGGGTTCACTGTGTGAGTTTTCCCTATTTACCACATATTAAACCCAAGAATCTTATACGTACACTCCTATAATCATATATGATAGATTCGGTAAGTTCTAATATTTACTAGTAGTTTAACATTGTATCTAGTGGTTAGCTACTTTTCTAGTCATATATATGTTAAATTAAGTAGTTTCAAAATTTACAATAATGTAATATGAACATGGTTTAGTTATACTTCCCAGTCATAGATATGGTAAAACCAGTAACTTTGAGATTTACAATAATGTAACAGTGTACATAGTGCTAATTAGTTTTGTGGGTTACATATATGGTAAAGTAAACAGTTCTAAGAATTATGTTAATGTAACACGTGGTATTTATAAATGTAGTTATTAGTTAGTTTTCTGGTCTACATATATGGTAATTGATATGCACAAATCAAGGACTTAACTATATCACATCTGTTTAAATCCCTTCACACTTCACAAAATAACTACCATATTTGAATCTTGGTGTTTACACCCATCTAAAAGGTAAGGGTTCCATAGAAGGGGAAAAAACTACTATCCGAATGAACCAACTTACCCCTAATAATAATTACATGATGGATTTGGATGAATATGTAGATGGTAAGCATAGAGATGTTACAGGGAGCACAAAAAAATGTCTAATGGACATTTGTTTGTGATATTTGTTTTCACAAAAATTACTGTTTGACTGGAATGGGATTGGGATGGTGTTGTGTCGAAAAAAATGCATCCCCATGATTCCTCTCTATCCCGGGGTTTATTTTTCACAACGGATGATCTGATTTTCAATTAAATAATGGCCAAGTTTTCCTTTAATATCCCACCCACTAAAAGTTTTAAAACAGTAGATTCCTCCTAAATTTTCTATAAAGACAACTGTATACACCTAAATTTTGCTCACACCTAGCATCTCTTCTAATTTGGTCGATTGACGACACTTCATCAATTAGCTACTCTCCGCTCCATTCTCAGATGCCCATTTACGACAGCTTCTTGGTTGTATTCCTCCCATATTCAACCCATTTGGTTAATAAACCCCTTTTTATTAGCTAAACATATTCTCATTTCCCTTTGGATCACTTCTATAGGCTTCCTAGGCTATCTATCAATCACATTTTGGTTAATCAAGATCTTCTCAAACTCTCACAAGTCACTAATCACTTGCTAATAAAGTTTAACTAGCCTAAACCAAGCTTAAATAGCCTAAAGCATGTTTACCACTCCTAATCATAAAGTAATTTTGGCTTACCTTTAGTCCCACATGCACCCAAAGTTCAAATTCTTCCAAAGAGAAAACTATAAATACATGGCTAGGCCTTCCCATTCAATATTGACAACTTTACACAACACAAAATCAAAACAAGTCTAAGAAAGCTAGGATTTCATTTGTATTAGATTTAGCTAATAACACATTTGATCTTAAGCTTACCTTCCTCTATTGTAGTAACATCCATTTCTTCATAGGTTAGTACTGAAAGAGATGAACCTGGCCTTGTAGCCATTTTAGTGAGATTCATTCACCTTTCTGAAGTAAACAACTAATTAAACCCTTTGATTGCTAAATTGATCTTATTAGGTTCAATGCTTAGTTAGTGATCTAAAGAGTAGAGAGTAGCATATACATGTTAGTCTAGATTTAATCTAGTTTCATATGATGATAGATGTTGCTCTTGTTTAGATCTTATCATGATGGTTTAGTGTAGATTAGATTCATGCTTTGAAGTTATATATTTTATCTTCTTTTCAATAGCATACTGATTTATACATGAACACAATAACATTCTGGATTTTTTCATAGAGTTTTAAATGAATCAGATAATTTTATTTATTTTTTTACTCTTTCTAAATAAAATGGATTAAACCTGTTAGTAGTAGAGATCACCTTCTTAAAAATACCACTCGAAATTTCCCCAAAACTGACTTCTAGTATACTTGTCTTGAGCACAAATTATCTGGGTACAAATCTCCATGTTTTTCACAAGGATGTAGATAATGCGAATGAGAATGACTTTAAACCTTTTATTTGCAATTATTAACAATCTCCACAACATTTTCAACAAGAAATTTAGGGTTTAAATCGACAATGATTACAATGAATGAAGTCACAAGTTGCTCAGACATTTTTTCAAACACTTTGCATGCATTCTATAATCCAATTTCCACTCCAAAATTTGCACAGTTATAATCCTGACTTCACACTTGTTATATGATTTTTTTAGCAAAAATCTATATCAACACGAGCTTGCTTGATGTCATTTGATCCAAATATTTTTCTTGTGGAACCTTATACAATTACAGTAGACACCAACATAATAGTGTTCTACTAGTAGTATAGGAAGTGGATTGATTTAGTTTTGATGAAAACATTCCTCGTGTGCAAGTGGAAAAGGAACAAAATGCCCAAAATCCAATTTTGTCCCTTCAAAAAAAAATTCAGGAACACTTTTATCTGTTTAAAGGGTTCCCACTGGACTGAATTAATATGAAAAAAAATTGGGTTGTTAAAGGAAAACATTGGTCATTGTTTACCTGAAAAATTGACTCATCCATTGAGAAAAGCAAACCTTGGGATAAAGAGGACCCGTTGGAATCCACTTATACTTAACATAATCCTAAATCATGGAAAACCATGAAATCACATTTCACTCAGTCATTTCGTCAAACACTTCACAAGCATTCAAATCTAAGCTTCAAAAGAAAATTAACAAACAAAAATCTTACCAACTAAAGCAAATTTGAGTTATTGTCTACAACTTCCTTCCCGTTAGCTACTCCAAAAGAAAAATTTTGTAACTGTATACATCATATTTCTCATTAATCCTTGATGTTCTTACATATAATAATTGAGAGGTAATAATGCAACTTCCCCTATGAAAATTAAATTTCTAGAGCTTGATTGTCCGTATGTTTTATGTGGTTGGATTTTGGTGTTGTTCGTGGAAGTTTGAATCATTGGCATTGGAGATCACCCTCCCCTATTCTTTCTCACCTTGTCAATTCCTGTTTGACATAGTTAACGATCCATAAAAAAATAGATCTTTTCATACCTTGTCTTAGTCTATGAATACAATTTGAACACAATATTCATGTAGGATAAGTGTGGAGGAATGAGGCGACAGAGATTTGCAGGAAAAAAAAAAATGGACACGGATCTAAATAATTTAGGGAATTGGTGGGTGTGACTCTGGGTATCTGTAATCTATTTAGTGGTGGCTACATTTGTGGTAAGATTATGGTGGATTCTTGTCCAGAAATAGAAATTTCTTCAGAATCAATGGATTCATGGACCTCCATACAAGTTTTTATATAGAAACACCAAATAATTACAACAAATTAAGAACTACACCAAATCAGCTTTCACTTCCATGGATATCATACAGATACCCCATGATATTTCCACTCGAGTCGTTGCGCATATTGATGTTTGGGCAAAAAATTATGGTGCAAAATTTGAGTTAACCTGTCAAAAACATCCAAACACCCGTCAAATTTAGGAAAATGGCGTGAACAACCAAAAGCCCTTTACCATAGGAGGAACACCTTCAACGTAATAATACCAAGCTTCACACTCAGCAATGTACCACCACATGGAAAGCACACCTTCTTTATCCTTTGAATGCTCATTCATATAAAAATCACCAAATACCAGCCATAATCCCAGTTGTAGATTTGCCATCCAATTCCATAATTTTATTCTTTCAGGACCATCATTGGAGGTAACAATATTATGAAAACCAATTTATATATGTTTTATTCCATTGTTATGATACATGCTAGATGTAAAATCCTAGTGGGTACATGCAAGGTTGAAAAATATCATAGAGAAATTTAGTATCATGGAATCCTCTGGTTTCAAGGTATGTTAAAACTAGGCATGATGTGGAATCCTATAAAGTATGTTGTAAAACAGAGTGAAAGGTTTGAAGATTGATTCCTTCATCTTTAGAAATAGCCTAGAATCCCTAGATTGGCCTCGTACAACACTGGAATGCGTCCTAGGTATTGTGTATGTTAGATGTAGGAATAAAAACAACTCAACATAATTGTCGATCCAGATGTGATATTATGGACAATAATTAATAATTTACAAAACCACGTTGTATTAAGATAAAAAAACATAGTGGATACATTCTTCATAAGGATGTCAAAGTGCCAACTTGGGTATCCTAAAATTTTATCAGCTGTTGGAGTTGTAAGTTCCCTAGAAAACAGAGATGCACATAGGAGATGAATTTTTTGAAAAAATTGTCTCAAAGAGATGTGATCTCATGTACTGCAATGAGTATAGGATATACACAAAAATAGGTTTGATGAAATACCTTGGACCTTTTAAGAAAATGCAATTATCACTTGTAAAACGAAACCTGGCAACCTTTGCCAACATCCTACCAGTCTGTGCCAAAATGGGAGCTTTGGAATAGGTTATGGGATTTCATCGAAGTATAATTGAAATGCACTTGAATTGTTTGAAAAAATGCCTCAAAACTATGACCGCATAGACTAATATGATTGTGGGATATAAACAAAATGAGTCCTCTCTAAAAAACCTTGCAAACTTTTAACCAAATGCAATTGACAGGTACATTACCAGAAACTGCAACCTTTGCCAGCATCCTCCTAGCCTATCGCAAAATGGAATCCTTAGAAAAAAGGCATTGGGTATCTATCACAGTATAATCAGAAGCATATTTTGTGAGATGTCATAATTGAAATTTCCTTGGTAGACATGCATTCATATTGGTGAAGCATACGCACAGCACAAGAACTGTTTGACAAAGTGTGTCATAGAAATTTGAATGCATGGACTACAATGATTGCAACATATGCAAGATCCTATAGAAATCCCATAGGGGAATTGTTGTTCCATTTAACATATATATTATTCAAAATCTTTATATTTTGATCCTTGAACCAAACTTCTGATAAATAAAGCCTTGCCAATCTAGGTTGCAAGAGCTACATATAATAACCCCAAATCTACTAAAAGTTCAGTGTACAAAAAAAACTTTAAAAGTAGAACTCAAATTCCTTTCAAGAAATTCCCAAAAAAAGATATGATGTGTGTACTGTTTGAACTCACAACTGAGTTGCTTGGATGGTTTCTTTTCGATAAATAGTATGAAGATTCTGTAGCATTGCATAGTCTCAACTACTAGACCGAATTACAAACACTATTGCACAAGAGGAGAAGGGCACTCAAGGTAGGTAGGAGAGAGACAAAATTTGAAAAACAGATATAGTTGAATCCCATTCATCCACTACAATTGACTTTACTGAAAGTATATTTTTGATTCACATATGCCTTAGTCTAATGTAGACCATCTTAAGAACCCAAGAAAGCCACTTGTGAGGGCTACAACTCAAGATTCTTCCTTGCAAGTAAATAAGTAACCAATGACTATGCATTTGTCAGCACTGCTTCTTTATTGAAGAAAATTTAGGGTTGGATTATAATCACATATAGTTGGTAGTGTCAGAAGGACATATATTTCCAGAGTGTGTTTTTTTACTTTCCTCGATCCACTTCCGACTAGAACTCAGAGATGCATAAATATTTAGTATTCACCAAATGGAAGCATAACCTTTAGTACAAAAAGAGGTTTTTGGGTTAGTAGAAGTACTACTCTTAGAAGGAAAAGGGTGTCAAGTCACTCCAAGGGGACATTCTACTCATGATTCTTATTAGACATTTGGTGAAGAACAATAAATATTAGTAGTAAGTTTCTTTGCAAAACTTCAAAGAACTATGGATTGTCTTCTCCAATCTAATTGTAATTGCCCCGATTTAAGGGTAGCAAGGATTAATTCTCTAATCCACCTTATGGTGATGATGTTTATGGCATATTGTCATCCTAGTAGTTAGCTCGGCCACATTGATAAATAAAAAGTATTTTTAAGATGGTGTTGGACTATCTGCTGCAGCATGCTATTCACAGTTTTATGTTGTAAGTTATTGCCACAGTTGGATTGGGCATTTACCTTTCAAATGTATTTCTACGGAAAATATGATTTTATATCCTGTGATTTTCTTATTTTAAATCAGTTCAAAAACTATGATTTTGTTATTTTACAACAATCTAAATATTATGATTTCCTTCTCTATCATACCCATATACAGAGGTGTAGTCCTTAATCCATCTTAAGAACACAAGCCAACCCCTTATGAAGTTTACAACTCGAGTGTCCGCATTGCAAGTAAACAAGTAACCAATGTCAGTGCATGTGGCAACATTGCTTTTTATTTTGATGACACCTTCAACCTTACAATATGATCACATGATTAGATGCTTGCGCAATAGGATTTGATACCAAATGTTGTAAGCTAGAAATCAAGTGCAAGAGATTAAATCTTATGGTTTTATTAATAAAAAATGATTTTATATATATATATATATATATATATATATATATATATATAAACTAATTTTCCATTATAAATATCTCGAGACGAAGATTAAAACTAATGTTAAAAAGTGAGTCTAAACAAAGTGATGGGCTTATACAACAGTTAAATCCCAAGTCACAAGATAATATAATCCTAAAAATGTTATTTATTATCCAAAATATGTTAAATTAAATACTAAAATAAACAATTTGATTAGAATCTTGAAAGCTTAAATGGATGGACACATATTACAAACATAAACATAAAATAAAACATGTAAAAAAACTAACAAACAATGACTCGACATGATAAAAACTTGGACAACATTGGACTTCACTTTTTTTTCCTAAAATTTTTATGGGTGATGGAAGATTGCAAGTGAACTCGGATACTCCCACATTGGATAGGTTGCTACTAAAATGATGATGACAACAAATTGTAACATTTCAATCAAATTAGTATTGGTTTGAAATGTTTATTTATTTATATAGCATATTGTTTATGATATTATTAATATTTATGATAAGTTCACATGTTTTGTTTAGTTTCTTGAATTTTAATACAATCCTATTTAAGATTGCATGTGCTAATTTCATCCTCATCTACTTTATCAATACTTTATACGTACAAATTTGTCATGCTAAGGAGTCTTCAGGTGAAAAAGTCTACTTGTTATATTATGCACTTTATGTGATTTATTTGATATTATGACACTCATGTAAAGTTCTGAATTGTAAATAAAGGGTTTGACATAAACCTCAGAGATTTTTAAGCTCTAGAGAGGTAGTATGATTCACTATTTTCCATTACTTCTCAAATTTATTGTTCATAGATACATGTAACATATTGGATGTTTGTTTTAGATATCTTTGACGTGATCCACTTTATATGCAACTTTTTTTTCGATATTTTATAATAATGTTACGATGAAAGAACAATTTTGATTGTTGTGTTGCCTCTTATTTTGCATCAAATATTATTGTGTATAAAATATTACAAACTTTATGAAATATTACCACATCATTATAAGGATTGACCTACATGTTTTATTTTGTATCATGTTTTTTCATTTTACTTTTCCAGTACCACCCTTGGTTGATCATTAACCATCAAATGTAACTACTTTCCTTCTTATTATTTTCCTTCAATGTTGTTAATTTTTTAAATTCTTAACCTCCTTCAAATTCAAAGTCTTATCTATCTTCACTACTTTGCAAGTCTTTCAATTTGTAATTATCTTAAAAAAAATTGTAGTATGCTAGAAATACATACCCGCCATTTACTCTCTTACTAGTTGGTTTAGCTAATACCTAATGCAGGAGAGGTTCTTTAATTTTTCAGCTACATCAAGATTAGGCTTCACAGAAAATGGAGTTTAATGACATTATCTATTTTTTTTTTTGAAATTATTAGACTAGGAAAATGGATCCTTTATGCACCCCACCCAATTTCTTATTCGTTCTCATTTCATTACAATGTTCATCTTGTACAAGGTAAGGAGTGTCTTATGTGTCCAAATTATAGTTTGATGTGCTCAACCCATGGTAGAGAAAATTTTAAGGGTCCCTCTAAAAAAATTCCTCCGAAAATATTTGGCGAATCTATGAAAATTATCTTTCACACGTTTGGTGAATATCAAGACATCATGAAATCTCTATTAAGTGCTATCATATGCTAGTTTTTTTATATGCTACCAGTCGTTAGCATAGTTTTATGCTACCGGTCGACAACATATAATATGATGTTGGTCAGTAGCATATAAAATGCTACCGGTCGACCACATTATAGTAATCAAATGCAATGCTATTGGATGGTAGCATAAAAATGTTGTCGGTCGGTAGCATTTTTTTTGCTATCGGCCGACAACATACTATATGTTGTAGGATGATAGCATAAAAATATGCTACTGACTGATTATATTCAGGAAAATTTGGAGAATTTCTATTTCATGGGATTGGCGCATGACCCCTAAAATTACCTTATACCTAGAAATATTTGGCAAACTGGTCCTAACTTATACCCTAAAATTTTGCCAATTTCAAATTTTAAAAACTGAAATATTCGTGAATTAATGAATATTCACCACTAAAATTTTCCCTAACCCATGGAAGTTTTCAACCATTAATTTCATTCATTTAAAATAATACTTGTAATTGTGATAGTTTCAATTTGGTAACAATTAGTGTCTTCCTTTATGCTTTATAATTTCTTCTCAAGTTGAAAGTGTAATTTTCTTATCCTGTTCTAAGAAAATTGAAGCAAATAAAAACCTAATTTAATCAATTGTTCTTAATTTGTCACTCTATATCCTTGTGGCCCTCTAAATTGTCCTGATGAGAACCTATTTTTCACTTTCATATATGTTACTTTCTAATTTATTAATGAAATGCATTAACTTCAACATGATCTACCACATTATGATTTTTAATGGGTTTTTTCATTTCTTCATATACACTTTATCTAAACATATTCTTCATGGAAAAAATATGTGAACATTATCCTAAAACATCCATAATGTTTTGTTTCCTAGGTTATACTATAATATTAAGTTGATAACTTTTATTGGATCATTTTGACTTCATATCCCACCTTGATTCTTGAACATTTAGATTATTTTACACCAATATTTTTTAAGGTTTAGAAATCTCGATGCTTGAATATTTAGATCATTTTTAGTTTTTTATTAAAATAAATTGAGAATTTTATCCTCTCCAGGTTATCCACCTTAGGTATGAATTTGATGTTTCCTTTGTTAATGATAGCTCCTAGAGGATTGTTGTTTAAAGTTTCTTTGTAAACGTACAAGAGATTTGGCCCCAAAAAATGCCATGTGTATTTACAAATTGCAGAAGGAAAACCAACAATTACATGTGATTTTTCATTAGCCATGCATTGCTAATCCATATGAATATCCTCAAAAGAGAGAGAGGGGAATCATATTAAATCCTTGCAACATGAGAAATATTGAAGGGATTAAAATCAAGGAATTTATTTAAACAACCTTAATCTCCTTTGTCATTTCTTTGGATTGGACGAACAATTTATAGTGCTCCAAAAAATTCAATGAGAATCTTGGCAAAATAATGAGTCAATTTTGGGCCACTTGTAAAGCTTTATCCTTCTCATGGGCTTGTTTAAATCAAATAGACTTGAAAATATTTTTTGAAGGCCTAGATCTCCCACTTTGAGCCAGTAGAGTTGAGCAAGGATTTCAACCCCTTTTTACAACATAGCTTTCACTGAGTTTGAGCTTATTCCTAAGATTTGTAGTCATGGTTTGTAGCTAAAAATCATAAGGGTTAGACTCTAGAAGTGAGGAGACTATGAAATTATTTGTTTAAACACAATCCACCTACTTGGGAACCTCAACCACTTGTTTACCAAAGTTGTTGAGGAAAGCAACAGTGTGGTTGATGAATTTGTTCCACCACTCAATCTATCTAGCAATGTAAGGAAGACATGGATCTAAGTTCTATAACCTAGAATTGAGCTAGATAGTTCCTTCATGAGTTAGCAGACAAGTGTTGAGATAGAACTAATTATGTGGCACTTTAAATTTGGCTCTAGCCCACATCAATTGAACAGTAATAATGTTATAGTTGGAAAGCACACTATATTGCTAGTTGATGACTAGAGTTTATTTGTAACTATCAAAGATAAACATATGTTGCTTAAAGAACATCCCACAATCAAGTATTTTAAAGACCCTGTCAGTGTCATCTCACAAATTAGACCAAGTGAACCAAGATTGGAGAGTAAAGGCTCATTTTTGATATAATACCAAGATTCACACTCACCAAACCACATGGGAAGCACACCTTTATCCTCATTCATATAAACGTCACCACATACCAGCCATAATACTAGTGGTAGATTTGCCAACCAATTTATGTATTGCTGATTCAATTTTTATGATATATGCTAGATGTGGAAGCCTATTGATTACATGCAAGGTGTTAGGAATAATTTCATAGAGAAATATAGTATCATGGAATCCTCTGGTTTCAAGGTATGTTCAAACTTGGCATGGCATGGAATCCTATAAATTATGTAGTCGAAACAAAGTGAAAGGTTTGAATATTGATTCCTTCATCTTCAATAATAGCCCAAAATTCCTAGATTACCCCCACACAACACTGGAATGCATCCTAGGTATTGTGTATGTAACATGTAGGAATCAAAACAACTCAACATAATTGTCGATCCATATGTAATAATATGGACTGTAATTAATAAATTTTAAAACCGCGTTGTATTAAGATAAAGAACATAGTGGATACATTCTTCGTAAGGATGTCACAACGCCAACTTGGGTATCCAAAAATTTTATCAGTTGTTGGAGTTGTAAGTTCCCTAGAAAATAGAGATGCGCATAGGAGATGCATTTTTTGAAAAAAGTGTCTCAAAGAGATGCGATCTCATGGACTAAAATGATTACAGGATATACACAAAAATAGGTTTGATGAAATACCTTGAAACTTTTAAGAAAATGAAATTAGTAATTAGCACTTGTAAAACGAAACCTGGAAACCTTTGTCAACATCCTACCAGTCTGTACTAAAATGGGATATTTGGAATAGGGTGTGTGAATTCATCAAAGTATAATTGAAATGCACTTGAATTGTTTGAAAAAATTCCTCAAAATTATGATCTCATGGACTAATATGATTGTGGGATATACAAAAAATGAGTTTTCTTAAAAAAACGTTGCAAAATTTTAAACAAATGCAATTGACAGGTATATTTCCAGAAACCTATAACCTTTACCAGCATCCTCCTAGCCTATCACAAAATGGAAGCCTTAGAAACAAGGCATTAGGTATCTATGACAATATAATCATAAGTTTATTTTGTGAGATGTTGTAATTACATGTTCCTTGGTAAACATGCATCATGCATTCATATTGGGGAAGCATACACACAACACAAGAATTTCTTGACAAAGTGTGTCAGAGAATTTTGAATTCATGGACTGCAACGATTGCAACATATGCAAGTTCCTATAGAAAGCCTAAAATGGAATTGTTTTTCCATTTAACTTATATATTATTCAAAATCTTTATATTTTGATCCTTGAACCAAACTTCTGATAAATAAATCCTTTCCAATCCAGGTTGCAAGAGCCACATATAATAACCCCAAATCTACTAATAGTTCAGTGTACAAAAAAAAACTTCGTACAACTCAAATTATTTTCAAGAGATTCCCACAAAAAGATATGATGTGTGTACTGCTAGAACTCACAAAAGAAGGTTTTTTTGGTTAGAAGTACTGATCTTAGAAGGAAAAGGTTTTTAAGTCACTCCAAGAGGACATTTGTAATGCCCACACTTTCAACACAAAAATACAATAGTAAAATTATCGTAATAATTTTTTTTCACTTTAATTGCACACTACACCACACCACATGGGATCTAGATAAAGAATCATAACATCACGTAGGACACTTACATAAACATGAACCCACTCATACAATAGGATAACATAAGGTACACATCAATGTCTTACTGAAATGACATAAACCCAGACAATGACCCAATTACAGTAAGAAACACAGGATAGGCATACTCCACGACAAGGTCTTTTTCATGGTTTACATATTCATTACATGTAGGTTTCCATTGTATGACCTTATATATTTCAAAAAAATAAAACACATAAGGTTTAAAATTTCTATTTTTTCAAAGTTTAATTACTTTATTTTGCAAACCATTAGTCTTTAACATAAAATGCATGATTGGTTTCTTTCTCTAATTCCATTAGTTATTCATAGCTCATTTGTTAAATTAATTAATTTTAAACAACTATGAGTCTCCTAATATTCAATTCTTATGTTAAAGGTTTGTTTCTAAAAAAAAATTAGTTGACTATAATTGTATGAAGAACACATAACATGAGACCCTTCGTTCCTTTACAACTAGGATGCATGTTTTTGTTTAACATTTCACATATACTGGCTCCTTTAGAATTTTCTTGTTTCTCTTATGGAAATAACTTTATATAGCTTGATTTTGATTAGGAACATATATACACACAAGCGCCTTCTAATTTTTGATTTAACGATTTTTTTGAAAGAGCCGTGTTTATTTGGTTTGGAAAAATGCTCTTGTTACAAAGATAAAAATTCACAGGAAGAAAAATAAAGGTTATTAGATCAATAGAAAGACAGTTCAAGATTGCTAAAATTCTGGGCTGTAGAATTGGTGCTCTTCCAGCAACATACTTAGGCCTCCCTCTTGGCACTAAGAAAGTCTCTCACATGGTGTGGGATGATTTGTTGATGAGATTTCAGAAAAAGATGGCAGGTTGGAAAGGGGCCACTCTCTCTAGTGCTGGTAAGTGCCTTCTCATTAAAAGTACACTCCAAAGTCTGCCCATCTATATCATGTCACTTTTCAAAATTCCTTCTTCCTTCAGAGAGAAAATTGAAAGGATTCAGAAAAAAAATTTATGGCAAGGTATGGAAGAGAAGTTCAAATTTCACCTAGTGGCCTGGGACAAGGTCTGCACCCTAAAATCTATGGGAGGGCTGGGCATAAAAAATATTGAGAAAATGAATGAGGAACTCATCGCTAAGATGGGATGGCGATTGCTATCTGAGAAATAGCCCTGGATTGATGTTATTAAAGCAAAATACTTGAATCAACAAGCTGTCTACTCCTATCTGCATGAAGATCAACTTCCCAATGGTTCCATTTTTTGGAATAATCTGGTTAAGAGTAGAAACTTCATCAAACAAGGTAGCAAATGGAAAGTGGGGGATGGAAGTGAAATAAACTTCTGGGAGGATAACTGGTTCAGTGACAACCTCTTGGAGAGATTTGGGACAGCTAAGGACAGCCTTATAAGCAAGTATGGAACTAAAGTCAAGGACTATATCGAAGGAAATGGCACCAACAAGGCTTGGAAAAGACTTTCTATGGAACGAATTGAGCTGAAACAATCTACTTCCTCCCTCCAGGATCTTTTAGACCTCTTCCCTTTAAGTCAGCTGAATTCCAAGGATGAGCTGGTTTGGAGCAATTCACAAGATGGGAAATACTCAGTCAAATCTGGTTATACCATTCTTTCTCAGAGTAACCAATCTGACTTTAACTGGAACAAGATCTGGATGCCTGAGTTAACCCCCAAAATAAATTTTTTTCTTTGGCTGGCCATCAGAGGTAGAATTCTCACCACTGACAATTTGATGAGAAGAGGATTTATAATTCCTAATTGGTGCCACCTTTGTAGGAATGACTATGAAGACATTAGTCATCTGTTCATACATTGTGCTTATGCCAATAGAATTTGGAGCTTTGTTCTTTCTAAATTTGATGCTCTTTGGGTGTTGCCGAAGAACCTTAATCAGCTATGGAATCAATGGAACCCACCATTCAGACATTGTGCTATCAAAAGAATCTGGAAATTAGCAATCCCACACTTAATCTGGAGGATTTGGAAGGACAGAAATAATATAATTTTCAGAAATAAGAAGCAGAGTTTTAAAATCAGTATTAGCAAAATTTCTCAAGGTATCAAAGAGAACATGGCCAGATTTAAACCTCCCAAGAACAAGTGTTATCCTGAGAATGAAGAGCACATTTTATCTAATTGGCACATTGGAAATTGGAGCAACCCTGGGAATAGTGTAGATAGATCGTTGATTAAATGGCATCCTCCTGACTCTAATTGGTACAAGCTGAACTTTGATGGCGCCTCTAAGGGAAACCCTGGGACAGCAGCTGGAGGAGGAGCTATACGGGACCACAAAGGTAATTTGATTGCTGCTTATGCTGGTAAAATGGGAATTCAAACCAATCATTTTGCCGAAGCATTATCTGCTCTCTGGGGCTTGAGAGTTGCACGGGCTCAAAACATTCAGAACCTTATTGTTGAAGGGGACTCCCTTAATATCATTAAGCTCCTCAATCAGTCCTCATCTCCCAGTTGGAGTATTAAAGATTTTATCTCTGAATCCATAAGCATTTGCCACACCTTCAATAGTATCAGAATCATACATACTTACAGGGAAGGTAACAATCTGGCGGATGCACTGGCCAATTATGGCATTAATATTAATTTTACTGTCTGGGATAATGATAGTATCCCTAATCAGCTTCACAACAGCATCCATGCGGATCTTCACAAGCAAGCAATCTCCAGAGATAAGCCTTAATCTTTGGCGGAAAATCAAAATCATTTATTCTTTCACACGTGCTACTTTTTTCTATATGGCGAGGCAAATAATATCTTTTTCAAATAATAGTAAGATCTATTTAAGAAATTTCAAGTGGAGTCATCCAGATTTGAAAATCACGCACGCGGGGGGTACAACGGCTGTTGATATCCGGATGCCAAACTCCACGAAAACCGATGATAATTACAAAGTGATTGTTGACAGGGAAAGGGTTTTCACACGCGACTTCCCGCAGGCTCAGTTCAGCAATTACGCAGCCGTTCGTGAGAAGACCAACGGCTACAGTACCCAGTCTTGTGCATTCTTCAACAGTAAGAAACAAACTGTTCTTCACGCCCAACGGCATTCTGGAATTTGTTGTAACCTGCACACCACTGAGAAGATGGGAGGACCTCCCTGTCAAATTGAGCCGTGCGCGGACCCTGATTGGAAGGAAAACACCGAGCTTTGGAACATCCTCAGCATAGGCGGCTTCACCAGCTTTGTTGAAAGAGTGCAAGGGCATGATCAAAGTATTTCAGTATGCTTTGCTAAGGAGTGGAAAGAGAGGACTGTCGACTATGGGGGACAGAAAATTCTTGTCAATGAAGAGCTCATTGCTGAAGCGACCGGTCTCAGCCTGGATGGGTACCGCTTCTTCAACAAAAGGGTTATCAAAGAAACTGAAGAAAGAAGATTTGTGGAGGAAGATGAGAAGCTTATTTTCAGCACAGCGGGTCTGCTTGTAAGCTCAATTCCATCACCATTTGATGAAGTCACTCGCATGATGATTCGTTTCATATCCTTGGAAGGTAGGTTTGTTACTGTCCCAGCTAAGCATCTCATCTTTTTAAATCACTTCCGTAGGAATAGATTGGTTTGCTTCCCTCATTATCTTTTAAACTCTCTTGAGCGCTCCATTTTGGAGTTCCAGAAGCATACCCAGGTAGTTCCCTTGCATCAAGGGCTTATTTTGCTTATCCACAAACACTGCCTTCTCAAGTACCCCGGTCTTCCCTCCTCTCCTAGCCCGGCTCCGATGGGCTCTGCTGCTGCCAGTCCTGCTTCCCCTGCTGCCCTTGTTGCCCCTGCTACTGCCCCTGCCACCGGTGCTGCTACCCCCATGCCAGCTGCACATGTTTCTCCTTCTATTCCTCCTTCTGCTCCTCCTGACACTCACCTCGCCTCTTCCTCTAAACGACCTCTCACCAGGGCTTCTAGGAGACTCAACCTTGAGACTCTTGCAGCAGGGAAAGAGCCTCTTGATCTTGACATTGCACGTGACCTGCTGAACATAAGTAGTGCCAGTCCCCGGGAAGCACAGATGGATAACCCTTCTAAGAGACTGGAGGCCTTAGAGGCTGAGATAAAAATGCTGAAGGATGAGGTCAAAAATCTAGCTAAGCAAAAAGGTAAGAAAAGCATGGAGGGGGAAGGGAGCATTGACAATAGTCAGGTTGAAGACATATACAAAAAGCTGACCTCCTTGGACTCCCGCCTTGGGAAGGCTAAGACTAGGCATGATTACAACATTGCCGCCTTTAGGGCCATTGAGGAGTTCATTGTGGGGCATGCCAAAAGTGTTTCCAACCTCAGCGGTATCCCGGCTGCACTTTGGGGCAATGAAAAAGAGAGAAAAAGAACCATCGAGGAGCTCGATAAGACGGATGCTGCCCACATGACCGCTTTGGGTATGTTTCATGCTTGGAAAAAAGTCAAGATCAGTGTTGATCAAGCAGCCAAAAAGTAGTCCTGCATGCTTCTACTGCTCTCTTTTGTTATTCTTACTATTTCTTGGCTGTCGGGTTACTGTTTTTTTGTTGTTGTTTTGCTGTTAAGCCTCGCTTGTGTAGCTGTTTCTGGGCTACGTTGATTTTCATTGTTCCTCTTGGACTTGGTTAGTCCTGCTATGTTTCTCACTCTTATTCCGGCTTAAAGGCCTTTTTTTGTATTCAAGGGTATAGTCCCTTTCAAAAAACTATTTGCCATTATTAAAAAAACATTGTTTAATACTAACAATACATTATTTTAATCTTCAAGTTATTACAACCAACTATGTAAGTTAACTAATTAATTTGTATCATTCTTGATTCACAATTTGTTTCTCCAATTAGGAATTCATATTTTCACAATCACATTGTGCATGGAAGGGTACCTTATACCCATGTTTCCCCTTATATATATTTTTCCTTGAATCTAAGTGATGAATTTCACACTTAAAACTACTTTTGTTTCATCATCTTTACGTTTCACTCTCAGTAGAAATGAGTTAATTACATATTTCTCCCATAAATTCTACTTCATGGGTGATCCTAGATTTAATATATTCCTATCTATGCTAAGGGTTATACTAACTTTTATAAGTACAACTAGAGTGAAGTTTCCTTAACTCACAAGACCTTACCTACATCTCAAGTTAACCTATTCTTAAGGATACATTTCATTATTTCATTAGCATCATTGTTTAACCACATTCATGCATCATATTTGGTTTTCCAATTTATTAGGTTGTTGTATTATTCATGGAGCTATACCTTATCACATTCATTTTATGATCACATTTGACATTTTAGTTGGTTTTGACATCGCTCAATGGTTTGCCATTTTTGTAGTGGAAATTCCTTAGTTTAATGTATTTTACCCTTTTTACTCACTACATTTACTTGGTTTCTTTGGTTCTGTGTTAAAATTATTTTGGAACAAATGAAATTCCTATAACACTTACATAACACTAAGGAATTTAAGACTACAATGAGTACAACCTCACACAAGACAACTCATTTCATTGCTCTTAGACACACACGTATTAAGTGTATATTGCAAGAGAGATATCCCAAATAATCTTAAGCATTACAAAAACCTCCTAAGGACCTATTTCAATTGTTGAGTAAGTACGCAAGTAATTCAAAACATAGTCTCCACTCACAAATTTTCAATCTCACAAGAGGTCAATCGTAGGTACAACCAACAATTATCTTGTAAGGCTTTGGCCACCCACTATGGTACCAAGGTAAATTACACACAAGAGGGTTAAATTGATTCAATATATGGTCATACCTGTAACACCTATACATGATTACATCACTCATCCAAAAATGATAGGTTTCAAGACATATAAACACCACATCATAAAATATAAAGGAAATAGTCGTTAATAATATGTCTTACGTGGGAAGCATGAAGATGATTAATGAGATCAGAGTATTTTATTAACATGATCAATGTTTTATATCGTGGACGAAGACTCAAATGGGGGAAGGAAGTAAAATAGATTTTATAACTCATTCTTTTAATTTTGTAAGTTTCGATGGGAGGAGGGTTTTACCTAGCATTGTGGGTGTTAAAGAAACAAACCAATAATTAACATAGCAAAATATTTTCTTAATATCTTTATAACATGTGCAATATTGAGCAAAACATCACATCCAATTCGACACTATAAATATAGCCACATTGGTACTCCATTTTCAAAATATAGAAATAACAATTCTTAAACAACAATACATATCATTATTCTATGATAATACATGTACTGCAAGATGAATATAACTTTACATTGACAACTCATTAATTCCAGCATATCACATATAGAAAATTCCTCTTGTTCGGAGTACATAAAAAAAACGTTGTGTCAGTCCTAGGACTAAGTATGAAAATCCCCTACTCTCAAGTATAAATTCCATGCATCCATCATTTCAAACAATCAGACTAGACAATAGAGAGATGGAGAGAGAGAGAGAGAGAGAGAGAGAGAGAGAGAGAGAGATAATATAAGATTCATTTTCTTTTCAAATCACCGTAACATCCCGTATCCACTTTTCATTTCATTTCAACTCATATTTATTTGACCCATTTGTATTTTCAAGATCTAATCAATATTTTCATAATTATCTCTAGAGAGTGAAAGGAGAAGAGAGAGAAAGTATAAATTTCCTTTTCCTTTCTATTCATAGTATCATAATCGCATACATATCAAATTTTTCATTTCATTTCCAACCCATGAACATTATAACTCATTTACATTTCTAGAACCAGTCAAAATATCAGAGTTACTTCTAGAAAGAGAAAAGGGAAGAGAGAGAAATGTCAACATTTCCCAAAAAACATTCATTTACTAATTTGATCAATCCATACTCTATAAACTTTGGAAACGATGTGTACAAGGTTCCATGGTTAGTTAGGGGTCATAACGTGTGTTTAGCTAAAGTTGCGATTTTGGTGCAAGTTGGATGAAAAATCAAAACTTCCTACAAACAAAGTCTTAAAACACTCGGTTTAAGTTTGAACGCAAATTTTTATGATTCTTGTGTACTCTCCTATATACATAGAATTCATCATGTTTGACGGAATTTTATTACGAAGAGCAGAGCTCAAGTTAAAAGGGAAAATCCGGGGCCAGTTATTATAATTACGAAAGAAACTCTTGTCACTCAACGACCAGTGGACCCCAATAACCACTCAAAAAACTAGTCTCCAAAGGTATTTTCATTGAAATGCAGATGGGTTATGATTCTATTTCTAGTAGTCTAGGGATAGGTTGAATTAGTTTTCATTTTTTGCTCAAACTAAGTGGAAATCGTAGACCGAAACCGATCATGTTTTACTAAAAAGAGCACGTCACTACAAGTGATTGATAAGCTAAATGGGATTAGAAGTTTTACATGTAAGGGAGTTAATTAAGTTCAAATAACTTGGTTAAGGTTTCCCATAGTGTCTCACGTTACTAGCGGTCATACAAGGAGTTTCATTTTTGCCGTATATTTTGTTGTGGCACTCTATGCGCATAAATTTTGGTGTCATAATTTTTTTTATGTTTGAAATTCAAAATGAAGTAAGGTGTTATCATTGGTTAGAGTTGCATTTCCTAGTAATTAATATTTAATTTCCAAATGAAAGAAATGATGAAAGTGGAATTTAGTAAAATAAAAAGGGAAAGTCCATACCTTTTTTCCCGACACTTGCTAGAGGAATCAACTAGTAAATTTTTGCCATGGTGCTTGATCGATGAAAATAATTTGGTTGAAATTTTTTTATTCATATTCCACAAGTCCATTTTTTGCATATCCAACAAGCATGTCATTCCATGAAGCCATTTTCACATACACACAATTGTGGCACTCCAAGGGATCACATCTGGTTGGGAAATTTCTTGGACAACCTTTAAGTCTTATCACGACCACCATTATGATCCCTTCTAGCAATCAGTGCACTCCAGAACTAACCCCTTTCTGAGGCGTGTTGTCAAACTATCCATGTGCCCTTTTTATAGGCTTCCATATTTTCTATATGTTTTCCAGATCTATAAAACTACAACACCAGAAAAGATAAAGCTACATTTTCTAGCATGTTAGATCTCCTTTTTTTAAGCTCTTTATTTAGCCTGGTTTGGGAAGCGTTAAATAAATTCAACACCTTTTGGCTACATTTGATGAGGTTTTCTAAATCCTTTACAACAAGGCCCATTTTTTTTTTCCTTATACCTTCCTATAAGCTGCTCTAGGCTGCCATTGCAATTGGATTAAAATAGACAAGTAGAGGATTTCATGCAGAGGAAGGGTGAAAGAGAAAAATCTTGTCGACACATAAGTGGAATTGCAGGAAATTCACTTTTAATGTCTTAATAAATACACCAACTATTCAAATAAGAGACAAAGAGAATAAAAACATAAAGTGGATAGTGGAAAAGCAGAGGCTTGAAAACACCAAGAGAAGGTTAGAATGAGCACAAAAAGTTAAGCGAGGTTGCAGGATGGAGCCCTCTCTACTGCAAGAGATACAACACTGGTATCCTTTCTCCACAAAATTACCAACCATATTTTAAACCTTCCACAATTTATAAAGCCACAAGAAAAACTACCACAAAAAATTCATAATTATAATGATGATAAGGAGCCTGCAATCGACCTTCTCTGTAGCCGATGGCCTAAGCAAGAATTACATGTGTTTCTCAAGGTTAGAAGCGGATTCGAACCTAGATTTTATGAGGTCGGGCTGAAATCTCAGCCACAATGGCCACCATGGAACACCTTTTCAGCCCTAATTTTGAAGGAATACTACCAACAAGCTCATTCATGGATAGATATGTGAAGCTCAGAGTTTTGCAAATCCCAAGCTTCGCTGCCACTAACCAATTACTGCTAATTTTTGAAATGTTAACTATGGTTTTAGCATGGTTACCCCTCCGTACCTCAAATAAAGTTCTCATATTATTCTATAAGGAAAATTACAGGTTTGAAAAGGAGTTTAGGATGTGTCACTTCAATTCTCTATCAACTAATAGTTTCCTTGACAAAGGAGGCTCATGGAATTAATGAAGGGGCATTACATATCCCTCCCCTTATAAGATCATCATCCTCGATACAACACAACACTGAAGCTTGAAGGATATGTAGGCAAGAAGGTTAATAATTACACACATAGTTTAAGAAAATAACTTTTTCGTACAATGCGACCACAAGGAAGAAAATTGATTTTGGCAATACCTTAATTTTAATGTTCTGTGAAGATTTTTAATTCTCTTTAACTTCATCACTTAGTCTTTTCCTTTATATTGTTTCTTATTCTCAAGATCTTAATATTCATTGTTTAGAATTTCAATTGTCTTATGTTCATGGGTGCCCAACAAAAATTGGCCTCAAGATGTCACACAAAACTCAACACAACACAGACGACCCACAAGACAAATTGCTACATACTTTCATGACTGTATCACATCACAAGACCTCTAATTCCACCATGGAAATACAAGTAGTCCACATAACCAAGAGTTTCTAACAAATATTTCATAGGAATATATCCAACACACACAAGTGAATAAAAAAAATGAATTATGACACTGATACAGAGGCAACTGGCATCACATGACCTGAAAACTGTGACTATACCCACACAATTCCAAGACAAGATCCAATAGTATATATAAACTAGGGGGAGCGCCAAACTTCAAACATAAAAATGTCTAAAAATACTCACAAGAATACACATAACTCATAACACCAACTCCACACATCACAAAACATCACTAAAAAATATCCATATATCTCCAAAAGAAACAAAAAACAACTCCATATAACTCCCAGAGCATCACCTAATAACTCCATATACCTCCCAAGAGAAATAATCATAGTGGAAAAACCAAGTCGGGTCGCTAAACCATAGAGCCCCATCAAGAATATAAGGTCAATCAACAATAGAGTGTCATTGAGAATATCAAGTCACTCAGCCATAGAGTGTCATTGAGAACATTAGGTCACTCTCCCATAGGGCACCATCAATAATATCGGATCACTCTCCCATAGAGCCCCATCTCCTTTCTCCATTTAATGAGGCCGGGTCACCTTATGGACTTGGGCACATACAACCCCATCACCCCCACCCAAGTGACATAATAACTCATGGTTCAACAACCCGCTAGTTATCTGTAACTCCTTAGGGCGTACCCCTATACAAAAAAGTGGGTCCATAGGTTCCACCACTCCATGGTGAATCCCATGACCCTATTCCAACACATTACGACATTAGAACCAACATAACAATCCATCTCAAATGCTAAGTGGAAAAAATCCCAAGCCTTGGGAAATGCTATATATAAAAATTTTAAATATGAAAATAAAATTTAAAACTAAGTAAAACAATGGCTAAATAGCCATAGTTATTGCAAAAATCTTAATGTTAGTGCAACTAAATAAAATGCCCAAAATATAAGAACACATCAATAAAGACAATTGTTGATTCTTGCAAGAAAAGAGATAATGATAAATTTACAAATAAAATACGTATTGAGAAATAGCACATTACAATTATTATGTGGCATTTTACGACCAAAAGAGGGGTACTCATCGATTTGCTGGCACTCAGATGTCGAGCCTCAACTCATAAAAATATACATGTAACAAGAAATGAGTATATCATATAATATAAATGTCATCATTTCTATTTGAATCATCCCTCCATACTCCCACAAGGCTCAACATAGTCAAAATAACAAAGGATTGTTCGATGGACAACCCAATAGGAAAGCGAAGGAGACGCTAGTTTACATAAGTTGAGCCTAAGGTGGTACACACCCATAATATACTGAGCATTCTCTAAGTATACTAAACAGATAGAAGTGGGTTTTCAGTCTATATAAGACTCCACTTCCTCACTCGTACTCGGCTCAAGATTATGAAAATATGGTCCATGCCTCCTCTCTCCACACATACACTCTTAATGGTTGCTTCCCTCATGGTTGTCTAGTGTAAGGTTCACAACATAACACATAACTACATCACTAACACAATGGAGATTCATGCACTTTAACCATAGCGTCTTACGCATGGTATATATACAGGGTATAATAAAATCATTACTTTCACAGGTTATGATACATCACATTTCCTCATAATTCACCTAAGGTGCAAGTAATTCACAATATGGGTCATACAATCACTATATGCCCCTAACTCATAACATGAACCATCACATATTACACAAATTATATGTATTATGAAAAAAGTGAATACCATTACAACATACAGCCAATTTTAATACAACATGATGACACACATGATTCATCACAACATGATGGTGACATCATGATTAAATCCAATTCACTATACACCAATTTTGTCATGCAACACATCAACACACCTTCATATCACATAATAAAAAAACACTCCAACACTTTGTAATCCATGATAACATTCTTTTCACACATAACAAGGAAACACGTCACATGTGAACTCTTCATTGATTCCACAAAAAGGAGAGTGGATTCTATCATCACAAGAACATCAACATGATAACAAAAACGCACTAAGTAACATGCACAACATGTGTGTTAATAATATCACAATTACAACATTGGTCACTTCACAACATATATCACATTATCTTCCCATCTCCACCACCACCATGAAAAATCATCATAGATCCAATCCATCCAAGATGTTCAAGAGAATGAACCTACACTCTGATACCATCTATAATGCACACACTTTCAACACCAAAATACAATAGTAAAATTATCGTAATATTTTTTTTTCCTCTTTAATTACATGCTACACCATACCACATGGGATCCAAATAAATAATCTTGACATAACGTAGGACACTTACATAAACATAAACCTACTCATATAATAGGATAACACAAGGTACACATCAATGTCTTACTGAAATGACATAAACCAAGACAATGACCCAATTACAGTAAGAAACACAGGATATGGATACTCCACGATAGGGTATTTTTCATGGTTTACATATTCATTACATGTAGGTTTCCATTGTATGACGTTATATCTTTCAAAAAAATTAAACACATAAGGTTTAAAATTTTCTATTTTTCAAACTTCAATTACTTTATTTTACAAACCATTAGTTTTTAACGTAGAATGCACCGTTGGTTCCTTTCTCCAATTCCATTAGTTATCCATAGCTCATTTGTTAAACAAATTCATTTTAAACAACTATGAGTCTCCTAATATTCAATTCTTATGTTAAAGGTTTGTTTCTCAAAATAAATTTAGTTGACAATAATTGTATGAAGAACACATAACATGGGACCCTTCATTCCTTTACAACTAGGATGCGTGTTTTTGTTTAAAATTTCACCTATAGTGGCTCCTTTAGAATTTTCTTGTTTCTCTTATGGAAATAACTTCATAAAGCTTGATTGTGATTAGGAACGTATATACACACATGCGCCTTCTAATTTTTGAATTAAATATTTGTTTGAAAGATCCATGTTTACTTGGTTTGGAAAAATTCTCTTATTATGAGGAAAATTCACAAGAAGAAAAAGGAAGGTTATTGGATCAATAGAAAACTTATCCCGAGTTCATTTCATAGAATTTTTTAATACTAATAATAATTTCTTTTAATCTTCAAGTTATTACAACCAACTATGCTGGTTAACTAATTAAGTTGTATCATTCTTGATTTATAATTTGTTTCTCCAATTAGGAATTCATATTTTCACAATCATATTACAGATGTGGAAGGGTACCTTACACATATTCTCCCCCTTATAGATATGTTTCCTTGAATCTAAGTGAAGAATTTCAAATTTCAAACTACATCTGTTTCATCATCTTTAGGGTTCAATCTCAGTAGCAACGAGTTAATTACATGTTTCGCACATAGATTCTACTTCATGGGTGATCGTAGATTTAATATATTCCTATCTATGCTAAGGGTTATACTAACTGTTATAATTACAACTAGAGTGCAATTTCCTTAGCTCACAAGACGTTGGCTATAGCTGAAGTTATCCCATTCTTAAGGGTACATTTCATTATTTTATTAGCATCGTTGTTTAACCACATTCATGCATACAAAGCATGTGCTCATGCATCATATTTTGTTTTCCAATTTATTAGGTTGTTGTATTATTCATGGATCTCTACTTTATCACATTCATTTTATGATCACATTTGACATTTTATTTGGTTTTGACATCAGTCAATGGTTTACCATTTTTGTAGCTGACATTCCTTAGTTTAATCTTGTTTTACCCTTTTTACTCACTACATTTACATGGTTTCTTTGGTTCTATGTTAAAATCATTTTGGAAAAAATGAGATTCATATAAAACTTACATAACACTAAGGAATTTAATACTACAATGAGTACAACCTCGTACAAGAGAACTCATTTCATTACTCTTAGACACACAAGTATTAAGTGTATATTGCAAGAGATATATCCTAAATAATCTTAAGCATTACAAAACCCTCCTAAAGACCTATTTAAATTGTTAAGTAAGTACGCAAGTAATTCAAAACGTAGTGTCCACTCACATATTTTGAATCTCACAACAAATCAATCATAGGTATAACCACCAATTATCTTGTAAGGCTTTGGCCACCCACTATGGTACCAAGGGAAATTATGCACAAGAGGGTTAAATTGATTGAAGATATGGTCATACCTAAAACACCTAGAAATGATCACCTCACTCGTCCAAATATGATAGGTTTCACAACATATAAGTACCACATTATAAAATATCAAGGAAATGGTCCTTAACAATATGTCTTACATGCAAATCATGAATATGATTAATTAGATCATAGTATTTTATTAATAGGATCAATGTTTTATACCATGGAAAAAGACTCGAATGGGGGAAGGAATTATAATAGGCTTTATAACTCATTCTTTTAATTTCGTTAGTTTTGATGAGAGGATATTTTTATCTAGCATTGTGAGTGTTAAAGAAATAAACCAATAATTAACATAGAAAAATATTTTCTTGATAGATTTATAACATATGTACAACATTGAGCACAACTTCACATCCAATTCGACACTATAAATATATCCACATTGGTACTCCCTTTTCAAAATATATGAAGAAGAATTCTTGAACAACAATACATATCATTATTCTATGGTAATACATTTATTGAAAGATGAATATAACTTTACATTGATAAGTCATTAATTCCAACATATCGCATCTATAAAATTTATCTTGTTCAATGTAACTGAAATAAACGTTGTGTTAGCCCTAGGACTAAATATGGAATTCCCCTAAAATCAAGCATAAATTTCACACATCCATCATTTCAAAAAATTGGAATCGAAAAATAGAGAGAGAGAGAGAGGATTCATTTTCTGTTCAAATCACCGTAACATCCTGTATCTACTTTTCATTTCATTTCAACTCATATTTATTTGACCCATTTGTATTTTCAAAACCCAATCAATATTTTAATAATTATCCCTAGAGAGTGAAAGGGGAAGAGAGAAAGTATGGATTTCATTTTCCTTTCTATTCATCATATCATTATCACATAAATTACAAAATTTCATTTCATTTGCAACCCATGAACATTTATAACTCATTTACATTTCTAGAACCAATCAAAATATCAGACTTACTTCTAGATAGAGAAAAGGGAAGAGAGAAAAACATTATAATTTCCCAAAAAACATTCATAAAATAATTTGATTAATCCATACTCTATAAAGTGTGGAAATGATGTGTACAAGGTTCCATGGTTAATTAGGGGTCAACATAACCCTTATAAGGTGTGTTTAGCTAAAGTTGCAATTTTGGTGCAAGTTGGCTGAAACATCAAAAGTTTCTACAAACTTGGTCTTGAAACACTTGGTTTAATTTTTAACACAATTTTTGATGATTCCTGCGTACTCTCCCATATACTTAGAATTCATTGATTTTTATGGAATTTTATTACGAAGAGCAGAGCTCAAGTTATAAGGGAAACACTGGGGCCAGTTATCATAATTGCGACAACTCTTGTCACTCAGTAACAAGTGAGCCCCAAAACCCACTTACAAAAATAGTATCCAAAGGCATTTTCATTGAAATACAGATGGGTTATGATTCTATTTCTGGCATTCTATGGATAGGTTGAAGTGGATTTCATTTTCACTTGAACTAAACGGTAACCGTAGACTGAAATTGATCACGTTTTACTAAAAAGAGCACATCACTACAAGTGACCGATAAGCTAAATGGGCTTAGAAATTTAACATGCAAGAGTGTTAATTAAGTTCAAACAACTTGGTTAAGTTTCCCCATGGTGTCTCATGTTACTAGGGGTCATGCAAGGAGTTTCATGTTTGCACTATATTTGGGTGTGGCGCTCCATGTGCATAAATTTTGGGGTCATAATTTTTTTGTTCTTTGACCATTCAAAATAAAGTAAGGTGTTATCATTGGTTAGAGATACATTTCTTAATAATAAATATCTAATTTCCAAATGTAAGAAATGATGAAAGTAGAATTTAGTAAAAGAGAAAAGGGAAAGTCCATACATTTTTTCCCAACACTTTCTAGAGGAATCAACTAGTCAATTTTCGCCATGGCACTTGACCGATGAAAATCATTTAGTTGAAAGTTTTTTATTCATTTTCCATGACTTGATTTTGCACATAGCTAACAAGCATGTCATTCCATGAACCCATTTGCACATACATATAATTTTGGCACTCCAAGGGATAAGATCTGGCTAGGACATTTCTTGGACAAACTTTAAGTCTTATCATGACCACCATTGTGATCCCTTCCAGCAATCAATGCACTCCAGAACTAACCCCTTTCTAATGCATGCTGTCAAACTGTCCATGTGCCCTTTTTTTTGGATTCCATATTTTCTATATGTCTGTAAGATCTCTAAAATTACAACATCAGAAAAGATAAAGCTACGTGATCTAGCATGCTAGACGTCCTTTTTTTAAGCTCTTTATTTAGCATTGGCTAGGAAGCATTAAATAAATTTAACACCTTTTGGCTACATTTGATGGGGTTTTCTAAATCCTTTACAACAATGTCCATTTTTGTTTCCTTATACCGTCATATACACTGCTCTAGGCTGTCATTGCAATTGGATGAAAATAGACAAGAAGAGGATTTCATGCAGAGGAAGGGTGAAAGAGAAAAATATTCGTAAAACATAAGTGGAATAGCAAGAAAGTACCTTTCAATGTCTTAATCAATACAAAAACTATTATAATAAGATATAAAGAGTAGAAAAAAGTAAGGCGGAGAATGGAAAAGAAGAGGCTTGGAAACACCAAGAGAAGGCCAGAATGAGCATAGAAAGTGAAGTAAGGTCACAGGATGGAGCCCTCCCCGCTGAAAGAGATACAACACTAGTATCCTTTCTCCACAAAATTACCATCCATATTTTAAACCTTCTGCAGTCAATAAATCCACAGGAACAATCGCCCCAAAAAATTCATAATTATAATGATGATAAGGAGTTTGTAGTCAACCCTCTCTGTAGCCGGTGGCCTAAGAAAGAATTATAGGCATTGATCAATGTTAGAAGCAGATTAAAACCTAGGTTTCATGAGGTCGGGATAAAATCTCAGCTGTTGGACCAAATGTCAGTTGCAATGGCCACCATGGAACACCTTCGTAGCCCTAATTCTTGAGGAATAGTACTAGCAAGATCATTCATGGATAGATATGTGAAGCTCATATTTTTGCAAATCCCAAGCTTCACTACCACTAACCAATTACTACTAAGTTTTTAAATGTTAACTATGGTTTCAACGTGGTTACCCCTACAAACCTCAAATAAAGTGCTCGTATTATTCTATAAGGAAAATGACATGTCTAAAAATGATTTTAGGATGTGTCACTTCAATTCTCTATCAAATGAGAGGTTCCCTAACAAAGTAGGCTCATGGATTTAAGGAAGGGGCATTACAACATTCTACTCATGATTCTTATTAGACATTTGGTGAAGAACAATGAATCTTAGTACCAAGTTTCTTTGGAAAGATTCAAAGAACTATGAATTATCTTCTCCAATCTATTTGTAATTACCCAAATTTAATGGTAGCAAGGATTACTTTTGTAATCCACTTTATGGTAATGATGTTTATGGCATATTGTCACCATAGTAGATAGTTATACCACGTTGATAATTAACAATTATTTTTAAGGTGGTGTTGTACTATCTATTGCAGCATGCTATTCACATTTTTATGTTGTAGGTTATTACCCTGATTGGATTGGGCATTTATCTTCCAATTGTATTTCTACAGAAAAGATGATTTTACATCAGTTCACGAACTCTGATTTTTTTATTTTACATCAGTTCAACTACTATGATTTTCTTATTTTACATCAATCTGTAGATTATGATTTACTTCGCTATCATACCCTTCTACAGAGGTGTAGGCATTAATCCATCTTAAGAACCCAAACCAACCCCTTATGAAGGTTATATCTCGAGAGTCCAAGCCAACCCCTTATGAAGGTTACAGCTCGAGAGTATGCATTTCAAGTAAATAAGTAACCGATGCCTATACACATGGCAATATTGCTTCTCTATTGAAGCTAGTTAAGATTGGATTGTAAAACATATAGCTGGTAGTGTCAGACTTATATATACACGCACATACATTTCCATAATTTTTTTTCTTTCCTGGTTTCACATCTTATTAGAACTTATAGATGCATAAATATTTATCAAATGAAAGCATAATCTTACATAAAAGTAGGTTTTTGGGTGTGTAGTACTTCTCTTAGAAGGAAAAGGGTGTCAAGTTATTCCAAGAGGGCATTCTACTCATGATTTCTATTAGACACTTTGTGAAGTATAATAAATTTGAGTTTCATGTTTTATTTCAAAACTTGAAAATAACTATGAATTTTCTTCCATAATATATATGTAATTATTGTTCAGTTAAGGGTAGTGAGTAGTAATTTTCTAATATATCTTATGGTAATGATGTTTATGGCATATTATCATCCTAGTTGTTGGCTTTTCCAAATTGATAATTAATGGGTATTTTTTTAGGTTTTGTTCTACTATATGTTCTAGAATATTGTTTGTGATTTAATTTTGTACATTTTTTTAATATTGGTAAATAGTTTTTTGAAAGGGACTATACCCTTGTTTACAAAAGGAGGCCTAAAAGCCTGAATAAGAGAGAGGAGCAGAGATGCTGTAGCAAAGCACAAAAGTTACAGCAAAGAACAACGAAGCCCAGAAACAGCAACACAAACGAGACTTAACAGCAAAACAACGGCAACAAAACAGCAAGCCTACAGCCAAGAAGCAGTAGTAAAAACAAGGACCAGCAAAAGTAGTCTGGACTACTTCTTGGCCGCTTGATCAATACTCATCTTTACTTTTTTCCAAGCATGATACATGCCCAGCGTGGTCATATGAGCAGCATCCGACTTATCGAGCTCCTCTCTGGTTCTTTTGCTCTCTTTCTCATTGCCCCAAAGAGTAACCGGGACACCGCTAAGATGCGAAACACTTCTTGCATGACCTTCGATGAACTCCTCGATGGCCCTGAATGCTGCAATATTATACTCATGCCTAGTCTTCGTTTTCCCTAGGCGGGAGTCTAGGGAGGTCAGTTTTTTGTATATGTCATCAAGCTGGCTATTGCCAATGCTCCCTTCTCCCTCAATGCTTTTTTTGCCTTTTTGCTTAGCAAGGTTTTTGACCTCATCCTTCAGCAATTTAAGCTCAGCCTCTAAGGCCTCTAATCTCCTAGAAGGGTTATCCGTTGGTGCCGCCTGGGGACTGGCACTACTAATGTTCAGCAGATCACGAGCAATGTCTTCCAAAGGTTCATCCCCCTCAGCAGTAGACTCAAGGTTGAGTCTCCTAGAAGCCCTGGTGACTCAATGATTTAATTTTGTACATTATTGCCATGGTTGGATTGGGAATTCACCTGTGAAATGTGTTTCTATAGAAAAAATGATTTTACGTTAGTCCAAAAATTATGATTTCCTTATTTTATAGCAATCTAAAAAGTATGCTTTCCTTTGATATCATACCCATATCTAGGTCACTTCTTTAAAATTAGGGATAAATAACATATATGATGAATCTGTAAACAAATGTTCGGTCGAGACAACAGAAAAAACAATTAAACAAACTATAAGAGTAGGAAGCATATCTTAAGATAAGCAATAATTCTCCTATAATAATTGATTCTCTGTTCATTGATGAAGCACATGGGCTATTAGTATTAGGTAAAGTAGTCCTTTAGTCATCAATTTCCTTTAAGGAAAATATTCTCTACCAATAGATTCGAAGTTTCCTCCATGGAATGTTGAACCTATAAAACTAGGCAATACAAAATGCCAAATTATCTTACCTCTCTTCGAGTCATAAATTCACATGGATAAAGATGCTAATCAAAAAATTAAATAATTTTTTGACTCAATTTTACTAATACATCATCTAATATGGCCAAAAAATTAAGTTGAAATCAAGTTATCTAAAATAATAAAATAGAAGATATTTTCCAAACTATCACGAATCCTCATTTCTATATCATGTAAAATAATTGCTTTAAGGTACATGAGTATGTGTGTAACGACCAAAAATTTGATCTTCAAAACCCCACCAAAGTATATTAATTTATTAGGGAAAAAATTGAGGATTTTTTTTTTGTTTATAAGGTTGCAAGGGTAAAACATTAGTCACGATTTAATTAATTCCCGATTAAAAATTCTAAATTTTTTTAAGGTAGCCGGAACTAAATTAACAACTAATTATTTTTAATTTATTCCCCAATTAATATAACAATTTAATTATTCATACTAAGTTCCATTAGTTTATTTAAATATTTTCTATTTTAATTCCATTTCTTAGCCCCCTTAGTTTTCCTTTAATTTATTTTACTTAAAGGTTCCCATATGCAATTAAAATTTAATTAGGCATGTCTAAATACTATGTAGTTTCAAACTATGTTCTAACCCCTAGGTTCCCCCATTAGTTAGAGCCCCCTACACATTATTATAAAAACACATTCCCACAAAAAACCACAACTTAAAATGTTGTAGGATTAAATCACAACCATAGGATTGACTCCTTTAGAGCCATTGGATTTATATTTCCCTAAATATCCTTATGTTAACTTTTTATTTCCTTTTATGCCCTAATCTCTTCATTTTTTTTTGCAGGTTTGGGAAAAAGGAAGGATGGAGGCCATGGAAGAATGTGGAGAAAAACTATGGAGATCCATTTCCTTTCCATTTGGGTTTGATATCATCACAACTATGGGTATATTCATTTATTCAAATATAAACCCCTTTTATATACTAATATTATTGTTAATATTTTTTTTTTGATGTGTTATACTCACAAATCTGAGTGTAAATGCATTGTATAGACGACTATATATATATATATTAGTTCGTTGTTTTTTTTCCGCTCAAACCGACAAAAAAAACTAATTGGAATTTCATATTATTAATCTTTTAATGTTTGCCCCCCAACCCCCCCACTTATTATTATTATTATTTATATATATATATATATATATATATATATATATATATATATATATATATAATATGGTGGGGGAAACCGACCCTGACACCCTCTCGCCCCTCCCCATTTAATTAATTAATAATATTAAAATTAAAATTTTTGTTTTTTAGAAATATATTTATTAATATTATATATATATATATATATATATATATATTTGTTTCCCAATAATTATTTTGTAAACTAAGGTCTAATTGAATGACTAAAAATATAAGGAAAGCTAAATGTTTACATCTTGTACAACATTCTATATATTTAAATATGGTGGAATTGTTGGGTCTATTGTCAAAGTATTTTATTTAAGGAATAATAGACTCTTTTTTTTTACTTAACAAAACATAACTTCTCACATTGTTTAATTAGCAAGGTTGTACACTTCTAACCGTAATACTAAAATTTCACTAAATTGCCATTCATTGAAAGATATCATAAAATATAGATACAATTTAAATGCAAGATCATACTTACTTTTTAAACCAATATTGCTAAACATTTACAAGAAGAAGCAATCATGTAAACTTATGTATTTTCCCATGCAAGATAACTACTTTTAATATGGAAACAAATGCAACTTCAAGTTCCTTCTTTCAACTATAACAATACAAGGTTGAAATATATATTTACAAGAATCTAATCCATTAAAATGCAAGAGTTATAAGCATTCCACTCTGAGTGGAAACAATGTGGCCAAATTTCACTGGGGTTCACTTAGTAAATGTATGGTATAGCACATGCTTTCAAAGGGTATTAAAGAATACACTTAATTATAGTTTTTACCTCTAATTATTCAATTGATAATACCCCCTCCCACTATGTTATTAGAATGAAAATACCCCCTATTTTTTCCATGTACCTTACTTAACCATTTTTCCATGACAATTTTATTTACCCCTTTTTATTTCTACCCTAATATATCATACTTTTCACTAAATTTTTTGTAATATGCATTTTATCTCGAAATATAGTTTGAAGTCATTTGAGATCTATTACACACTACCTTATAAATTTAAATATTTAATTTATTAATAGTTCTTCAAATAATTAAGATGGTGAAATAATATCACTTGTGTTGAAAAACATACTCAATCCTTGTTTTCTACCATATTATTATTTCTTGGTTAAGAATATCTTAATTGAGATTTATTTATTCATAAAGAGATTAAAATTTAACTTTATAACCACACTCATTAAATTTCAATGCTCAGGTATTTAGTTCTAAAAACTAGGGTTCAAATGTTTTAGTTTGATATTAAAATTAAAACTCGCTTTCCTTTGGCCCGCTTATCTAACCTACCCCCAATACCTGATTCAAAATATGAATAAATTAAACCCTTTCACCCCCTCATTTCTACCAATATATTGACTTTACTTTTATTAATTTTAATTACCTCAATATGAACCCCCCGTGCCAAATTTACAACATAGGAATTCTTCCATAGGCTCAATACAAAATCTTCATATCCATGTCATCCTCTTACTTCATAACTTCAACTTTGCATTCCTTTGATCTCTCTCAAAATTTGAATCAATAATACAAGGAAAGGGGAGTAAGAAGATGCTCTCTTCCCAACCTATAATCCAATAAGAGGAGAAGCCATCCTCTTTATTGGCCCCCAAGCCCCAACCAAATAATAATGAGTTGTGTTATAAACAACTTTGACAACTTCACAAAATAATGGCTTCCAAAAAACATACAATCCACAAATATACAACACATTCAAATAACACACACAAAACAATATTTACAAATTTTCCAATAAACACATAGGCTTGACAACAAGCTAAAAGGAGCAAGGAAATATGGTGAACCACCTCCTTTTTCCTCCCAAGTGAAGTAGGATTTCCACCCAAAAGCCTCCATGTGAAAATCATAACAAACATTCAAATACATCTTATCTCTCCCATTGCAAAATATGCAAAGTATATGTCCATGTTTTCCTTTTCACTCCCCATAGGTGGAACTCCTACTCACACTCCCTCCAAAATGCATGCCTCACAACTCCCTTTTCCCTCCCCAATGGTCCCATACTTCCATCTCCCACACCCTTCTTAAGGAAAGCTACCCAACCCCAATATATCACATTCACAACACTCATACAAATACTCAAACAAGCACAAATTTTACATCTATATTCATAAATAAAAGAATAAAAAATAGTGGAGATCCTACCTCTCCATTAAGCTTCCAAAAACTTTCACTCAACAAGCTTTCAACACCTTCAAGCCAAGAACAATCCAAATGTAACTCCAAAAAGCTCCAAGCATGCAACCCAAGACCAAATTTTAAAGTGCAAGAGAAGAAAATAAGACAAGTAACCCAAAATCCTTCAAATTCATTCAATAAATAGAAAATGGAGGTGAGGATGATGAGGTGGCTCCATGTAGGATGCCACTTCATCATCCCTCCATTCCAACTCAACAAGTCAACACACCAAACCCAATGTAATTAAATGAACAATGTAAGGCTTATGACATGCACACATGACACTCCAACATGCACTCCATACCTTTCAAGGACAAATTAAATGTGGTAAGTAGAAAAAGTGACTTTATTTTCTCTTTTACACTCAAAAAAATGCATTGAAATGGTTAAAATAAGCTCCATACTTCATAAGTATGGTTGGTAGAAGAGTTTGAGATGTAAGGGACAAGGTTAACTTGTCCCACAAGTCTCAAAAAGTGGCCTACAAGGAAAAATTCGAGTTTGGGAAGGGAAAAAGAGTACACACCACCTAAATGCAATTAATTCATTCCACATCAAGCACAAATCAAGGACTATCTACTCTATTTATTACCCACATGTCACATCTTCCTTTTAGTTTAAAATTTAAGTTAAATTAGCTAATTAAGACACATTAACAAGTGTTAATAAAGTGACTAAATTTTCCCAATAATTAAATACATGCACCAAGAAAATAAAACAAAAAAATTAAAAGAAAGGAAAACATTACACCCATGGCCACACACATGAGGTCACCCCCCATGGGAAACCTCCTAACTAAGAATGCAATTACACAACATATACACATTAGACACAAGTTGTCAAATTGGCCATGTTGCAAAACACCCAACATTCTTTCTGTGGTTGGTCCCCTATCCCCTTTCGGTGTATAATGATATAATTTTCCTTGCAATCACAAACAATAATACCTTTCTATCCTCAAGGCCATATCAATATGTCATGGAAATCAATGCATATAAAACATTCATCATACAATCCTCAACATACAATCAAGACAATACAACACACACATATATTTATCAATTAACATCATCATCGTATAACATAGCTAAATCATTATCATCAAATTTATGATTTTTTATCAATTATTTACAATCACTTAACATTTCAATTCTACTCTAGTAAATAATTTACAATCATCAATAATCCAATTTCACATTCTACAATAATCATGAAATTCTCTATATCTACTGTGACTCCTAACTACTAGATACACTCAACAACATATTATCCAATCCCTAATACCATCATATTGTTAGCAATTCAAAAAATCAATGAGACCACATGGTTAGTCCAATACTCTGAATATACTCAATACATCAAGAATCCAAATGTTAGTATATAACAAAGTAACCATTCTAGATCATCATCATATCCTTAAATGTCCATCAAGGTCCACAATACATCCATACAGTCCAAAGTAACAATCAGAACACAATAGTAATCATGATGTCCCTCGTATCTTAACAACATGCTAACTAAAATATAATAATAAGGTCCATGTCTCTAATCAACCAAAATTAAAATCATAGTATAATCAGTGTCGAAGAGGAGTGGGCATTACATCCCCCTCCCCTTAGATTTGACTTCCTCCTAAAGTCATGGAAAGAGGTAGGGAAACCAATGCATATGAATAGAAGTCATGCCCTGGGATTTCTTTATTTCAAACAAAAGTGGGTTCTGGAACCCAAGTTTGGTCCAACACTATTGAACAAAGAGAAGGGAGATTGTTAGGCACAATACTAAACCTCCTCCAAACAAGGTTGTAGCAAAGCATTTAATTTAATTCTATAGAGTAAACTCTACGAGGTTAACCAAGTTACAACATAACACATCTAAACAATGAAATTTCCAATGGAATCCCAAAGAATAACAACCAAGGTCAATGAATAACAGGAAGGGTTACATGCACATACGGGGTCCACATAGTCACACATGGGTGCAAGCACACGATAAAAGGGAAGGATAAAACCTCCATTTAGGTTTGATATTATACTTCAATGTTCATAAACACTATTTTAGACAAGGTTAACAAAAGTACCAATCATGACCTTCAATTTTACACGAGAAAACACACCTACTCATAGGTATAGAAAATTTAGGACCACACAAGATGAGGTTTAACAATCAAGGAAACACCTAAATTTAACAAAAGTGTTTACAAGGATGCAAATTATTTATTGGAAGTACTTTATATAATTCAAAAGGACTCAATTTAATTTTCATGGTAATTCTAAGCATAATCTTGGCCATAAGGTTTCTAAATCTTGAAAATTGTACTCAAATATCAATGTTTAACACATAAACACTAATCCTGATTTAGAAACCCTAAACACTTAGACAACATTTCCACTTTGATGATAAGTAATCTTTTCCCAAACTAACATATCAACACAAGAGATACTAATCACTTTATATAACAAAACAAAATTTATTTATTTTAAGTCCTACCCTAGCTCAAAAGAATCTTAAAACAATCACAAGAATAATATTATAACACATAGCAATACCCAAGGGAGCTAAGGAGAAAAAATAGGCAACAAGAGAGGTCCAACTAAAATTTACTAGAGCAACACACAAGACATTCTTGTAGAAACTTATGAAGACAAACTTGCACCATTCTCTTCCTTAAAGGACAAGGGGGACAACATCATGGTTCCACAAAAGGAAAGAGGATTCCAAAATTCCTCCATATCCTTAACATATGTTGCCTAAGCTTGTCCACTAAGCCTAGGTCACCAATGACCTATTCCACACACAAGGAGGGTGCCTTTCTTAAAACTAGAGATATATAACTCACTCCTAAAAGACCACAAATCATACACTTGTCGAGCTAAGAGGAAACAAGGGTACGACAACCTGAAAGGCTCCAACAAGGGGAAATCACACACATTTATGTTCAAGGGAGTAAAACACAACTAGAACACATCACTATCAACAAGGTGTTTCATTAATCAGGGTAGGAGGACAGACCTAAAGGTTCAAATAGTTTCCACCTTTGGCATGATGGGACGTAGGGTCCATCAATATGAACATATCAATTAATTCATTCTAACAAAGGGGATAAAATCCTTATGCATACTTCTAAAACTTTCTACCCAAAGAGAGGTCCAAAAATGACCTAGCATATACTTGTGTTATAACATTTTACATTATGTTTATTGTTTGATATAACAAGGGGAGGTATGGAAAGTACTCAACCATATCACAACCCAAAATCTTAGGCCACAAATGAGATTAGATATTCTCAAGTAGTTCAAGGGAACCTTTCAATTGGTTCAAACTTTCAGATTATGTTCTTTATAAATTTTAGGGCATGCAAAAGCAATTTATACAATCAAGGTTTTCTATTTATACATTCTACTGTGTTCAATCTCATAAAATTACTCATTCCATAATCCAAATTATAAGACACAAGTTATAGTTACATTCACTAAGCATATTTCTTATAAGTTTTCTTAATTAATGCATTCCTTTTATTATGATATCCCATATCTTGTGTCATTGAAGGATCATTACCAATGTTGACATGATACCTCACCACTCTAATTAGGTGAAAAAACTATTTATTTTTCTTCTATGGAGGGTATAAGAGGATTCTTTATTATTTTTCACATAGTTTTTTTCTTCTTATTTTTGTTTATTTCTTCTATTGAGATACAAAGCTAGAGTAAGGAACCATTTTCCTCTAATGTTCCAGTTTACTTATTAAGTTTCAAAATTCCAAGCCCCTCAATTAGAGTTCTAATATGTTCAAGGTTTATCACATTACCAATTTAATTTTAATGAGTAGGAAGAGTCAAGCATATCACATTATTAATTTTATAGAAACAAGAGATCATTAACCAAAATGGAACACACCAAGTTTACAAGAGTTTACCAAAATAATTGCATGCATCACATGCACTCCAAGTGGATATCCACAAGTATCAATAGGAGTTACGATGAAGGCAGCACATTAGAAGTAAAATTTTCTTTTACAAGTTCAAGGAGTTTAGATCAGTATGAGGGAGAAAAAATGCTTATGGTTTAAACTCAAAATAGGTTCACTATATAAGAAAGAGAGAGTTTCCAAAAAAAACTTATACCTCTACAAGGTACCATCAACCCAAGAAATCAAGATGACAAGGGGGAGATTACCCCATGGACACCACACTTCCTCATCAAGAGGAAATCAAATAAAAGGAGGAAATTCAAATGACTTACTCAAACATGGTCTCTATGGCCAAGAGTTATAGCCTTATGAAAAGAGCATGACATAAACATAGCTAGGATCGGAAAATTAAGACCTATAAAACCAAAATCTCTAAGAACAAAGTCCAAAAGGACCCCAAGGCATCCATATTTGTCTCAACATAACTCAATACTAATAGATTATAGTGTGGTATACTTAAACAATTTTAAGAGGTTAAGACAAGGGTAGGTCTATCTATGAGTCATCGAGAGAAAAACAACACACTTATTTAAGCACAATTCTTGAAGGGCTTAAGTATAACCATATTTACCCAAGATACATATAGTCCAAATGTCGATATTTTCTAAAATAAAACAAGGGAACCACATTAGAACTCAGTATTCCTATCGGTGGACCATCACATCCAAACAATACACTATCTCTAAAACCTATAATCATCCAAGAGTTAATCCATCCCTAACATAATCCATAAGTCCATAGCGAATATCACACCTATTCTGATGATGAACAAAGCTCCTACCAGGGTGCAAAATATACACAACCACTGTCAAAACTACCAACTATACCACACGACATGGAGAAACTCTCTCCCTAGAAAGGCTGAGTGATGAAAGAGTCACTCCAAGGTCCTAGACACACCAAACCCCACCACTCCAAAACCAAAGGCATGACTTGAATCACCTAAGAAGACAATCAACACATCTAGGGTGTACCCCCATATGATGAGAGATCACAATACAAACAGTGTAGAACCAACTCATCAGTAGACAAGAAAAGGATCACATAACATTCTTGACAACATTTAGCCAAGTGGCCATCGAGAAAAATGAGCTCTGAGTCACCAATCAAAGGTAAAATCCAAGAAATCTCAAAAATCAAAGAAAATGGCTAAGTAGTCACATTGCAATCCTTGAAAATCTTGCAATAAAATAAAAATAACAAGAAGAGCCTCAGAGCTTCTCAATCAAATCATAAAATAAAATGTTGGTCCTTGATAAAATAACTTAAGTTTACGAATATAAAACACATGAAATGTCCACATCACATTCACTTTGTAACCCTTCATGGGCCACTTGTAGGGGTACTATACATTGAGCTCAAATCTAAGAACACACATACAAAAACTGGATCAAATGTGACACCATGTCCCGATGTCTACTCTCTCATATGGGGATTAAGTCCACAAGTGAAAATCAAAACCAACTCATCTAACCACTGAAGAAAAAGGGGAGCTCTAAACAACTAATCAATCCTCTAGTTTTCCTCCAAACTTGACCCCTAAATGCTACCTCTAGCACTAATTCCCAAGAGTTGCACCACACAAAATAGCACTCCAAATAAGGAAGGGTCTCTACGGGGTCAACACATCACACGTCTATAACCAAGAGCTAGGAACCCAATAACTAACATCTTCACAAGGAAACCAAGTTCCTATCACTCAAGAAGTTCACAAGAATATCAAACTGAATTAGCATTTCCCATTAACTGGGTTCAACAAGATGCCCACTAGGTGAGTACAACAATCCAAACAATTTTATTATTGTTATTATTATTTTAATCCTAGAGGTTCTAGTGTCCTAGGTTTAAGTTTCTTTAACTGGTTGTTGTGTTCCCATGTTTTCCCAGGGTCTAAGCGTTGAACCCATGACTTTGATACCAAGTGTAATGCCCACAAATTTTTAATGTTCAAAACCATAATAAAACCTATTAATTTATTAGGGAAGAAAATTTGGTGATTTGTTTTTGTTTAGAAAGTTGCAAGGGTTAAAAATTAGTTTAGATTTAATTAATTTATTGATTAAAATTTCTACACAATTTTAAGGTAGTCAGAATTAAATTAATAATTAATTATTATTAATTTATTTCCCAAAATAATTTATGGTTTAAAATTCTCCCATTAAGTTCCATTACTTTAATTAGAGTATTTTCTCAAATATTTATTAGCTTAATCCATTTAATTTATTTAACTATACCCGTTACTAATATTTATTTAAAAATTCCCATTTTAATTTAAAATTTAATTACCATGCATCAAAGTCTAATTTATTTCCTACCACAAGTTTCAACAACTATGTTCTAACCCCTAAGTGGCCCCATTCAACCAATTACCCCCTACACATTTTTTAAAAACTCATTCCCACAAAAATTCCACACTTAAAATGATGTAGGATTTAATTTCAACCATTAGATTTGATCATTTTGGGCCATTGGATCTTAGGTATTTCCCTAAAAATCCTTATGAGTTCTTTTTATTCCTTTTGCCCTAATTTTAATTTCATTTTGTTTTGTAAGTTTGGAAGGAAGGAGAAGGATGGAGGCCATGGAAGGTTGTGGAGAATTTCTCATGGAGGATACCACATTTGGAGGAGTTTTTCATTGGGGTTTTATATCCTCAAGTATTATATTTATTTATTCAAATTTTATATTTATAGATTATTTTATACCCTATTAAGGTTATGGGCATTGATTTCCCCATTTTATTTACATCTTTAGATCTAAGAATATACATGAGTGTAGCATATATATGTATTTTGCACATATAGATATATATATAGGTATATATAATATTATATATTATTTTATTACAGTTTATTTTACATGCCTAGACACACACACACACACACAAACAATACTACAATATGGGTTTGCATAATAAAATGACATAGGGTGTGTGGGTGATAGTGGGTGTGGCCCCTTTTCACTTTGTATTAATATTGGGGGGGGGGTTCGACCCCCCCATATTATGCTTTATATTTTAAAAGGATATTGGAATTATTCCCCTGGGGAATTAATAAAAATTATACCAGTATGGCCGCTTCACCCCCCCACTTAATTAATTAATAATTTTTTAAAAATTTATTTAACCGATACAGGGGCCTAATATAGTCCATTCATATATATATATATATATAATTTATATATATATTATATTATATATATTAATATATATATATTATGTATTATATAATGTATATCTATTATATAAATTATATATATTTTATAAGTTTAAAAATATTTATATATTTAATTTTCCTTGAATTTACGTTTTCTAATAAGTATATTCTTTTATAAATAAGTTTTGAATGAAATAAACACTTTAATCTTATACAACAATCTATATATTTAAATATGGTGGAATTATTGGGTCAATATTACCAATCAAAACTTTAAGTAAACCAAGAATTAAAGTCCCTTTTTTTATTAAATAAAATATAGCTACTCACATTGGTTAATGGAACCATAAAAATTGATTATAGATTAAATGTAATAATTCCTTTTAATTACACTACCAATTGTCAAACCATTAAAAGATAAGTTCATATTTATAACAATTACAAATGGAAATCATACTTCCTTTTTCAACCATGATTGCCAAACATTTCCAAGATGAAAATAAGCATATAAACTTTTGTATAAATTTCAAAATTTGGAATAAGTTCCACTTTCAATATGGAAATAAAATACAACTTCAAATTCCTTTTCTTTCAACTATAACAATACAAATTTGATAAATGAATTTACAAGAACATACTCCATTAAAATACAAGAATATAAGCCTTCCAATCTAAGTGGAAACAACATGGACAAATTTACAACATATGAATTCTTTCATAGGCTCAAACACAAAGTCTTCATATCAATGTCATCTCCCACTTCATAGCTTCAACTTTGCACTCTTCATCTCTTCAAATTTGAATCACAATACAAAGAAATGGGAGTAGGCAATGCTCTCCGCCCAACCTATAATCCAATAAGAGGAGAATCCATCCTCCTTATTGGCCCCCAAGCCCTAACCAAAGAACAATGAGGAGTGTAATGCAACTTTGACAACTTTCACAAAATGGCTTCCACAAACATGCAATCCACAAATATACAACACATTCAATAAACACACTCAAGCAAGATTTACAAATTTTCCAACAAACACATAGGCTTGACAACAAGCCAAAAGGAGAAAGGAATATGGGAACCACCTCCTTTTTCCTCCCAAGTGAAGTAGGAGTTCCACCCAAAAGCCTCCATGTGCACAACACAAAACATTCAAATACATCCTTATCTCTCCCCTTGCAAATATGTAAAATATGTCCATGTTTTCCTTTTCTCTCCCCATAGGTGGAAATCTAATCACACTCCCTCCAAAATTCATGCCTCACAACTCCATTTTCCCTCCCCAATGGTCCCATACTTCCATCTCCCACACCCTTCTTAAGGAAAGCTACCCAACCCCAATATATCACATTCACAACACTCATGCAAATACTCATACAAACACAATTTTCACATCTATATTCATAAATAAATAAATAACAAAATTGGAGATCCTACCTCTCCATTAAGCTTCCAAAAAAATTTGTCAACAAAGATTTCAACACCTTCAAACCAAGAACAATCCAAAATGTAACTCCAAAAAGGCTCCAAGCATGCAACTCAAGACCAAATTTCAAAAGTGCAAGAGAAGAAAATAAGACAAGTAACCCAAAATCCTTCAAATTCATTCAATAAATAGAAAAGGGAGGTGAGGATGATGAGGTGGCTCCATGTAGGATGCCACTTCATCATCCCTCCATTCCAACTCAACAAGTCAACACACCAAACCCAATGTAATTAAATGAACATGTAAGGCTTATGACATGCACACATTACACTCCAACATGCACTCCATACCTTTCAAGGAAAAATTAAATGTGGTAAGTAGAAAAATGAATTTATTTTCTCTTTTACACTCAACAAATGCATTAAAATGGTCAAAATAAGCTCCATACTTCATAAGTATGGTTGGTAGAAGAGTTTGAGATGTAAGGGACAAGGTTAACTTGTCCCACAAGTCTCAAAAAGTGGCCTACAAGGAAAAATTCGAGTTTGGGAAGGGAAGAAGAGTACACACCACCTAAATGCAATTAATTCATTCCACATCAAGCACAAATCAAGGACTATCTACTCTATTTATTACCCAAATGTCACCTCTTCCTTTTAGTTTAAAATTTAAGTTAAATTAGCTAATTAAGACACATTAACAAGTGCTAATAAAGTAACTAGATTTTCCCAATAATTAAATACATGCACCAAAAAATAAAACACACAAAATTAAAAGAAAGGAAAACATTACACCCCATGGCCACACACATGAGGTCACCCCCATGGGAAACCTCCTAACTAAGCATGCAATTACACAACATATACATTAGACACAAGTTGTCAAATTTGGCCATGTTGCAAAACACCCAACATTCTTCTGTGGTTGGTCCCCTATCCCCTTTCGGTGTATAATGATATAATTTTCCTGCAATCACAAACAATAATACCTTTCTGGCCTCAAGGCCATATCAATATGTCATGGAAATCAATGCACATATAAACATCCATCATACAATCCTCAATATACATCAAGAAATACAACACACACACATATATTTATCAATTAACATCATCGTATAATGTAGCTAAATCATTATCATCAAATTTATGAATTTTTATCAATTATTTGTAATCACTTAACACTTCAATTCTACTCTAGTAAATAATTTACAATCATCAATAATCCAATTTCACATTATACAATAATCATGAAATTCCCTATATATATATATATACTCCTAACTATATAGATACACTCAACAACATATTACCAATCCCTAATACCATCATATTGTTAGCAATTCACAAAAATCAATGAGACCACATGGTTAGTCCAATACTCTGAATATACTCAATACGTCAACAATCCAAATGTTAGTATATAACAAGTGACCATTCTAGATTATCATTATATCCTTAAATGTCCATCAAGGTCCACAATACATCCATACAGTCCAAAGTAATAATCAGAACACAATAGTAATCATGATGTTCCTCGTATCTTAACAACTTGCTAACTAATATATAATAATAAGGTCCATGTCTCTAATCAACTGAAATTAAAATTATAGTAGCATGGATATAGAGGGTCATCAAAAAATGAAGTAAATTTTTGACTGAATTTTACTAATACATCATCTAATATGTCCTAACAATTAATTTGAAATCAAGTTATCTAAAATAATAAAAAAATATATCTTTTCCAAACTAGCATGAATCCTCATTTATATATCATGTAAAATAATTGCCTTAAGGTACATGAGTATGTGACATGTAAATGAATGGCTTAAAAATTTGATATGGATGGGTTTTGAACTTGTTTACATTTGAAACTCTATTGATTTATTTCAGTCATATACATTTTGAACCATGGACCTAATACTTATGAGACATATTGAAGATAATTCAATCCCTTCCTTTGGCCTTCACTATATGGTGCAAATATTTAACATCATCGTGATAATACAACATAACCCTTAAAAGATGCATAGATACATGTGGGAGAAACATTATTATTGCATGTTCTCATTAAGAACATCTGAACTTGAGCTTTAGCATCACATTTCAATTCCCATCATGGTATCGTCATATGTTTATAGTTACAAGTGTCATGGCAAACATGTATGGAAAATGTGGCGGCATACATAGCTGTGAACTGTTTGATAAAATTCCTTAAAGAGATGTTCTCACATGGTCTATAAGCATCGTAGGAAATTAACATAATGGGATTGTTGAAAGGGATGGGAAACTTTTTAAAAAATGCATTTTGAAATTGTAAATCCAAACTTGACAACCTTTTCTACCATCTTATCAATCTATGTTAAAATGGGAGATTTGAAATATGGCATGAACGTACAACAAAGTATAATTAAAAGAATGTTTTTTTTCAAGTGTTGCATTTGGAAGTGAACGAGTACACATGTATGAAAAGTGTTGAAACATACACACAACACATGAACTATTGGTCAAAATGCCTCAAATTGTGTCTTTGCATCAAAACTTGTTATAAAACTATTGTTATACCTGATATCAATTAAGTTCTAATTACTCAGTGAGGATATGATGTAATTAAAATTACACAAGAATAATGTAGTCTATAAAGTTAAAAATTAAAATCCAATATACATACCCTAAAGATAATCGTATGCATTGCATTCTACACAATTTTCGAAAAATTTGGCCTAATATGTCAATGTCTCATATTATTTATGGTGTTCTAGACAAACTATATCATTCTTTATAGTTTCAAGTGAATTTATGTTAGAAAATTGATACCCTAGTTTAAAATTTTGCACTTCTTTAGAGATTTAAACACACAAAAATTATTCTGTTGAAGTGTTTTTTTATTTTTCTCAGACATTGATTTCCATAAACATATTGGGAGATGCTAAAAAAGATTCATGCCTTAAAAGCCTTGAATGAATCATTTTTGAGAGTTTCTTTGATACCTTAGAAGTTGTGTCAATTTTGTTTAATGCCTTTTTTCCCTCGATGAAATATTTTAGACTCTAATTTGCTGGTGGATCGGTTTATGAATCGTTTCATTTTTTATTTTTTATTTTTTCATTTTATAAATAAAATATGAAATTTTGTTCTTATGTAAAATCAAACATAAGAGAAAGAAAACAATTCAAAACATATAGTTTATTTTTTTCAATAAAATGATAGAGTTGGAGATTACTAATTCAATGTAAAACAATATTTGGATAGAGCATGTAAATAATAAATTTGAAATTTCTGGATTTAAAACAAAACAACAATCTTTTAAGTGAGCAAGTAGGGAGAGGTATGTCTTCAAATTCAAGAGAAATGTTGATATTGTTTTTTCCAATCTCATGACTATCTTCATCATCTTTAGAAATCATTAAGTCGCGTCCTTGCACAAACCATAAACGTTATAGCTTTTCCAAAACCTATATTGGAAATAACCATGGCCTCTTTCTAATTTGGTAGGATACTAGGACAATATTATAACAACCCCCATTCTTTTAGAGGTAAATAAAAACCACTCCAACCAAATATTTATTTGACTAAAGTATTTATATTTTTATGTTGTTAGTTCACTTCTAAAGTTTTAAATTGTGCAAGTAGTTAATAACAAATGTCATCAAAAACTCCATGATGTAGTGTATGTAAGAATTCAAAACATTGAAGAAGAATGAAGAAACAATAGCTGTAATTGTGATAGTTTTCCAAAATGTGAGGCTCGAATGTGGAAAGTTAAGTTGTTGGCATATTATAAATATAAAACCACGAGTTGATTACATTTGGAAAGAACATTGGGGATTGAATAAACATAACCGATTCAACAGGAATACCACAACTGAACATGTCCTCTTTAACTGGGATGGAAGCGGCTGCTAAAGACATGCATGTGAGATTCAAGAAAACCACAGAGTGTTCCCTGTAAGTTTCCATCCTATTTTTGTTTGGTTTCAAGAACATTGGTAAATTAGAAAAGTCATCCATGTGCTCCCTGAATAAGGAATGACCTAACGATCAGGTGATCCCTTAAACTTCGCCTCACTTAATACCGTTGTAGGGCCCATGATTTGAATTCTAATGAATTGGACCTGTAATGTAAGAAGTGATAACTAATTTTGTATTTTCTCACTGGCTGAAACCATGGGCCCTATACAGTATGTGCTTGGTGTTTAAGATAAGGTCTTATCTTAAAGACTCATCAAGTGTTTAACTATTGAAGGTACTTAATTTACAAACGTCTCCAAGAAATTGTTTGAAAACAAATTGATATAGTCAAAGTTTATGTGGTATCATTTATGTGTCAAAGATAGTGTAGGACTCTTTAGCATGAAAATAATTAGTTTGACGAAACATTTTTAAAAAACAGTGTTGGCATTGGGCTTTCATTTCATTTCCCTCAGAAGATTTCATTTAATAAATGCAAATATAATGCATTTTGTTCTATAAGCTTGGAATTTAAATTAGGAAGAGAAAGAGAGACACATTTAAAACATGGATACCTTATGATTTTGCTCAATTGTATAATGATAAACCTTGTAATAAATTGTTCTAAATGTTGAATATAAAACTAGATATTTTGATAGAGCTGAGTAAATCCAGGAGGTAAATTTGAAATGTCTTGCATTTTGAATACAAAGGTAACAATTTGTGTTAAGTGAGCAAGTAGTGAGAGGTATGTCTTTATAATGTGAACCTTAGAAGGTGTTAGATATTATTAGAGAAGTAATCTCATGACTCTTTCCATCATCTTTGGAAATCGTTAAGACAATCCTTGCACAAACCATAAACATTATAGCTTTTCCAAAGCCTATATTGGAAATAACCAAGGTAGATGCCTTTATCTAATTTCATATAAGGAGTAGTCAGACAATATTATAACAATCCCCATTCTTTTAGAGTTAAATAAGAAAACTGGCAACATGCTAGGAATATAAAGTTATTTGACTAAAGTATTTGATATTTTTATGTTGTTAGTTCACTTTAGGTAAAATTTTAAATAGTGGTGTCTATATAACAAATTCTCCAAAAACTCCATATGTAGTGTATGTAAGAATTCAAAACATTTTGGGAAAAAGAAATGAAGTTCATCTTTTTTTCAATATTTTTGTAAGAGTCAAGAATAAGAACTTTCTAAATTTCTTATTTCTATTTAGATTTGTGTATTTAATCAATAGTTATGTCCACCTTACATATCAAATCAAGTTAGCCAAAAATCACATACTTACACTCCCTTGTATCTCCAACATAATTTTGTCCTAACGTTACAGACATATTAGATCCTTACATAGCCTCACAATATACTAAATTTTCATATAATGATAAATTTAATACAAATCATTATTCAATGCAAGAAAACATGCCTAGGGAAAAAGCAATGCTAGTTAACAAACAATTATTCAATAGGTAGTGAATAGCTACGATGTAGATGTAGACCAACTTGTGAGGGCTCCCTAGAATTCAGTATGTTGCTTCTACCTACTTGTCTTGTCAAGCAAAGGTGAGACATTTATCGGCAATTGAAAATCTCTATGAGTTTGATAAAATGCACCTCTGATTTTCTCTAATCTCTCAACTATCTCTATTCATATTTGCAAGTCGTATGCTGAGACAACTCCCTTGTGCAAACCAATGCTACTTGCATAAATTGTGTAAGGCATGCCTAACACCATTGATGTCTCTGATTCATTTGCATCTCTAAGGAAGATTATGATCAACCACATTTTCTATGATTTTGTTTGGAAAATTCATAGCGTACCCATTTTTGTAGATTGATTCCTTCTACAAACATGTCAGTCTACTGGTCTCCTCCTTGTCAACAACTCTAAGCAGTATAATGCCATAGCTATATACATCTCCTTTTGTAGAGAGCACTTCCACCCATTGCATACTCTACAATACAATACAATGATTATTTACTCTCGAAGCCATTTTAAATATTTGAATAAAAAATAAAAAATGAAAATTAATGCAATGATAATATATATTTTAATAATGGAAAATCTATACCTTGTGTATTGCAACATAGCCAATAGATCCTTTGAGTGCATTTGTAGAAGTCAATGAATCCATTGAATTTCCAAATAGTAGTTTGGCGATGCCAAAGTCTGCTATATATGGAGTCATATCATCCTCCTAACAAGCACATTACTCTGGGTTTCAAGTCACAATGAATCACTTGCACGAAAACAATGATGGTGCAGATATGTAATCCCATGTGCTATCTCTGTTGCTATTTTTAGATCTATCATTCAAATTTAGCTCTGCATTCTTCTTCTCCTTGAGGATATAACCATCTTCTCCAAACTTCCATTTGACATGAATAGGAAGAATAAGTGCTTTAAAATCAGGGTTGGAACATAGCAGAAATGATTTTGATCACATTCCGGTGCCTGACTCTTTTCAACACAGTACATTCTTTGTTAAAACTTTGGTGAGCAATCTCATCTTGCAAATTGAGAAATTTGACAGCAATATTTGTACCATTGTTTAGAATCCCTTTATAGACCAGATCCAAAACTACCAACCCCTAATAGATTGGTCTGACATAAACCCACCAGTTGCCTCTACAAGTTCTTCATAATGAAATTCTGGTGGGTCCTACATGTTGAGGGAAATAGTTTTCTGACTGTCAGACTAGTCTGCCTCCTCCTATAGGAAACTACTAGGATCAATAATAAAGACATGATGAAGATTGAAATGCCAATCACAAGAGGTACCATTACCTTTCTAGAGACTGATTTTTTTTTGTGTTTGGAATGAGAGCATGGCTGCAAATTTTATCCATGTACCACAAAGACCAAGATTTCCCATAACTGCAGACTCATCAAGTGTTGTAAAAACCCCTTCCTTTGGAACCACTCCCACTAACTTGTTTGAAGAGAGATTGATATGCTGAAGTGTTTTCATCTCTTGGAAAGCCATTGGGATTGCACCTAGACAAATTATTGTTTAGAGAGATCAATGTCCTCAAGATTTTTTAGACTGTGTGAGCGATGTTGGTATTGGGCCGTTCAAATGAATTCCAAGAAAGATTCAAATATTGCAAATCCTTATGCAACTTGACAGTGCAGCTGGAATTTCACCGGAGAATTTGATTGAGAGACACATCTATAGCTTGGACCATTACCATTTTGCTTAATTATAAAATAGAAACTTGTAATAAATTACTACAAATGTTGAAATAGAACTGAAAATTTTGAAGATCTGTGATTCAGGAGGTATATTGCCTCTTATCTTGTTGTAAGACAAACCGACCTTCTCTAAAGTTATGCATCTTGCTAAACTTACAAGAGTTTCCCCTGAGAGTTCATTGTGATCAAGAATAAGATGTCTTAGTTTTGGAATATTGCCAAGACTATCTGGAATTTTCGCTAAAAGCTTGTTATCACTAAGTGATAACAATCCAAACTTTTTAGTCTGATCCAACTTTCCTAGAATTCTTCCGTATAAACTATTTTTTTTCCAGATACAACCTTTCAACATTTGGAAGTTGAATGAGTTTGTATGGAATGTTCCCATTCAATCTATTTTCACTCAAGTCTAAATATATCAATTTGTGAGGTTGACAATGTCACTTGGTATGTTTGCCTCAATTTTATTAGAGGTCAACGCCAAAGAGTAGAGTAGACTTGACAGTTGGCTAATGGAAGAGGGAAATATGCCAGTGAAATGGTTATCATACAAATCCATTTTTCCTAAATATGAGAAATTATTCAAGGCTATTAAAATAGAAAAACCCTTGCTTCCTTTAGCAAGATGATTCATCCATAAATTAAGGCTTCAAAGATGTAGGAACTTACCAAACTCCAAAGGAACTAAGCCAGTCAGTTGGTTATCAGGTAATGAAAGTAGTAGAAGGATAGTACAATTACATAGGGATCTTGGGATTTCTTCTGTGAATTGGTTTCCCCGTAAAAATTATACTCTGATAGTTTTCCATACTGTACACTTTTCATGTATCCTCGCCGGGGTTCGGGGCTAGGCCGGCCCCCAAGCGGGGGGTCCAGGGGCGCAGCCATCGAATTTATTTTTTTTTGGCGTAAATTTTTTGGCCTCGAAAAAATGCACCCGACATATCGGGAAACATGCTTTTCTCATATGGGTGAGATTTTTGACCCATAGGTTTATGGGACGGGTTTTTCCCATGGTTTTGATACCCACGGTTTTGTAAAACTACTTAAGCAGTTGTCTATTTATATGGTTTTATGCATATGATAGAAAGTATGAACAAACATTGCAGATGTGTTTTGAATTCGGCTGTGAATTCTGTAGAGTTTGTTGAGCATAGCTCCAAACAGATCTGGGTATTGTATTGAGAGAGTGGTGGCTTGTAATAAAATCTGAGCAAGTGATTCTTGGTGGACGTAGCCCAAATTGGGTGAACCACGTTAAATACTGTCTCTTTGTGTTGTGTTATTTTATTCTGATAATTTTATTTGAGATCTGTAATAATTTCTGCATATTAGTTTCTACTGTTGCGATTCTGTGAGGGATTATTCCGCATATTTTATCCCTTATTTCCTAACAATTGGTATCAGATCCTGGTTTGGTTTGCTGAAGTGTTGAATCACAGGGAAATTTTTAGCTTGAGTGGGAGTTATGGCAGATGATGGAAGATCTAGGGTTGATAAATTCAACAGGCAGAATTTCAGTCTTTGGAAGATGCAGATGGAAGATTACCTTTATCAGAAGGATCTTTATACTCTGTTGTCTGAGAAGGTGAACAAACCCTTGAGTATGAAAGATGTGGAATGGGATTTGTTGGATCGGAAGGCACTTGGAACGATCCAGATGTGTCTTGCATCTTCGGTATTATTTAATGTTTCAAAGGAAAAGATGAAAAAAGATCTAATGGATGCATTAGGGAAGTTGTATGAAAAACCCTCTGCCTCTAACAAGATATTTTTAATGAAAAAGTTGTTTAATATGAAGATGTCTGAGAATAGTTCAGTAGCAGATCATTTAAATGATTTCAATACGGTTGTGAATATGATAGCTTCGGTTACAATAGAATTTGATGAAGAAGTTAGGGCTTTATTAATTCTATGCTCTTTACCTGAGAGTTGGAATAGCCTGGTAATGGACGGTAAGTAACTCGGTTCTAGCTAACTCAAAGTTGAAGTTTGAGGATGTTGTAGGGGTGATTCTAAGCGAGGAAATGTGAAGAAAAATCTCTGGAATCTTCTACTTCAGGGAATGCTTTGACAGTGGAAACTAGAGGGAGACAGAAGAATAGAGGAAACTGTGGAAAATCAAAGGATCGGGCAAGGTCAAAATCCAAAAGCAAGATAGTATGCTGGCACTGTGGAAAGCCTGGGCATGCAAAGAAGGACTGTTGGGAGCTTTGGGATAAGAAGAAACAACAGGAAGAAAACAAGGAGGCAAATGTGGCAACGGGTAATGTATGTCAGGATGCTTTGATTCTTTCTTTGCACAATATTATTGAATCTTGGGTTTTAGATTCGGGGGCTTCTTTCCATGCTTCTCCACATAGGAATTATTTTGTTGATTATGTTCAAGGAGATTTTGGGCATGTTTTTCTTGGTGATGATGAGCCTTGCAGCATAGTTGGAAAAGGTTCTGTTCAGGTTAAGATGCAAAATGGGAATACTTGGCTATTGAAGGATGTCAGACATGTGCCTACATTAAGATGAAATTTGATATCGGCAGGGCAGTTGGGAAGTGATGGTTGTATTGTGATATTTACAGTGGACTCTTGGAAGGTTACCAAGGGTGCTCTTGTGGTGGCAAGAGGTAAGAAGGTTGGAACCTTGTATTTAACCACTTATAGCACTAATGTTTGTAATCTTGTGGCTTCAGAAGTAGATACAACATTGTGGCACTATAGGCTCGGTCATATGAGCCATAAGGGCATGGAGATCATAAAGAAGGATTTTCCCAGATATATAGAAATAGGTTTGGAGTTCTGTGAGGACTGCATATATGGGAAACAAAAGCGAGTAAGGTTTCTCAAGGTTGGACCTACAAAGAAAGAGAGTAAGTTAGAGCTGGTGCATTCTGATGTGTGGGGGCCAACTCAGGTATCATCTCTTGGGGGTTCAAGTTATTATGTTACTTTTATTGATGATGCAACAAGGAAATTTTGGGTTTATTGTATTAGAAACAAATCTGATGTATTTGACACTTTTGTTAAATGGAAAGCCTTGGTAGAGAATGAAACAAGTCTTAAGCTAAAATGTCTCAGGTCAGATAATGGAGGGGAGTATTGCAGCAATGAATTTGATGATTACTGTTCTAAGAATGGAATCCGCAGGCAAAAGATGGTTCCAGGAACTCCGCAGCAGAATGGGGTATCAGAAAGGATGAACAGAACAATAATGGAATGTGCTAGGAGCATGAGGTTACATGCAGGACTGCCTCTTTCTTTTTGGGCAGAAGTGGTGAGCACAACTGTGTACTTGATAAACAGAGGACCCTCAAGTGCCTTGGATGGAGGCATACCTGAGGAGGCTTGGTATGGTAAGAAATTTGATTATTCATTTCTTAGAGTTCTTTGGATGTGAGGTGTTTGTTCATATAGACAAGGATGATAGGACCAAGCTAGAGGCTAAATCAGAAAAATGTACTTTCATTGGTTATGGTGGTGATGACTTTGGATATAAATGTTGGAGTATTAAGGACAAAAAAATCATTCAATCTAGGGATGTGGTCTTTAATGAGAAAGTCATGTATAAGCAAGAAGTTGTAGGAAAATAGGGAAGAATCCAAGAAAGAATATGCAGTGGTAGAGGATCTTCCAGATGGAAAAGTGACACATGAATCAGTTCAGGAACCTCCTCAACAGGAACCCCAAACTCCTATATTGAGGAGGTCTTCTAGGGTAAGAAGAGAACCTGAACATTTTTCTCCTTCTCTTTATTATTTATTACTCACTAATAGTGGAGAACCAGAGAGCTTTGATGAAGCAATGTAGGTAGATGCCAGGAAGAAGTGGGAGCAAGCCATGGATGAGGAGCATCAGGATCTCATGGAGAACCAGACATGGGATTTGGTAAAGCTACCTAAAGGAAAAAGAGCATTACAGAACAAGTGGGTGTTCAGAGTCAAAGAGGAAGAAGGAGGCAAGAAAAGATAAAAGGCCCGGTTGGTGGTCAAGGGGTTTGCACAGAAAAAAGGTATAGATTTTGATGAGATTTTTTCTCCTGTAGTAAAAATGACTTCTATTAGAACTGTTCTAGGAATAGTTGCAGTAGAAGACTTGCACTTAGAACAGATTGATGTAAAGACTACATTTCTCCATGGTGATTTGGAGGAGGAACTATATATGCAGCAACCAGAGGGCTATGAGGTCAAAGGTAAAGAGGAGATGGTGTGCAAACTGAAGAAGAGCTTGTATGGCTTGAAACAAGCTCCACGTCAATGGTATAAGAAATTTGATAGCTTCATGATGGAGCAAGGTTATATTAGATGTCATTCTAACCATTGCATGTATACAAAGAAATTTGAGGATGGCAGTTATATTATCCTTTGTCTGTATGTGGATGACATGTTGGTTGTAGGTAAAAACATGCAAGAAATAAAAGTACTCAAGAAGCAGCTAAGTGAATCCTTTGCTATGAAGGATTTGGGGGCAGCCAAACAAATCCTTGGTATGAGGATATCTCAGAGATAGGAAGGAACGGAAACTGACTTTATCTCAGGAAGAGTACATTAAGAAAGTCTTGGAGAGGTTTAATATGTAGGATGCTAAACCGGTTGGGACTCCTTTGGCAGGCCATTTCAAGTTATCAAAGGAGCAGTGTCCCAAGATAGAGTAGGAGAGAAACCAAATGTCCAAGGTACCTTACTCATCAATAGTTGGCAGTTTGATGTATGCCATGGTGTGCACTAGGCCTGATATTTCCCATGCAGTGGGAGCGGTGAGTAGATTTATGAGTGATCCAGGTAGAGATCACTGACAGGTAGTAAAGTGGATCCTTCGGTATTTGCGAGGGACCATGGGGACAGTTTTGTGCTACAGTGGATCAAACACCATTTTGTGTGGTTATGTAGATTTAGATATGGCTGGAGATGTAGACAATAGGAGGAGCACAACAGGTTATGTTTACACTGTAGGTGGAACAACAGTAAGCTGGATTTCACGACTACAGAAGTTGGTGGCTTTGTCAACCACGGAGGTTGAGTATGTTGTTGCCACAGAGGCAAGTAAGGAAATGATTTGGTTACAACAATTACTTGAGGAGTTGGGGCATAAGCAAGAGGAAGGAAAGTTGCATAGTGATAGTCAGAGTGTTATACACCTAGCTAAGAACTCTGCTTTCCACTCTAGGACAAAGCATATACAGTTAAGGTACCATTTCATCAGGACAGCTTTGGAGGAAGAGAAGTTGAAGTTGGAGAAGATTCATACCAGTCAGAATCTTGCAGACATGATGACCAAGGTGGTCACAAGGGAAAAACTGAAGTTGTGTTCAGCTTTTGTTGGTCTTCACAGAAACTAGTGAAGGGTTGAGAAGCTTGCTCAGAGGAAAACTAGTCTCCAAGTGGGAGATTGTTAGGTTGTGGAGCCTGTTTTCATGTGTGAAAGTGTTGAAGACTGTACACTAAGAGTACTGTACACTTTTCATGTATCCTCGTTTCGGGGGCACAGCCCCCGAAAAAAATAATTTTTTTTTTTGGCCTCGAAAAAATGCACCCAACATATCGGGAAATGTGCTTTTCTCATATGGGCAAGATTTTTTACCCATAGGTTTATGGGACGGGTTTTTCCCATGGTTTTGATACCCACGGTTTTGTAAAACTGCTTAAGTAGTTGTCTATTTATATGGTTTTATGCATATGATAGAAGTATGAGAAACATTGTAGATGTGTTTTGAATTCGGGTGTGAATTTTGTAGAGTTTGTTGAGCATAGCTCCAAATAGATCTGGGTATTGTATTGAGAGAGTGGTGGCTTGTAATAAAATCTAAGCAAGTGATTCTTGGTGGACATAGCCCAAATTGGGTGAACCACGTTAAATATTGTCTCCTTGTGTTGTGTTATTTTATTCTGCAATTTTATTTCAGATCTGTAATAATTTACGCATATTAGTTTCTACTGTTGCGATTCTATGAGGGATTATTCCACATATTTTATCTCTTATTTCCTAACAAGTGGGAATTGGTCCTATAAAGCTGTTTGTTCCCAAATCCAAGATAGTTAAGGAGGACATGTTTCCTAGGAAAGTTGGGATTGTTCCTCTAAGCTGGTTTTTTTCCCAATACAATGACCTCTAAAAGTGAAAGAAGGCCAAAATGGGAAGTAATGTTGCCACTTAAATGGTTATGATACAGAATGAGTTGTTGTAAAGAACTGCAGCCTACTAGAGTAGATGGAATGCAGTTGGAATGGATCCTTTCAATTGATTTTTAGATAGTTTTAGTATCCTCAAGTTATATATCCTACCCAACTCATATGGTATTTGGCCCTAAAAGCTGTTATTCAGGAGAGAAAGTATTGTAAGGAAATAAATATTTCTTAGGAAATAAGATATGGGGTCAAGTAAAGCCATAGAAGTGAGATTTAAGGAAACCACATGTGAACTGTGAGAAGAGTAGGTAACACCAGTCCAATTGCAGGTATTGTGGCTGGGAGACCAATTGCGTAGAGAATTGAGTGGGTTGAGGGAGAGGGAATTTTTGAAAGTGAGAAGATCATGTTGATAAGAATAATAAGGAGAATAATGGGAGAAGAAAATTAGGTAGTGCATAGAGAAACAAAAATAAGAGAAAAACCACCATCTTTAAGCAAGGAAAAACAAGAGTAAGGGAAATCCACATTCATTCAATACTTATATATTTTTTTTTCAGAGTAAAGGGTCTCAATTAAAACAAGAGATATATATTTCTTGAAGTAAATTTTAGTCATTTGAAATTTATTCTCAGTCAAAAGTGAGGGATGGAAGCACCCTTCACATGCCAACTCTTAGATAAAAATAAAATCCAATGTAAGTACAAACAAATAATTATTCCCTAATTTTTCTCCCCAACCTAAATTGTTCTTCCCATTGGAGAAAGACATCACTAAAATTATTTACAAAATATAAATTGATTGTACAAAATAACTATTCTTCCCTAGTTTTTCTATGCGAGTATCTGCTATAAGACAATTATTCTTCCCCTAATTTTTCTCCTTTTAAAAATGGATAATATGTGTAAAACCAACAAGAAGTCATGTGTAGTGGAAGATTATTCAGCAACTAGTTTTATAATATTATTGTTTGTAATGTATTTTTTTGACCATGGGTGATAAGAACATTATATTGTAGAACTGATCATGGTTTTCAAACAATTGTCAATTGTCTTGGTACCTTTTTAGCATTCAAATTTGTGCAATTTAGTGGAGGGAAACTTTAAACAATATAGCCTAATCAATGCACATACATGGTCCATACTGAAAAACCCTAAACTTTACAAAGAAAATTGCTATGACTAAGTAAGGAAGGTTAAAACCATTTCCACCTCTAGTCAAGGCTCTAAGTCTAGGAATGTAACATTAAGATAGAAGCTTAAAGGAATGCTTAACTAACATGAATACAATTGAAAATCTAACTAAACATGCCTAGTAATATGTTCGATTACCTAACATTGGCCTAAATAGACCTAAGAGGGAAATCAAATTGGTATGGTTGCTATTCCAAACAAGGTGAAATGGCCTCTCTAAATGAATACTTGGTCATTTTGGATATCCATCTACTAACCCCATTAAAGACTTTAGGAAAGGATTGAGCTTGGCTATAAATCATATTTATTATATGAGATGCAAATCAAAGCATGGTGTAAAGTACAAAGGAATGAGGTGCACTCTTTTTATAGCTTTGATTTTGGGAGAAAATTATATTTTGGTGCATGTTGGACTAAGAGCCCAAAATTAGATTAAAATTGCTAATAATAATAAGGCTTAGCTAATCAAAATTAGTGAATTACCAAGTGATTAAGAAGTGTAGAGCCTTAATTGACCACTTAGGGTCAAATAGGAGGCTAGGATAAGCTTTTAAATCTTGATGAGATGTTGTGGAGGTGAATGGGGTGATTTTGAGTGGTTGGAAAAGGGGTTTGAGTCAATATTAGGGCATATTGACCAAATCAAGGGAAAAATAAGCTTAATTAGCTTATAATAAAAAATTGTCTATTTTGAATAGTATTGTGGCTTACGATTCACTGTAAAGTGGCATCCTGAATGCAAAAGGGGTTAGTAAATCAACAACATGGTGTTAATTGGTAAGGAACATTAGTTAATTATCTAAAATCACTAATTATAGTGAAATTGGTAAGAATAAGAGTGATTTGTGTGCATTTGGAAATGAGATTGCAAAAGTGGAATTTAGGTGTCTACACATACGTAAAGTAGAAAATAACACATCTTTAATCTTTTTTTGTTTTAATAATAAAAATACAACATATGCAATGCTAGAATATCATTCCACCATGGATGTGGTTCACTCTTAAAATTCTACTCATCCTTGCCAAATCTTCAACAAACCTTATTTGCTATTTTCTATATTTTGCATGCTATCGGCTAGTAGCATTTTCTTTGTTGTCACTTACTACCAATGCCTAATGCTATTGTCCAATAACATTCTCCATGCTACTGAATGGTAACATTATACATACTACCAACTGGTAACATGGAAAATTCTACTGACCCGTAGTATGGAGGGTGCTATCGGCCATCAACATGTTTGGTGCTACCTTCTGGTAGCATTCTATCTACTACCAACTAGTAGCCCCAAATATGTTGTCGGCTAGTAGCACCATACATGCTACGAACTAGTAGCATCCTCCAAATCTACCTATATGTAGACAGTCAATCTAGCTATTTTCACATTATAATCTCTTAGCCAAACTACAATAGCCTACAACAAATGAGAAAACAACCTCATCAATCTAAAACTATTCATACCATCCATTAATTTCAGAGGAGGCATCTATTCCATTTATTGAAAAAATGCCAAGAAAGAACGTCACCTCCAAATATCCCCCAATCCCACTAACAAAAGTCCACAAGTTTCCATTTAAAATTCTTGTCTTTTCATAACTCTACACCCTTCTATCAGATCCCAATTCGTTTTAATAATGGATTGAAGTTGTAAGTTTCACAGAGCTAGTTTATATGTCCCAGTTTCCAACAGACACAAAAACACTCAACAACCTTCTACCCGACTATAACACTTCCTCTTGTAATTTTCATATTCAGCTCACATCACACACACTATCCTTTGGAACTTCCCCTAAAGACATTGATCATTTGACAAGACTACCACACAAATATGTGGATCATCTCACAACAAAAACTATTTTGACATATGAAGATGTCAATTATTTGGATTCTCGCTATTGATATGAGTTTCTAGATGAGTGTACAAGTAATAAAGAAACACTAAACAACGTCAAGTATACAAGGGCTTAGTACCTTGGAGATGACGATGGATGATACGGTGACAAATAAGATAGATGTATGATATAAAGAAGCTAGATCTGCAAAACTAAAACAGATAAGATTATATCACAATATGCGGGGGTTTCCTAGATAGTGCCGGTTCCAAGAGGATTTTAACTCCCTTGGAGGATGTCAACCCGCATGTCAGACAAGATAATAACCAGATCATGAACAGTAGTAATGGAATATAAAATGAAAAGTAACTAAAATGACGAGGGAACTTAGCTTGTGCTTTGTTATGGAGATGAACCGGGCATCAAGATGGCAAGATAATGAACCATGGACAAAGGTTTCTTCCTTAAACTTGCAGAACTTAATTAAGCTCTTTCTTCTCTTCTCTTAGGTATCTCCAAGTCTTTTGAAAAATATATCCTCCTCTTTTTCTAAGTCTTCGGTCCTTGAAATATGGGGGAGAAACCCATATTTATAGCTTAGATGTGAGGTTAGATTGGGGTTAACAAGTAACCGGGGTTGAGTAAAGTAACCTGAGTTAGGGATATGATGTGATCACGTGGGGACCACGGCTTGAATTATTAGATGGAGTGGGGAGCATGATTGACATGGTGGGTGAGATAAAATATTCCATTTTTAAAAATAGGGTGTCGGATGGGTGTATTAATACCCATGGATTAAATAAAATTGTGAAGGATGGTGATACGCCAAAATTTGAATTATAAAATGGGTCTACATGGAGCCCATTTGATAATTAATCAAATAATGTGAGCAAATAGATAGGATTTTATTTAATTTAAGAGAAAGAGATGCAGAATGGAAATTGTGTGAATGTGAGATGACGGAGGGGCGCTATAACCAAAAATAGGTGTCTACATTTACCCTTTTTTGTTGAGTGGTTTGTGATAGAAAGCCATGAGACAAAAACAAAAAGGGTTAGATGAAATATGTGTTTGAGGATGGATGAAGACATGAACAAAGGTAAGATGCCCCAGGAAAAAAAGGATCACAATAACAATGAAAAACAAAATGTATGGTGGTGACTTCAATATCACATCGGTAGAGGACAATTGTGGTCTCAACGGAGACAGACGACAATGTTCTACAGACCAGTGAGTGGGTGAAGACCACTGCAGTATGGATGTAAACCAAGATGACCAATGGGTCATAGGAAAACATCAAAATATGTGCAACTGAATGTGAAAGATGTGCGCAATCCTTTGTTTGCGAGGAATCGTGTAAAAAAATCATGCGTCCAAAAATGGACGAGAATGAAGATAATGATGCCCCAACATAGGGCACGAGAAGGACACAAAGTGAGTTCTATGTGTTGACAAGTACAAAGATGAAAAGGTGTCCCAAAATAAGACATAGATGGATATTGAAATAAGATATCCCAGGGGGAATACTCATAAATGTGGACAAGATGAGAAGATAGGATAGAAAGGTGAGATAAAAGTGCCCTAAAAGGGTGATAAATATGATGGCAATCATGTTTCATAGGAAAGATACATAAGTGTTAGCAAATTAGAAGGTGAAGAAGACAAAGAAGTCTTGTTTCTTCGATACAAGTAACATAGAGATACTTTTGTGACAAAACAAAAGTAGAGAAAATATTCATGGAAGAGAACAAGATTAGATAGGTGATGGCCGTTATGGTATCTTCCAAGACAAAAATGTCAAAAGAAGATGGGAAGATATTCTTAGAAATGGATATGATGATGTCCCTGCGAGAGGGATGAAGAAGATAAAATATGTGACAGGGTTCTCAAAAAGAGAAGAGGTCAATGTTGCAAAGAGAAGAACAAGAACAGTAATGAAAGGATAGATGGCAATACATAAACGGAGAAACATTAGCATTGACTGTGAATGCAAGATGTAAGGGATGTTGAATGATGAAAAAAATGAGCAGTGTATACCAAAATGGAACAATAGTTGAAGAGGTGATATTAAAATCAAAGAAACTGAGTGTGAGATGAGTGGATGGAGGAACCAACATAGATGGACAATTTAAGGGTGATCCTTAACTGTGCCGATGTGGTGATAGTGATGATGCAAGAGTGTTAATTGGAAAAAGGAGGAGTGGAAAGACGTTTGTGGTGGTGATTGTCATCTGTTGAAAGAGGAAATGGTGGAGAAGCTTCTACAATGGGAGGATCCAAGGAAGAAGATATACCTTAACTAAGATTCTCTGGCTATATGTATGGTTAAGCAAGATTGTCAAACTGAAAAGTGGAAGAGTAAAAGAAAAACTCAAGAGGAAATACAAGTAAGATATCTGGTGTCGTGCAAGGGGATAGAAAGGTGAGAAGGATGATGTGGAGACAAATGGTGATGAGTGGAAATGGAGAGTGAGGAGCAATGGATCAAAGATGGTATTGAACATGTTGAGAGATAAGGAGATGCAGGATAACAAACTTGCCTTGAGAAGGATCCTCAAGTAGGATTCACAAACTGCAACGGTGATCAAGTAGAATTCACAAACCGAAAAGTGTATTTGCAAACGCATTCATGGAGATGATGGATAGATATAAATTCATAGTGTGAAATTTGATGTGATTTTTATAAAAGATGATTTGGATGAGATGAATGGAACATAGTTATAGCAAGGGCGTACAGGGAAACTATGTTTCAAACTGGATTGGAGATAAACAAGAAAGGTTACCACTCAAGGCATTGCACTTGTAGCCAATAGTAGGTGTTAATACATAACTAATGATAGTTAGTTATACCAAAAGATCATGAGGGAAATATGGATGAAAGATGACTTGTAATCCTAATATTGACATGACAAAGGGATCGAAGATGTGACTTGTATGCGGGAAGAGGGATCTCCAAAGGTGGTGTTCCTTAAGTCTATGCCCCAGCTCTAGGAAAGGGAAAGAACAATAGCAGAAAGCTTTCTGAAAATGTTGATAAATGAAGGCTGATCAATGCAGAAAACCTTCCAGATGCCATAATAACAGAGTAGCCATCCTTCGAGGGTATGGTATACTTTATACATAATATGGATGTAAAGAATAATATGATAGCCGTCCTTTAAGGGATCGGTCTATTTCTTTTGATTTTGCTTGGATTTTGATTTGTATACTTTTTTTTTTTTTTTGTATTTTACATTTTGTATGCACAACTGTCCTTCGAGGGATCAGTCTATTTTTGATAACTTTGATTTTTCCTTTTGCATACATGAATTTGAGCTTCACATGGGGGAGAGCTAGGAATAGCTAAGTAAACCACTTAAGAGGGGATAATGAATGTACAAGAGACACCCTGATACCCTTTGCATGGCTGCAATAGGAGAATGAGAAGGTGATGGATGTAATGGTTACGGGATCACATCAAAGTAGTGAAGGCAGACCACATAATTCAGATTATTACAATGACAAATGGAAGGGGCTAAAGATGGCAGAACAATCTAAGGATGTAACTAAGTTCTCATTGGTAGATATGCTAACAGTAGACTGGTCACAAGTGCAATGCATTAAGAGGTTCCATATCTCGTTTACCACCACGAGAGAGAAGACAGTGTAGTTGCAATAAGATGAGATGATAGCCAAGCAGGAAACAAAAAATATGTCCTAAAGGAAACAAACATATGACCACAATGGTGGATTTAGATGAAAATAAATGATGCCCTAAGAGAGACATAAACATAGAAGGACAATCATGGCCTCAAAGGAGGGCTTGATGAAATAAATGGTGTCCCAAAAGAGACACATATATAGCCACAATGGTGGACTTTGAAATAGATGGTGCCCCAGAAGAGACACAGATATGGCCACAATGGTGGAGATTTGAAAAAATGGTCCCTTTGAAAAAAGATGATAAGGACATAAACATGGCCTCAAAGGAGGACTTTGAAATGAGATGAGGATTTGGGCAGAAATAGTTTAGATTGGATGAATATGAATAAGGTAGACAAGACAATGTCAAAGAGCAAAGTCCCCTAGTAACAAGGGATTTGTACGGATGATGTGTTCAAGGGTGAGGGAAGGTTGTTCCCCCAATGAGTTAAATGTGAAGGAGGTAAAGGATGTTGAAAGAGCTTAGATGAGATTTTTTTAGATTTGGATGGGGTAAACGATCGGATACCACAAGTGTGCTTAGTAAGATAAGTGGACATTGATGAACAATGGAGGGAATTCCTTAGGAGGAATGACATGGGCTAGATGGATATTAAGGGATGATGTGGATGGAGGGATCATGGGAGATCTGACAGATGGGATATGGATTGGATTCAAGGTAGATGGAGAAGGAACTTTCCCCTGAATGAGGAAATCATATTTCTCAATAAGGTTATGGACGATTGACCGAAAGGCCTTACAATGTTCGATGTCATGACCTGGGGTATGATGATAAGTGCACAACTACAATTAGGATTGAACCATGATGGCTTGGGACCATAGGGATTGAAGGCTTTAATAGGAGGAATTTTGATGGCAGATGTTTGAGTTAAATGTCGAAATATATCTGCGTATGACCTCATTGAAGTGTCATGGGGAAGGTAACTCTTATGGGTTTTGATAGGATGTCTCAGCTTGGAGTTAGGAGAAAAAAGTGGATGTAGATTGGATGGGTGAATTTCGTGTTTTGGAGGACAAATCAAATTTGGTTGAAGGATGGTATTGTTTGGATGTGGATTGATTATTGCAAGATGTCGTAGATGGAAAAACTGATCCTGACATGGATGTTGTGGCATTGGATTGTTGAGAAGAGGGAAAACCTGAATGTTTCCGAGGATGCACAGGGGACTGTCGGGGATGTTTTCCCCGAGCCTTAGACTTTGAACTGAGAATATTTACCTCTAGCAGGGATGACAATAATTTCAACTGGAGGATCTGATAGTAGTGGTGTGGTTATTAATGGAGAAACTGTCCTAAAACAAGATGAAGATGTTAATGAAGAGATAGGTGTTTGTATGATGTGATTAATGATATCTATGTGAGATGTGGATTGTTTCATTTTGGCATGGAAAGAGTTGATTTTGTAGAGGGAGAAGGTAAAGCATCTTTATTTGATTTAGGTGGATATGTTGGTTCAGTAGATGATCCAAAGGGTATCTTTGATAAAGTTACAGATCGAGAGGATTGGGTTGGTGTGATAGAAGGATTAGGTAAAGAGTATTAGGATATACTGGGTGATGTGGCCATGGGCGAAGATATAGGTACATAGGTAAGGTCAGGATAGGTGGATTTGTTGGTGATAGATATAGGGGTCATTGGCATAGATAAAGATGTAGGAATTTTTGGAATATGTGGAGATGTGAGTGATGTGATAACCGATGGAGTAGACCTTATTGGTAAGGGTAATGCAGCAAATGTAGGAGCATTTTCAGATGTAGAAGTAGAAGGGGACTGGTTGTTTCATAAATGTTTCAAGGGGTAAGAATGATATGTTAGCTAATGGGGTTGATGTCAAAGGTAGGGTTGTAAGGGTGCATGTTGTAGAACTGAGTTTTAGTTGGGATGGTTGTGAGTAATGTAGGTGTAGTAACAGGTGTATTTGAGGCAGATGTGGGTGAAGAAATAGATGGGAGAGATGTAGGGATATGTGTGGATATCGAGTGGGGTTGAAATAGGTGCTAAGGATGAATCTAATGTGGTAGATTGGGGTGTTTGAAGTGACAGAAGTGGATGGTATAGATCAAATTTGATATGGATGTGATAAGGATAGGAGAAGGTGTAGGTTCAGGACAGGTAGTGAAAGTTGATGTAGGTGTGACAGGTTCTGAATAAGAGGTGGGAATAATGTCCACTGTGGGAACATGCAAAATTGGTGATAAGATAAGATCTTGATTGACAGTGTCAACCATACAAGCGTTTGATAGTTGAGATGTAAAGGGGGTGACGTGATTTGTTGGTGGTTGATTAGTTTGCGTAGTGGAGGTATCAATTTGGATATCCCCTTGATTTACAAGTTATTGGACATGATCTTTGAAGGAATGACATCTCTCAATGTCATGACCTTTGACTCGATGATATTTACAAAAGTGGGCCTCGTGATACCAAATAGGCTTGGCTTGTGAGTTGTCTACGGGTCGTATGGGAGGAAGTTGGATGGAGTTTACGCTCATCAACTTATCAAATATAGAACTGTATGATTCTCCTAAAGGAGTGTAGTTGGTTGTTGATTGAGGAGATTGTTGTTGAGACCATGTGCTTGATGTAGATGGGGATGAGGGTTCAATGACCACAGTGTTGGCCGCATGTAGCCTTGAACTTGCCATTATGTGTGAATGGTTTGGTGGATTCAATTTTTGGTTTAGTTGAACTTAGTTTAAGATGACCCTGCTCAATGGCACAGGTTTCGAGCTTGCGAGCCATTGTGAAAGCTTCATCAAAGGTTCGGAATGATTGGATCTACAAAGTGGATGATATATGTTTGGCACACGAATGTGAGAATAAATCGATGAGTTCAATTTGTGGGATAGTGAAGGATAGTTGGTTTATAACATCATGCCATTGTGCGACGAAGTCAGTGATGGGCTCATTTTCATACTGTCGAATGGTATATAGATCAGTGATAGTGGTTTTGCTGTGTGATATTGATAGAAAAGTGTTCTAAGAACAACTATGCAAGTTGAGTGAAAGAGAATAAGGAATGTCGTGGGATACTGTTATACCAGTCTAACCTGGGACTAGACAAAGACATGGGGAAAGTGTGAAGAAGTAAATCATGATCATGCACAATAAGACAACATGTGTGTTTAAATGCGAGGAGATGTTGTTGGGGATCTTCTTTATTGTTGAACTTATTAAATGCAGGAAGTTTCCAATGAGGAGGGATAGGGTTTGATTGGAACCGACGGATGAATCGGTTCATTACAGATTTGTTCATAGGATAAGGTGTTCTTGGGTGGTACGGTAAGGGTTTCTAAACTGGCCAACCGATTCATTAAGGTGAATTGAATCACTCGAGGTGTTGTAAGGTTGAGATTGGATTGGCTGTGTGGTTTGAAAATTAGTTTGATAAGGAAAATGATGTGTTTGTGGGTGTGTGGGTAGTTGGTGAAGCATCTGATAAGGTGGTTGATAAGTTTGTGGATAGGATGTTTGCGGAATGGTTTGATAAGACAGTTGATTAATTTGTGGATATGTAGGTGTTTGGGGAGCTGCTTGGCAAATACTAACATGTGTCACAGGTTGGGATTGCTACATAGGCTGGTGTTGAGTAATAGGGGCATGATGATAAGTGGGGATATGTGTGTTAAGAATTGGAGATGGTTGGGTAGGCCTATTAATGGAATTGTCAAAATGGGATGTGGGTGGAATGTGATCCACCAATTTTGGAGATTGGGAGGATTGAGAGATTGTAGGAGATTTCTGGAGTAAGAAGTCATATATGGGGTTAGGAGGAGATTTGAGTGTATCTAGAGGAGCAAGGAGATGGTGGTGTGATCGATTTAGGAAGACTGGCTTGACGAGGGATATGAGGGTTGGTGTCAAGGTGGGGAGAATTTTGTATGACATGGTTCTCATGAGGTGAGACCATGGAGACTGGAGATTGGGTGACTGATGACGTGGTTTTGAGTTTAGAATCTTGTTGGTCGAGATCGTTAGAGGAAGTAACTTTATTGGATAGAGCAGATTGTTGTTTTGTCTCGATTTGAGAGAGAGTGACAATAGGTGTGAAATAGAGAAACATCTGTTTATATATGTTGTTGACAAACAAATCAAGCAGAATATTTTTTAGCATCATGATTAATTTAGAGGATGTGAACAGAAAAGAAAAGTAGGTAATGAAGGTGCCTAAAGGAGTCTAAGGTTGGTTTCAGGTAGTTATGGATTGGGAGATGTCTGAGACGGTTTCCTGTTGGGTGTTTAGGTCCCAATCAGTTAACCAGGTGAGAGGAATGTTTTGATGTGTTAATTATGTTTGTGTAGTCTCAGGAAGTGTGTGATAAGTGAAATGCAGAGAGTTAAATTCTTTACTTAAGCTATGTGATCAGGTAGGATGCAGAAGGTTCATTTTAAACCAAAATGAAATGTGACGTTCAATGTATACAGACACTCAGGAAAGGGAAAGTTTGATGCAGAAAAGAGAAAATAGAGAAAAATGAAAAATACCTGGAGAATCACTTATTGGTGTTATGTGATTGCACTTGATGATGGTGTTTTGGAAGCGAAGTTAGTGACCTGGAACACCCAAGGGTACCCTAAAATGGCACCGTTTAGAGTTGTGGATAAGGCCAGTAAAAATGAGTGTGTTTTTTTGTTTTGCAAAGCAAGTGATATCTGACGGCGTTGTTGGATGGTTGCAAATTTGTTGATTTCACCTGGAAAATAAGATAAATATAATTAGTTGATATGGTTAAGAAAGAAGATATAGATGTTGTCAAAAAGTTACTTCATCAAAAAAAACAAGATAACAATAATGAAGCTAATTAATTAAGAAAAAGTTGTAGACCGACATTCGTATACAATAAGAAGGAAATAAGCTACGAAAGCTATTAATAGACTATAAACTAAGGGATAAACTAAGAATTGGTATTCTTATTAAAATAAATGATCAAAGAAACTATGAACTAATAAACATATAAAACAAACGGCGAAATAAATGATTAAATGCTAAGATATATTATAAACTATCCGCAATAATAATAATAATAATAATAATAATCTATGAAAGAAGCTATGAAATGGATCTTACGAAAAGAATTTGGAGTAGATTAATTGATTCAAAATCGATTCGAGATGAGGAATGCATTTAGTTCTTCAAGTGGAATAGTTCACACACACAACGCGGGCATTTTATAGATTGTTGATGCATATCTATGCTACAGTTGGACTATTTTTAGTCAGACATGCAAAAGGTGTCTCAACTTTACTCACCCACATGTGTGGGACCAACAAATTGACTTCCCACCACAGCAAATACCAATGGGTCATTCTACATGGGGAAGAGTGTTTCCAAAAGGTAGATCAATTTACAAAAATGATGGATCATTTTGATGGAAAAGAAAACCAAATCAAATCTTTCCTTTAGGAAAAGAAAAGTCAAAATTTGAATCTAGGAAGACGGGTAGATTGAAAATGGTCAGTCATATTACACATGGACATGGTTCTTCACATATTTGATTACATAATGAGACTCAAGGAAAATATAAATGAGAAATAATAATCTGCTACGATGTGAATTGGCTATAATTGGCTACAACTCATAGGAAAAGAGTATGAACTCGACAAGATGAGAAATATATAATCCTCTTGGAACAAGAAAATATGAATGAGAATATATAATTGGTTATGGTGATACATACGTTGTTTTGAGATGTGATGAAAAGAATTGTAAACCAATCTTTGTAAAGAGACTGTACAGGCACTACCTACAAAGCTTGTGGATTTTGAACTGATGAGAACTTACAGGGAGACTGTATTTGGCCTGCTACAAGGAGACTGTACAGTCACTACCCACAGTATGCATGAATTTGTAATTTATCTGGAAATAGTTGAACATCAAAGAAGACGTGGATTTATACTTTCTCAAGACTGCAAAGTTTAAATTTGATAATTGATGAAAGATGACAACAAGATAGGGGTGGAAGTTTTGATGTTATCTAAAGATTTTCAATAAATTTATTCTATATGCATCCAATTTTGTATTTGCGAGCCTATTTCTATGAAGCGACTTGTACAAGTCACTACTCACAAAGCCGTGTGAATTCAAAACTGAAATGGAAACAGCTAAAAAACACCACGCTTCAGAATCTTGTGAGTCTATATTGATATTCACTTTCTCGAAATCCTGTTGATTTGACGGTGATTTATAATAAAATTTCTTCTTGTTGTAAGTTGCTAAGACTGAAATATTGTTTATATTTGTTCTCTGTAAAGGGGGAAGTGAAGGAATGACTTGGCTTGGGATTTGGGGAGATAGCTCATGCCATGTGGAATTGGGGAGATGACAGGGCTCTGGTAGGGAGAGATGAGAATCGGGTGAGTGGAGATGGCTCAGGAGAGGCTGGGTTGTAGGAAGGAGTGGAGGAGGTATGAGTAAAGATTCAATGGGAGAAGGAGACGGTGAGGTGGGAGCTCGGGATAAGGGAGTGAGAGCTCAGTGTGGGTGGATGGCTGAGTTGGATTGAGGACTCTGTGGGAAGTGGAGGTGGAGTGACTGAGTAGAGGGAAGGTGAGAGGGGTAATAGGGAGTGGAGGGGTCATGGAGATGCATGCTGAGAAAGGGGAGTGATGGTGAGGACAGGTCATGGACTGAAGAGCTGAGTGACAGTCAAGTGGAGCTATGGGGTGTAGAGGTGGTGAGGATGGGTGGCTGTAGGAGATGGGTGAGAAATGGTTTGATCAAGGAGAGAAAGTTTTGGGAAGGAAGAAGAACTGAGGATGGGATCAAGATAAGTGGAAGGTGGGATCTATATCAGGGAGGTGGTACAATGCATGGAGGGAAGTGGTGTGAGTTAGGTGGGAAGGATGAGGAGTTGGAAAACTTGGTGGGAGAGCTCAGCTCGATGCAGGGGAGAAGATTCCGCCGGGTAAGGAGAGTTCGTGAAGAGAGGGGGAAAGTAATGGTGGAAGGGAATGGAGGCTTAGTGGGGAGAAATTCGGGTTGAGATGGTTGAATGGATGAGTGGCAAGGAGAGAGGTGGTGGATGGGTCATGTGGGTTGAGAGATTGGATGTGGGGATAGGTAGATGTGAAGGATGGAGTGGATGGGTTGTTTAGATTTTTAAATTTAATAAAAATTTATTCTTTTGTTTTAATTAATTATTATTATTATTATTATTTTAATAATAATAATAATATAAATTTATACCATATTATAATATAATGATCACATAACAAGTGAATTAACAAGAAAATGACATACTGTCGAAGGCAACCTAAATGAATGTAAACATGACATCAACTGAGGGAAATCAATATAAACCTTGTAATAAGGTGAGTAAAAACAATGTTAGATGCAAAATATATAACATGATGACAAATAGGTAAGTACGGTTAATTTCTAGATTCCTATCCCATGTGAGTAGATTTCAACTGAAAACAATGAAGAATGACCTCTTGGTGATTTCGATGAGTGACCGTACTAACCTAAAATCAAAAAATACTAAGATATTGTAAACAAGCACGTTAGAAAAGATGAGTAAAATAACAAACAAAAAATGACCAGATCTAGGATCTGGTCCCACCGGGCGTGCCAAATGTTGATCTGAGTTTCCATCTTCCTGTCTAAATGAGTGTACAAGTAATCAAGAAACACTAAACAACGTCGAGTATACAAGGGCTTAGTACCTTGGAGATGATGATGGATGATACGGGTGTAAAGTAAGATAGATGTATGATATAAAGAACCTAGATCTGCAAAACTGAAATAGATAAGATTAGATCATAATATGCGGGGGTTTCCCAGGATAGTGCCGGTTCCAAGAGGATTTTAACTCCCTTGGAGGATGTCAACCCCCGTGTCAGACAAGATAATAATAGATCATGAACAGTAGTAATGGAATATAAAATGAAAAGTAACTAAAATGACGGGAGAACTTAGCTTGTGCTCTACTATGGAGATGAACCGGGAATCAAGATGGCAAGATAATGAACCATGGAAAAGGTTTCTTCCTTAAAATGGCAGAACTTAATTAAGATCTTTCTTCTCTTCTCTAGGCTTCTAGGTCTTTTGAAAAATATATCCTCCTCATTTTTCTAAGTCTTCGGTCCTTTGAAATATGGGGGAGAAACACCATATTTATACCTTAGATGTGAGGTTAGATTTGGGGTTAACAGGTAACCGGGGTTGAGTAAAGTAACTTGAGTTAGGGATATGATGTGATCACGTGGGGACCACAACTTGAATTATTAGATGGAGTGGGGAGCATGATTGACATGGTGGGTGAGATAAAATATTCCATTTAAAAAAAGGAGTCTCGAATGGGTGTATTAATACCCATGGATTAAATAAAATGTGAAGGATGGGGATATGCCAAAAGTTGAATTATCAAATGGGTCTACATGGAGCCCATTTGATAATTAATCAAATAATGTGAGCAAATAGATAGGATTTTATTTAATTTAAGAGAAAGAGATGCGAGAATGGAAATTGCGTGAATGTGAGATGACGGAGGGGTGCTATAACCAAAAATAGGTGTCTACACTCACTTCAAATTATCTATTGATGTAATTACTGGTAAGTTTTTAATAATCATATTATTATTTACATGATTTTATATTTTACAAATTTGGATTTTTTGTTTTATTAAATATTTATGAACTTAATTTATGCACACCCTTAGTGGATACAAATATGATTGATGCACTTTCTTATCATCCAAGATAAGAATTGACCTAAGAAACATTAATGTGAATGAAGCTACTACACTTAATTCTACAAATTAAAGTCTTGCATTATATTGTGAATCTCTGTACAATTTACGCATCACCCTTCTCCTACCACACTCCATATAAAGCTAAAAACTATGTCTTTAACAATTGAATAGCATGAGGAGAGTCCCAAATTTAATTATCTATATATATATAATATATATATATATATATATATATATGTATGTATGTATGTTTGTATTTATATATATATATCTGTGTGTGTGTGTATGTATGTATATATATAGATATTTATGTATGTGTATATATATAGGTGTGTTTGTATGTATTACTAGTTTGTTCACTATTGAATTATAATAGGGGATATCTACTACAACTATAAGAGGAAATTTCCCACCATATTCTGGAGATTCAGTTATTCAGACGATCGTGAGGCTAATAACAACACTCCACAAAAATTTGGAAACTCAATGTGAAAGTTTTCTTGCTAGATGGAGATTAGTGGCTTGGAAGCATCTACTATGCATGGGGTCAAGCCAAAAAACTTGAAAATTGATATAAAAGTTAAATTTTTTACCCCTTCTCTTGAATGAAGTACTGTATGGACTTAGAGCTGATCCAGAATTATATACCCTTGCTTTGAAAACTGATTTTCTAGGAATTATGGATGATTATTTAAAACTATACCACAATTATGATTTTGTCAATTCTAGGGCATATAAGACATGATTTGTAATACATCTAGTATTTAATGAGAGTGGGAAAATATTTTGAAATTGATTTCCCTTCTCATTTCATAAAGCTCTATTTGGACCATATCTTTTTTAGATTCCTCAAACAAATCTACAACTAGAAATGCCACATGAGAACAATAAAAACACCATGCAAAGAACTCAGTGAAATAAAAACTAAACTACCAACAAGACAGTGTGCTAAAAAGAACTTGGAGGAAAAGAATAATAAACTACTATGTGCAAGGTAATACTTTTACTTCAAAAGCAATGTTTGAGATAGATCCAATTGACTGGGATCAGAAGCTCTTCTCCATTCAATTTTAACAGTTAGAAAAAATTGTTTGGTTTACAACTATAAATCACATAAGGGTCACTCCACATTGTGTCAAACTTTGAATTATAACCTAGTTTGGCTCTATCTTGATCCCACTTAAGCACAAGGTCTCCTTCCTGAAAACGTTTTGGCTACTACTTTCCTGTCAAAATATCTTTCCACCTAATCCTGATTTAACTCCTTTGCTTGTGTGGCTCAATTTCTCAATTTTTTGATCTCCATGAGCTCCATATATCTAATTTCTAGCTATTTGATGAGATCTAATGTCGATAAATCAAGAGATACTGGTAGCCTTTTTTCTTTAAGAGGACATTTCCAACCAGATTCCAGATATTTAGTTAGTTTTTCAAATGATCGTGAGATCGAGAACACCATTCCATAAAAATTTGGAAACTCAATGGGGAAGTTTTCTTGCTAGATGGACATCATTAGTCTTGAAACATCTACTGGGCATGGGGTGAAGCCAAAAAAACTTTAAAATTGATCTAAAACTTAAAATTTTTACCCCTGATCCTGAATGAAGTACTGTATGGACTTAGAGCTGATCTATATTTATATACCCCTGCTCTAAAAACTAATTTTCTAGAAATTATGGATTAGTATTTCAAAGTGTCCCAAAATTATGATTTTCTGAAGTCTCAGACATAGAAAATGTGATTTGTAATTTATCTAGTATTTAATGAGAGTGGAAAACTATTTTGAAATAGATTTCCCTTATCATTTCTTGAATCTCTATTTGGACCATATATTTTTTAGAGTCCTCAAAAAACTCTACAATTAGAAATGCCACATGAGAACAACAAAAACACTATGCAAAGAACTCAGTGAAATAAAAACTAAACTACTAATAAGATAATGTGCTAAAAAGAACTTAGAGGAAGTGAAAGCAATGTTTGAGATAGATCCAATTGACTGGGATCATAATCTCTTCTCCATTCAATTTTTATAGTTGGAAAACATTGTTTGGTTTGGAACAAGAAATCACATAAGGGCCACTCCATATTGTGTCAAACTTAGAATTCTTACCTCGTTTGGCTCTATTTTGATCCCACTTAAGCACAATATCTCCTTTTGGAAACATTTTGGCCACTGATTTCTTGTCAAAATATTTTTTCACCTAATCCTGATTTAACTCCATTACTTTTGTGGTTCATTTTCTCAATTTTTTGAGCTCCATATATCTAATTTCCATTGTTCCAAATTAAAACATTTCCAGCTGTTTGATAAGATCTAATGCCATTAAAATATCCTTGTTTCTTTACCATAAAATAGCTTGTAAGGGGAGTTTTTAGTTGACCTTTTGGGAGTGATCCTATCAGCCCATAATTCTTATTTCAATCTATTGTGTCATGTCATTTGGTTATCGTTCAAGGTTCTTCTCATGATCTTCAACAAGTTCTTATTGGTTGACTCAGCTTGCCTTTTACCTTAGGGATAATAGTTTGATGAAGTACTCAAGTATATTTTTTTCTTGACATCCCAATAAATTATTTTTGTGTAAAGGAATGCCAAATCATTATTAGATATTATCGTGGAAGGAAAAACAAATTTGGTCACAATGCCTTCATAGAAGTCTAGGATATTCACCTCATTTACTTCCTTTAATGCAATTGGATATGTCCATTTTGTGAAGTAATATGTGGCTATCAAATGCATTTGTGGACCCCAAATTAGAGTATGAATTGATCACTGCAATGAAATATAACTCCCATTGCATGAATGGATAATCCGCTGAAATGGGATGAAGTGAGAGGGCTGATTATCACTCTTTTCCTTTAAAGAGCGCACACTTGTTAAATTTTCTATCCCATGCATGGAAATATTTGAAGAGATCTAGCCAATAATAACCAAACTTATATTTTTTAGTGTTGTCATCCTTGGGGGAAAATGCCATCTTGCTTCTCCATTATGAAACTCATGTAAAACTTTCTCAACTTGATTTAATTTGATGCACCTCAAAAGAACATTGTTTATATCCTTTCTAAACAAAATTTCATTAATAAACATGTAAGGAATGGATTGAAGTCTAAATCACCTTATTTTTTCCTTATTCAAACCTTGAGTACATTGGCTTGTTTGGAGAAAGTTTTTAATATCATTTTTCTAGCAGAGAATGAGTGAGGTACAAGCTAGTTGTTGATCATTTTGAAGCATTAGGACATCATCCCTATCATCTCGTGTATATGAAGTTATATTCTCACATAATCATTAGCCTCTTATCAGCTTGGTTATTTTGATATCAATGTCATATTCCATCACCTTGGTGATCCATCCAACTCTTTTCTCGTTCAATTCTCTATTTAAGAGGAAATATTTCATGCCAGAATGTGATACCATTAGGTGGATTTTGTTGTTAGATAAAAAATGCCTAAACTTATTCAAACTCATTATAAAAACTAAGGCATGTTGTTCAACGAATGAGTACCTTGATTCATAATATTCTAGACCTTGGTTTAACAATGCAATTGGTTACTCTTGACCTTCTTCATTCAGTTGCATTAATATGGTGGATAATGTATATGTGATTCCAAAATCATATAAAGTGAATTCCTTTATGAAATATAGATTCATGAGGGTATAGACTTATACTATTGCTTGTTTAATGTCTTGAAAACTACTTTTCCCTTACACTTTACAATTGAAAGGCATGTTATTTTTAGCATAGATTTCAATGGATTGACAATATTGGTAAAATTAGGAATGAAACACTTGAAAACTTTGATCATTCCCAAGAAGATTTGCAATGCCTTCTTATGACTAGGTAATGACAATGCAAGGATGCCACTTACCCTCTCTAGATATATTGTAAGCCCTTATTCAAATACAATATGGCCTAGGAGTTTTCCTTCATGTGATAGGAAAAGAGAAACCCCAAACTATGTACATATTTTAAATACCTATTTGAGATAGAGTAGATGATCATTTTCATCCTTGGAGAAAACTATGATATCATCAAGGTAAACAATTTTTTATTTATTAATTAGCCCTTTGAATGTCATATACATGGATCTTTGAAACATTTCTCCAGCATTGAACAAACAAAAGGGAATTTTTTTGTAGGAATAAGTTCCCCACTTAGTGATAAAGAATATTTTTAATTGATCCTCTTCCTTTACCATAATTTGATTATATCCTTAATATCCATCTAGTAGAGAAAACCTCTCTAACCCTGCCACCATCTGTAAAATTTTCTCCATAGAAGGTAATGGGTAATGATCCTTCAAGGAATCCTTGTTTAAATCCCTAAAATCAACACATAATCTGATTTCAACATTCCTTTTTCTAACTTGAACTAGGTTGGAAACCCAAGATGAACACTTGATAAGGCATATAATGTATGCCTCTATTATCTTGTTCAACTATTTCTTCATTAGAGGATCAATTCTTGGGTTAACATATATTTGTTTTTGCCTAATGAGCTTGGCCAGTGAATCTAACTTAATGGTATGTTTCACCAAACTAGAATCAAAACCCCTAAGGTATTCATAACTCCATGAAAAAACATCAGCAAATTCATGAAAAAATCTCTACAAATGCATATTTATCTTGTCAACTACATACCTTTCCAATTTTAAGTAGCTTGTCGTTTCCAACTAAGATGGGTTCATAATCTTCACCCTTAACCACAATACTTTTTTTTATCTTTCTTTAGTTGATCACCCAATTTAAAAAGTTATTCCAAGGTAACTAAGCCATTAGGCAACTTGTTTAATCTTAGTTGGACTATTTGATCTACATACTATTGTTCCATTTTCTCTTGAATTATTAAAGATAACTCAACCTCTTGTTAGATGAAATTGATAATGTATTGGTCACTATCAAATATTTTCTAGTTAGTTCTATTATCTAGGAAAAAAAAAATTACTATCATTCTAACATTTTCTTGCAATCCATCTTCCTTGATGCCTTCAGGGATATCAAACTTAACATCTATTGTTGTTAATATATCAATTGATTAATTTTCATTTCTTGGTATGGAATGGATGTTGAATGCCTCAAAATATTCTAAGAGGTCCCATAACATATTCTTGTATGATTTTAACACATTTTTCTTGGTTAATTTTAAACCTCTTACCTGACTCATAACTAACTTGTTGTCACCAAAAGCTTGTAATTATTTGAAATTTCTCTTTCTTTCCCATTGAATACCATGGACCAAAGACTCATACTCAGATGAATTGTTGTAAAAAATGAATTTAAATATGAAAGAGGATAAATACTCCACACCTATGGGGGATACAAGCACTACCCCCTCCTACACCTTTTTTTGTCCTTGAACCATCGAAGAACATGTGCCAAATGTCATCTTCTTGTTGATTTGTATTCATGATATTAAGAATCAGTGAATTTTCATCATGCAAGAAATAATTACCTATACCAGTCTTCTCGATATGTTTATAGGGATAAAAACTATGGGAATCAGCTCCCTTATCATCAAGAAACAAATTTGGAATACCTTCTACTTGAGTGTTTTCCTCTTGAAAAATAGGGTGGTATTCTTGGTTGAAGATCGAGAATTTTTCATTGATAGGACTCGATGTTTAAGGTTTTATGTTGTATGGGGAAATACGCTACAAAATTACACTAACTTTGTACCATATCTTTTCCTAAAAGCATGTAAGACCAGTCAGCTGATAAGTACCCTCCAATCTTGGCAGTGAAATCTCTATAGAGGCATAAAACAAAAAATGGAGGTAGATCAATTATGAATACATCCTTAGGAATAAAGAAGTTGGGGCATGTGTGCAGTGTGAGGTTTAAACCTTTGATAAATCCACTATTTTCCATTGCTTTTCCATTTAGACGAACCGCACCTTTAGAGAGGGACTCATATTTTATACCCAAATAATCTGCCATCTTTTTGGTCACTAAACTAATTTCCCCTGAATTAATCATGTAATTTTTAACCAAGTGATTGACAAAAATCAACAATAAATAGAATAAAGGAGGTTTCAAACTATTATTTGGTTGATCATCCTTTTCTTGAGCTGTATTTTTGAAGTAAAAGTTTTTCATGTTATTTGGATGAATCATTTTCCATAGAGAGGTTAGACATGGCTATTCGCAAGAGGTCCCTTTGTCCAGTTATTTCCAAGGATTCCCATACAGATACATTCATGTTTGAGTTGATGTAGAAGGACCTTTTGGCTGACCTTGCACTCTTGAAGTCTGATTTTCATGACCTCCTTGAAAATTACGAACTAAATTTAAATTACCACCTTCTTCAAGTGTTAGAGAAGGTTTGAAACAACTTACATTTATTGATTATCCCTCTTCCATAGCCCTTTTTTTAGATCTAGTATTATCTACCACACCTAAAGGAGAATTATAAACTATCCCACAAAACTCATCCATTTGCCAATTTATAAGTGAGGCATCATTTTTTGGCTCTTGAGTATCCTTTGGTATTGAAGATACTTATAGTGATGCAACTTGAGAGAATGAGGCATTTTGTACCATTAATGCTTGTTTTGGGATTCCATTCAGACAAGTGGCTTGGTTGTGAGTTAGGTTACATGGAAAATACCATTAATAATCTTGCACAAGGTTGTTTTAAATGGGGACTAAGTCTTTAAATGAGTCAGATGCATTAGGATTATAATGTTGGAATGGTCTTACATGAGGCACATGACCTTGAATATGAGGATTTTATTAATATGATGTATTTTTGGGATGATAAGGAGATTTGTTTGGCTAAAATGGAGGTTGATATGCTTAATTGAAGGACTAGTAAGTTATAAAATTCTGAGATTTTTTCCTTTTTAGCTAACTTGAATTGCCAAATTTTTGTAACTATTTCATTACTTCTTATAGTTCATTTAAAGGCCCATCGAGGCAGATGCTTGGATTTGAATATGGATATTTAGGGTTGTAATAGGGGCTAAATTAGGTGTCTAGTGAGGTGTGGATGTTCCTTCCTCTAGGAAGATAGGCATTGGAGGTCTAGGTGCAATTTTACTAGCCTAAACAAGACTATTCTCATCTCTTATTGCAATATCATAAACATCTGGTAATTTTATATCCCCCATGGATTGGATTATATTAGAGATGTCACTACCTAAAGCCCTCATGTAATAGATGAAATCATACTAGGGCATAGGTATTACCATTTGTTGGATTCTATTCCATGTCCTTTGGAATATGATATTAAAATCAGACATTTTATCATGTGATTTCCTCTTCATTGTAGTCAGTTTCTCCACCAAAGAAAAATGGTTTTCTTTATTTCAAAATGGTTACAAATAAAATCTCTAAACTCATCCCAATTTGTGATAGAGTTTATTCTCAAACTCCTATACCATTGTAGATCTTTTCCCTTGAAAGAAGAAACCAACAATATGAGTACTAAATTATCTAGTATAACATGGTATATTGAGCATATGTTTGCAACATCCTCAATACGCTCAATGGGTGTTGTGGTGTTCTCTCTAGTAAAGAAAGTAACACTCTTCAAGGTTGTAACTAGAATTTCATTGTATTAGGCCAAAATTAGGGGACTTCATTAAATTTGATAAAATCCTAGTTTCTTTGATGGTCCATAAATGTGATGGGTCTTAAATATCTAGAATATGATAATAAATGCCTACTGGGAGGAGGTGTAGAGAGAAATGTATCTAGAGGTAATGGTGATCATTGAATTTATCTTCCCCTTCTTCTCTTTGGTGACAATTATAGGTAATCAAAAGGTTATGCCCTCTTTTTTCTCCTCCTTGTTTGAATTATTCTCGTAATACTGAAAAACTTGATTGTTTAAACCCACACATATGATGATTGGAGTAGCCATATGTGTTTATGTAGAGCCTATAAAGGCTTAATATCACCAAACACACATCACCCTTGGATATATGATATGAACTCCAACACAGTACGGTCCCAACGAGTGTGCTGAAACTATTAACACAAAAAATCAGAACCCTATGTATAATCATGAATGAATAACAACACTTTTGGTGAACATGGATTTTTCTCCAAGTGTTGGACTAGAAAGTTGAGAAAAAACTCCTAATAAGGCTAGTTATTTATATTTCATCCCACTACAAACTAACCTACAACTTCATAAACCAAATCTAAACTATAAATTTGTAATGACTAGAGTTAGAAAGAGAGAAAAAAGTTTCAAAATGAAAGGGGTGATGCACCAAAGCTAAAACAGGGTTCAAATTTGACCTGTAGAGACACAATTGTAACCACATATGCAAGAATCAAAATAAAACAAAGTTTTGTATGATACAAGTAAAATAGATTTAGAAGAAAGCAAGAGGGAATGGATTAAAATAAAAAATATGCATTCCAATGAATAAACCACAGTTATACGTCATTAAAATCACTTGCACTTACATTTACAAGGAAAAGGTTTATAAAATCTTATAAAATATGCAATCACAGAGGTTTGCAGTTGTAAGAAATATTAAACTCCTTGGGGAAGCTCCAAATCCTACAGATAAGAACCAATTTTTTATGCATAATAACTTACATCTATATAAAATAAGCGAGAGATAGAGAGAGGAGCCACCAAATAGCCATAAATGGCCCATTTCCACATGCTCACTACCAAAGGCCATCATTTCCTACATTATAGAGCATGGACATCACTATTTATTCCTACAGAAGCCATCAAATCAAATGCGTAGGGTATGCATGTCATTCATCAATAAATGTGGTTGGTGGAGTTGTTGAGATGTTTAGAGTTGTTTGAACTGCAAATTTTCCCTCCAAATCTCATGTTTGTAAATTTGACCCCTAAAACAACATAATTTTTCTCGTTTATTGATGCCAAAATGGGGCTCTCGATGAGGTGATTCCAAGGCTACCAACTTTGTGTAATTTTGGAGCTTCGAGGCATAATTGATGGCCCAAAACCCATCTCTAAGTTGTCTCATTCAGGTTTTCAGGGAATATGAGGAACTGGGGATATGTTCCTCATGGGTCTTTTTGATCAAATAAAACACTTAGCAGAACTCACACACATAGTCCACGTAGAAAAATAGGATGGGATCGAAGGTGCGAAGGAATAGGAAGGTGTCGCGCGCGGAGGTGAAAAGTCAGACTTTCGGGACTTAGCCGATTTTGTAAATCAAGTCTATTTTTAGAGGCTAGCATGCGGAACACACAAAACGAAGCCAAGACTTGTGCACCACTCTTTGTCTATATTTCGAGGATCATATCGAAGCACTCTTGCATGGAAGTAATCCAAGAATAGATTCATCACTCTAGTTAACTGTAAGTGATCTATAGATAGCATACTTACATGTATGGCTATAATTGTAAACGACACGTGGCTATTATTAGCATGTGACCTATTTTTTGCATAGTTAGCAGTGAAGGGAAAGTTCCTCACCCTATATATATTAGATGAATCACCTAGTTGATATACCATATTGAAGGGTTAGAGATTCATGAGTGCATGAGACTAGATAATAGTAACAGATCCATACACATATGACTATTATTGTATCAAGCCTTTGCATTGTTGTCATGTTTAATATACGAAGAATATTGGCCGAACCAAAGTGTCTTATATGTGTTATCATTGCATGCTATTAATTTCTTGATGATTTATACTTAAATGCATGCCTTTATAGATCTAGTTCGGTATAACTGTGTAATGATGGATTAGTTTCTAACTAATATCCTTATCGCTTCACCATGCTACCATCTTTCTACAACAACCGTAAAGAGGGACCTGGTACCTTGGTGTGCTTCGGGTGAGCACTCAACCTATACTGAGTGATGTGCCAGCGCGACCAGGTGTTATCTGATAATTCTAGGCTACATCATTGGTTCTGTTGCCGGGACCTCTTTTTCAGTTGATTTCAGGATGGTTCACGATGAAGACATACCGGCTAACTTTTACGAGTGTTGAAGAGTGGATTCATGATTTCGAGGAAGAATACGTGTGAAGGTTTAGTACTAGATCTAGATTTAATGCACGCACTTGGGTAGAGAAAAATTTGTATTCACAGTTTGTACGAAATCTTCTTTGCTATCTTTCTCGTAGAATTATATGAGTGGTTGACTGCATATGCATCTAAGTGGAATTGGAGGTATCACACACTTGTTTGGACACATGAGTAATTTCAAACACTATATGATGTTAACTTGATCTGGACTTGCGTGGTAGATACCTAGTTTTACGGTGTTCTACATAGCTATATTTTGGAGTATTCAATTTTGACTTATTCGTGCCCAGAGGTAGCTGAGTTCCAGTTCCTATTGTATCCTAGAGGGACGTATTTACAAGGTATTCTGCTAGCAATCAAGATACTGATGGTAACATTGAACTTGGAAGATAATCCCATGGCAAGTTAAAAATCTCCATGCGTGAGGGCAGGAACATGATTGGTGAAAGATGGCAGACCTAGCGGTAGCACGACAGAGGGAAGAGAGGCGGCTGAATTATGATGAGGCATGCAAAAGGGAATTATGGAAGAAGCAAGAAGTTACAGAATGGATGGCGTTGTGGAGAGAGATGGCTCGTGAAGGATTTGAGGCTTATGAGGATGAAGAAGAGCTAGAGCATCAGGAACTCCCCCATCTAGGAAAGCATGAAAAAGAACCCTCTTCAACCTCACATGGAAGCATGCCAATAGATATGACTTGGGCCACAGGTGTACATCTAAGCCAACCTGTTGACCTAGCACTTGCGCTTGGTTTTCCAGTATCTAGTACAACAGGTAAACAAAGTATTCATTTAGGAAGTGATAGAGCATAAACAAGTCAGATATCAAGTACATCAATGGCAGCACAGAAAACTTCATTATTATTTGGGGGTACATTTTTAGGCTCATCATCTGCACAAAATAATAGTGCACCAAATGTGGGATTCACCTCTGGAACTGGGACTACTTCACAGACTATAGGGGTCCAATATAGTACCACTGTTGGGACATAGGGAAGTGCATTTACGGTACCTATTCTAACTTCAAGAGGAGGATCGGGAGGTATGGGTAGTTCTAGTTCTGGTAGTTTGGGTGGTTTTGGAGGTAGAGGAAACCAAAGAGGTTCTGGGTCAGGTGGTCAAGGCCCGCAACAACCCCAGAACATTTATATGGAGATTTCTCTTCATATCCTAGAGTATAGAGGTATTGAGGATGCTACTGAACATATTCATATGTGTGAAATATTGTGGCATGTGAAAGGTATCACAGATTCTGAGCGCAAGGCAAGTCAATTTGCTACTAGGTTACAGGCGCGCGTGCACAACTGGTATAGGAATTTTTATCCCAATCAAACTTGTATTGATTATGCAACATTGAAAGATACTTTCTTAAAAGAGTTCCATATCCCAGAGTTTGAGCAGAAGAGTATAAGTGCACTTAAGGATATAAAGCAAGGCACTACAGAAAGTGTACGTGAGTATGATTCCCGTTTTAAAAAACTTCTATCCAAAATCTCCTATGATATACATGTAAGTCAGCATGCACAATGGTTTGTCGGGGGATTGATTACTCCATTTTGAATAGCACTGTCGCATTTGACTTATACCAACCTACATGAAGCATTAGAAGAAGCTCTACGCGTTGAGGCAGTTGGGAGTATTGAAACTAGAGTTAGTCCATTCTTGGAGGTTCAAATAGCAGTTATGGAAAAATAGTTAGAGAAATTATCAGCAAACTCATCTCATGAGACACACTCAAGAATCTGGTGTACAGATTGTGAAGTGGAAGGCCACACCAAGGATAGTTTCGCTCACAGATCTATACATTCACTGCTATTAGAATTTGAGATTTTCCATTTGAATCATGATGTTTTTCACTGCCCCTTACTACAACACGTGATCAGGAAGAATGTATCCTCCTTTTGTATAATTTGTAGGTCCATGACCCATGATACTAAATATTGTAGATTGATTGGCCAGATCCATGATGCCATTGATATTGGGGTACGACGGGTGAGTGTGGTTGATATTTCTAAAGGAAAGAATGAGAATCAGGATAGGGATTATAATCAAGTGTGCTATGATAGGAATGATGGAAGATTTGAAGGAGGTCATGGAAGAGGATGAGGATATCGAGGCAGATATGGAGGATGAGGCCGAGGCGGGGGAAGAGGTGAATTCCCTTGAGGAATTTGTTATACACGTGGCTCACTTCACCATTATAGGAACGAATGTCCATAGAATATTTCCTGTTCATTTTTTTGAAAGGGGCATAGTTATGAAGATTGTCCAAACTTGTATGAACATCTTAGTAAGCAGAAAAAGAAAGAAAACAAAGGTGCGGGGATGGTTAGAATCCAGCGTGTGGTAGAGAATTAGTGGATTCCCAAGTTAACACTAGAACCTGAGGCAGTAACAATCAAGATAACCACACGAGCTGAGGCGGCACGCATGAAACAGGTATTACAACAGAAGACGATAATCACTAGGGGGAGGTTTTGCATGCTAGGTATCTAGATCCAACTCATCAGAAATAAGTCTATTAGGAAACTATGGATGTCCTTAGAAACCTTCAAGGTGAAATACAGTGTTTGAAAGAGTAGTCTCAGAAGTTGGAGCATAAGGATACAGAAAAGGCCTCGTCTGATATTGATTACATCAAATAGGTATGTAGAATGTTGTGCCAGGAGAATATTATTCCTTTATTAGGAAATTGGTTGAAGGTGAATACTCCACATGCGGGAACTGAGACTGGAAGACAAATAATCCATGCGAATCTCCCCCCTGATAGCATTGAATATGATAAGGAGATCACTTTGAATGCTGTTGTGGATGGCTGGTTGTTGAGCAATATTTTGATTGACACAGGTACAAAAGTGAATGTACTTACATTGGATGCATGGGTACAAATGGGGAGACCTCCATTGCAGCCATCATCTAATGTATTGTTCATGAAAAAAAGAACAAAATCTACTCCCATAGGAGTTTTGAAGGATGCATCTATCACTATACAAGGGGCCAAGTTCACAGGAGACTTCGAAGTGTTAGCACTTGCGGAAGTAGATATCTTCCCAACTTTGCTTGGGTGCCCTTGGTGTTATGCAAACAATGCTGATTTGAGGTTTAACAAGAGGTATATCAGCTTCGAGAATATGGAGGAAAGGGTCATAATACTGTTGACAGATGGAAAATCCATACCATATGTGGAACCTTTCAGTGAAGAGGACTTGAACAGAATTTATATACACGCTATTCGGGACCCAAAGGTCAATGAGCCATCTAAGGAAGGAATCCTTCATTGGGAATATTCTCAGTCAATTAGTGATACTACCAGTATTTCTTGTGATAATTGGGCTCATGGTACTTATGAATTGGTGGGGTGTGAATTTAATCATGTGGTTGCTTGCAAAAAGGGTTTTTGCTCTGTCTGATGTATAGGTTGCTCAGTACCCCGATATATTGGATCCGAAGATCTGGCCGAATTCTTGTAGCCCATGGAGGTAAACTACTCTAACCAGATTGAAAGATGAGATATGCTTTCATATACTTTACACGGGACAACAACGTGCTGGTGGGTGGTTCACAGGGATAATCTCTTGGAATGGGGAGAGATTGGGACTGCCTTATCAACCAGGTTTTCAAGAAGTAATGCACCTATAAAGATTTTTCCTTATCAAGGTGATCAACCTATTTAGCATCATATCCAGTAGTGTGAGAGACTCTAGATAGTAGGACAGGAAGCATTACCATCCTCACTTTGGGTGCATCAATTTTATTCTACTCTACAAGGTTATAAGCGTACTTGGTATGTACATGTTGAATTACATCACGACACTGGAAATTAGTAGAATTTGACTACAGCGATGATCCAAAAATTTTAATTCTTCTCATCTACACCACCAGTGAACAAGTCTTTAAGCTTTATCAAGCACTTAACCATGGGAGACAATGGGAAATTGAAAGAACTTATTTAGGAATTATCTGGTGAGACAGAGAAGGGGGTGCATTTTGAGGAAGAAGTAGATGATACCATACTACTTGAGCATGCTTCTCTGGAAAAAGACAAGGGGAAGTTGGTTTACATTTAATTGATGATGAGGAAGTTGAACACGTGGAAGTTGATCATTCACATGGAGCACGTAAGGTGTTAGACAGTGCAGATGTAGATATGCGTGCATATAATGAACCTATGAAGACAACAAAGGTAAATATTGGCACAGAAGATGAACCTAAGGAAGTGGTAATTGGTGATTACTGGTCAGAATTAGAAGTGGAAAAGATCATAGAGTTACTTCGAGACTATGAGGGCTTATTCCCAAGAGGATACCATGAACTTAAAGGCATGCATAAATCACTTGGAAAAATGAAGATAAAGCTTAAGGAAGGTGCACGTTCCCTATTAGGAAGATACCTTATCGAGATGAATCCCAATTTGTGTGAGAAAGTAAAGGAGGAAATTTGACAATGATGTTGAAATCTGGGATCATTCAACCATTGGATGAGGTCAGAATGGGTTAGTCCTATGGTGATAAGTATCAAAAAGGATGGTAGGATTCAAATTTTTGTTGATTATAGAGATTTGAATACAACATGTTTTGCAAATCCTTTCCCTACACCATTTATAAAGGAAATATTAGGAGTGGCTGGGCACGAGATATATTCATTTATAGATGGGTTCTCAGGGTATCATCAGGTTAGGATTGCCCCGAAAGATCAAGAAAAGACCACATTCAATACTAAATGGGGAAGATTTTCCTATAATATAATGCCCTTTGGATTGAATAATGCACATGTTGTGTTCTCAAGGATAGTGGTGCAAGTGAATTCAAGAATTTTATTCACAACTTCTTGCAAGTCTATCTTGATGATTGAGACTTTTTATGGGCTAATTAAGGATCATTGTGACAATTTGTGTTTAATGTTTGAAAGATGTAGACAGCTGAGTATCTTGTTGAATATTAAGAAGTGCATCTTTTCTACTCCCTTTGGCATACTTTTAGGACACATAATCTATGCAAGGAAGGGTCTGCTGGTCGATCTAGCTAAAGTTGCGGTCATTTTAGGCTTGAAGAGCGCTTGCTAGTCAAAGTGAGGTGTGCAGATTTTTGGGTCATATAAGGCATTACAAGAAGTTTATAAAATGGTATGCCAAATTTTCTGCACACACTTGGAATAATTAATTAGGGGGAAAGGTACATTCTATGGAGGGGAGTCGCAATAATGCACACCGTTTGAGATACTGAAGAAGAAACTTACTACCGCTCCTATCTTGTGCTTTCCTTCATGGGATAAACCTTTTCATGTTCACATGGATGCCTCTGGCATGACCATTGGTTTTGTCTTAGCTCAACCTAGAGAAGGTATAATTGATCATCCCATTTGTTTTTCTAGTAGGAAGTTGACCCCTACAAAATAGAATTATACCACTATAGAGTGTGAGGATTTGTCCATGATATATTACCTGCACAAATTTTGACAGTATCTGATTGGCCACACCTTTTGTGTTTTATATAGATCATACGGCATTGAAGTATTTGGTGAACAAGCCCATCTTATAGGGGTGCATATGTATATGGATACTCTTATTTCAAGAGTTTGACTTTACAGTTGTGGCAAAACCAAGGAAAAGCAATTCTGGGACCGGATCACTTGTCTAGAATTTAATCAAGTGAAGAAGCACAAACAACAGAAAAGACCATTCCTAATGCACAGCTATATAGGTTACAACACATGCCAATGTAACTAGAGTACATTTTTTTCTTTCTAAGGATGGGGATGGCACCAGAATAGCATGAGGTCCTTAGAGAAAAGGCAACCTACTATACACATGCGCAAACCATTCATGTTAATTAGTGGTGACTTATACAAGTTAGGTAGAGATGAGGTGTTACACCATTGTGTATTAGAGCATGAATGAAAGGATATAATGGAGGAAGCCCATGGTGGTATTGTAGGTGGCCACTATGCAAGTGATGCTATAGCATGAAAGATCCTACTTGTTGGTTTATGGTGGGAAACGTTGTATAAGGATTATAAGGAGTACTGTAAGGCATGTGACCATTGTCAGCATGTCTAGGTTGACCTGTGACAGAGGGATGAGATGCCTTTATGACCAATTACAAGGGCAGAACCCTTTGAGAAATGGGTGGTAGACTTTCTAGGAAGCCTATTTCACCAGCTATGCGCATAGGACTAGATCATGTTATATCATTACTTGTATAGATTATCTTACGAGATAGGTAGAAGAAACACCTACGAAGGACTGTAAAATGGCTACAACAACAAGGTTATTATGGTAAAATGTTCTTACCAGGTATGGCTTGTCCTTTAATTTTAGCCAGTGATAGGGGCACCCATTTTTTAAATGAGACAATACAAATTCTGTTAGATGATTTTATGGTTGCCCACCACAAGACTACACCCTATCATCCTCATGTAAATGGAACTACTGAGGCTTTCAACAATATTTTGAGCCACACATTGACCAAGATTTGTGATGTGGGATGAATAGATATTGGGATGACAAAGTATGTGTATGTTCTTTGGGCCTACCAAAAAACATATAAGAGATTGAACAAAGCTACACCTTTTCAGTTGGTGTTTGGTTGCGGAATTTATTTCTTCCTATAGAATTTATGTTACCTTCTTTGCGCATTGCATGCGCTGGAGGTCTAGCTAATGAGTAATAGCTTTGGAATAATGGATTGAGAACATGGTTTAACTAGATGAGTGCTGGGCCATAGCACAATGGAGTCAGAAATAAGAGAAAACGTGTCAGAAAGCATGGCATGATAGGCATATCAGGCATAAAAAAATCACGGTCAGACAAATGGTACTTATATATGACTCTAAGTTTGTTGTGCCATCCATGGAAAGCTCAAGGTGCATTAGTTGGGGTCATATGTTATAAATCACATACTTGAGTTCAGGTGCTTACTAGTTAGAAGCAATTGATGGAACATAGATTCCCGGTTACTTTAACAGTGAGTAGGTTGAAGCCCTACTATAAATAAGTCTTCTTCATGTTTGTAATAAGGTAGTGTTGCCCAGATAGATTAGGTTTCCCTTTCTGTATTTACTTCATGTGTTTCTTTCATCATCACTATGCTTTGTCAATTTAGTTATTGTTTTTGTGTAATAAGTGCATGTTTTCATGCATGAAGCTAACTACAATATGAAGCATGTTGATGTGCAGAGCACTACACATGCCTTAAGTATGGGGTGGATTGTTGGTGACTCCCAAGTATAATGCTGTGAAAATTGGAAGGTATAATGCTACGGATGTTGAGGAAGTAAGCTGCTAAAGGTGATTTACAAAGGATTACTTCTCAAAAAGTAACCGAGGATAGAGATGAATGAAGTAAAAGTATAATGCATGAGGTAAGCGGATTAGCCATGATAACTACCAGGAGAAGGTGCAGTGACAAGGTACTCAAGCACTAGAGTGTGCGCTAAAGAGAAGTCTATGACCAGAAGGTAGTAAGGCACGCTAAAAGGTTATAGCTATGGCGCGAAGATATACCATGGATGGAAATGAAAAAATTAAGCAATAAATGAGATATATTTGGTAGGTGGAGGAGTAATTAATGCATCAAATATTGAAAATATATATAAGGATGGGATGTTAATTCATTTCTACCCCTTGCAACTATGAGAATTTGACAAAGAGCTAAGTGTGAAGAGTTAAGTAAGTGATTCAAGGTGCAAAAGAGGGTAAAACCAGGCATGTGAAAGGTGGATCTGTGTATTAGAGAAGCTTGTATCCCCGTAGGAGAAGGGTTTGAGTGAAGTAGATTGATAGAGCAGAGCTAGGGTGTGTGAGTTTCACAATTACAATTTAGGGAACAATTGAATCAGGTTAGGGTTTGAAGTAAACCATTAAAGAGTTACAGAAGAAGGTGTAGAAACACAACATAAAGGGAAGAATGGCTCCAAAGAAGGAAGCAATAGTAGCATAAGGAAAGAAGAAGGTAGTAGTGGAAGAGGAGGAAGAGATGACTCCTAAGAGCAAATTTTCAGAGATGCAGTACCCTGAAGAACTAATTGTGGGCCAGGAATGGGATTCCCACTTATGAGAGAGAAAAATAAGTGAGTACAACCACTGAACCAAGGAAAATCAAAATAAGTTGTATGATTTACTTAATTCCTAAATGAACAGGTGAATTGGTGATGGGATGCCGAAATATATGATGACACAGGGGAGAAGTTACTGAAAAGGATTGGTGTTTACCAATTATATGAGCTCCCATACTTCAGGAAATATGCACCATTAGATAGGTGGCTAATGAGTCGATTCCATAAGGACTTATTCTATTTTGCAGGGTAAAGGGTAATACTAACGACCCCTATTAATTTCCACTGGTAACAGGTTTAAAGGAGACAGGTGAGGACATTAAAAATGACCTAGCTGATAAGGTTGCCATACTGGAAACACACAAAGCACTGGGACACCAGAAAGGACTGCGCAGTGATGGACATAGACAAATTACATGATTGTTTAGTAGTAAAAGTAGCAGCACACCTGGTTATGAAAATTGAATGACCAAGATCATTGGTCACAAGTAAACTCAATGTGGTTGCATGTGGCAAAGCGCATGTCAAAAGGAGTTATTTACATTTATGTCATCTTTATTTTAGAACAAATAGTAGAGGAAGCGCGCGTACAAGAAGTAAGATAAGTTTTTTTTTTGTCTTACTTTCTTTAGTATTCATGGATATTGGAGTACTGGATGGCCCGAAAGAAAATATATGGGAATACCCCATGAATAAAAAGTCTCGAGCTGAAAGATTCAGCAAGTATCTATGCAAGACATCTATGATAAATGAGGTAAAGGAGAGAGCATATATGTGGTATGACAAGCCCCGCGTGGATTTTGAAGAGGAGTGGCGCATACCAAAGGAGTTTCCCTCAGTATTGGGGAAGCAAGCTCAGATTTTCTATTTACCAACACTTTTGTATTGCGCATTTTCTGATGGTGGATGGATCATGGAGCCCCTAGTGTACAACTACTGGACGTGTTCACAACATGGTATTTTCAAGATTTTGTTCATTAGTTCACTGATACAAGGAGGTTAGTATTTAAAACAGATAAGGTGCATTGCGAATACAACACCTTGAGAAAGAATTATGGATATCTGGGGAAGAATGCTTACAATGAGAGTATTATCTCAAAGATTTTGAGTACTCAAACCAGAAACACTTGTCTGTTGGGGATATTGGGGCCACTCTCATATATCTCCAACTTAAACCAAATATGGAAAATAATAATTATGTAGAGAATGAGTTCATGCTCATAGGACCACCAAAGGGGCAAGCATACTATGGAAAACATCCCAGTACCTACGCCTTCTAAACCCATGCAGGATGACGAGCAATAGGATGAAGAGAACATGAGGATAGTCAATGGTTTGGTGCGCAGGAGGAAGTAACCATCTGAGCAGACAGGAGGAGGAGTGAGTGAAAGCTTCACAAGGAGAAGAAAATACTGAGGTAGTGTAGGGTGACCAAAGGTTCAGAAAGGTGTTCAAGTGTATAAGGTCATAAGGAGAAGCCCAACAGACAATAAGGAAGTCATCGCAAATCTCATTGGTAAAGGAACCTGAGTAGAAGAAGAGAGGAATAGTGCTCAAGCTAGATGAAGAAGTGGAAGAGTCTGAGGAGAAATTGAACTTCCATCTTCATTCCATCATAGGGCATAAGAGGAGCCTCAGAGTGAGGAGGAGGAAAAAATGAATGGAGGGGAAGAAAGGGAGCAATTAGAAGCTACACAAGGAAAGGATGAGGATACAACCAATATTCCTAACCTTGATGTATGCCATTCCAAAAGGGCCAAGGTCCTGTCAAACAAGTGAGGACATAAGGGTACAAGCAATGGGGTATTCAAAGGACTAGGAGATGATTATTTGTGCTCAGTTCTAAAGCATCGTCACACAAAAATATTTAATTGTATGGGTGCTTGTGGATGAGAACAAGGTGACATTATGAGCACGAAAGCAAATTTCATGGTCGATGCATACACATATGGATGAACCCGATTTTGATGTCTGTGAAGAATCATAATGCGTCTAGATAGTTGAAGAAGGCACTAAAAGTCTGGCACATGATTATTAAACCAACTATTATGACAGATGAGCAAGTAAGCAATGACTTGGTGAAATTATCTGTTGAGCTATCTAGAAGAAACATTGAATTTTTTTCTACAATTAGAGCACTGACAGAGGAGCTAAAAGAAAAGGATGTGGAAATAGTGTGTTTATTGTAGGAGATGGATCTGAGCAAAAATGAAATATGAGGACTTTTGTTAGTATGGGGGAGGAAATTGGAGATGATATACTAAAGGTATGCCGACATTTGGAATCACAAGTACCAAAATAATTTCATTTTGCGATGCACTATGTAAGAACAATGATGAAAATTAGTATTGGATGATGAAAATGTGCCTATACCAAACTGGCCCAAGGACGCTAGCAAAAAAGGTAGAAAAAATAAAAGCTACAATAGCAAGGAAGATTGCTACATATGAGGGCCTAGTACAAGCACTTCTGATAGGAGTTGAAGAAATCTGATCATGCCTTAATGATATGCACAGCTCTAGATGCACTAACAAGGTTAAAAAACATTGGCAAAAGACAATGAGGTGCAAAAGGCCATAAAGGATGACACACTAGGCTGTGTTGAATGACTAACTATGGTAAAGTAGAAGCGCAATGTCACTGGCCGCGGCATAGGCATCTTCATAAAGAGAGATTACATGAACTTGGAAAACTTGTTTCTTAGACGATGGATGTGCTGGAAGGGGTGTATACATCTATGTCAAGCATAATTCTTGTAATATAGAATGAGCAAGGAAAACTAACTCAGGATGAGCTGGAATCTATCATTGTGGATGTTCTAGAGCAAGCACAAAAGGTATTAATGGAGTGGGAGAACTTAGAAGCAGACATAAAGGAGGAGTATCCAGAGATGATACTTCAGAAAGAAACGGAGGAGCTTGAAGCCTGAAAAATTCCTTGATTCTTTAATTATTTTCCATTCTTTATGTAAGATTCATTCAACATTTTGTATTTCAACTATTCTTTACTCAATTATGGACATCACCATTGTCGTGGCGATAATGAGATTAGTGTGGGGTAATGTTGATAAGATAAAACACTTAACAAAACTCACACACAAAGTCTAGACAAAAAAACAGGATGGGATCGAAGGCGCGAAGAAATGGGAAGGCGTCACACGTGGAGGTGCAGACTCAGACTTTTGGGACTTAGCTGATTTTGTAGATCAAGTCTATTTTTAGAGGCTGGCGTGTGGAACACACAAAGTGATGCTGAGACTTGTCGCGCCATGCTTTGTCTATATTTCAAGGATCATATTGAATCACTCTTGCATGGAAGTAATCCAAGAATAGATTCATCACTCTAGTTAAATGTAAGTGATCTATAGATAGCATACTTGCATGTATGGCTATAATTGTAAACGGCACATGGGCTACTATTAGCGTGTGACTTATTTTTGGCATAGTTAGTGGTGAAGGGAAAGTTCCCCACCCTATATATATTAGATGAATCACCTAGTTGATATACCATGTTGAAGGGTTAGAGATTCATGAGTGAATGAGACTGGATAAATGTAATAGATCCATGTGCGCATGACTATTATTGTATCAAGCCTTTGTATTGTTGTCATGTTTAATATATGAAGAATATTAGCCGAACCAAAGTGTCTTATATGTGTTATTATTACATGCTTTTGATTTCTTGATGATTTATACTTAAATGCATGCCTTTATAGATCTGGTTCGGTATAATTGTGTAATGATGGATTAGTTTTTAACTATATGTCCTTATCGCTTCACCATGCTACCATCATGCTACAACAAACCTAAAAAGGGACCTGGTACCTTGGCCTACTTTGGGTGAGCACTCAGCCTATGCTGAGTGATGTGTTAGCACGACTAGCTATTATATGAGAATTCTAGGCTGCATCAGGTCCTGGTTCACCACCTTATTGTTTTTCCTTAAAATTAAGATAAAATGGGTGGGTGGAAAATTTTTGGAATGGGATAACACTTCCTCTTTTTTTTTGGGCCCAACTTATCTACATTGGTCGATGTTTCTACCATGTGACCCTCTCTTTCTCATGTCTCCTTACTACGACTTTATTGGTTAACTGATAAACTAATGAAATGAAGGAACATTCTATTTGTGCCCCCCAGACCCAACATTTTAGATTTACCTTTTCTTTTAGTGTATTTTGGATGGGGGTGGGTTTGTGAGGAACAAAATAAAAGTTCCTCATGTTCCTCCAAAAGCTTATTTTCCTATTATCAACCAAATTTTGGAAAATTGACTGAGTTATTTTCCTAGGAAGCTTGGAAAGATGGTGGGTAAGGTCCCAAACATGAATATTTTTTGTCAAGAACAAATTTTTTCCCAAAATACATCAACTATTTTAATTTTGTACCTTGTTTTGACCTGTTTGCACTATTTAAGTCCAAGATGGATCTGGAAGTTTTCAAAAATAGCCCAGGGAGTATTTTGGACAAAAACATTTTTTCAATTATATGAAGGAGAAAAAAATTTTGGTACAAATTTTATCGATCGGCGAGGCTAGGTGCTTTTGAGATATCTCCGAAAGTATGAAATTTCCAGCCAATACACCCAATGTCAATAGTTACTTTTTACAATGTCGGCCCTTTTATTTTGTGGGTAGTTAGAAAGCCTAAAATTTTAGGGGAATTCGCTTGTGGTGTCACATGAAACTATAGAGCTAATTGCATGTGGAGAGGAATTAGAGTCCCATTTCAATCCAATGTAGTATATGAATTTTATAACCATAGAACATGGTCATCTATACGGTTTTCTACCATATTTATAGACCATTATCTTAGGCCATTGTCCATGCTTTCCAAGGAAACAAAACACATAATTTGTAGGATTTATCCTTGAGGATTTGTAGTTGATACTACCTCCTCAATGATTTTTTAGTTATTATTGAAGATTACATTACATTGGTAGATATCAACATGAAAATTGGTGTTCCATTGAAATAATTTTTTTAAGGTCATTATGTGTTGTTGTAGGATGTTGTAGCCTGCAAAAACACAAAACATAGGACTCTTATGACATGCAATTCTCTCCGTTAAATGTCTACCACATAGATGGTAGTGATATGGATGACCAAATGAATTCAATCTACTACTATCTCTAACACTTAAAGTTATGCCATTGTCAACATGGTTGTAGTCATACAGGTAAGGGTTTTTACTCAATAGTCTATTTGTTGACATATCTTTGAACCTTCAAATGATCTAGGAGAGATACTCATATGATGTTTTATTCCATGTCTCCTTTCCAATATAATGGATATTCTTTCATTTATATGATGTATGAATTTGGGAGGTCAAGTATCAAGGCAAGACAAGGAATATAAACCTCAAGAATCCTGATATATATATTGATGAACTAAGATACAAAAAATGTAGAGTATTAGAGATCAATGGTGATTCCCATGTAAACACCCTCAAATATATCGATGAAGATGTTGATGTTATTTATTGGAGAAAAGAAGAAAACTTTAATGAATTTATTATATAGGAACTAAACCATTTATTGGTAGAGGTATCGACATAGCCACATGCATCCATAATTTTTGACCCTTTGGAAACAATGTGCCACCTAAGAAGCCACATGGTTAGTGTAAATTTTTTCGTAAATAATAAATGCTCAAAGTAAAAATAGATGCCCTTATTTTTACTAGCGCATGTGAGAGAAAAAATTATCATGACGTCTATATTATACTAGACTCTAAAAGCATCATGTCTTTATTTCCATTTTTAAAATTTCCATTCCAAGTAGTCATTCTTGGCCGCATATGCACACTAATATTTAGATTAACATTGAATCGTAATAATGGAGATATGAATTTAGATATTAATAATTGATATAAATAAATGTCATTTGATTATTTAATATTTCTTAAGAGTGGAAATCCTAAAACTACTTATCATTGGCTTTTTAACTCCATGGGAATTCTACATTTATTTTTTTGTTTTGATAACATAAGCAAATAATTAATACAAAAAATAATCTATAATCACAATGAAATAAATAATACTTCAAAACATAAAAACATGATTTATTAAGAATGAATGTCAACACATATTGTAAGTGTGGAAACACATTTGATAAGCTCAAAAAATTATGAATAAAATATAGGTCGAATATGTCCAAACCCAGGGGATAACAATGTTAAGTTTTTTGGAGTTATAATTAACAATCAAATGCATGATATATTAAATTATTTTAATATTGTGTTACAAGGAGGAGTGAAAAACATATTACAACTACAATATCCAAAAAACACTTCCTATTATGCCTTGATGGATGTCCATACCCTGCTACAAAGCTCAAGTATTTTTCCACGTCTTGAAATTTTATTGGTAAATGTGAGTTGAATATTTATTTGTTGCATTTGGTGAAGCGATCTCAATGGGTCTTAAGGATGACCATGTATTTTTTAATATGTAAATATGATATTCCATGAAAATATATCATATTTTTTCATTTGTTTAAACACCTTACATTCTGCCATGATAAGATATGGCATAAAAATATATCACATTCTACCTTGAAAAGATATCTACTAAATCTCCCATTTTAGCATTAAAATGTTCTAAGGGACTTTTAAAAAATCCATTTTATGAATATCTTAAAATCATTATATTCCATGAGATGGAATCTTTGAAGTTCATGTTGTCAAATAGTTCACATGCCCTTGGTATGATTCCAAATTTTACATGCATATCAAACATGGAACTTTCAACCACAACATGTAATAAAAAAAAACTCTTCTTGTTATGCCTCGATGGATGTTTTTTTGTTGTATTTGGTGAAATTGTTGTAATGGATCCTACAAGGGATTTAGTAAAATAGTTTATACAACTAGAAAATGATAATAAAGGTGTGCATAAGTAGGCAAGTCATGGATTTCAATAACTTTATTTTCTCTAATTTGATAGAGTCAACAAGGCTAAAAAATGACATCTCTAAATCTCCTCAACACTAAATTTCAATGATAAAAAAGAAACTTAAAAATAAAGATATTAAATTTTTAAATTTTATATGGTTGAAAACTCTAAATGAGTGTAAAATGTTGTCAATGAAAAAAAAAGTTTAGAGTCATGACCAAAAAGTATCCTTTACCTTGGATATATTACATGAGCAATCATAAAAGTCATGAAGTTTCCGACCCAGAATATGTCAAAAAAAAATTGTGCCTTAATAAAACTTGATATAGAAATAATTGGAATACATCAAATTATGATTGAGTTGCTAAAAATAATAAGAAAACAAAACATTAGAAAAAGACACACATTAACATTAACATAGATAAATTTCCCCTTTGAGTGCAAAGTTTGACAATCCATTGACATGTGTAGTGTGGTTTTAGTAGAGAACACACATTTAGACACAAAATCATGCACATATTACTATTTTACTATGCTAACAAGTATTATGTTGTATACATGGATCTTAAGTCAGAAAATTATTCTTGAGTGACACAATCGCTATTCCGTCTGCTTGTTTGTTTTGATTTCTATTGTATTAGTATTCTTTTGTCACTCAAGTATTATCTTCTTGTTAGGTCACAATGATCCCCCTATCTATCAGTATTTTCACATTTGTCTTCATTTTCTCTAGGACACTAGCGCTCATCTTGGAAACTAGCACCCAGGCACTCATGTCTAGTCCTAGGCGCTCCTGTCCTGCTTATTTCTTCTTCTTATTTTGACATTTTTGGTCATCCTTTTTAGTTATCTTACCCCTATCCTGAGTTCATAGTCACCGTGTTGTTCCACTAATGTCGAAATTCAAGCAAGAGATCCCTATATATACACAACATACATACCATTACAAGGGGCTGTAAATTATCAAGGACTATGTTATCTACATACTATCAAAGGGACTACATCTTTCGGATGTTTATTCTACATACATTGCATTAGAAGGGGAAGTTCTGAATTATATCCACACATTTTAATTCTATCTAGCCATAGCTTGATATCTTGGCATCATCGGCGTGAAGGTAGTCTAAGGATATTATTCCACACACAAGCTTATAGAACTACGTGGAGTTTGAGATGTAATGCAAAAATTAGTCATAAGTTCACTCATTTGGGTGACCAATGGGGTTTGTAAGACTCCACATTTTTCATATTTTATTTTTAGGATTTGATGTGTTTTTGGGTTTTGAAGGTCTTCATCTCTTTTGCATGTTACATGCATGTTAGAAATAAAATTTGTTAGGTGGAAAAATTGGTAGATATCTTGCCAATGCTATGGAACTTTAGTTCCCTATGCTTGAATGGTGTAGATCCATTTATGATGCATATGTGAACTTAAAATTTGTGGTGTCTTGATGGCCATGGATCCAACAAGAACACTTCACTGGACGTACAAAAAAATCTTGGAATGGCTTGCAAGGGAGGAATTTTCTTAGGAGGTAGGGAATGGAGTGGGAAAAAGGGAGAGAGGATTAATATGTCAGGTAGAAAATTAGATTCTTGTAGACACCAATCTGAGTACTTCATCACACAAATTAATAGAAAGAAAACAATGTTCTTCAACACCAACAACGAGAGGAAACCATGCATACAAAACTATACACATTCATGCGTCTTGGAAAACATAAACTTATTCCTTGATTGATATTTTAGAAATGTTGCACATAGTACAAGATTAGAGGACATATGCGAAATAAGGGAATGGAAGAAAATAGCTATCTCTTTTGTTCTCTTCAAACAGTAATGCACTCTTAAGCATACAAAATTTACAACCCCTTGGAATGAGGGTGTCATTATAATTTATATACTTTGGAAATCTCTTCGCCTACCTCTCACATGAAATTTCATGTCTTACACAACCTGTGAATTTTCATGTTCCTAGGAATAGAATTAAGTTCCATTTTATGAATTAAGGGTGGCTTATTAAATTGAAATTAAAATTCACATTAAATAAATAAAACAATGAAAATGTGCAGCCCCCAACGAAGAAATAGAATATTGAAGAGATAAAAAGGGGGGAGAGAAAAGAGAAAAATAAAAGAGAGAGAACAGTGTCAATGAAGATGATGCCTCCATCGATGACTGATCCAATGAAAATATTTGATGCAATTGAATTTGGATCTTTGAACTCTTTACACCATGAGAAACCTCTTTCGGAGGAATCATTGATACCTTGAATTGAGTGTTTAAAAACAACGTTTAATGATCACATCGATGACCGCAGGCATTGCTCAGTGAGGTCCACTCTTAATCAGTTGAGGATGGAAACCAATCTCTGATGTATTTTTCTACATAGACATGATGTTTTACCAATCGGGAAGCTTAAATGAAGTGAATTTTGAAAACATTTTCCCTACTGGTGATGACCACATTCCTTTCCTTGTACATGATGCATAGACAACCTGGACAATAGAATGAGTGTTTAAGAACACTATTGAGATTTCCTGATGTGGATTTCAGATGACATGTGGGAAATTATTATGAGGAACCTTTGTGATGATGCCATGTTTTTTTTGTGAAGATTACTCCATAAAATGATGCACCTGTTCACATAAGTGAGGAGTACATCATTGAGAAAATGAAGGATTCCTCATTATGCCATATGAAATGACAATTCCAAACCATGGAACACCACCATTTCTTCATGATTTATTACACATGCGGAATTAGAAACTGGAAAAACATGTAAACTTGAATCTCTTTCTAGATGATCACGGTGCGCACCTCTTCCCCTGAAACTGTTCCCTATGGGACCTTACTAAAAAATAGTAACTGCATGTGTACGAGGCTTACTATTTTCAGAAATTTTCTTTATGGGTGTTGGATTTTGACAAAACCATTTTTTCGATATGTGTTTTTTGTTCTTGTTTTACCTTCGAAGTTTCAACTCAACCTGAGCTTAGGAATAAGAGATATTAAATTTTAAAAATCTAGGTGTGGGGAAACTAGGGTTTGATCACTACGAAAATTCTTTTTTTTCATGTAAAATATGGAACTGGATTTTTATAGCCTCTGAGAGTAGAGAAGAATGTAAAAAATTTCATGTCAATCCATGCCCTAGTCTTTTAGATGTGGTATTTTTTTGATTTCTTGTGCACCTTCGATTTTGAGAAAAAAAGGAACCTAGAGCAGGATATTTTGGATTTTTCTTATAGAAAAAATGGTTCTAAGATCTACATGAGATGGTGGATTGAATGAGAATGATAAAAATGGAGAAATAATCTGGAAAATGTTTTCCAGAGTTTTGTATGTAAATGGAGGAGTGTGGGGGGAATGATGAAAAAATACCAAAGGCATGGTTTTATAGTGCTGGGAGCCAATAGGAGGGGGAGGGCGGGGGTGCATTTTATTGTCCCAATTTTACCCATTGAAATGTAAAATGGCTCCACACAAATTTACCTTATCCCTATGTTTCCAAGTGTCACATATGCGTTGGATGAGAGGAATGAAGGAGGGGGATGGAAATAAGCATATGGGAGACTTGAATTGGTCGTATCAGGAACTAAGGGGCATCATGGAGTAGGGGCACATTTTGTTTCCCATTTTTTCCTTGGAAAGGGAAAATGGGGGCACAAAAGTGTGCCTCATCCCCAGGGTGATACTTATCACACATGTGGGAGTAGGTGGAGGTGCTGGTCAAACTAATAAAAGGGGCTATAAAGAGAACCGGGGTCACATGGGGTGACTATGAAGCTTAAGGGGTGAGGGAAATATTTTTTTGTCCCCATTTTTACCTTGGAAAGGGAAAATTGGGGCAAAAAATTATGCCTCAGCCTCATGCTACCCCTTGTACTTTCTAAATTTCACTATCTGTCGAACATCGTACCTTGAGAGACAACTTGAAATGATCATAACTTGAGTGCCAAGATGACTTTCCCCACACTTCCTTATATTAAATTGACTATAAATGACATTTTGAGAAGAATGGGATGGGTATTGTGTCTTTATTCTTCCTAAAACCCTCTCAAAAACATTATTTTCTTGAGATCACTTGTTGTTCTTAAAATAATGAGCTTCCTAGAAAACTACATAGGGATTGGGATGAATCTGATTTTACCACCATATAAACGATTGAAAATTATTTTATTTGATATTTTTTTGGATCATAACTCATTTTGGATCTCCTAGAATCAATTCTTGAATTTTAGGTTCTCTTTCGAGATGATAGATCCTTTTGTCCTACCCACTTTCAATGAATCTATCAAGTCTTCAAATCTTCCCAAAATATTCCACAATCAATTATTTGATGATATTAACTCTTGAATACACCTATTTGATGGATTTGGGCCTTCAATCAGCTCCAGAGGCTATGTAATTTTCTTAGGAAGGTTGATGATAGCCCTTTCTAAGCTTGTTTAAAAACCCACTTTTAGATACACTGTTCTAGAAGTACATTGAATGATCTTTCTTTTCCTAAATAACCTAAGGGGGAAGGATGACAAACAAGAATGGACCATTGGAAGTATATGATAGGACCATCATGGGGAAGGGTGACCTAGAGTGATGTCATGAAAGTTTTATATTAAAAATTTTGTCATGGGGTTCGTTGTCATGCTTGAAAATTTGGTATTTTCATGTTGCAAATTTGCATGACAACAAGGAAAACATTAAAATCTTCCAAAAAAATATAGGAAAAAAAAATTTAAGGTTAGTGAAACTTACACAACACTAGAATATTTTATTTTTGAGTCCCTGCACACTAGTAGGCACCTAGTAGAGGTTTGTAGCACCTAAATACCCTAGCCTTATCCTTGGCACCCTGGTCCATCCAAATCAGATAGGTCTAAAAATGTTTAAGCGGCATTGTGACATTCTTCCATTTTTGTTCATCAATCTTCGATCCCAGGATACTTTAGGATTTAGTGAATACTAGATAAGTCATTATATTTCCCTTTTTGTATTTAGGGTTTCTATTTCATTAGTGTATTACTTGTATCAAACTTGTATTGAGCATTTCATTTATCATATGTGACTCTACAATTTAGATTTAATATTCATATTTTATTAAATCATTTAGTGAACTTTTCTTTCAAATTTTATTTCCCTAGGATCCCCATGGCTAAAAATAGATCCTCCTCTCCTAATCAAGCTATACATCATGTTATTGTGAATCCCATCCTTGATGTTGAGGTTGAGGTGGAATTTATTTCTCTTTATCGCTATGCCAAAGCTAATAGTAACATAAAAATCCAACTCATTACTAATGAGTACCACATTCCCACTAGCTTCAATAGATTTATCCTTCACTTAGTTTCGCTTGATCGAAAATTCACTCGATGTTTCCTTGTTCTTCAATAATAACGCATGATGTTGTAGCTTCTTACCCTCATGTTGTCATGAATGATAATGTTATAGATCACGTGTTTGGTGAAAATTATACTTCTATAGATTCAAATAAATCTTCTTATGTGGATAAAAATGTGCATTTACATGATGATGTTTCTCATAATAATAAAGATGAATGTAATCTTACATCTCATGTTTCTTCTATTTCTGAAAAATATTGCAATAATACATTCATGTTGATGATAGTCTTGAAAAATTAATTTCTTGTGAAAATATGACCGATAGTGATGCTAATTATGTTTATGATTATGACATTGTTAGTGAGGATGTTAATTTTGTTACGACTGTTGAATGTTATTTTTACACCCCTCTTTCTTATACCTTAGATGTTATTGCTAATAATATTAACAATGATTCTACTCCTTCCATTAGTGTTCCTATCATTATAACACCTGAGTCCAAATCTAGTGTTCCTATAGAGCCTTCATGTTCTTCATATCCTTATTTTAGTGGACCTCTCATACTATCACCTGAATCTTCATCTTGCATTCGTATAGGGTCTCCATGTTCTTTGCCTTCTTCCACATCTAGTATTCCTTCTCAGGTCCCCATGATCACGCATAATGGAAAGTGTCTACCTTTCAATGTGTCTCTCACTTATTCTATCATTCCTTCACATGACATCTTATCATGTATGCATGATGTTGGCCATTTACAATCTCAAGTTCAATCTCTCACTCTCGAAAGAAAATCATACTATGCTTCTATTGAAAATAACTCTCTACATGGAAATTATATCCCCATTAAAATTCACAATTCAACATTTCCTAATGATTTATCATGCCTAAATTCTCATTTTTCAATGGCACTGGATATCCCTACTTACATCTTAAGCATTATCATTTAGCTATGGCTTCCTATTTTAATGATTGATTATTACTAAAATTATTTCATCATAGTCTTACTGACGATGCTCTTCAATGGTACACTCAATTTCCTTATGAATCTATTCGTACATATTACATGACATCAAAGATGTTTTTATTAGACGATTTATTCTTAACAATGGTCCTATAGTTTAACATAATCACCTACCTATCTTGTATCAAGGAAAGAAGGAACCCATTCTAGACTACATCTTACGATTCAATTCTTATATGCATTAGTTATTATTGCAACCTATTGATTGAGAAAAAAAATATATTTTATCATGGCTTGGTTCCTGCATTGAAAGGGCAATTACAATATGATACATGTGAATCATTTACACTTTTATGCTATAATGTTATTTATTTAGAACAAGACTTAATTATTGACCACATTATAGAAACTCCTTCTATTCTATTACACCCTTAATTATGTATCTTACATTGTATGGATATAGCCAACTTGTGGCTATCATAACTTCTTTTCATGATGTATCTCTTTCATATGATATATTATCATTAGTAGGTCGGCCTTTTTTATGCCCATATCATAGGAATAGTATAAATAGCGGTTATAGGTAGAGGTTGATCATCATATAAAGCATTGGAGTCTTATTGTATGTTTTGGAGGTTTCCCCCTCGACGTGGATAAGCTATTATACTTCCATATTGAGATCATTTATCTCCAATATTGTGTTATTTGGTGTTCTATTCCTGGTGATAATCAAAATTATTCAAGTAATTTCATTACAAGTGGTATCAGAGCCTGATCTCAGCTAGTGTGGCGTCAAACCCTAATTGTGAAGGTTTGGTTATATCTCAATATTGGAAGTGAATTCTTCTACAAGTGTTTTTGTGGTGTGGAAAAATCAGTCAAGTAGGCTTCTCTCCAAATTTAAAGCATTTTTTATTTGTTTTGTAAAAGTTAGCACTGTTCTATAGTTTTGCATAATTTGGCTCCCTAGGACACATTTTTTGGAAAAATTTCAAGTTTCTTATATTTTCAGAAACCTTTCAAAAAAATATCTAGTTCTTTTTTATGAATTCTTATCTTCAGCCAAAAAAAATACAAAACCCTAAACCCAAAAATTCTTTCCTATTAAGTCTACCCTGAGGCCCAAACCCTACGTCATGACTGATACATCTACTCAAGGTTAAGGAAAAGGACAAGTAACTCCAAGAATGACCCCAAATAAGGAAGATAAAGACTCAAATTCTACTAGTTCGGGAGTATCTGAGGTGGTCATCCAACTTCAAGAAAGGGTAAACAATATGGTGAGTAAGGATGACCTTAATGTTGAGCTTTCTCAACTCAAAGGTAGCCTTAGAAGTGATATTACGAAGGATTTGCATGTAATGCAACAAGAGTTGTTGCATACTATTTTAAATACAACTCCCAATTCCAGTCATATGGGTTCTTCTAGTAATGCTCACACACATCCAAATAACTCCAATCATGGAGGATCCTTTACTCATTCAAGTGGATCTATTCACCAATGGAGGGACATGATTCTAAAAGTGGAAATGCGTAAATTTGATGGAAAGGATCCACTTGATTAAATTACCCAAATGGAATTTTTATTTGATATCTATCATATCCCAGCAGGACAAAAGGTAATAATGGCATCCTTATACCTAGATCATGATCAATTTATTTGATATAATTGGTTATGTTCTCAAATCCAAAAGAATGTCCTAATTTTCACCTGGACGGTTTTCACTGAAGAACTTTAATTACACTATAGATATAGTGTTTTAGACAATGACTTCAGCCAATTAGCAAAGTTATGCCAAAATGGTTCAATTAAAGAGTATGTCCATCAATTTCAAAAAAATTCTTTGAGTGTGGAGGCTATTATAGAAGAGTATTTGAATGACCTATTTCTCGGGGGGTCTTAAGGACCACATTGAGCATGAGGTATGCATGTTTTACCCACTCAAGGTTTTTGATTCTATTATCATGGCACATCGATCAGAGGAAAAAATTATTTCCAATAGAAGGGAGTCCTTCTATAGAATAAAATATCATAGCACCTTACCTCCTTCGTACCCTCGACCAGGTCGGTTGACACCTCAACAAATTGAAGAAAAAAGAGCCAAAAGGTTATGTTTTAACTGTGAAAACAAATATGGACCAAATCATAAATGTTATGAGAAATAATTATTCTAAATTGAAAGGTTTTGGTGATGAGGAAGAATACGAGGAAACATCAACAAAGGAAGTGGACATAGCCTTCAGATGGACAACAGAAGGAAAATAAATATTCAAAAATATCAAGCAAGAAATTTCTTGCGTGCCAATACTCATCAACTCAGATTATTCAGAGGTTTTCATCCTTTATGCTTATGGTGTTAATACGAGTGTTGCTTCTATCCTAACACAAGAAATTGAATAAGGGATGGAAAAACCAGTGGCTTTCTTCAGTCAGATGCTGAGGGATTATGAACTAAAGTATAGTCACATGGAGAAAAAAGTCTTTGTCATCATGTGCGTGCTTAAGAAATTAAAAATTACTCTCTCCACAAAGTCATATTATGGTGTTAGTGTCCCACTCTTCTGTTAGATAATTCATCATGGGAGAAAAAATTAGTGAAAAGAGAGCATGATGGGTGACCAAAATCATGGAATATGATGTGACTATTGTTTTCACCAAATCATTGCACCCCCCGAATGGCCTGGAAATGAATCACGACATTCAGTGTGATTAGGACACATGGGATCACCTCTAAAGCTATGGGACTTGAACTTGAGGTGAACCTCCAGAAAATGCTAGCTTCCTCTTCCTAAACTAAACACAACTCTACTTCTAGTGCAAGAAAAATGGCTAACTAGTCCTAAACTAACATTTCATGGGATTAGGGAAAAATATTTGCAAGGAAATGAAACATGTACTAGAAGTTGACTAGAAGTGGTGATGCACCAAATTAAGGGACATTTAACATATATAAGGGTTAATGTGGGAGGTATTCTTGCATCACCAACCAACTTCACCTATCTCGATTAGAAAGGGTATAAAATACCACAAACAAAGATGGACATTCCTCTGTTAAACTCAAGTGTACGTAAGGGTAGATCAAATTAGATACAACATAATTAATTTATCAAAAGTAAACCACACATGCAGATAAAAACATCTATTTCTGTGAGTAGGGACAACAATGATATAAAAATTAATACAAAAGGAAAACAAAGTCTTCACAACTAGCATGAAATATAGTAGTATTATTCCTTCACAGCATGAAATAGATCACTTGAAATAAAGGTAAGTTAATCACTATCACTAAGGAATTATAAATCCACAAATTAAATGTTAATTAACATTCAACACAATAAATTATAGTTTTTAATAGCAAGTTACAACTCTGAATATAATCAAAAGGTTTCTTGGAATCTTAGAATCACTCTTCCAAGCTTGAGGAGCACTCTTCTCAAAATAATCTCCCAAAAATAATATATCTTAAACAATGGAAGCATTCCACTATTTATAAGTTCCTAGGTTAACCCATTACAGTTGGGCACTTAACTAACATTTAACTAAAAATAGAAATGTCATTAATATTAAGGCAACAGGCTCCCATAAAAATAGCATATTTGTTGAAAGGGTTTGACTCAGTCAACCCTACAACTTTGACCAATCCTAGAGCTTGAACCAGTCCTTTCATGGCCACTCAACTTTCACCTGATTCATCTGCATCACCTTGTCCTACATGTTTCCATTTTCCTTCTTGACATACAGCCATTCGGTGTATGTACTCGAAGAAGCACTTGATAACCCCCTGAGTTTCTTCATCTCTAGGCCCACATGCATAGTGATTCACTACATCTGCTATCTCGATCTCTTTTTTGATCCTGGCTGACAACCTTCAAAGTTTATTTGTAACTTTCTTTAGTCTCACTATGAAATTGTGACATAAGACTAGTCATTCAATGGAGTCACTATTGAAAGTCTTGGTGACCTCATCATCACGCTTCACCAAATCTTTGAAATTTTCCTTAATCTGATCCTTAGGAAGAGCATCAATATTTTCATTGAATAATTTGCAATTGGCATTGTCAAAACTTCTCTGAGATGTCATTTAGGGCATCTGTAATCTCCACTCACTTCTCCTCTAATTTCTTAATCAGATATTGTAATACTTGACACCGAAATTCCATAGACTTTTGATATCCAAACAATTTCGAGGCATCATCAATCACCTCTTCTTGAATAAGCAAGTCAGAATCCTCTTCTCTAATGTCACTCCATGTTTCCAAAGTTTAATTTAAATTATTATTATCCTTAGAGAAGGATTCGTCCATCTTAGAAATGGTGGTTTTTGCAACTTACAAATCACTATATATCTCTACTGCTTCCTTGATGAAAGGATTACCTTCCTACACAATTATCTCCATCCATCCACTCATTGATCTCCCTTTCTGGCCTAGCTTCTTGAGCTCATGATAAGAAATATCATCAATTGTAGATGAAATTTTCATAGCCGTAGTAGTTGAGACTTCAGTGGATGGAGTGGGTTGGGTTACTTTATGCAGAAGTGCAGTGAGCTGCTCAACCTTGGCCTTGAGCTCATTTTTGGTAGCCTTGTCTTTGTCATATTTCTCCAAAAAGGCCCCAAGAGCAGTGCATACATCTTTCTTGGATCCTTCATGAGTAGCCTTCCCCAATGAGAATTTTGATATCTAATAATCTACTGCTGTGATTGTTTATTTAGTTTTTCCCTCAACGGGGGAGGCCACCTCTATCACATGCTCTCCAGATGAATTAAACATCAGACTTGATATGGTTCACAGTCTCTTGGCCTATGTCTTGAGCATAGACTCCAATATGCTGAGATCTATAACATATTCTAGAGGAACCTATTTCTTTTTCTTGGGATTTTGTATAAACAAACATTCTGGTATGGCTAGAGCCGATGAAGATGGAGTGGCAGATCCAATACCTGAAACATCAGTTAGAGAAAGATCACTAGAAATACCAGCTGGTATTTGAGCAGACAGTAGAAATGGCATGGAAGGCATGGATGCATATGGACATCCATAGGAATTAACAGATTTCAATGTTGTGTGTTGTGATCGAGGAAAATGGAAGTGTTAAAGGAAGTGAAGAGGAAATGGCTGACCCCCATATTTTCCCCAGCTGATAGAACTTGAAGTGACAAGAATACTTGGGCCATAGAAGGGGATGGGAAAGAAAAAATGATGGTGGAAGTGGAAATAACTGATATTGGAAGTGATAATGGAGGAAGGAGGAGATGTGATGGATCCTGGATGATACGAGGAGATTCAATGACTTCAACCACTTCTATCACAGCCACTGATAGGTGATTTAATCTTGGGAGTAGTAGACTTGGAGAGAGATGAGCCACCAACAACAAATGAAATCTTCTTTGGAATTGTAGGAGCCTTTTGAGTTCGACCTCTTTCCCTTAGTGGGTGTTGGTTGGTATATTGTTGGTATAGCCCCTGTATTTATAGGTTGATTTTCCCCTTTGAGTGAGATTCCCAAGGTGGTCAACCAACTGAAATTCCTCTTTAAAATGGTTCCCGTCCCTCTCCTTAGTATTATTGCATTCTTCCACGTACCAATCAATCCATGGTAGTAGTTTATTGGGAACATTATCGACTCTTGTATGATGAATCCAAAACCTCATCATTATCTTGCATGTCCTTTAGCACATCAGCCAAACCAAATTTTCAAACTTCTGTCAAGGGTTAATCTTTCATAATCCCTTTGTCTGCATGATGTATTCGTCTCTGAAAATGAATCCAGATATCTTCCAATTGGGGTAAGTGGGCACTGAGACCGACCTATCTCCCTAAAATTACCCCAATAATCAAAATTAGTCCGCGGAGGAAAGGTCCGTAGGGTTACCTTATCCATTTTTGCATCAACATTTTTTGCCTTGTGAATATTTGGGAAAGAATACCTACCAATCAAAATAGGGAAATGCATTCCTACTTTGTGAAGCATTGTTTTGGATTTGATGATAATCCAACAACTGCCAAACTAATTCTAATAGAATCCATTTGTCAGTGGGACACCTCGGCAATTTTTTTGGGGGCACCTATGAAACCCATAATCTAGATGTAGGTGAATCGTAGAAAAATGGAAGTAGATTGCTTCCCATTCTCTCACTTCTTGGAAAGATTCATCAGAAATTCCTTCTGATTGTATAGTTCTTTGTCAAAATGATAGAGGATGACAACAAAGAAATCATCATTGACTCTTCAAAAATGTCCTGCTTCCCTCATCCAAAGTGAGTTGGGGATAAAACTCATATATTTGGGAGGTGTTGCAAACACCCCTAGTATTCAAACCCATAAAATCTCCCATAGCAGCAACTGCATATACCTGCAAAGATGTCATGTAGAAGGTCTTTGCTTCTATAATACTCCACCCAACTGATAGTAGAATGGTGCTACTAATATGCTCCCCCCATCGGATAAACTCATCATTCTTCTTGATAGTTGTCTATGTACAAAAATATCCATTCCTAGAATTTCTTTGTAGAAGGAAGACCCAAAACTCTACTTAACAGCATAATAAGATCATTGACTTCCTGAATAAAATCTGATCGATACATAGTTTTGAGTAATTTGGTGAAATTCTTAGCCAGATAGGATTTTCATCATAACCGTTGAAGCATACTTCCTCTTTCTTATCCCAATGTTCCACTACTATTTCTAGATGAAATTATGGCATAATCTTGAATGCCAAGAAGTTTAAGTAGATCCTTGAATAAATCTAGGTCCAAACAGATTACCACCTTATCATCACTATCCCTGACTGACATGGAGTCTTCGTCAAAGTGGGCTGCTACAGCTAATACAAATTCTGGGCAATGCATAGATGTGGAAAAACTAGCGGGTGCAAGGTAAAGACCACTATCTATAGATGGCTTGTATCCATGGTTTCTTATTTGGAGCCTTTAATCTTTCCTAGAAATTGGGAAGATCAATTTGTCCTAGATCAGTGTCCCCAATATTTCCTAAGTCGGAGGACATGAAAGATTGGGGAGAAACCCTAAGAAATGAGTATTTCATCTTCTCTTTTCCATTTGAATGTGGAATCAGACATCAAACCTTGTGTTTCAGAAGCTGAAGTTGTAGAAATTCCAAAAATCTAAAAGGAAAACCTCTGAAATTCTAAATCGGAAAAGTTTCGAAAGAAAATCACCGAATCGAAATCTCCAAAAAAATTCTCTGAAGGAGTTTCCTGATACTGAAATCTCTGAAACCAAATGTTCCAAAGGAAATATCCAAAACAATTTTCCTGAATAGAAATTTCCTGAAAAAGTTTCCCGAAGCCGGAGGTTTCAAAAACCCGAAAGCAAAGAAACCTCTGAAATTTTGAATTGAAAAAATTTCGAAAGAAAATTTCTAAAACTAAGATCTCCGAATGAATATTCCCAAACAAATTTCCTCACTTAATGAAATTCTGAAGGAATTACCCTAAATTAATTCTCCGAATGAGTCTCTCTAAACAAGTCTGAGGAATTTGCAGAACAATGTTAAATCACAAAATCTAAAACATGGGAAATGAAAAGAAGTATAGGATGCTTAAGAGGATCCTTTGATCAACTTCGAATACCTGGAGAAAACTCAAAAAGTGAAACATGGTGAACTAAAGGAGCGACATCATAAAAACACAAGGGGAAACCAAAAGGAAAACCAAAATAATAAGGAAATAGAGGGAAAATACCTAAAACCAAAAGAATATAAATGAAAAACCATACCTTGAAAAAGACGTTGCAAAGTACAAGAATGGAATGTCAGAGCAAATGTTTTAGGTAAAAACTACAAGTAAAAATCCAAGTTTAAATAGAAATCCTGATATTAATGGTAAAAATCCATGATCCGTATAGAGGTAGGTGTGGAAATTAAATATGCAACGTAGAATCTATGAAGGTATGAAACCCCGAAAGCTTGAAATTCCAAAATTTCATGGATTTCAGAGCATTCAAGGATTGGGAGGTAAAAAGACGAATAGGCGATGGAAAAATATGAAACCTGAAAACCCAAAAGTATGAAAATTCAGGACTTTTGGACATTTAGACTTCGGAAAACTTCAAGTGAAAATCCTAAAAACAAATCAGAGAACTCCAAAAACCCTGAAACCCGAAAACTTGAAATTTGAGGTTTTCAGACATTTAGATTTCAAAAGTCTAAGAGGGATTTAAACAAAAAAGTGCCAAATGCCCGAAAACCTGAAAATCTTGAAAGTCTAAAAATTTATACTTTTAGAGTTTTGGAGCTTCAGAAATTTTCAAATGAGTAGTTTTGAATCCAAGATAAAAAAACTTCGAAAGAGGAAAAAACTCCAAAGTCCAAAAATTGAAAATTTTGGATTCTCAGCTTTAGCAAAATATTCACTATGCAAGGAATTCTTTAAAAAAATTGGTTTGGCACATAGATTTCTTCTAGGTAGGTTAAATGGTTAACATTTTTGGCAATCTCCAAGGAATGCTTACCTACTAAGCTATTCAGACCAGTATCCTTAAGAAAAACATTGGGCAAAGGAGTCTAAAAAACCAAAACTAAAATAGAAAACATACAAGTAAAAGAAAAGAAAAATAAAACAATGTGCAGAGCACTTAGAGGAAAAGATAGAACACTGTACAGGGTGGAACATCCTCAAAATCAAGCTTTGAGGTGTATCCCATTCACATGAATGGGTAATTTTTCTCCATTGAATCTAGATATGAAAAATGAATTCACCTCTTTGCAGACTGGTAATAACATAGGGCCCGCTCCAGAGAGCATCAAACATTGGCGTGCCTACTGGGTTTGGCACGATCTTCTTCCCATTTTAGAACCAAATCACCCTTCCCTGAACAACCTATCAGAGGCTTTCCTATCAAAGGATTTATTAAGTTGAGCCTGATTTTCTATCAACGTATTCATGGTGGTGTTTTGAATCTCCTCTATCTCCATGAGTTCAGAAAATCTCACTGTTAAGGGTCTCATTTTCCATAACTTTAAACCGATAAGCCAAGTCCAGGGAAGGAATTTCTAAGGAAAGTGGAAGTTTCTGCTTCCCTTCCATATACAAGCATGAAAGGAGAAACCTTGATGGCCTTTTTAGGTGTTATTCAATCAGCCCATAGCGCGGTCTTGAGCTGTGTATGTCAGGTTCTTCTATTGGCCTCCATCATGCACTTAATGATTCTTATAAGATTCTTGTTGATGGATTTGGCCAACCCATGTTTCCCTATGGGTAATAGTTAGAAGAATTCTTGAGGTAAACTCTATTCTTGATGGCCCCATTCACTTATCTTCATCCCAAGGAAAGACATAGCATTGTCTGAGATAATAGTAAAAGGAACACCGAACCTTGTCATCAAACTTTCTAGAAAATACAGAATACATCCTTTTCATTACTTTCTTTTAGGGATACTTCCTCTGTCCAGCAGAGTAAAATAATATGTGGCAGTAAGGACCCATTTATGCCCCTTACTAGATGGAGGATTAATCATCACTGATGAAATCTAATCCCCACTAAACGAAAGGTTTGATCCACTTGAACGGGGCATAATGGGAGAGTTGTCAGCCTTCTATTTTCCTGTGAAAAAAGCACACTCTTTACATTTCCTCACCCAGATATGAGAGTATTTGAAAAATTCTGGCCAGTAATAACCGGCTCACATGATCTCAATGGTGGTTGTTTCTGCCAGACTAATGTCCTCCAGACAGACAATTGTGGAATTATTCTAATACCTTATTCACCTGTTCTAGCCTGACGCAGCGTAGAAGAACACCTATTTATATCCTTTTAGAAAGAGAACATTATCTATCATGACATATGGAATAGAATGCAGATAGAAAAGTTCATTCTCTAGAATTTATCCATGTTTGGAGGATATATCTCTGAGAGAAGAAAATTTTGCATCTTAGTTGACCAATCAATCTGATCATTTCCTTCATCATCATGTAGAAGCATGACATCATCTGTATCTTTGGTCTCCATGTCTGTGGCCAGTTGCTAACATAACCCTTTTCCCCTGATAAGCTTAGTGACCTTGATATGTACATCATACTCCATTACTTTCATAATATACCTAGCACGTTTCTCATTCATCTCCTTATTCAACAAAAACTCTTTAATGCAAGGATGAGAAACCATTAAATGGATTTTGTTGTTAGAAAACAAATGCCTAAACTTATTTAGGGCTCGAATGACTGCAAAGACCTGTTATTCAATGAAGAAATATTTGAGTTTGTATTCCTTAAAAGACTGATTAAAAAAGGAAATGGGTTACTCCATCAAGTCATCATTTTACTGTGTGAGAATTCCTGAAATATTTTCCTTACCTGAAAAAGCTTAGAGAATAAAATACCTGTCAAACCAAGGATTCACCAGTGTAGGAGCTTGGGAGATAGTTCTCTTGATGTCTTCTAAACTTTCTCTTCCATCCTTTGTCCATGAAAATAGGATATTATTTTTAAGCATGGTTGTCCACAATTTTTCCAATGTTACAAACTGAGGAATAAATCTCTCCACAAAATGTATAGTTCCTAAAAAACTCTGGAGACCCATTTTATGACTTGGGAGGGATAAGGAAAGAATTGAATGAATCCTAGCTGGGTCAATAGACAAACCTGCTATTGAAACAATATGTCCCAAAAATTTCCTTCCTGCACTATGAAAATGCAATTTTGGATTCAGTGAGACCACCAAATTCCCTACATATTTGAAAAACTTTCCTCAGATGTGTGATATGTGTAGACACTAAAACTAGGTCACACTCCCCTTTGGTCCCTTGACAAATAAGCACCCTTCATCACATTCACCTAGCCATGGCCCCCTTCACCCCACTAATATTAATTGAATTAATTGAATTAAATTAATTCATTATCCTCACTATATTTATTATTTAAATATCTTATTTTAAATAATATCCACACATACACCTTCACTTAGACACCTCACCAAGCCAACTCAACCTAAGACACTATTCTTAGGAAGTTGCCATAACTAACTAAGACTTACTCAAACCCTAAAAATCAATGCCTACATTCTCTCTAACCACATTCCCGCATGCTCAATAAGAGGCTTCTCAGTTCTAATTCAACGGGTTAACGAAATAAGATCTAAGAAAATCAGAGAGGATCTCCCTAGTTTAGTAAACCTAGAAAATCCCACCTTGACTGATGCTGGTTACCCCTAACCGTTGCCAAGTTAAGCCGGAACCATCGTCAGTTACCATTGTATAACCCCCAAAACAACCTTACTCTCAAGGTTGGAAGCGAAGAAGGAGAAGATTGGCGAGAAAAAACACATCTCAGAGAGATAACACATCTTCAAAGAGATGAATTCCAGTGAGAACACTGCATGTAAGGATGGAGATCAAAACATCTTTTCCTGCTCAACCATCCAACACTCATCCCAGCCATGATCTGATCTAGCCAAGCAAAGAGGAATGTACATGCAGCCCATGTAGAAGCTCTCCTTTAGTTGCTGATCACTTGCATCCTTCAAACCCCTCATCAGCACCTCCATCCCTCACTCACAAGCATTTAGGACCAGAATCCAAGTAAGTATAACATTATACTTTTATGGTTTATTTCATTTCATCATCATTTTATCATCTATTGCTTACCTAGCCACCTATTGACCTTCTCCAACATTTCCACCTCCATATACCCATTAAAACCTTTCACCAAAGCCTACCCTAGTCACCCAATACCTCATATCCTGACCAACCAAAGTCCTTTGTGCAATCAAAAACGAGACCCAAAGCTTGTTCTGAGGCATTTCCCTATTTCCATAGTAACTGGCACCGGTTACACCTTAACCGACATCGGTTACTCTTAACCAATATCAGTCTCTGTATTTTCCCATAATGGTCATAGAACAGAGACCTAACCACAAAATTTCATCTCACCCTCATCCACCTGTGATCTACATGAGACCTCTGTCAAACCTGCAGAACCCAAAACCAATCATTTGACCTTTGGATTCTATTCTAGCTTATCCTGTTAGATTAGATATATTTCTTATTGTGTTTTAAGTGAGATACCTAAATCATTGTCAAATTACAATAGGATTTACTTTGTTTATCAACATTAAATTATTTAAAATAGTGGACTCACAGCCATCTAGGAAGTATCACACTTCCCGGATCTAGCATACGTCTAGGTAGTTCACTGTATATATTGTTTAAATTTTTCTAGTGGTCTTACTTTTGTATTACAAGTAGTTCCTCCTAGCCAAAAGGAAGCTCTCACGATCAGCTGTGGATTTGGAAGTCATATGTGCACAAAAATCCATCAAACCAACATTTGAACATGTATTCCTCCTACGTCCTGTTACCCTATTTGTTTCGTCAACACTTCAAAGAAACGTCTAAGAATCAGGTGAAACATTTTGGCATGCCCGGTGGGACCCATCTGGGGTTCCTTGCATTTCATTCATTCCTAGGAAAATTTGTGTGTTTGTTTCCCTTCTGAAAAATCATACACACTAATTTTCTTCCTTGGTAACCCTTCTTTTCTTTCTATTTGCTCTAAAGGAAACCTTTCTTTTGGTGTAATTAAAAAGAAACCATTTCTTCGTTTTTTCTGCATTGTAGTGAAAGAGCATCCCTCTTCCTCTTCATCTTATTGTGTCATCGAACTTCACATTCGATTTGGGCTTAAAAATAAGTGCATTGCATTCTGATTTATTGCATTAGCTCACATTAATTGAGGGCAACCTATACGCGTGGAAGTCATGCCCAGCTGATGGTTGACAAATGAATTGTAGAAAAACACATCTCTCTTTCTCTCTCTCTCTCTGAGTCTTGCCAAATTGCACAAATTCAAAACAAACACACATTCTTAAACAACATCTTTCCTTGGAAGAATGCCTGCCAATGATCGCACGATCTGAGGATTGGTAGTACTCCCCAGCTCGCTGCTCTGTCGAGTCATACTTCAGAGCGAAAGCCCGCCCCTACCATAACATACCTGAAACCTCACCTTTTAGATCTCCTTCTTTGTAGGAAGCCATCCTCACCAAAAAAACTCTATTTCACAATTCATGTGTCAGTCCTTAAATAGGCATAAGCTAAACAAACATAATAGAAAAGGCACTCCTAGTATCACATTTTTTCTTAGTGTTTCTGCTTGGCTTGCGTTTTGAGGTGAGAGGTCACGCTCTTCATTTTTTTTGTTCATCCTTTCACACCCCTCCTCATAGTTGGTATATTCCGACTCTTCACCTGAGTGTGCCTGGAGCCATATCACCATCATTACTTAGAATTCTGGGCTTGATTCCCCATCAATATTTTAATATCACAACCACTTTTCTTTCATCACCGTTTCAATTTCCACAGTGACCGGTGTCGGTATAGTGATCATCGTCGGTTACCCTCTAACCGTCTTCAGTTATACCTAACTGACATTGTCAGTTCCAGGTCCTTTTGTTAAACTACTCCAAAAGGACATCTTATTCATTTTCTTACACTTTTCATAGTCCTTATCACTGCTATCGTTCCCATTGATGTTATAAACACTCATCAGATTTGGCATACCTGTCAAATTTCACCTTATACCCTTGTCCTTGACTCAATGTCCATTTTCTATAGTGACCGAAAACAGCAGTTACCTGTAGAGCAGCGCATCGGTTTACCCTAACCGGCATCAGTTAGCCTGTGTCACATTCCAGCCACCGTTTTATACCTAATCTAATTTTTACCACCTGTTTCACCTATTCCTACAGTGTTATCTGTGTCATTTATAGAGAACCAGCCCTAGCTTGATCAGTAATATTTCACATGGTGTTGACCTGAAAGACAAAAAAAGTGCGCTTGTGTTCCATGCCAGTTGTCAACCACTCCCACCTAGTCCTTCACCGCCTTCAATTTTATAACCCGCCATGGATCCCATTCAGCCTATTACTATCACTACAGGAGATGAGGAGTTCACATGACTCCTTGACCAAAACCCTGTCACCTTGTAGTTTTACCTTTCCCACTCATCCACTTGAGATGCCTCGGGTCAGTTGATATACGACATGCCCATATCTATCCCCCTCGAGCTCTTGTTCCCACTCCTGTGTCAGCCCCATTTAGTTCCGCACTTCCCGCCTCCACCTTACCCCCGGTCGTTTCGCAGCTAGTTCCTATACCTGCTATGAATGTCATGTCTGTTACCTCGATGGCACTAGTTAACATCCACCATACATGTTAACAACTACCCCAAACACGTAACCACAGCTACCCCTAATGTCTCGCACATACCCGTAGCTACATTACCATATCTAGGTATCGGTGACCCCTACTCCATTTCAGAACGTGGTCCTTTCCATTCCACAATCACTAGCCCTTATTGCCACTAGGGTTACCACAACCCTTCCACCTCCATATACATACTACCAACAGCCTCCCATTTTTCATCTATTATTCTACATTTGGGATTCATACCCCTTGTCTCACTGCCTTCTTCTCAATCAACCTACACAAAAAACCCCATATACTGGAGTGCCACCCCCGTTATATGCCCAAAACCAATCCTCTCATGCTATAGGAGGCACCCAATCATCGCAACCCACCAATGACCTAATTAAATTGATGTTGGACAAGATGCAGACATTGGAGGCATCGGTTTCCAGCTCCTGCAACAGTCTCACCTACGACAAGATTTACAATGAACCCATTCACCCATCCATTCTTATTCGCTCCATACCTCCATGTATTAGTAGATGCCTAAATTTAATCGTTTCAATAGCAAAGAATACTCGCAACAACATTTTTGGTCGTTCAAACACGGGTGCTACTTAATCTCTCACGATGATACTTTGCTCCTAAGAACCTTTTCGATGTCTCTGATTGGATCTGCATTAGATTAGTATAGTGCGTTACCTAAACACTCTATATTCTCATTCAATCAGGTAGCCCAAGCCTTCTTGGCTCACTTCTCCATCAATATCATCAAGAATGTTATCATGATTGATCTATACTCCACATGTTAGTATGAGGACGAATCTATCGCAGATTTTGTTCGCTCGCTGGCGTAGCCTGATCAATCAACTTACCTTCAAACTACCACAAATATAATTCATCGAGCTCTATTCACATGGGCTTTTGCTAGGCATATCTCGCCGACCCTACAGGTCCAAACCTTCTTAACATTCAATGAAGCATTCACCATGGCACGAAATTTAGAGAGTTCGGGCCATCAAAGAGAATAAAATCCAATTACACAATAAGAATTTGGCATTCAAGTTGAATGATACCTGTTCTTCTTCCAAACCGTAAAATAAATTATTCAAAAACTAAGGGCACCACTAACGCAGTGGTACTCAAGGCTGGTCCAGCACATCTATCAAATCAGGCTACCCCCTCTTTTAATCTCTCACCCGTCCAAAATTTTCAATTCAAACGAGAATAACAGAAATATACCCCAATTTGGGATCCTTACTCTTATTGTCTTGAGAAAAGCTTATTAAAGTCGGAGCCATCACTCTTCCACCCATAAAACCACACAATGGTTTTAACCTTACTTGCCCCATGCCCACATGGTATAAAGTAACATGACTTCTATAACTATCATTGAGTTAAGGTTCATAGTGACAGCAACTACATCACTTTCAAAAATATTGTCCAAGAAATTCTCGAGAAAGGTGAGTTAACCGTGGAAAATTCTAATGCACCTACGAACCAAAACCTACACATCTTCAAGAAACTATTTCCTAATCATGCCCCCTTTGTCTGATAAAACCGGTGAGGCCTCAACTCACGATACTCATACCTACAAGGTTTACACTATCTTTAATGACACACCTATTGCCTCCCAATTACCCCATATTCCGTTCCATAGAGGAAATTCTAGCCGGAAATCCTCCTTCTACATCAGAACTAACCTCCCATGTTCCTTCATCCATAGAGGAACATCTTTCACCTCTTTCCTCACCTACGGAGGAGTCTTCCGCTAACATCTGAGACCATCTCACCCCTAGCTTCACCACCTCGAGAACCTTTACCCCCATTACCTCCTCCACCCATAGAGGAGAACTCATTACTTCTTCCACCCACATGGAGGAGCATCCATTTACCTCCTCCACCCATAGAGGAGCACCTATCCATTCCTCCATCTCCAGAGGAGCTCCCATCATCTCCTTCACCCATCATAGACCCAGTTGAGATACCCTTTCCTCTTGGCGAGCATTCTCCATCAGCTACCTAAAATCCTGCAGACCTACTTTCAGACTCTCTTACCCACAGAAGCTGAAGCTAGCCAATTCCCCGTCTCTAAGACACATTTTATGGTGAATTGCCATTAGGTCCTCGTCAGACTCACCTAAAGCCGTGCCATTCTCATAGTTTCATTAATCACTTAGACTATGTGGATAGGATGCCTTAGTTTGGGGGCATAATTAGTTAGCTTCTGATCTCAGATGCAGATAATGTAGATGTCACTTGCTGATAACTTCCACTATCTACCCAAAACTATTTCAACCAATCTAAACTAACACAACCACCTCTATCACAATTCCTTTCAAAGAAACCTATCATAACTCAACATACACCCTTGTCTCATAACCCAAACTATATCTAAACCTTGGGTAACTCCACACCTACATCATCTGCCTTAGACTAAACCCATATTACCACCTTAGGGGTCACCCCAACCACCAGCCTTACTCATCCAACCTATCAAACTGGATTTATCTACATCCTCCAAAGTCAACATGTACACCTACTTTGGCACCTAAACCAAAGAACCTTACAGTCCAATAAAACTCGGTACTCCAGCTTTGATTCAATCACACCTTCACCCCTTCTTCATCCTATCTTAGGACCTCAACCTCCTAGCACGTGGTCAAGAAACCTCCACCCAGTTCTATAAATCAAAAACACAACAGCCTATCCCTTCCTCACAACCCTCTAACCTACCCAGAACCCAACATGACTTACACCCAATACCTATAGGAATCTTTACCACCCATACCACCAATACTCTTGTAACAATTCATTCACTACTCGCATACACTTAAGTCTTTGTCCCTTACACCACCTACACGACCCGCATCATCTACCTTCACATACACCACCATTATCCCCATGGGTAACTTGTAACTCTTCCCCCATCAATATTATCCTTCTAGACCTCGTTTGTCACCCATATCACCTTTATCATAAGAAGGTATTCAACCCAAAAACAAAACTCTGTTACCCTCACAACAAGATAGCCAAAACAACCACACACCCTCCTACTCATTCATTTACAATACCCCTACCTAGACAAGAAGACACGACCGGTGCCCAAGAATCACGCCAGTACCCAAAACCGTAGCCCGACCTATTCCCCCTCCGTTGCAAGGGACCATTCCTCAATAATCCACCACACCTTCACCCAAACCTATGTTCACTTCCCATTGCGATCCACTAGTAGGGTCCTATGCCATAAATTTTAACCAACCTCCTTAGACTTCTGTTATCATCATGGTACCGCCGCTCAGACCTTATGACCCCCTCAAACCCAAGCCAAAAGGGTTTGATGATACTAAATTTATTTACGCATCGTGTGCCAGGGCATGATGTGGAGAACTACAAGGCACATCCTTATCCAGTTGTGTCCTTTGGAAGCCAACTTTGCAACGACGACCTTCTCGATGAGGACTGCATGAACTCATTCCCACACTACCCACTCAGCAACCATTACCACAGTCCTAGAGTCCAAGTTTGAAATTAACCGCATCAGAGAACTAACCACCACCCAAATGTCATTGCGCCTAGCTCACAAAGGTTTTTTCTCCTCCGGTAAGTTTTTTTCCCGTTGTGTCGTTATACCACTCACCCTAGACCTTCTCCATTTGCCCTCTTCACTGACACCCATTCCCACACTGCCCACTCAACCACCATGACCTTCACTATCCACAGCTTCTAGAGATGCCTCCAAGATTTGATGGTACACCAGAATCCCATGATGATTGATAGGGGCGTGTCGACACTAAAATTTTCCTCCGTAATTTCTATTTCATTAATGTATGTATTAGGAATAGGATGTTGTTAAGTATAATTAGTAGTAGCATCCGATAGAAGATAACGGCGCTAGTCGGTACGACACCGCCAATAATGTATAGTACGGTAATAGTCAAAAGTACAATAGGAATGTTGTGGTAAAAAGTAAATATTTGTCGTAAGTGGTCTGGTAATGTTAAAATGTCAAAGTTGGGGTAAGTAGAGAAATAGGGTCTACATGATTAGGAATTAGAAATATTATATTGGTAATAAGGACAAGGAGTGAGGTCATAAATATTTTGTGTATTTTATTTGTAAAAAGTCTAAAAATGTGGAACCCATGTGAAATGATAAGGTTTATCTTATCTTAAAAGATAAGCTTACATGTACAGATAAGAGTTAAGGTATGGAATATGATTCATCAGAGTGGATTTCTTATCCTATCTTAAAGATAAGATGGATAAGCCTGAAAGTTCTATAAATAGAGAGGCCACACCCCTCATTTAGCATAGAAGGAAGTAGTGAGAAATATTGTATGAGTAAGTATGTAAAGGAAGCCATCATTTTGAAGGTGTGTTAAAGAAGCCATTAAGAGGTGTAATTGTGAAGTTTCTCCCATAGTATTGGTGGAAGGCAAGTGAAGTCAGTAACACTTGAAGTACCTCATGGGTGAGATTGTAACAATTTCATGTTAATATTATAATTTACACTGATATTTCAGATTTATCATCATTCCTTCTTATCAAATAGTCTATCAGTATTCTTGTGTTATGTTTGTTGTTGTGTTTCTAAATTACATCCACCAAACTAAAAGTTGTGCATTAGTAAATAATCATAGCACGAGGAGTTCCCGGTGAAGAATTATCATAGTGCCGAATTGGTGTTGACATTTTGGTTTCGTTGCTAGGATCATTCCTTGTTGGTGGATTTTCTGGAGAGATATTCCCTCTTAGTCAAAAACATTTGGAGGGTAACCTTGTTTTTACTGTGCATAGTAGTTACCATGGTAAAGTCACTTTTTTCCGTGAATAGTATTTACCACAGTAAAGTCACTTTTTACCGTGAATAGTATTTACCACAGTAAGTGTTTACCACAGTAGTTTTTTTACCGCAGTAGTCAAGTTTTTACCATAGTTTACTGGGTCATTTCTATTTTCTATTATAGTGATTCCAATTATTTGTGCACATAAGTCTTGTTGATTGTACTTGTGGGTTGGTATTTCACTGTGGTTACTTTTGAAAATGGGGAAGATTCATATTTTTTCAGCCCAATCTAATGAAGATGCTTCCTCTTTCATTCAAGAGTTTAAACGATATTGTATTTGTAATGGCCTTATAAGAAGGGAACAATGGACTGAATTTTTTCCTACCTTTTTAGGATGGTTCAGCCCTTAGGTGCTTTTGAAACACTAGGTGATAATGTGAAAAACTCATGGGATTTATTAACTGAAAGTTTTCTTAAAGAATTTGGTGAACAACAAAAATATGCAGATCTCATGATTGATATCACAAAGCTATCCCAAGGAGAGAAGGAGAAGATAAGGGATTATCATGCTCGTGTTCTAGAGATAAGGAGGAAGCTCGATGCCCAGATCCGGAAGGAAGGATTAGCGGATGGGTTGATGAATGGCAAGGATAATCTCCTCTGTAAGCACTTCATTCTTAGGATGAATCCAGAGATCAGACAACGAGTGAAGTATGACCACCCAGCTACCATTGAACAAGCAAAGGAGATTGCAAGAAGGCAAGAAGAAAGCATGGAAGAGGAGCCCAAAGAAATTGTTGCTAAAGTAGAGCCTACACCAACACCTTTGGTCCAGAATCCACAACCACTCTCGGTGAGCACAAATATTTCTCCTAGTACATCTACTGAGTATGAATATCTACTCAAGAAGATGGGCCAGTTAACTATTAATCTTCTTCAAGGAAAAGAATTTAGTTCTCAGGGAGGAGATAGAGGTCCAAAAAGAAATATTTCTGAAGTTGTATGTTATGGTTGTTATAAAAAGGGTCATTATAAGTATAATTGTCTAGATAGAGCTTCTACATCTGGTACAAGAGATAATGATAAAGGAAAAACACCTGTGAATTCTTTTGATGTAGTAGATAAGAGCATAAATAATGAAGTAGATGTGTTTGTAACAAAAAGAAAGAAAGAAAAAGATAACCAAGATGGAAATGATCCTAAGAAGATGAAAGGAGAAACTAGTAAGAAACATAGGAGAAGAAAGTTGGGTGTGCAGGATTTTCTTGATTTCACAGGGACAAGGACCATACTCCATCTTAGAAGATCTGTCCAAAAGGCTTGCAAATATTACATATGGTCAACTCTTGGCTATGTCTTCTGAGAAGAGGCGAGAGCTGTGAAGTGGACTCAATGCTCGACGAAGGAAGGAGGTTGAGGTCCCTGTTTTGGAGGTAGAGACATATCCCTATGCTCCACAAGCTGAGGTATTATGTAATGGTATTTCAATTCATGATGTCTTAGTTGATGGAGGTGCTGCAGTTAATGTAATGACCGAGTCTGTAATGAATATGTTGGGTTTAAAAATTGATCGCCCCTCAACACTTATGTTAAGGTCATTAAATAAGGGAAAAACTAAACTAGAAGGTGTTGTTTCAAATGTGGCAATATCTGTTATGGGTGTTGTATGTGTGGTAGACTTTCAGGTGATGAAAAATGGTACTGTTGCGTACCCAATGTTGTTGGGAAGACCATGGCTAAGGAGAGTTCATGCAAGAAACTACTGGAATGAAGGCTTCATGACACTTGGACGTGGTAGAGAGAGGGTGAAGATAAGCATGATCCCTCGGCATCATAAGATAGAACCTATGGATTCAAGTGATGAAACTGATGATTGGACATCCTCTGATTACTCTAGTACCAGTGAAGTGGACACAGAAGATGAAGAAAGTGAGGTTGATGTTTCAGTCATGGATATCCTTCCAGTCACATCGACTCATGAACCCATAAAATTATCTGAAGAAGAAATTGATGATCGTCTCCAACAAATAAAGATTGGTGATGCTGTGATGGAGAGTGAGAAGGAATCCTACCTCCAACTCTTTCGAAGGTACATACACCTATTCACTTTTGATTACAAGGAACTCCGTCAAGTAAGTTGGGTAGAACATTCTATTGAGCTGGTAGATGGTGCTAAGCCCATAAAGAAAATGCCATATAGAATGAATCCTAATTTTTCCAAGACTATAAAAGAAGAAATAGATAAGTTGCTTGATGCAGGATTCATATTTGCTGTGGAGAATTCAGAATGGGTTTCTCCCATTGTGATCTCAATAAAAAAGAATGGGAAGCTATGCATTTGTGTTGATTATAGGAAGCTCAATAAGGAAACAAAGAAGGATCATTACCCTCTTCCATTCTCAGATCAGATCTTGGACAAAGTAGCTGGCCAGGAGTGTTATAGTTTTGCTGATGGATATAGCGGATACAACCAAGTTCGTATAGCAGAGAAAGATCAGCTGAAGACCACGTTCACCACTCCTTGGGGAACGTTTGCTTATAGAGTTATGCCTTTTGGGTTGTGTAATGCTCCAGCAACATTCCAGCGTTTGATGAATAGGGTGTTCGAACCCTACATTGGGAACTTCATCAGAGTATTTCTGGATGATTTTTGCATCTATGGGAGCAAGATGGACCACCTGCACCAGATGGAGACAACATTTCAAAGGTTAGATGAAGCACAAGCCTCACTAAACCCTACAAAGTGTGTCTTTGGATGTTCTAAAGGCATTTTGTTAGGGCATGTTGTATCCAGAGATGGTATTGGTACTGATCCTGATAAAGTTTCAAAAATCAAAGAGTTACCATTTCCTATGAATAGAAGTAAGTTGAGATCATTTTTAGGCCATGTGGGTTACTATAGAAGGTTCATCAAGAATTTCTCAAAGATTGCACAGCCACTAACCCAGTTCTTGAAGAAGGATGTTACTTATGAACCAGGAAATAAGGCGCATGAAGCTTTTGAACAACTGAAGGAAGCCCTGGTGTCTTCACCTGTTTTAAAGAATCTAGATTGGAGCAAGCCATTCATTGTGTACACTGATGCCTCAGATGCAGCACTAGGAAGTACTCTGAGCCAAAAGGATGAAAATGGGAATGAACATCCAGTTTACTTTGGGAGCAGACAAATGAGCAGTGTTGAGGTAAATTATACTGTAACTGAAAAAGAGGCTCTAGCTATCATTTTTACTGTAAAGAAGTTTAGAAATTACTTGCTAGGGAAAAAATTTATAGTTGTAACAGATCATCAAGCTCTAAAATATATTGTAAATAAGCCTAACCCATCAGGGAGGATAGCAAGATGGATAATTTTGCTACAAGAATTTGAATTTGATATTATAGATAGGCTAGGAAAGAAGCATGTCAATGCAGATGCACTCTCTCGAGCCTATGATGGTTTAGGTTCATCTTGTGATGATGATGATTTCCCAGATGCAGCATTGTTATCCCTTGACACAATCCCTAGTGAATACATAGATATTTGGAATTATTTGAATGAATTCAAGTTTCCTAATGGTGCCAATGCAAATACTAAGAGGAAGATTACTCAAGCCAGTCGTCCATATTCTATTCTGCATGGAGTATTATTTCGAATAGGACTTGATGGACAGTACAAGAGGGCAGTTGGACGTGATCAAGGGAAGGAGCTGATAGAAGAATTCCATAATGGTACATGTGGAGGGCACTTCTCTGGACAACTTACAGCAAGAAGGATCTTGGATGCAGGTTATCACTGGCCCACTCTTTTTAAAGATTGTTATAATTATTGTAAGACATGTGATATTTGTCAAACACATGGTAACTGTAAGACTTCATCAGCTCCATTATGCCCTATTCTTCCACTTGGTCCCTTTGAAAAGTGGGGAATAGACATTGTAGGTCCACTTCCAACTACCCCATGCCAAAATAAGTATATTGTAGTTGCCACAGATTATTTAACCAAGTGGGTTGAAGCTAGGCCATTGAAAACAGCTTCCATGGATGAAGTGGCAAGGTTCATATATGAACGCATTGTCACCAGATTTGGTTGTCCATTAGAAATTGTAACAGATCAAGGAAGCCACTTCATTAATGAGGTGGTAGAAGCCCTAGTCAATAAGTTTTCTATTAAGCATAGGAAGGCAACAACATACAAGCCAAGCACAAATGGACAAGTGGAACGAACAAATTTTGTGTTGTGTCAAATTCTAGCAAAAGATGCAGCCTTGCAAGTACATAAGTGGGATAAAATGATTCATGCAGCATTGTGGGCATATAGGGCAACATCAAAGTCAGCAACATGATACTCCCCATTTCAGTTGGCTTATGACATTGATCCAGTTCTTCCTATTGAGTTTGATATTCCCACTGTGAGAGTTATGAAAAATGAAAGGATGGATGAAAGTGATTCAGTAAAAGAAAGGTTGGTACATCTTCATTTTCTAGAGGAAATGAGGGAAATAGTGAAGGATACAAGCTATAAGAAGAAAATGAATCAGAAAGGAATACTTTGATCAAAAGATCTGTTGGTCTCCATTTCATGTGAATGACTTGGTCCTAGTATATGATTCGAGATACAAAAAAAGAAGACAGAGAAAATTTCTTCCAAAATGGATGGGGCCCTACAAAATAGTAGTTGTGCATGAAAATGGTACATACTGACTGGAGGAATTGGATGGCACTCCCATTGCGAAATGGGTCAACCACGACAAGCTAAAGATTTTCCAAGCATCTGGAATAGTCTACTCCGAGGACGGAGTAGAATCTAGGAAGGGGGAAGATGTCGACACTAAAATTTTCCTCTGTAATTTCTATTTCATTAATGTATGTATTAGGAATAGGATGTTGTTAAGTATAATTAGTAGTAGCATCTGATAGAAGATAATAGCGTTTCCTGTACGATGCCGCCAATAATGTATAGTACGGTAATAGTCAAAAGTACAATAGGAATGTTGTGGTAAAAAGTAAATATTTGTCGTAAGTGGTCTGGTAATGTTAAAATGTCAAAGTTGGGGGTAAGTAGAGAAGTAGGGTCTACATGATTAGGAATTAGAAATATTATATTGGTAATAAGGACAAGGAGTGAGGTCATAAATATTTTGTGTATTTTATTTGTAAAAATTCTAAAAATGTGGAACCCATGTGAAATGATAAGGTTTATCTTATCTTAAAAGATAAGCTTACATGTACAGATAAGAGTTTAAGGTATGGAATATGATTCATCAGAGTGGATTTCTTATCCTATCTTAGAGATAAGATGGATAAGCCTGGAAGTTCTATAAATAGAGAGGCCACCCCCCTCATTTAGCATAGAAGGAAGTAGTGAGAAATATTGTATGAGTAATTGTGTAAAGGAAGCCATCATTTTGAAGGTGTGTTAAAGAATCCATTAAGAGGTGTAATTGTGAAGTTTCTCCCATAGTATTGGTGGAAGGCAAGTGAAGTCAGTAACACTTGAAGTACCTCATGGGTGAGATTGTAACAATTTCATGTTAATATTATAATTTATACTGATATTTCAGATTTATCATCATTCCTTCTTATCATAGTCTATGGTATTCTTGTGTTATGTTTGTTGTTGTGTTTCCAGATTACATCCACCAAACTAAAAGTTGTGCATTAGTAAATAATCATAGCACGAGGAGTTACCGGTAAAGAATTATCATAGTGCCGGATTGGTGTTGACAGGTGCTAGCATTAATATCATTTCATCCCATGCATTTTCTCAAATGCGCATACCTGACAATTACATGTAAAAACATCCTATCATGTTTCGTTCATTCAATGATGCTCTCACCTCTACATTGGGCACCGTCATCCTCCACATTCGCGTGGGCACCCGCATTGTTCTAGAATTTTTTTACATTTTGGAAGGGGAATTCGAATATAATATGTTTCTTAGTAGACCCTGGATTCGTTTCATGGGTTGCGTTCCTTCCACTTTTCATCGTTGTATAAAGTTTGAACATGAAGGACACACTTATACCATTCCATCTGACCCCTCACCTTTCAAAACATGCAACATGATTTACCAACCCAATGATGTCCTCATACCTATTAGCCATCTACCTCCACAACCACTACCAGTACAGACGCTACCTCAACCGCACATACCTCCTCCATTCCTACCACTGCCACAACCTCCATGATCGAACCATCAACTTCCTAACTTGTTAGCTCCACCTCCACATCGACCTCTGACACATCATCCATTCTAGCTACCTACATACTAACCATTGATCCCTTGGAAGGTGTTTTTCAATGCCTCACTCTGGGGGAGTACCGCCTATATAGTGTTAACACATTCCTTACTCCACAAGAGTATGGAAGCCTTCACCAACATGCACGTTATGATCACCGCATAGGAGAATACCTCCTTTATGGTCCTCCTCATCTTCATACCAATCTCACCTATTGGGGACTTGATACTACCACTTACACACCCGAACCACCATCACAAAATTTCCCATTCTCTGCTAATTTCCAATCACTTACCAATCATTGTTTCGCCCATACCTTCCTGCATTGATGTGCATGGAAGGGTTTTGGTTTTGGATTTTATGAGCAAGGCCACCATACCGTTATTCCATGTACCACCCACAAACATAACGATTGTAATGGTATTGGTTTTCCCAAACCACCTACCAAAAAGGCCCGCATCGAACTCATCAAGGACATTAGTTCTCCTCCACCTTCTTCACCCACTCCACCTCCATCACCACCTTCACCGATGAAATCGATGGATCCAAAATCTATCCCTCCTAACTTTTTTTTTCATAAACACCATTTCCTTTGGGCCTTTGACTTATCAACGCGAGGGTGAGGCCCCTTCCACTCTTCCCTTCCTGTATCTTGAAATTTTCGATGATGATACACCTTCAATTAACATTGTTCAATGCCAGGATGATGAATCCATACTCACCTACCTTGGTGTACAAGACTCATATATTCATCGGTCATTACCCTCTGAGATGCAAACACTTTTGAATGAATTGAATATCGATATCAACATTCATACTCAGGATGACCCACACATTTTAAAGATTGGTCAATCTTTAGATGATACTGAATAGGAAGGCATTACTTCTTTTCTCAAAAACCATAACCACACTTTTGCTTGGTATTATGAAAACATGCCCGGTATTGACCTCACTATAGTGGTCCACAATATTGTAACCATTCCTGATGCTAAACCCATAAAACAAAAGATGAGGAAAATGCACCCTCGTATTTCCCTTCTCATCAAAGAAAAACTTCAGCGCCTTCTTTCTTTTTCCTTCATATTACCCATTAATTATCCTCGTTGGATTTCTAACATTGTCCCTGTCACTAAGGTGACATGGGGAATTTGCATTTGCATAGAATTTCGTGACCTCAACCTAGCCTACCCGAAAGACTACTTTCCTTTACCCGGTATTGATCAAATGGTTGACCTCACCGCTGGTCACGAGACACTATCACTCATGGATGGCTTCTCAGGTTATAAACAAATTTTTCTTGCCCCAGAAGATCAACACAAGATGGCTTTCATCACCCCTTGGGGGACCTTCTACTACCGAGTCATGCCTTTTGGCCTTAAAAATGATGGTGCCACATATCAGTGGGCTATGACTTACATCTTGCATGACATCATGCATTACATATTGGAAGATTATGTGGATGATATCTTGGCCAAATATAAATGCCGCTCTAAGCACCTAACCATCCTCAAAACCATCTTTGATCGTCTCATTAAATATTATGTCCACCTTCAGCCTAAGAAATACATCTTTGTGATTCTCTCAGGAAAGCTATAGGGATTTATCATTTACCTATGTGGTATAGAAGTTGACCCTGCTAAATTCAAGGCCATTCTCGAAATGCCTCCACCTACTAACCTTAGAAAACTCCGTAGCCTGCAAGGTAAGTTGCAGTCTATTCACTGTTTCATTTCACAATTATCATATCGGTGTCAACCATTTCATCATCTGCTCAAGAAGGATGTATCCTTTAAATGTGATGATGAATATCACAAAGATTTTGAGGCCTTAAAACAATACCTTCTTCAACCACCTGTACTGATTCCATCTAAAGAGGATCAACCTTTCTACCTATACATATCTGCTATTGATCATTCCTTAGGAGCCATGCTCGTCATCGCGATGAAAAACACAAAGAGTAGGTATTTTATTACATAATGCACACTCTTTTGGGCTATGAAACTTGATACACCCATCCCAAAAAAAAATTCTTAGCCTTAGTTTTCATTTCCACCAAACTTCTTCATTACCTACTCAACCACAAAATCTATGTTGTGACCAACACCGACCCTTTACACTTCATGTACGCCAAACCTTATCAAAATCAGCATGCCGCATGAGGGCTTATGTTTTTATTTGATGTTGACCTCGAATTCATTCATCAAAAGTCCATCAAGGGCCAAGCTATCATTGACCAATTGGATAATGTACCTATTTCCAGGGATCAACCCTCTAACTTTGACTTCCTAGATGAGTCTACTGCTACCCTTTCCCTAGAGGAACCCATTTACCAAATGACACTATTCTTCGATGGTTATAAGTGTCAGCGTGGGGGTGGGGTTGGCATTATTCTCATACCTCTAGATGGTGAGCCCATGCCTTTTTCTTTCAAACTTGATTTTGATTGTACAAACAATATTTCCGAATACGAGGCACTTGTATTACGTCTCCAAGCTACCTACGCCCTAGATGTCAAATCAATCAACATATTTGGTGATTTTCAATCGGTCATAAACCAAGTAAATGGTATATACCAATGTCGTAATGAGAAACTTAAAAACTATAAACATCATATCGACATAATTTTTAATACCTTTGATCGCTATGACCTTCAGATCGTCCCTCGTTCAACTAACAAATTTTCAGATACCATGGCCTACTTGGCTTCTTAAATACCCACTTCACCCGCCAATTCTAAAATATTTTTCATAATATAACGACTCCAATCACCCTCTTATTTTCCTCGTGAATTTTATTCTATCAGAACCTCTACCTCTGAACCGAGTGACTATTGGTGTAAGAAATACTCCGACTATCTTTCTCTCTCCATCTTACCTCCTGACCTCACCCGTAATGGACAACATGCCTTCCTTAAAAATGTCTCTCATTATGTCATCATGGGGGGTATCCTCTATAAGTGTGTCTTTAATGGTATTCTCTTACGATGCCTCACGAGTTTTGAAATTCCTTATACCATTAAGGAGATTCGCGATGGCATATACGGAGGTCACTTCAGTGGCTGTGTTGTTGCTAAGCGTATTCTTTGCCTTGACTATTAGTGGTCGACCCTTAACTATGATTGTTGTGACTATGTCAAGTGTTGTATAAATTCCAACAACATGCCAACCTTCATCATACACCTAGTCATGCCCTACAGGTCACCCATGACCTTTGGCCCTTCTCTCAATGGGGTTTGGATCTTGTCGGAGAGATTAACCCCCGTTCTTCCCAGCGCCATCAATGGATCATCACCGCTACAAAATACTACACAAAATGGGTGGAAGCCATACCAATCATCTCCATGAAAGCTAAAAAAATATGTGAGTTCATCAATCATCACATCATTTTTCGCTGTGGTGTTCCTCATTGCCTCATCACTGAAAACAGAAAACAATTCAAAAACAAAACATTGTGGAAGCTTTGCGGCGCCTTCATCATTTAACTTAGTTTCTCATCACCTTATTACCCACAAACCAACGGCCAAGCCAAATTCACTAACAAAACCCTAAACAAAATTGTCATGAAAGTGGTTAATGATACTGGAAAGGATTGGCATACGCACATTCCTTTTGCCCTATGGGCATACCGCACTAGTATTCACACTTCCACTACTACCACACCTTTTTCTCTAGTCTACGGTAAAAAGGTTGTTCTACCTCTTGAAGTTCAGATTCCCTCACTCCACATTTCTCTACATGACATGCTCAATGATGATGAATTTCTCCAGGACCATTTAGCACAACTTGATTTATTAGATGAACATCGTCTTAACGCTCTTGACCACCTTCAAGTTTATCAAAAACGTATCAAGCGTGCCTATGATAAATGTGTCTATGAACTAACCTTCCAAATCGGTGACCTTGTCCTGAAAGAAAATCAACATGTAACCAAAGTAGAAAAAAAGTAAACGGGGTAAATTTTCCCCTAATTGGCTTAGACCATACATCGTGACTCATACTTATGGATCAGGTGCTTATCGTTTATCTTCACTCGATGGTAAACCCAAACCTGAGCCCCTTAATGCCTTGCATATTTGACCATTCTATTATTGACTCATCATCCTACCTCATCTTTTGTCTCTCTCCATGCTCGTCCCTTGAGTGCTATTCACTCCATACACCTCACCAACGATTAACCAAGAATCATGTGAGTACCCGTCACTTGTTGTCTTCTCTTGAATATGTGTACCATGACGCTGCACATAACATGATTCTCATGGATACTTTTTGTCTACCTTTAGATGAGATCGCATGGTCATCTCACCTTGACTTTTGAACAAGAATCTTATTCTTCACCTTGGTCCTGTCCATGACTTCAAAGCCCTCACATGGGACCCCACTCCTTGAGTCAAACTTTTAATATAAAATATGACTCCCTCAAAAGGACATCTTCCTCTCGACAAGCGCTGCTATAAATAGACTTCTCCCTCAAAGGATAGCTATGTAAAGCTCTCTAAAAAAAATGAGAGTAATCAAAGCTTCCTGCATTGATCATCTTCACGAAGACCTCAAGGAGTTAAATTTCCTCAAACACATATAGACTTCCCGCATCGATCGGTCTATCTCAAATTTCAAGTCAAAACAACACATTTTTTAGTCATGGACTTGCCCATTGTGACCTCGGATATCTTGCCTCAAAAGCATGCTACCTCATACCATAATTAACCACCTTTCACCCTTCTCACCATTCCCACTCCCATTTCTTACTGCCTCAAGGTACCTCTTAGAACTATGACATTTGGTGATCATGTGACTACTTTTCACCATAGAACAATCAATCATGTAATATCTATAGGGTCTTATGTTCATTACCTCCTCCAAGGTATGATCTACTTGGTTTGAGCATCACCAATCAAGTTACTTTATTTCCCTAATCTTATATTTTTTCTTGTCTTTATTTACATTTTGTTTACCTTATACAGGACTTGGTCCTCGACGCTTACTTTGGGGTAATCTTCTTCTTTCGCCACCATCGACCCCACCTACTTCACTTTACCTATAATCCACCCACACCTAACAAACCTAAACCCACAACATGCCTAGAACCTACTAACTCATTTTCATACTTGATCATATTCTTCCCTAGCTTATGGGAGAACTACATTAGCCTGAGGTCCCTTTTCACCGAGACTATGTAGGAAGCACTCTGAGGGCATAGGGCCCTTGGTGGTTAGCTCAGCCACTCTCTACCCTAACCAATTCATTTTTCATCTTCCTAAATCACATTTAACCTACCTTACTGTGTTCAGTTTCCCTATACTGACGTTGGTTATCCATGACCAGCATCGGTCACCCTAACCTACACATTGCCTTTCCTTTTTCCCTTTTACCCCATTGTTCACCTAACTCCTTTACCCAACCCCATTTTTACCTTACCTTTCCTAACATCATCATTTCCTACCTCCCTTTTTCCTCCTTTAGGGACTCATTATTTTACACCTAACTTGGCCTTACCCGCGTCATGACCTAGCTATTTGGACCTGGAACATCGCTAGTGACCTTGGACCTCATGTGTTCGCTATACCTTATGGCACTGTTACATGTGTTGTTGACCTAATGACCTTACCTAGCCTATTTTCGTGACCATTATCCTAACCCTACCTTTGGTGTACCGGAACACACCTAAATGTTCCTGCACCTAACCTACGTTGTGTTTCCTGACCATATCATATACCTTGGATACCAGAATCACTTCAACCTTGTTTGGATAAACCAATCAACCTTAGACGATGTAGATTTTACCTGCTCTTCAACCCGGTAGTGTGCTGTAGTTTATACGTGTGTGTGCGTTTGATTGTTGTTACCTTTGACCCAAACCCATTACCTGGAATTGCCTAAGTAGACCTTTCAACCTTTTTTCCCCCACACCCACCTACCTTTTCCTCATATTCACCTTTTTATCAAACCACTCACCGATTCTGCCTTCGGCCTCATTAGTTCCTAGTTTGAGGGGGATAACCTTCACCCATAAATGGGGCAACCACATCTTATTTTTTTTAGCATCACTTACCAATACAAGCTATGCAACAAAAAGGGGTAAAATGTAGACACTAAAATTAGGTCACACTCCCCTTTGGTCACTCGACAATTAAGCACCCTTCATCACATTCACCTAGCCATGGACTCCTTTACCCCATTAATATTAATTTAATTTATTTAATTAAATTAATTCATTATCCTCACTATATTTATTATTTAAATATCTTATTTTAAATAATATCCACACATGCACCTTACCTAGACACCTCATCAAGCTAACTCAACCTAAGACCTTTTCTTAGTAAGTTGCTATAACTAACTAAGACTTACCTAAACCCTAAAAATCCATGCCTACATTCCCTCTAACCACATTCCTGAATGCTTAATAAGAATATTCCAGTTTAATATGTGGGATAACAACACAAGACCCGTTAAAATTAGAAGGATCTTCCTAGTTTAGTAAACCTAGAAAATCCCACCTTGACCGATGCCGGTTAGCCTTAACTGTCGTCAGTTAAGCCGGAACCACCGTCAGTCACCTTTTAACCCCAAAACAACATTATTTTGGAGGTTGGAAAACATTGGAACATTCTGGAGAGATATCACATCTTCTGAGAACAAATTTCAATGAGAACATGCATGCAAGGAAGGAGATCAAGCATCTTCTTCTGCTCAGCCATCTAGCACTCATCCCAGCCATGATCTGATCTAACCAAGCAAAGAGGAATGTACATGCAGCCCATGCAGAAGCTTTCCTTCAGTTGGTGATCACTTGCAGCTTTCAAACCCCTCATCAACACCTCCATCCCTCACTCATAGGCATTAAGGACCAGAATCCAAGTAAGTATAACGTCATACTTTTCTGGTTTATTTCATGTCATCATCTTTTTATCATCTATTATTTACCTAGCCACCTATTGACCTTTTCCAACATTTCCACCACCATATACCCATTAAAATATCTTGCCAAGCCTACCCCAGTCACCTAATACCTAATCCCGACCAACCAAAGTCCTTTGTGTAATCACAAAGGATACCCAAAGCTTGTTCTGTGGCATTTCTAGATTTCCACAGTAACCGGCACCGGTTACACCTGAGCGCCGTCAGTTACCCTTAACCGATATCTATCTCTGTATTTTCCCATATAGCCCAGAATAGAGACCTATCCACCAAATTTCATTTCACCCTCATCCACCTGTGATCTACCTGAGACCTCTGTCAAACCTGCAGAACCCATAACTAATCATTTGACCTTTGGATTCTATTCTAGCTTATCCTATTAGATTAGATCTATTTATTATTGTGTTTTAAGTGAGATACCTAAATCATTTCGAATCACAATAGGATTTAATTTTTTATCTTATTAAATTGTTTAAAATAGTGGACTGACAGCCATCTAGGAAGTATCACACTTCCTGGATCTAGCATACACTAGGCAGTTCACTACATATATTGTTTAACTATTTCTGGTGGTCTTGCTTTTTATTACAAGTAGTTCCTCCTAGCCAAAAGGAAGTTCTCATGATCAGATATGGATTCAGAAGTTACACATGCACAATAACCCATCAAAACAACATTTCAATAGGTATTCATCCTATGCGCATTAACCTATATGTTTCGTCACTTTCAAAGAAACATCTAAGAATCAGATGAATCAATATGATCCTCAGCATGTTTGGAGTAGACAATGATCTCATCAAGATAAACCAAGATCATATCATTGATGAGTCCCTTAAATTCCATGTCCATGGATCTCTAAAAGGTGGCCCTTGCATTAGATAATCGAAAAGGCATCTTGTTGTAAGCATACGTGCCCCATTTGGTGGTGAAAGTCATCTTTAATTGATCAGATTCTTGGACCAGATTCTGATTGTATCCTGAATATCCATCAAGCAAGGAAAATCTTTGAGACCTTGCCACTATTTCGAGGATTTGTTCCATTGAGGGGAGAGGGTAATGGTCCTTCAAAGAGGTGCGGTTAAGGTCCCTGAAATCTACGCACAGCCGGATTTCACTGTTCTTTTTCCTTACGGGTACCAAATTAGCTACCCATGAAAAATGCTTGATAGGAAAAATTATAAAGGCCTCGATAAGCTTGGTTAGCTCTTTCCACATCAGTGGTTTCATTTTGGGACTAATTGGCCTCTTCTTTTGATGAACTAGTTTGGACTTTGGATCTATTTCAATAGTATGTTGAGCTAAGTCGGGATCAAAACCACGCAAGTCCTTGTAGCTCCATGAAAAAATATCACGGTATTCCTGACATAATTTGATGAAATCCTCTTTCTCCTTAGTAGTGCATACCTTACCAATTTTCAAGATATTTTCACTTGCCACCTCAACCTCTTCAAAATCTTCCTCTTTGACCACCATATTGGTGCTCTGTTTGGCTTGATCATCTGAATTGAAAATGGATTCCAATGTAACCAGGCATTTCAGAAGCTTGTTTCCCTTCAGCTGTATAATTTGATCATCGAAAGAGTTTTGGAGTTTATCTTGATGTTTGGTAGAAAATTCTACTTCTTGATGTAGGAAGAGAACAATCTGTTGATCACTATCAAACACCTATCAACTACTCACATTATCTGGTACTGCAAGATGAACCAACATTTTGACTGTCTCTTGCCCTTATTTCATGATGTTCATTGGTACATCGTATTGAGAACCAATGATATCCATCCTATCAGCATCTAGATTTTGTTTCCTGGGGATTGCATGAATTCTGAAAGCTTCAAAATCTTCTATCAGATCCCAGACCTGATTTTTGTATGACCGTAGTAGATCATTTTTTGATGCACTACAGGATGGAACTTGGTGCACAACCAATTTGCTATCGCCAAAGACAATCAAGGTGTGGATTCCTCTTTCTTGGGCCAACTGAATTCCTTATATAAGAGCTTCATATTTAGTGACATTATTAGTGCAACTGAACTACAACCGAAAGGAAGAGAAATATTTATTTCCTTTTGGAGATACTAACATAACCCCTACACCAGATCCATTTTTACTTCATGATCCATCAAAGAACATCTACCATAGTCTTTTTATATCGTTTGACTCCTTAACCAGCTAAGGTATGATGGCCTCTTCTTCATGAATGTAATATGTACTTAATCCAGTCTCCTCCAAGAACAACAAACCAGATTCTTCATTTACCAATAAATCAGCATAGGGGTCATATTGATGGTTTATACTCACTTCATCGAGAATCGTATCTGGAACCTCTTCGATGAGAGTGGTGGGCTCATGATCTACATCCTCATCTTTGTGATCAAAAATGGCATAATTACCATCTATGGGTTTGGATGTGTAAGGTTCCACATGATTGTGACAGATTGGTTCTGCCCTTATATTTACCTTAGTCCTATATTGGGTCCGCAGGATCATATGTAACCAGTCTGATGACAAATAACCCCCCAATTTTGTGGTGAAATCCCATGATAAGTAGATGGCAAAGAGGGGAGGGAGATCAATGATAGATATGTCCTTTGTGAATGTCAAACTAGAACATGTGTGGATAGTAAGATGAAGCCCCTTAATGACCCCCATAGTTTGGAATGCAATACGGTCTAGCTGAACAACCCCTCTTGAAATTGGAGTATATGGAATTTGTAGTACATCTGTGACCTTCTTAGGCATCATGGAACTACTGGCTCAAGAATCGATCATACAATTGTGCACCAAATGGTCACCAATAATTAGCAAGATACAGAATGGTGGAGGCTTGTTTGTCTTAGCATGTATTTTTGTCTTGTGTTGGCATAAGCTTGTAGCCACTGCTACTTCTTGTCTTGACGATCTTTTATTATTACCGAAGTTGTTAAAATCCTCTTATAGCAAGTTCCTTTGAGAAGGAATCGAGAGTGCATCCCACATTGTGACGCTCAAATTGGTCTTCTTCATTTGTTCCACGATGTTGAACAAAATCACTCCCACTTTGCTAATGCCTCTTGGGGAATTGGGCTCTTCCTTTGGATAATGCTTATTAGGTATCGTGATACTCAAAGTCCCATATTTATTTGTAGTTTGATCCACTTATATTCCTGATGATTTATTTCTTGTGCCTTTATCATCTGGTATTTGCATTGGGGCCTAAGAAGTGGACGTTTGATCAATATTGGAAGACTATGAATCTAATGCCCTTTTCTTGGAACGTGTGTTAGATGCCATGGTGGAGGAATCGGTATTCAAACCACAAAATTATTCTACTTGCAAATTTAGTAATGTGGTTTCATCAGGAGTTTTGTCTTGACTTTTGGAAGTGGATGGTCTAGTTGATGATTCAGGTGGAGTGGTTATTCTTTGAACCATGAGGGCTTGACTCAAAACTCCATTTGGGTAGAGATTCTGATTATGGGGCTGAGAAAAAGGGTAGCACCATTTATAGTCTTGGTTGAGGTTATTCTTGATTGGGACTATAGCTTGGGAAGACCTGACAGCAGAAGGATTTCAAAAATTCAAAAGTTTTACATTCGCAGCTTGTTTTGTGGCCTAATTTTATGACATACTTTTTCCATGGAATGGAGGACAATTCATCTGATATTGGGTTTGAAATGGGCAAGCATACTGGGACTACTGCCTCTTCATTGCTACGATTTCATTCCTGAAGTTTTGTAACAGTGACTTTACTTCAGCCAAATCATTTGAGGGATTGGACGCATGCGTAGCTATTGGAATAGAAACTATAGGAACTGGGGAAATGACTGGTTGTTGGCCTGTAAGCTCTGCAAAATAGGAATGGGAGGACTAGGAGTAATTTTACCTGCCTGAATCAAGAAATTTTCAGCTTGTACATCAACTTTGTAAACATCAGGGATAACGGTTCCTCCCATGGATTGAATCATGACAGCAACATCACTATTCAATTCCCGTAAGTAATATAGAAATGCGCTATCTAGGGATGGCCTTACAAGTGTTGGGATCTGTTTCCAATTCTTGTCAAAGTGGAGGTTGAAATCACTCAAATACTCTTGAGGAGACCACTTGATAGTATGAAATTGTTCTACAAGTGAGAGATTATCACTTTTTTCTTCGAACTGTTTACACAAATTTGTGTCTAAATCATTCGAAGTGGTAATGGATCCAGTAGCTAAACTCTGAAACCATTGAATCACTCTACCTTTCAATAAAGTAGCAAAAATTTGAACTACCATGTTATCTTATATGATACTGTGTACTGCACAGATGCTAGCTACATCCAGTATGTGTTCCCAAGGTGAAACATTAATCTCCCCAGTGTAAAATGGTAAAATTTTCAAGGTAGCTACTGGTATGGCATCTCTTTGCGCTAACAACAAAGGACTACTAGCATTGAAAGGAGAAAAGTATTGGCTGCCATGACGTTCAAAATCTAGTTGTGTCTTGATGGGAAAAAATGTCCTTCAAGAGAAGTTGTATGCCCTCTACGCGGTAAAGTGGCAGTTGATGATACTGAAAGTTTTCTTCCCCTTGTTCTTGGGGGAGACAAAGAAAACTCTTTATGATTATAATTGTCCCCTCCTTGAAGAATATCTTGTGTGAATTATTTTCATAAGTTAATGTACTGAACTTTGAAATCCAAAGAGATGAAGTCACCAGGTACCTTGTTTCAATGGAATGAGAAGAGAAGTACCAACTCTGTCCCACCGGGCATGCTAAAAACTGTTGTCACCAAATCAATGCACCCCCCGAATGGCCTAGGAATGAATCATGAAATTTTGTGTGATTGGGACACATGGGATCACCTCTCAAGCTGTGGGACTTGAACTTGAGGTGAACCTCCAGAGAATTTTGGCTTCCTCTTTCTAAACTAAACAAAACTCTACTTCTAGTGAAGGAAAAATGGCTAAATAGTCCTATACTAACATTTCATGGGATTAGGGAAAAAGATTTGCAAGGAAATGAAACCTATAATAGAAGTGGTGATGCACTGAATTAAGGGACATTTAACATATAGAAGGGTTAATGTGGGAGGTATTCTTGCATCACCAACCACCTTCACCTATCACGATTAGAAAGGGTATAAAATACAACAAACCAAGGCATACATTCCTCTATTAAACTCGAGTGTGCATAAGGGTAGATCAAATCAGATACAACACAATTAATTTATCAAAAGTAAACCACACATGCAGATAACAACATCTATTTCTGTGAGTAGGGACAACAACGATATAAAAATTAATGCAAAAGGAAAACAAATTCTTCACAACTGACATGAAATATAGTAGTATTATTCCTTCACAACATGAAATAGATCACCTAAAATAAAGGTAAGTTAATAAAGGTAAGTTAATCACTATCACTAAGGAATTATAAATCCACAAAGTAAATGCTAATTAACATTCAACACAATAAATCAGATTTTTTAAAAGCAAGGTGCAACTCTGAATATAATCAAAAGGTTTATTGGAATCTCAGAATCACTCTTTCAAGATTGAAAGAGCACTCTTCTCAAAATAATCTCCTAAAAATAATATATCTTAAACAATGGAAGCATTCCACTATTTATAGGTTCCTAGGTTGAGCTATTATAGTCGGGCCTTTAACTAACATTTAACTAAAAATAGAAATGTCATTAATATTAAGGGAACAGGCTCGCATAAAAATAACAATTTTTTTGAAAGGGTTTGACTCAGTTAACCCTAAACTTTGACCAATCCTAGAGCTTGAACCTATCCTTTCATGGCCACTCATCTTTGGCCTGATTCATCTGCATCGCCTTTACCTGCATGTTTCTGTTGTCCTTCTTCACATACAGCCATTCGGTGTCTGTACTTGAAGAAGCACTTGATAACCCCCTAAGTTTCTTCATCTCCAGGCCCACATGCATAGTGATTCACTACGTCTGCTATCTCGATCTCTTTTGTGATCCTGGCTGGTAACCTTCAAAGTTTATTTGTAACTTTCTTTAGTCTCACTATGAAATTTTGACATAAGACTAGTCGGTCAATGGAGTCACTATTGAAATTCTTGGTGACCTCATCGTCACACTTCACTAAATCTTTGAATTTTTCCTTAATCTGATCCTCAAGAAGAGCATCAATTTTTTCATTGAATAATTTGCAATTGGCATTGTCAAACTCCTTTGAGATGTCATTCAAGGAATCTGTAATCTCCACTCATTTCTCCTTGAATTTATTAATAAGATCTTGTAATACTTGACACCGAAATTCCATGGCCTTTTGATATTCAAATAATTTAGAGGCATAATCAATCAGCTCTTCCTAAAGAAGCAAGTTAAAATCCTCTTCTCTAATGTCACTCCATGTTACCAAAGTTAAATTTAAATTATTATTATCCTCAAAGAAGGATTTGTCCATCTTAGAAATGGTGGTTTTTGTAACCTGCAAATCATTTTATATCTCTACTGCTTTCTTGATCAAAGGATTAGGTTCCTGTAGAATTCTCTTCATGCATTCACCCACTGATCTCCCTTTCTAGCCTAGATTCTTGAGCTCATGATAAGAATTATCATCAATTGTAGATGAAATTTTCATAGCCATAGTAGTTGAGACTTCAGTGGATGGAGTGGGTTTGGTTACTTTACGTAGTAGTGCAATGAGCTAATCGACCTTGGCCTTGAGCTCATCCTTGGCGGCCTTGTCTTTGTCATATTTCTCTAATAGGGCCCCAAGAGTGGTGTGTACATATTTCTTGGCTCCTTCATGAGTAGCCTTCCCCAATGAAATTTTTTATATCCGATCATCTACTGCTGTGATTGTTTCTTTAGTTTTTCCCTCAACGGGGGTGGCCACCTCTACCACACGCTCTCCAGATGAATTAACCGTCAGACTTGATACGGTTCTCGGTCTCTTGGCCTATTACTTGGGAATAGACTCCAATATGTTGATATCTATAACATATCATAGAGGAACCTTTTTCTTTTCCTTGAGAGTTTGTCTAAATAGCCATTCTGGTATGGCTAGAGCTAATGAAGATGGAGTGGCTGATCTGACACCTGAAACATCAGTTAGAGCAAGATCACTAGAAATACCAGTTGGTATTTGAGTAGAGGTAGTAATGACGAAAGGAATGGACGTAAAGACAGCCATAGGAATTAACATATCAATGCTGGGGGTTGTGATTGAGGAAAATGGAAGTGTTAAAGGAAGTGGAGAGGAAATGGGTGACCCAATATTTCCCCAACTGATAGAACTGGAAGTGACGAGAATACCTGGGCCATAGAAGGGGATGGGAAAGAAGAAATGACGGTGGAAGTGGAAAGAAATGATATTGGAAGTTATAATGGAGGAAGGAGAAGATGTGATGGATCCTAGATGACACTAGGAGAGTCACTGACTTTAACCACTTTTGTCACAGGCACTGCAAGTGATGTAATCTTGGGAGAAGCAGACTTGGAGCGAGATTAGCCACCAAAAACAAATGAAATATTCTTTGGAATTATAGGAGCCCTTTGAGTCAACCTCTTACCCTTGGTGGGTGTTGGTTGGTTTATTGCAGATATAGCCCCTGTATTTATAGGTTGATTTTCCCCCTTGGGTGAGATTCCCAAGGTGGTCAAACAACTAAAAGTCCTGTTTAAAATGGGTCCCACCCTCTCCTTGGTATTCCTACATTCATTCACATACCAATCATTCCATGGCAGTGGTTGATTTGTAACATTATCACTCTTATATGATGAATCCAACACCTTGTCATTGTATTGCATGTCCTTTGGCACATCAGCCAAACCAAATTGCCAAAATTTGTCAAGGGTTAATCTTTCATAATCCCTTTGTCACATGATGTATTCATCCTGACAATGAATCCAGATATCTTCTAATTTAGGTACGTAAGCACTAGACTAACCTATCTCCCCAAACTTACCCCAATAATCAAAATTAGTCCATGGATGAAAGGTCTATAGGGTTACCTCAGCCATTTCTACATCAACATTTTTTTCCCTGTTAATATTTGGGCAAGTATACCTGCCAATTGAAATAGGGAAATGCATTCCCACTTTGTGACGCTTGTTATAGATTCAATGATAATATAATAACTGCCAAACTAATTCTAATAGAATCCATTTATAAGTGGGACACCTTGGAAATTTTCTTGGGGAACCTATGAAACCAAGAATCCAGATGTAGGTGAATGTAGGAAACTGGAATTAGATTATTCCCCATTCTCACACTTCTTGGAAATCCCCATCGAAAACCCTCTGATTGTATATTTCTTTGTAAAAATGATAGAGGATGACAGCAAAAAAAGTGTCATTGACTCTTCAAAATGCCTGCTTCCCTCATCTAGAGTGAGTTGGGGATAAAACTCATATATTTTGGAGGTGCTTCGAACACCCCTGGTATTCAAACCTATAAAATCTCCCATAGCAGTAGCCACATATACCACGAAGGATATCATGTAGAAGGTATTTGTTTCTGACACTCTATCCAAGCTGATAGTGAATGGTGCTACTAATATGCTCCCCCCATCGGATAAACTCATCATTCTTCTTTATAGTTTTTATGTACAAAAACTTCCATTCCTATAATTCCTTTGTAGAAGGAAGACTTGAAACTCTGCTTAACATCACAATAAGATCATTGACTTCCTAAATAAAATATGATCAATGCATAGTTTTAGGTAATTTGGTGAAATTCTTAGCCAGATAGGATTTCATCATAACCTTTGATCATACTTCCTCTTTCTTATCCCAATGTTCCACTACTATTTCTTGTGAAATTGTGGCATAATCTTGAACGTCGGGAAGTTTAAGCAGATCCTCGAAGAAATCTGGGTCCAAACAGATTACCACCTTATCATCACTATCCTTAACTAACATGGAGTCTTTTTCAAAGTGGGATGCTGTAACTAATAAAAAATTATGGGCAATGTATAGATGTGGGAAAACTTGCGGTGAGGGAAATCCCACTATCGTAGATGGCCTACATCCATGGTTTCTTGTTTGGAGCCTTTAATATTTCCCATAAATTGGGAAGATCAATTTTTCCTAGATCAGTGTCCCTAATATTACCTGAAATCGGAGGATAGGAAGGATTGGGGAGAAACCCCAACAAATGTGTATTTCATCTTCTCTTTTCCCTTTGAACTGGAAGCAGGCATCAAACCCAGTGTTTCAAAAGCTGAAGTTGTAGAAATTACAAAAACCTTGAAGGAAACCTTGGAAATTCTGAAATGGAAAAGTTCCAAAAGAAATCACCGAATCAAAATCCCTGAAAAACTTTCTCCAAAGGAGTTTCTCGAACTGGAATCTTCGAAAAAAAATTGTCTGAAAAATCTCCGAAATTTTCTAAAAGATTTTCATAAAGCCAGAGTTTCAAAAAACCCAAAAGCAAAAAAACCTCCCAAATTTCGAACTGAGAAAGTTTCAAAATAAATTTCTGAAACTGAGATCTCTAAAGGAAAATTCCTGAACAAATTTCCCGCTTAATGAACTTCTGAAGGAATTCCCCGAAGGAATTCTCTGAACAAAATTTCAAAACATGGAACCTAAGAAATGAAAATAAGTATGGGAAGCCTAAGAGGATCCTTTGAAGAACTTCAAATACCTTGAAAAATACGTCGCAAAGTATAAGAATGGAATGCCAGAGAAAATGCGTCAGGTAAAAATTACAAGTAAAAATACCTTGAGTTTAATTAGAAATTCTGATATTGAAAATGGTAAAAATCTGATCCATACAGAGGTAGGTGAAAATTAATTGCTCACAGAATCTCCAAAGGTCCAAAACCTAAAAGCCTGAAATTCTAAAAATTCAGGATTTGGGACTTTGGGGATTGGGAGGCAAAAAGATGAATTGGCGATGGAAAAATCCAAAACCTGAAATTCCAAAAATTTGGACTTTTAGACATTCGGACTTCGGAAAACTTCAAGTAAAAATCCTAAAAATGATTCGGAGAACTCCGAAAACCTGAAATCCAAAAACCTGAAATTTGGGTTTTCGGACATTCAGACTTCAAAAGTCTGAGAGGGATTTAAAAAAAAAGGCCAAAAGTCCCGAAACCTAAAAACCCAAAAGTCTGAAAAAATTCATACTTTCAAAGTTTCAGACTTTGGAAAATTTCAAATGAAATTCCGAATCCGAGCTAAAAATTTTTGAAAGAGGAAAACACACTGAAGTCTAAACATTGAAAATTTTGGATTCTTGGCCTTAGCAAAAACTTCACTGTGTGAGGATTTATTTAAAAATATTGGTCTGACACATAGCTTTCTTCCGCGTAGGTTAAATGGTTAATAACTATCAAAGCCACCAAACTGGTAAGAGGTAGCATGATCTACAAGTAGATTGTTGAGGATGCACACAATGAGCCTGACGATTCATTATTTTAGAATGAGGATCTCCCATGCACAGAGCTTGAGCAGAATACAGACCCTGGCACACACAACTAGATGAAGGACATGATCACATTACTTTCTAAGGGTGCATACCCTCTTGGTTTGAACAAATAAAAGAGAAGACATCTGAGGTTACAATCTATACCTTATATTTTGATTTATGGACTTCTCTTTAAGAATAATCTTGATGGGGTGTTGTTAAGATGTATTAATGACGCATAGATTGAAAAAGTGTTAGCATAATTTCACGATGGATTTTCTAGTGGACACTTCTCTTCAAAAACTACAACAATGAAAATCATAATGGAAGGTATCCTTTGGCCAACTCTGTTTACAAATGTACACAAGTGGGTCACAAAATGAAAGGAATGCACTTTATTTATAGGAAAGAAAAGATTGCAACGCTTCCCCTCTGACCAATCCAGGAGGATCAACCTTTTATGTAATGGGGTCTCAACTTCATAGGCATGATCAATCCACCTTCAAGTGCTAGACACAAGTGGGTGTTTACATATACATATTACTTCACCAGATAGACAAAATTTTTTGCACTCAAGAAATCAACCGAGTTAGTCATCCTTGACTTTCTCGAAGGTATAGTCACAAGGTTTGGCGTTCCTCAAACCACTATCTATGATAATGAAAAATCCTTCTTTGGGACCAAAATCATTGGTTAGGCTATAAATTTGGGCATCTATGAAAAGACTTCTTCCAACTATTACCCGCAAGGTAATGGTCTGGTAGAGTTAACAAATAAGAGCCTGATCAGAATTATGAAGTGGACAATGAACATCAGCCAATTATGCATGCAAAGGTCTCACGCATGCTATGGGAAGATATAATTATAGTAAAAAAGGAAATAAGAAATTTTCCTTACAAGCTTGTCTATGGAAAGGAGGCTACCCTTTTTTTAACACTAGATTTGAATGCATTGGTGCTTTCCCAACAGCTGCAATTTGAAGGCACAAATTAGAGAGAAACCAGAATGACAGAGTTGGTTAATCTTGAAGAGTCAAGAAACTATTCCATAATCAAGCTAGAAAGACATCAACATGCAAAAAAGAAATGGTTTGATAGAAAGGATAGGCCTCAATATTTAAAATTTGGGGACTTAGTTTTAAAATGGGATACTGAAAGAGATAAACCAGGGTACCATTCAAATTTTTATGCACTTTGGAGTGGCCCATACATCATCAATTCATGCAAAGAGGCTAACTCTTTTGAGTTAACTCATCTTGATGGAGGCGTGCTACAAATCCCAGTAAATGGGATGTATCTTAAACCATTCCATTGAGTATGCTTCATCATCTTATAAATATTAAAGTAGTTTTAGTTCCTCCAAGTGAGCTACGCACACATTTTTTGTTTGTATATATTTATTTCTTCTCGTGTACTTATTTCCCACACTCTTCTATAGTTTCCAAGATCCATAAATTCTTTTAGAAGTTGCAAGAATTAGAATACAGTCAAGAAATGATATTTCAAGTGACTAATAGGGGTTGTTTTCAAGATTACATAGTAGAATCCATGCCCAATGGATGCTTTAGGTTACTGATCTCCTTCATTTAGGAGGCAGATGGCCCCGAAAGTTGCCAAAAATGTTATCCAAATAGCTCTCCTAGTGATTAATGTAACTTGTATATATCTTTGAACTTTGAGCTCTTCATTACAAGCTTACACTCTCTCAAGTTCACTTGGCGTATTCCCTTGGTTACATTTCCCCGTTCCCTCTTGCACAATTTCCTTTCTTCGTTTCCACTTTCCTTTTCCTCTTTGTTCCACTCCTCCCTTTCACGTATATTTTGTGCATCCACCTTCTTCCTAGCATTTTTTCACCCTACGTGTATGCCTCACACTTGCTTCAATCAAACTAAATCCCTGGCCCTCTCGCACGCTGCACCCATTACCTTGGAATAGTTACACCTTGACCATGCATTCTCTGCTCATCAGTTTTCCTCATTTCCCTACGTGCATTATGCTCACCTTGCTTCTGTCTCCTTCCCATACCTCATCCTTCTATATGCATATATTTTCACTCTTCTGTGCTAGGTCATCCTCTCACACACTTGAGTGTGCCATATGTAACCAGTCAAAGCATGTCAATAGGGTGCCAAATCCTTTCAAAAAATAAATGAGTGACATGTGGAAAAAAATGACAAAACATTTGCACAGTTGGCCATCATTTCAGCCAATCCACGTGTGCCACGTGTTTTGCATGCACAAACAGCTCTGAAATATTCTAACATCCATTTATTTTTCTACAGAGCTCCAATTAGCACGTGCCTGGACTTTTCAGAGAGCTTTTGACATAATCTATAGTGTTAGACATTCAAATTCAAATTCTTGGCGGATCTAGTAGGTAAGAAATGGGAAAATGACATTCTCGACATTGATGAGTAGATTTAATTACTCCAACCACCTGATTTGATCTAATTCACCCTCCTTCCTTCTTCAACATGCCAAAAAAACTTGAGGAAGCACATTTGACATCTTTATAGGCATTGAATGCCTCTTGTTGGTGGTTATATTTAAAATTCATGTTTTCCCTCCTTTCTTATCTTCTTCTTCCATGGAATCATCTATAAATGTAAGATATAGGCTCATTTTCTTTGTAGAACACTTTGGATCCGTACACATTTTGTTATGGACTTCATATTTTCTGTATTTTGAGTTGCAAACCTCTGGATTTGGTTCTTGCATGTGAATATCATCCTCTTCCACCATTATAATAGCTATGAGTATTTTTGGAAGTAATAGAAGCATCATTTTGTGACTATTCTCTATCCATAAATGTTTGCATTCCTTCTTCTTGCCTTTTCTTTTGCATTGCATGCTCATTGTGCCATTCTACGTCCCTTCCAATTCCTAATTTAGTTTTCTTCCATGAAACTGATTTGGTAAATATGTTACATGTGCTTAGCCTTCTTTAATGAATTTCCTTTCATTTTTTCTCAGAACAGATAATGTTCATCCCTTTTTTCTGGTGCTATCACTTTTTAGTGTAGTTTCCTTTCATGTTATCCTTCTATCCCATGTCCCTTGGCATTATTAGTTAGTTTTCTCTTTCAACACTAGGAGTAGTAGTAGCAGTAGAAATAGATAGAGGAATCGACTTTCTCTGGAGATCTGTCCCAAGCGCGTAAGGTCCAACAACTTGGATATGGTTCCATTATTATCTCAAATAACCCGATCCTTCTGGATCCGAGACGTGGGTGTATGTTTGAAAGACCAACATAGACCATAATTGATGGGTAGACATTTTAAGGTAAAAACTGATCATGATAGTTTGAAATATTTCTTAGAGCAAAATCTATCTTCATAATAACAACAAAAATGGGCCACTAAGATTCTGGGATATGAATTTGAGATTTTTTATAATAAAGGGAAGGAAAATTTGGTCACTAATGCTCTATCTAGGAGGGATGAGTCCGCAGAAGCATTGTTATGTGCCATCTCTATACTAAAGAAAGATTGGGTATATCAAGCATGGGAATAATGGAAGAAAGATGCAACAATACATACTCTCATTCAAAATCTCTAGGTAGATCCATCCATACCAGATCAATTTATATGGAAGGGGGATACATTGTGGTACAAAGATAGGTTATATCTATGTAAGAACTTTACACTTAAACACCATGTTTTTTCATAGCTACATTCTTCTGCAATAGGTGGCCATGTTGGGTTCCTGAAAAACTTATCATAGAGTTAAGAAGGATTTATTTTGGGAGGGGTTGAAAGGAGATGTTCAAAAATTTGTGGCAAAATGTTGGGTTTGCCAATAAAATAAGGGTGAGACCATTAAGACACCTAGTCTTCTCTAACCTCTGACTATTCCTAGTGAGAGATGGGAATAGGTATCAATGCATTTCATCACAAGATTACTTAAATTAGAAGGGAAAAGTTTCATCATAGTCATGGTGGACAGAATTACCAAATATGCTCATTTTTGTGTCACAGATCATCCTTTCACAACTATTACAATTGCTATCTCTTTTATGGATACATTTTAAAAGATCCATGGCACGCCAAAAATTATAGTAAGTGATCATGATCCAATATTTACAAGTAACTTTTGGACTGATTTGTTCTCTTGTCTTGGTACCCAACTAGCCCAAAGTTCCTGTTATCATCCCTAATCAGATGGGAAAATAGAGGTGGTAAATAAATTTTTAGAGGGATATCTTTGATGTTTTACTTCAGATAAACAAGAATGTTGGGTGTAATGGTTTCCACTAACAGAATGGTGGTACTATACTTCATTTCATACCTCCTTCAAAATTTCTCCATTTCTGGAACGTAATGGGTACCATCCTCCATCACTCATATCTACCTTGAAGGTCTAACCAAAGGTCATAGCAATCAAAGATCACATTCAGAACCAACGTGAGGTACTCTCTAGTCTTATAGAAAATTTGACAAGAGCACAAAATCGCATGAAGATACATGTTGATCAACATTGGAGTGAGTGAAAATTTGAAGAGGGTGACTTTGTTTTTGTGAGGTTATAGCCATACAAGAAGTTATCCTTAAAAAAAAAGAAGAAGGATAATAAGCTTTCTCCAAAATACTATGGTCCTTACCAAGTTTTAGAGAAAATTGGTAGTGTGGCATATAAGTTGTACCTCCCTCTAGGAAGTAAAATAAATCCAGTCTTCCATGTTTCTTGCTTAAAGAAAGTTATTAGGAAGCACATTTCCACCCAGCCAATGCTTCCAAAACTGGACAAGGAAGGAAGGATCATATTGGAATCTGAAGGAATTATTCAAACACACACCAAAAGATTAAGGACTAGATTCATTACCGAGTACATGATCCAGTGGAAGAATATGAATATTGAGGATGCGTCATGGGAAGATGAAACGTTCATGCAACATCATCCAGGGATTCCTAACATTGGGGACAATGTTTCTTTGAAGGGGGGGGCATGTTACTCCCTTAATTATATATCTTAAATTGGATGGATATAGCCAAATTTTGGCTATAATAACATCTTATCACGATGTATCTCTTTCATATATGATATATTTTCATTAGTAGGCCGGCCTTGTTCATGGCCATATCATATGAATAATATAAATAGGGGTTATAGGTAGAGGTTGATCATCATATTGAGCATTGGTGTATTATTGTATGTTTTGGACGTTTCCCCCTCGAAGTGGCTAAGATATTATACTTCCATATTGATATCATTTATCTGTAATAGTGTGTTATTTGGTGTTCTATTACTGGTGATAGTCAAAAAAATTCAAAAAAATTCATTACATATTCTTTTCATTTTTTCATCATCTACTTCTTCTCCTCTTCCATCCATCAAGCTTCCTCTAAGGTCTCCATCTCTTCCACCTCGTAAGAATATTCCATCCCTTCTATCATGTCAACATACTCCATATCCTCCACTGTATCGGTACCTCACCTAAGTCTTCCTCATCTCTCGCTCGTGAGCCATTTAATTTATCCCATGTTGCTAAGCCTCATGATGTGATGCACGTCTTGCTTGATAAATTCTTACTTAATTTGCCATCTAATCAGATTCATCCTCCTCATTGCATGCATCTCCAACGTGATCACCCATATTACAAATTTCATCGCATCAATGGCCATCGAGAAAATGGATGCTTTTCTTTACAAGAAAAACCATAATAATTAGAAGATAAAGGTGTAATTATTGTTGGCTGTCGCTCTTGTGAGCAGTCTCGCTCACCAATTCCACATAAAATAACTTCCATTGTTGTTTATTTATCTCCACCATGCTAAATTTTTCATTCGTCCACCTCAAGTTATCATTCATCCTCATCCTCCACCTAATACACCTTCCAATCCTTCATCTCATTCCACTACATATTGTTGACTTCCTAACCATCAGAAAATGTGCTTCCTCCCATTAAATTTCCTGTTATTGGCACCATTTTGTTTGACATTCAGTTTGGCTCTTGCAATCATTTGGATACCACTTCACATGTTTCCACCTTCCACTCGTACTCCACTTAATGTTTAGCCAGGTGACTCACTAAAATTGTCATCTCAGTCACTCGATGAAGCACTCAAGTTCTAGAAGGTCCTATACATGACATGTTGAGGGATATATATACATGTACAACCTCTGGAATAATTCACTGATGATGCTCAGTACTTCATGATTTAAATAAAACCTCTTTAGCATATCACTCTCAAACCATCTCGTGTAACTACACTCTTGCTCTATGATTAAACATTCTAAATTATCGAGGGGTCTTATATAAATGAACCTCATTTTATAGCACATACAACTGGGGGCATCACTCTTCTTCTCACCTAGTCCTCGTACATCCATGGCAATTACTTCTGCATCTTATACAATCATCATTCTAATCTTTCTTATCGTTCCTCTCACGTTGCTAATTCATCATTGGAAGACTTGACATACATTTATGTGTTACTCTTCACATACTATTCATTTTCATATGAAAATATAATCCCATTGTTTCATCATTATGTTGTCCAATTGATCACTAAATAAAATCATCTAATTCAATCCATCATTAATTATATCTTGGATTCACCTCCCAGTTAGAATATCTTGGAGCATCCACAAAGCAAAATGTAATTACTCAATCATCTACATCCATACTCATCAATACAGAGTGTCACAATGACCCCACTTTATAAGCTAGTTCATATATGAGGTTGCATAGGATATTTGTTTATGAGATATTTATATATACATATATACATTTATATATTTATTTATATTTCTCTTGTTTTCATTTTCTCTTTTATAGAATGGTGATATCCACATGTTAGTCATTGAGGGCTAAGCGCCCATTCCTAGGGATATCATATACATGTTTTTCATGATGTCCCATTAGATACTACATCATCAGGAGGGTCACTAGACACTGATGGGCCACATGTAGTGATTAGATTATCATCGCATGTACATTGATGGTTTGATTGTTCTCGCTCATTATTTATGTGAACATGTATATCTAGATATCCAGAAGGCTATTATCGAGATGCAACTGCTTTGCAAACCGGATCTTTATTCTACAAGGAATATGGAACAATATCATTTTGTGGTGCTAGTGGCATACATGGATTTGTTAGAGGTTGGGATACAATTTAGCTCTAGGGTCCACTCAAGCCACATGACACTCACTCACTAGTGCATGACATGTGTCTTACATGATATCCAGGTAGCTAGAACAAATGGGCAGGCTAAGGCCATCAATAGCATGTATTCACTCTAACATCCCACCTCCCATAAGTACATGAGGACGGTCCCTGATGTCCATGGTCTTATAGGGCGGATCGATTGCTATCATGTAATCAGGAGATGCCTTGAGGCATGTCCTATAGTGGGAGATTAGGCAACAACAGTTAGGTACTAATCACATATGGTTCAATAGATATTTGTCATAGGTTAGAGATCAAGTAGGTGGTAAATGGGATCCTCATGATCCAGAGGTACAGCTGCTATTACGTTTCCATACTTGGCCAGACTAGCAGTGATCTCTCTACAGGGTCCTATTGGAGATTACAAGGCACTATGTGTGCAAAAAAAATGGGTAACAATACACACCCAATAGATGATATTTTCACCACTCCTTGTATTTCAGGTGCCCATCTCATGTGGTAGCATCTACTTATCCCTAGATCTATGCCCACATTCACCTCATTTGGACCAGGATGCACTAGTTGTGCTCATATCAGTTGTGGCCTCACTCTGGGCATCCTCAATGCTCTGGTAGATCTCACCCATATATATAGCTCTGGGGGAACATCATGGGCCATACCAAACTACATCGACACTCTCTCTTCTTAAAACAACTTAGTAACTCTATGAAATCGGTCCTCTAACCACATGGTGTATGTATACACCACAATTTTATGCCATCATGTGCACATCCACCATAATCTCTATGTGGCCTTTGTATGATGGCCCCTAGTCCCATCTAATTAAGCATTAAATGATAGGTGGTCATGTCTAAACATTGGAATACTATGCATGCTTACCCGTTTCTTGAAAATAATATCAAGTCTTTCCCAATTAGAATGTGACCCACATATTGGCCTCAATAAAGAGATGTGTTTGTATGCACATATATGCAATAACATCTTGGACCCAAAGCCTTCCCCATGATCATCCAATGTGAACCTATATATATCTCTATATATATATATATATACCAACATACACCTCTCCCATGAAAATATATGTCCCATGTTCCTCAATGCACTAACATATCTCGTGCATCTTATATAAGATGCCTACTACACCACCCTCCACTACCACTGATGAAACTATAATAATCGTGATAAATTTCCACAATCGTGGAACACCTGATCTTAGTATGAAATCTATAATAATATGCGGTCTCTTTTTATACCCATTTCCTTGTAAAGTATCATCTGGTTACCCTTCATCTTCCTCTGAGAATCCACTACAGTCATCACCTACACCCTCTCACCCAAAACTGGTTAATTGCAATATACGATAAACATCCTCTAGGGTCACAGTCATCTCCTTATAGGAAACCAAAAATTAATTTTTTTTGCATAACATCTCCCACACAATGCAATGATCATCAACATATTATGGGGTACCTCCCCCAATCTCACTATGTGCTGCAAGCTAGCACGATCTATAATGTACCACTTAACATCAGATAGTCCTAAAGTCAACAATGTACTAAAATTACAACCTCCGCCGGAATTCCCTCAAGTGTATATCTGCCTACAAAACAAAAACACCAAAAAAATATTGAAATTAACACCTTATAAATGCTTTAAAACACCCACTCATGCTTCAAAATATCATCAAAATTCCAAAATTTCATGTTACACTACTAAAAAACTCTTCTAGTTCATCAGCATCCAAGATTGGGTCACGAGTGCCTAGGCACTAGTCACTAGTGCATGGAACTGGGAAATAGTGTCCCAAAGAATGTCTATGCCCCAACCGCTCTTGCCTATATCAGAAACACATAAAAACATAAAAATATTTTTTTTGCAAAAAATCGACAAAATTAGGAAAATTTCTCCTATTTTTCCAAAAAAAATCATACTTACTAGCTCATCTATCGTCTGTGATGCCACATTTGTTGCTACTTTCTCAAACCTAGTTAATCTTGCTACCCTAATATGTGGCATCCTCGTAAGCCCGGATCTTAAATTTTAACTCAATCAAGATTCAAATGAAATAACTGTTTGCTTTTTACTATTACTATATATAGTAATTCCTTTTCCTCACATACTATAGTTGATATTCACATTGAATTTCACAACAAATACATGACACAGTTTCACTCATATATTATGCCTTCCTACTCTGATTTTCTCCCCGTTCTTACCATTCAAATAATTTTTTCTCTTATCACAATATCATACACATTACATTCTTCTATATTCACACCCAACACATGAACAAATCTACTATTACATGCACTTTGTTGATCTTACAATATCTATTATGATATCATCTATTCACCATTACCTCTTTCACCATCATTACTTTTGGCTCGGTGCTCATCTATCTACCCCTCACCCTTTGGTTGAAAGGGGTGCATACAATTAATATCATCTTATGACCCCTTTCATGGTCCAATAAAATCAATTGATACTCGTGACACATTAATATCACATTTTTCTTTGATTCCTATTCGAAAAAAGATTGATACATTCTACTATATTCAATTTATTCCCCCTAATGACCTGGTCTAGAGGAAAACAAAAAAAGTATATCTGTTAGCATTATACTAAACACATAATTTTTTTATAAAATTTCATCATTCAAAACAATCTTATAGCAATTAGTACAATAAACACATTTTATCATCTCTCCCAGATGACCTAACATGGGAGCTACATTACATTACTAATCCTCCCAAATTTCCTAACATGAGAGTTACTTTACAATCAACATCTCTCCCAGGTGGCCTAATATCACTTTCGGGTGACCTAACTTGGAAGCTATTTGGATTGAAATGGATCGAAATGGAAATAAATTTGGTATTTTATCCATTTGCAGTGGTTGGAATTTTTGGGGATGTATTCATATTTTGAGAGTAAAAATAGAACTCTCTCCCTAACACTCTTCCTCTGGTAGAAGGATGTCAAAATTCTTTAGTTTTTTAAAGACACAAAATCACGTCTAGAACCTATCACTCCCCACACCTTATAATTTCCATTGGCAAGAATTCAAAACCTCCAAATTATATGAATAAAATAACAAATTCTCCAAGTTCTCATTATAATGGTTCACTATCTCTATCTACACCACATGGATCAACACATTGATTCATGGTTCACCATGTTATATGTTCTCATATTCTACGTGTACTTCTACAACAAGATTCTCCAAACTTCTTACTAGTATGTTCCTTACTTTCATCACACTACTTGAATTTCATTTAAATAACATGGGGGGGCGAATGTAGACATAAAATAACACACATATTACTATTTTACTACAATAGTAATTATGTTGTTATATACATGGATCTTAAGTGAGAAAATTATTCATTAATGACACAATCCCTAGTCTGTATGCTTGTTTGGTCTGATTTCTATTGTATTTCTCTTCTTATGTCACTCTAGTATTCTCTTTTGGTCAAGTCACAAGGATTGCTTTCTTTCAGTTTTTTCACATCTGTCATCATTTTCTTTAGGACACTAGTACCCATCCTAGACACTAGATCCCATGTCTAATCCTGAGAGCTCCCGTCCTACTTATTTCTTGTTCTTATTTTGACATTTTTGGTCAACCTTTTGGGTTATATTACCCTTATCCTGAGCTCATAGTGGGCATGTCATGTCACTAATGTTGAAATTCAATAAAGAGATCCCTATATATACAGAACATACATACCATTATAAGGGACTATAAATTAGTAATGGCTATCTTCAAAACATACTATCAAAGGAACTACATCTTTGGGTTACTTATTCTTCATACACTACATAGAAAGAAGAAGTTATAAATTTCATCCACACCTTTGCATTCTATCTATCCATATCCCACTATCTTGGTGTCATCAACATGAGGGAAAGATAAGGACACTATTCCACACACAATGACATAAAATTACACAAAGTTTGAGATGTATTGCAGCACTTGGTCATAAGTTCAATTAGTCGGGTGATCACTGGGGTTAATATGATTCCCAATTTTACATCTTTCCTTTTTAGGATTTGATGTTTTTTTGGGGTTTTACAGGTCTTCATCTCTTTTTGATGTTACGGGTGAGCCTTGTAATCTTCTAGTGACATACAAATGACAAAAAATGAAGGTTAACGACACTTATACGACACCAAAAAATTCAGGTTCTGGGTCCCTGCAAAATCACAAATGCCTAGTAGAGGTTTATAGTACCTAAGCACCCTTGTCCCATCCCAGGAACCTTTGTCCAACCAAATCAGATAGCTCCACAATTTTTTGAGAAACTTTATGATAGTTTTCCATCTTTATTCATCAGTCTTCCAGCCCATGATACTTTAGGATTTAACAACTATTAGATAATTCAATCTATTTCCCCATTAGTATTTAGGGTTTCTATTTAATTAATGTATTACTTGTATCAAATTTGTATTATAGCATTTCATTTATCATATGTGACTCTGTAATTTAGATTTAATATTCAGATTTTATTAAATAAAAACATGTAAGAGGTCATGTGGAGTTACTACTCTCAACAGTATATCAGGGTTAATAATTATTAAATATTTTAAGCCCTTACTTTTATTTTAGAGTACAAATAGGTGTTGACTCTTGAGGAGGTCAAAAATGCCATGTTGTAAATATTTCATTTTGATATATGTATAAAGGATGGTGGAATAGGCTTTGGATTCTAACTTTACACATGTCAAGTATATTTTCCTAAAATTTTCTGAGGTCTATTATACAAACCTTTTTTTATATCCTATAATCATTACACTCCATGAAACCACATATATTTCAAGAATTTTATAAACTAGCTCACATTGTGTATTTTTTTTTCATTTTTTGGCTTTTATAAGACAAAGTAGGATGCTACAAAAACCTGTAAAAGCAATGAAAAATATTTCATTTACTCCATAGTCTAGATGTGAAATCCATGTGGGAAGGAAAACATGGTAGAGATTGAGGGGTAGTCTGTGATGTGTCAGGTATAGTCAGAATTCTGATGCAAGTGTTAATCAATTTGAGGTTTATGGTGTCAGAAATGAGCATAGAGCCCTAAAAATTCCACATCATCACCTTTAGTTGTGTACTACACTTGGTGATGGGAAAAACAATGAAAAAAATAAATATTCAAATACTTCCACATTTTTCAGACATCTAACGAAAGTCCATTCATTGTAATTATTCTCTAAACCCATCCATACATCTAACGAAAGTCCATAAAGTCCATAAATATTCAATGAAAGTCCATTCATTGAAGCTCCAATTTTAGCACAAATTGGCATCATGCTAGAAAAGGTTAATTAATCAACCTAGACACCTATTGGTTGTGGCTAGATAAGTGACAACCACTGAAAAATAAAAAACTCTCCAATAATGATGCACCACACATATAAAAGGATGTGTTTTTTATCAACAACTAAATGAATTAGTGAAATTTTTAGACTGAGAATCCATATGATTTATTACATTTTTTAACATTTTATCCTTTTTTTCTACCTCAGATCATTCAAAGGAAGAAGTTGAATGGTATAGAAGAGAATTTAAATACAGTAAAATGGGGATAGTGTCTATTATTTATAAGGGATGCTTAATTAGATCATCTTCCATTCAATTCTTTCTAAAAAATGTTTTTCCTTTTGTAATTAGCATTATTTACATGACAAATCTAACTATTTTATGTCCATATAAAAATGGGCATAATGTTAAAAAAGGCGGTAAATTATAAGAACTCGTATTATGTCCATGCATTGACATAATAATTGCTATAGGAAACGTGCTCTAAAACTTCAAAATTTCTCATCAAAACACATAAATGTAAGTAAATTAAAGTGTGTACTTCACCAACTTTATATTAATAATATCACTTAGTAATTCATGTACTCATTATCATTGTTCCTTAATTCACTACATTTCTTTTGTGAAACATAATAGTTATTTTATACTTGCAATGGCCTCTGAGATGTAGGTTCGATCCCTTTAATCTTAAAAAAATTAAAAAAACAAAAAATCCCTTGTCTAATCATTTTCTTTATCAGTAAAAAATAATCCAATTCTATATATAAATGTAGGAATAAGAATTAAAAAAGGAAGCAAATAAATGTTTGGAATTAATTATCACTGATTTGGTGGTCATTGTTTTAAATATATAGTTAGTCATTTCACTCCCTGCAAAGGCTATTTCATCACCTTTAGTCATGACCCTTTATTGCATTTACTGAGGGGAAAAATCACTAGCAAAAAAAATTAGATTCACACGCTTCCACATTTTACAAAAATTTATTGAAAGTACCTTAATCGTAATGTTCATTGTATGTCCATGCCTTGTTTAGAAGATCCCTTTTTGCCACATGTTGGCACCATGCTAGAAAATTTTAACTGATTAGACTACACACCATGTTAGATGAAGATAGGTAATTGATAACCAATTTTAGAAAATGAATGACTCTCTAATAATGATGCCTATCATAGATGAGGAAATAATAGGGTTGTGCATTAATGACAAAGTTAATCCTCTTTGTTACCATATTTGACACATGTCATAGTTATGCCCTTTAATCAAGTTTGGAATATGCCTTTAGTTGTAGATATAGTTTTATATGACAAAAATAAAATCAATGTCTACTTAATAAAGGCATCCAATAATTGTTTCTAATAATTTGACTATGTTTACATGTGTGGATCATTTCATTTAACGCATCATGTGGCATTTGATTTTTTGAAATGTGTACAAGTAAGGGATGTGAAACCTTTTTTATTCATGAACACCATGTCCCTTGTCCAACTTTCATATAATACATGATCTGCCTTTACTATTTTATACACATGAAAAGTATTTTAATGTGAATAAGAAGTTGTAATTATTAAAATGATAAAAATTAATCATGACTAATTATATAAATGAGTTCCTTTTATAGGCTCTCCTTTCCCTATATAGAATAATCCCCAAGCTATTCATACCTCTAGTTTTCCTTCTGTGGGGCATCATACACAATCCTGTATAGTTTATAGTTTCCATGGTAGTACCTAATACTATGCATGATCAAAACTCGTTTCCTAATGTGTATATTTAACAACTCAAATACATGCAAGTTTAGAAATCCATTATTAGACACACAAAAAATCCCAAATCACTATAAGATCTCTTTTTTTACTCAAAAATGTATTATCCCCCAAGGACCTTAATTATCTTTTACCAAATGAGTTTTATCTACCCAATTTCTCTTTCTACAATGGAAAGGTTGATATCCAATATCACATTCATGTCATTATGATCTCATGCATAGACTATGTAGCAATGATATCTTTTAAGTGCTTGGAAATGGTGTAAACTAGATTTTTTGACCTATTTAACTACTTCAAATTTGATTTAGTAGTTGTTTTAAATGATGTCATGCTATAGATATATTTAGGACAGCATTAAGTGCTTTAGTGTTGATATGTTCGATTAGATATTATAAGAGTGTCATGTATGTAATGAAGTCTAATTAACGTTCTTATATAGATTTCCATAGGTTTTGTATTATGTTTGATCTAGAAAGATGAACCTACCTACATAATGATTTTTAAACTAGAAAAAGAGTCATTAGATTGAAGGTTCCAAAACCATAGATATGGTCTAATATTTTAGATCATTATGGACTAGAATTTAATGGTTTTACATAGGAAATTAGTGATGCAAAGGATAAATTTTAGTAATGATGTCTAAGGTTGAATTACTACTTTTGATAGTTAATATTTCTTAGATGAATGATAAAATAGAGTATAGAGATGGAAAATTTGAGAGAGAGAGAGAGAGAGAGAGTGAGAGAGAGAGAGAGAGAGAGAGAGAGGAGAGAGAGAGAGAGATGTACTTATTGGGATTAGAATGTGATAATTTGTCTTATCATAGGAATAAAGAAAAAATTCTCATGTTAACAAATGATAAGTTAACAAATTTGAGTGTCTAAATTTTCCCCCTTTTATGCATGGAATTGAAAATTAGTACTTAAAGGAAAATTATACCTAAGTGTGAAAATGCGCTTTATATTTGATCGATAGTTGTTATGCAATGTTTTGATGTTGAAATTATCTATGATGAAACATGCAACACCTAGTGTAGTTAATGTTCATATTGTAAAGTGAATTGTAACTGAAATGTAAATAATGTTTGGAACTTTGTAAAATTAAAATTGTTCATGTAGTAAAATAAAATACATGCAAAACATATAACTAAAACACTTTTTCATTTTATGTAGGAAGGTACTCACATTCCTATTGTACTTTGGATATTCAGATTTATCATTTAAATTCCAAAGGATTTGGGGTGATCAATCCGGAATTGTGTCAAAGGAGAAACCAGAGTGTTGAGTGCATCTGACCTAACACCAAAGATGAAATATAGGTACTAAATCACCCCATTAAGAGGGAAGAGCATTGTTATGAGTATTTATCCATTCTGATATATATCCACATAAAAGATAGAATGAAAAGAATGGACAAATTACAAATAACAAATTACTTAGCCACATCAATACTTTAGAAAACCACATAGAAAAAATTCAAAAGGGAATTCCTAGATCATGCCCCCACAATTTTTTTTAAAATTTATAATGAGTATGAAAATTTTGAATAATACTAAGAATAAGAATAATCATGCCCCCAAATCCTTGTGTTTCTAACTATGTCTGAGCAATGCACTAAAAAAGGAATAAGTATTCATGTTTGATGTATTACGCTATAAAAAAAATTTCATATGTGTATGAATTTGTACCAAAATTTTGTAGACTCTTGTAATAATATAATACTATTGGAATTTTCTAAGACCTCTCCCCTAGATCAATATTGTTTAGTAGGTCTTATATCATTGTACAGTCTTGACCTGAAGCGTGCAGTTATAAAGAAATGTAATTTATGTCACTTTTTTGTATATGTATCTATATATATGTGAGGATCTATACCCTATAAAGGTTTTTGTATGTACTTTTTAATATGTATGTATAAACTATATGTGTAGAATGTATCTTGATGAATTCCCACTCTTTTGAGGTTTATTTGATTAAAAAAATGGAGTGCTTGACTAAAAATAAAAGATGTGTACCCATGTGAAAACAATATAATAATATGTTTTAGATCACATAGAATTCTATATTAATGGACAACATTAGGATCCATTCCTATAATATGGTTTTGCATGGTGGAGACCATGGATCATAAAGAATAAAACAACAAGTAACAATAAAAAAAACACATGTGTATAAAATAGAACAAGTGCATAGGAAAAATAATATTTAATAAAGATAACATAAGAAGCTCAACTAGACCAAACCCACAAGGAGCTCTTTAAAATTTGAAATGATGTAGATAGAGCATGATGACATCTTTGATAAGATCAAATATTGGTGGAAATGGGATGGTGGAGGAATTGCTCAATATAGACTCCTTCAGAAATTAAAAATGTCAAGAAATAGGTGAAAATTTGGAATACATAAGTTTTTTGGAATATTTTTGTTAGAAAAAGGAGTTAAAGAAAAAACTCTAGGAGCTAGAAAATAAAATTACTACCAAGGGAAGGTCCTTGGAGGATAAATCAGCTAAGAAAAATATTCTTTGAGAGATACATATGGTGTTTAGCAGAGAAGAATCCTTCTAGAGACTCAAATCTAGGGTGATCTGGCTAAAAGAGGGAGACAGATACACAAAATTCTTTCATATGACCACTATGAAACATAGAGCCTACAATAGGATTTGGGAAGTTTCAAAAGCTAACGGCACTCTCATCAAAGATCCTAATTCCATAAAGGAGGAAGCTCTCGTATTTTATGAAAAAAAATTTAAAGAGAAGAGTGCTATAAATGAAGAGGCTACCTCTTTTTTGTTAGAGGCTATTCCGAATGACAGAAATGACGAGAAAATATACAAAAACCTTTCCAAAATTGTAACTATTTAGGAGTTGCAGAAATCTATTTTTACTCTTGAAGGGGATAAGGCTCTAGGACCTAAGGGTTTTTTTGCTAATTACTTTTAGAAGTATTGAGAAATATTCTTAGATGATTTGCTTAGGGAATTGAATGATTTCTACAGAAATGGTGATCTATTGAAAGATTTGAATAACACCCACATTGTGCTTGCTCCAAAATAAATGGGTGCTAAAGATTTTAAGGACTTCCGTCCCATTAGTCTGGTTAATGTTATTTATAGAATCTTTACTAAGATTATTGCTACTAGACTCTAGACTATTCTTAATGATTTAATTTCAAAGCAGCAGAGTGGGTTCATAAAAGGAAGGATAATTCAAGATGGGGTGATCATGGTGCATGAGATCATTCATTCTATGGATAATAATAAAAAAACAAGCATGGTCATGAAACTTGATATGAATAAATATTTTGAAAAAGTCTCTTGGTATTTTCTTGACAATGTTTTGGCTAAATTTGGCTTCCATAATAAATTTAGAATAATTATTAAGGCCTGTATTTCTACCGCTAGATTCTATGTGGTGGTAAATGGTAAGCCGGTGGGTTTCTTTGCTAACATTAGGGTTTTAAGATAGGGGGACCCTATATCCCATTTGATCTTCATTCTAATGGAAGATAGCCTCAACAGATCCATTGCCAAAGCAGTTAAAGGACTTCTTAAAGGATCTAAGCCTACTTCTACAAACCTTACAGCTTCACACCAACAATTTGTGGATGACACAATTATTCTATTGATGGCCTCTATCCTTGAAGTTAAGGCTATTAAGTCTATTATGAAACTCTATGAGGCTGCTTCTGGGCAAGAGATAAACTTTGATAAGAGTTCCATTTTCTTCTTTAACACTCCTATGGATAGACAAAAAATAATTTCTAAAATCATGGGGTGTAAAATCAATTCCTTACCCACTACTTATTTGGGTCTCTCTCTTGGTACAAAAAAACATTCTATCAAAGTATGGCATGATCTATTGGAAAGATTTCAAAAGAAAATGGTGGGCTGGAAAGGGGCCATTCTATCCAGTGATGGAAAATGTTTGCTAATTAAAATAACCCTCCAAAATATTCTTATATATATTATGTATCTTTATAATATTCCCTCTGTCTTTAGGGAAAAAATTGAAAGGATCCATAAGCACTTCTTATGGCAGGGAATGGAGGAAAAATTCAAATATCACTTGGTGGGTTGGGATCAAGTTTGTACTCTTAAAAGAACTGGTGGGCTTGGCATAAAGGATATTATAAAAATGAATGTGGCCTTAATTACAAAAATGGGTTGGAGAATGCTCTCAGAGGAACAACCTTGGATTGATTTAATTAAGGCTAAGTATCTTGCTTGGCAAACAACTATTTCTTTCCTTTATGATGGAAAAATCCCTCAAGGTTCCATTTTCTGGAATAACTTGATTCAAGTCAAGAAATTTCATCAAACAAGGTTGTAAATGGAAGGTGGGAAACGACAGGGATATTAATTTTTGGTGTAATAACTCATCGAATTTCAGCCTAAATGACAGATTTGGTGTAGTCAAATACATTCTAGAGAAAAAATATGGAAACTAAAGTCAAAGATTACATTGAAATGGAGGGTAATAGCAAGTTATGGAAACAACTTACGGTGGAAAGGACTGATCTAAATTCCATAATCTCCTCCCTACATGATCAACTGGACAACATACCCCTGAATCAAATTGAAGCTAAGGATGAACTTGTCTAGAAGAACTCAAGTGATGGAGAATACAATGTCAAATCTAGATATAATTCTTATTTTGAAAACACTCATAGTGATTTCAAATGGATCAAGATTTGGATGATAGAATTAACCCCTAAAATTATCTTTTTTCTTTTGGCTTGTCCTTAGAGGAAGAATACTCACAAATGAAAACATGATTAAGAGAGGTTTTATAATACCAAACATGTGTTTGCTTATGTAAGAAGAGGCTGAGGACATCAATCATCTCTTAGTGCACTGTGAGTATTATTCAATGGTCTAGAGTTATGCATTCTCAAAGTTCAATGTTTATTGGACAATGCCAAAGGATTTTCTCAAATTTTGGATCTAGTGGGATTCTCCTTTTAAGCATTGTGTTGTTAGAAGACTTTGGAAACTGGTTATGCCTCATGTTATCTGGAGGATCTAGTAAGATAGAAATGACATCATATTAGAAACAGTACACAACATTGCAAGAAAAACTTTTTTAATATTGTTAATGCTATTAAAGACAATATAGAGAGATTCAAATATCCCAAGAATAAGAAGTATCCTAAAGATGAAGAATTTATTCTTTCCAACTGGAATATTGGTGTTGTAAATGTCCAAAAACGGATAACTCCAAACATTGGTAGGTCGTTAATTCATTGGATCTCTCCTCTAACTTTTTGGTACAAACTTAACTTTGATGGAGCCTCCAAGGGCAACCTAGGGACAACAGCTGGTGGAGGTGTAATTTAGGATCATAAAGGATTCTTAGTTGGCTACTTATGTTGGAAGAATGGGTAATCAGACTAATCATTATGCAGAAGCCTTAACAACTCTTTGGGGGCTAAGGCTTGCTAAGGAATATAACATCCAAAACATCATTATGGAAGGGGACTCCTTAAATATTATCAATCATCTTAATCAGATTTATCCCCCTAGTTGGAATATTAAATATTTCATTGAGGAATCCATTAGTATCTGTCACACTTTCAAAAATATCAAAATTGGACATACTTATAGGGAGGGTAACAAGGTGGCAGACACCTTGTCAAATTATGGCACCAACAACAATCTCACCTTTTGGGATAGTGAGAAATACACCCCCAAGGAGGTACAAAATGGTATTAATAAGGATAAACATGGACACTCAAACATTGTGTAGGATCTATAATGAGATTTTGTGAGCTTTAATGCACAAGAAAGATCACACGAGTGAGAGAAGTAATCCAAATTGCAGCCATAAAAGTTCACATGATTCTCGAATCTGTAGTTGGATTTTTAAAAATCTGGTTTAGTCATATAAAAAACAATTCTTCTAAGGGAGGTTTCAAGTAGGGAAGTCACATAAATTGCAAAGGGAAAATGATGAGGGGTACTCTGTGCCAAATGGAACCTAGCTGTGATCCCGCTTGGAAGGACAATGTGGAGCTTTGAAATCTTCTTAAAAAGGTGGGTGTTTCCAACTTCATCAAAAACATCCAAGGCCATGACCAAAATATTTCAGTGCATTTTTCCATGGATTTGAAGGACAGGAAGGTAAAGTATTGGGGTTCATTGTGTGCTAATGAATGAGGAGCTTATTGCTGAGGAAACTAGGATCAATTTGGATGGCTTCCGGTTTTTTAGCAAAAGAGTCGACAAATCTGCATAAGTAAAGAATTTTTCTGAAGAAGGGGAGGAGCTCGTCTTTGTTGTGGTGGGCATTAAGGTAAGATCCATTCCGAAACCCTATGATGATATTACTAAAATGACGGTTTGATTCAATTCCCTTGAAGGGCACTATATCACTGCTCCTACCAAGCACTTGGTCTTCCTCAACCATTTTAGGAGACACTTTGTAGTTTGTTTCCCACATTACCTGTTGAATTCTCTTGAATGTTCCATTCTCGATTTCCATAAACATACCAGGTCCATCCCCCTCCACCAGGGGCTCATCTTCCTCCTTCATAAGCTCTTCGACTCTCCAAATTCCCCAACATTCCTATCTCCCCCAGTGACCTGATCATTCCCATCCTAACTTCTCCCTCAAACAACCTGGCCACGTATTCCAAGGTCATAGCTACCAAAAATAAGAACCCCAAACTCCATAAGTGGCCTCTCCTCCCTCTTCCCATGTTCTAAGGAGCAACAAAGAAATAGAAGTTGTTCAAAATATTTTACACATTAGCAATGTTGGTCAGGATAATGCATCAAAATATGAGAGGGATAATACTCTTCTCAGACTGGAATTATTGGAAAAGGAGGTTGAGAATATCAAAAAAGTTGCATCAATTAACCAAGTAGAAGGGGAAAAGAAAGTTAAATGATGATGCAGATATTGAAATTGATCAGACTGAGGATATTTACAAAATTTGAACTCACTGGACAATATATTAGGGAGGGCCAAAGATAGACATGGTCATAATATGGCCATTTTCAATTCCATTAGTGAGTTTCTAGAGCAACATGTTAGAAGCATCTCTATGTTGAGCGGGGTCCCTGAAGCCATTTGGGGGACTGAAAAGGAAAGAAATCAAGCTATTTCAAAGTTGAACGTGAATGATCTAATGCACACTACCACTCTGGTTCTATTCACTTCATTGCACATGATAAAATTAGGGATTGAAAGGTCCTCTAAGAAATAAAACCCCTTGGACTAGCTTGTTTCATTTTATTTGCTTCTCTGTTTCGGATAGTATGTTGTTTTTTGGCTACTTAATTGCAGTTTTTTCCATGTTTTGATTTTTCCTAGTAGCTATTGTTTGGGTTATTGTTGAAATTTATATATTATCTAGATTCTGATATTCTTTTGATGTTTTTTTTTCATGTTTGATCTACCTATTGATCCTTCCTTGTAATAGGGTATAGTCCCTTCAAAACTATTTTCCATTAATAAAAAAACATAAGAAATAACATGTAAACACATCAAATCAATGCATATGGATCCAAACAAGGGATACCCATGGTGTCACAACATTATTATAATAGAGAATTAGATCCACAAACATGGGTCACCCATGGTGTCTCAAGAAAATCAAGGCATTCCTGATGCACACAATAAGAAATCATGAAGTCAAAGTAATAAATTAAGAAAACAATCTAGCCAAGTTAGTATAACAATTAGCAGTGAAAAAGAACATAGATAAAGATAGATTAGAACTTCACAAGACAAATATGTTAACCCTTCTTTTCCCAAAAGATAACATATATTAAATCTAATTAATTAAGGATAATGAAGAAGTGAACATAATTAAAATGAACAATAACACATGTATAGTGTAGGATATATCCCCAAATGATCAGTGACATCGGGAAGGGAGTAGGACAATACATGTCATCATGTATCAATCTATGTGTTCCCTACATCAAGCTTAATATAACTCATGAATGCATGTGTGTAAAGATATATATATATATATATATATATATATATATAAACATGTTATCTATGAAACCAATATGACATACAACATATGTAATGGAAATATCTAGTCAATCAAGTCATGTGTAGGTATTGATTTGTATTTATGCAAAGATATGAATGTTTTATATCATATCATTATTTGGATGTTTTTTGTGTTTTTGTATTTTTATAATTTTATCTATATAAATGGTGGGTAGCACAAGAGCTACCTGATGATGGACTCACTAGGAGGTAGGGTGAAACCATAAGATGAAGGGGTCTCATACCTTAACTATGTCATAAGATAAGAAGGATGATCTTTTATAAGTTGTATAAGATTCCTAGTAACTACTATATAATACCTAGGGTAGATAGTCTCAAGGGGAGTAGTATGTACATTAGAAAAATGAAGAGGGATATGTCCACTAAAAGTAGTATACATAGATGCAGACCTAGCAAGAGGCCTAGGATGGAAACACCCAGTAGGAGAAACCTATTAAATAGAGTACCCTAACAAGAGGCATACATGGGAGAAATATACTAGAAGAGGCATGTGAACTAGAAGACCTAGCAAGAGGCCTAAGAAGGAGAAATCCACTAGGAGATAAATGTGAAGATGCACTAGGCATAGAAATATTGACCATTTATTTCTAGATAAGCAACTTATCTCTAAGATCATGATGGTGGGAATCATTAAACAAATTCCTTTAAAGAGTATATCAAGTAGGTAAACTTGGAGGATTAAGAACACATTTGGCCAATGATTTTCTCAATCAATTCTCTATTAACACCTGCTCTAATATTTATTATGAGCAACTTACACAACTCAAACAAGGATCTAATGAACACTTAGTAAACTATGTGTTGAGATACAAAAACAAGTTATCTAAAATATTGAATGTTCTTGCAGACACTAAGCTTTAGGACTTATTTATTTAGAGTCTCTTACCACATCTCTAGGAGAGTGTTCTCTTTGAAACCTCTCCCTCATTTCGATCAACTTTTTCATAATCTCAAGCTTCGTGCAACCAAGCTCTTAGCCATAGGAAAACTTGAATACCAAAAGAAAGCATCGTACTCCACACATTTTCAAATAAATTCACCATTTAAAATATCCAAGAACTAAACCAACTAACATGAAAATTACTATCAATGAGGTGTCCACTACCAAAGAGCTTCAGTCACAACCACATCACCATACATATCCTAGGTTAGCTGTCCCTCCACGTATCTTACTTCCACAACTTATTGAGTGTAATCTTATCACACTTCCTCCACCGCTATATTTAGATCCATCTCCACTGAAAAAAAAAGTAGCTATAATGAAAAATTTCATTGTGACTATCATCAATGTGTAGGGATATTCTATCGATTCGATGTTTCGATATTTCGTACTATCATTAGAGATCTAATCGATAATGGAAAACTCGAGATTCTTGAACCTATAACCTCTGCACCAGTCAATGAAAACCATAAGCTCAAGATATTTAACAAACCTCTACCTAAACATGAAAATAAAGAGACTGAATATTTAGATAGATCACGGATATCATGCAGTTCCTCCTTCTGAATTAGGGGATCTTGATTTTCTCATTGGATATATTGATACTTATCTACCGTTTATTTCTTTCCGGTGACCATGATTATCATGCAACTTTCACTTCTAATAACTTGCATATTAATTATTATATCAGGTCTATCCCTATCAATAACAGTAAGGTGGATATGTCATGGCCCATCAGGGAATGTTATAGTCCACTTCTCATCACTATTGGTTATCCTCTCTCCCAAATTTCATATCCAATGAAAAATTCGTATGGTGTTGTCAAATTTCACGTTACAGTAGGTCCAAGTTACAATTCTTGTACCTTTCATTATTGGACAAGTAGTCGATGGGTGTGACATGGTTCTTGGACTCAATTGGATTTGTACATATAAACCTATCATTTCCTTGAATAATTTACGTTTGAAACTTATTCATAATAGTCAATTCATTTCTATAAATGGTGTGACTCCATACACTCCATGGTTTTCATCTACTTGAGCATAGATCGATGCTTCACCTACTCCCTCTAACATACCACACTCTATACAACTCATAGGGAAATCTACTCCTAGTTCTTCTATTCACCCACCTTCTATAAGGCCTCATCACTCTGCTAGTCCCAAACATAGATATAGGCCTATTTCTCACATGATTACTGCATCTCAACATAAATAATCACCTCATTTTGTTCCACTTAGGTATCTATCACAACTGTATTCTGCTTCACATAGATATCCATCACCTACACATTTGTTTACGCTACGATTCCCAAATCTGAAAATTGAACGATTTTTTTTTCTTGACCATGGACCCTATAGGCTTAAAATTATTTTCCGAACTTACCCCATTAAAATAAACTTAAAGCAATGTAATAATTAAAACACACTACACATGGGTTAATAATGGAGTTCAGAAGAATGCCTATGTCTCTGGGTTCATCAATAGAAATGATATATTATCCACTACAACGACTACAATTATAATACAAAATTACAATCTAAGCATGATAATACTAAATATAAATGGAACAAGAACCTTTATCAAGACCACCGAGTGGTTACCTTGGCTTATGAGGCAGATTCGATCTAGTATTCTCCTCCATGGTACAATGCCCTATGGATCCCTGATCAGTCCTCCAGAAGATATTACGATCTCCCATGTCTCCCCAGGTCAGTCTTCCATACATTACGTACTTTTAAATTGTGACTAAATAATCCTGAAGAACAAAAACCTCCTCCATGACCACCGAGGGACAATATCCTGGCTTATGTAGCAGATCCAATCTTATTTTACAGAATACCTTATGGCTCCAAAGTCTAGGCTCTACAATATATTTGGTGAATTGATAATGAATCTCGTATAAATGAAGACCTCAACTCCTCTGTTGCATGGTGTTATTTCTTATTCTAGAAACATCCACTCTTCCGTTGTGTGGTGCTAAGTCTCCAATTGTCAGCAGAAAACAATTATCACTAACGAGATCAATACTGAATAAATACCCTCCTCTGAAGCCAATAGTCTGATGACTCATCCAAATAAAAGGAACGATAACTAGATCATACCATGCCAAGAACACAAATGTTAATCAAACATCATGATCAATAATATGAAAGAAACTCGCTAGAATAGCTTTACATAAACCTCTACAAACAAATGAGCAGTAATATCATATATTATTATGGAACTCAATGAAATACAATGAGAATGGTTCTTGCTTATATAGGCAAGGAATAAAAATATAAGAACCAGTCAAGGTTATAGATCAGGCCCTAAATCAAGGAAAGAACCAGTCATCCTAGAACTAGTCATCAAAGATCTAGTTAATACCATAGATCAAGGAAATAGCTAGTCATCAAACATCTAGTCAATACCATAGATCAAGGAAAAAATTATACCTAAAAACTATATAATACCTTCCTAATATATAAATAAGATGAAGTAAATATCCACACATATAAGTGGGTGAGGATAAATACAATAATGGTAAATAAATTACCTAGGTGAACATGAGCTAAGGTAAATACCTACTCTAACAACCCCCTCAAGTGAAGCTAGGGGCCCAAAATAAAAGTGGCATAACCACAATATGAGTCTCGGAAACTAGGCTTGATGAGGCACTAATGTACAATAACAAGGAAAAAGGGACATTACAAGGTACCCAAAACAAGTAACAACAAAGTAGAGAGAGAAAAAACCCACTGCAAGGCATCCCAAGAAGATCGGATAAAAAACTCATATAATGTTGAAGAAGTTTGATTAATTGCTGAAAATAGGTTTGTCATGATCAAAGAAAAATAGCCAAAGCAACAAGGAAAAGACACAAAATCTAGAGTATCACGATCCAAGAAAATATAAGGTAACAAGGAAAGGACACAAAACTCAAAGAAAAAAATAATTCGATTAACTGTTGCAAATAGGTGTGCCACAATCCATGAACAATAACCAAAGCAATAAGGCAAGGACACAATATCTAGAGTGGTATGATCTAAGAAAATCCAATGAAACAAAGCAAGGAAACAAAACCAGAAGAAGCAGGATCAACACCATACCCTCCCATATTGCTGAATGGGTGGAGTGATGTGAAAAATCTATATGAGTTGTCCAAATAACTACTCGAACACTAAAAAACTAACACTGGGATTCACCATAATAGCTCCCCCACAATAGAGACTGTAAACATGCCAAAAGTGTTAAAAGTACAGATACAAAATATCTCAATAAAAAAGAGGGATACACTACACCTGATAAAGAAAAATTTTGTAAATAAGTAGCATTACAATGAAGAAGGTATAACAAGCGGAGAAAAATTCTGAATGATGGAGAAGCCACACCTGTACAGTCTTCTCAAATATAGGAGCTCTGCCAAATGTGTGATCCCAATGAAGTACCTTATCAAAAACCAATGCCATGGCAAGAATTCCACTTAACATGTGCAATAAGGAAACAATACCCTATATCATCTAATACCTCCGCTAGTGAAACCCATATAACAGAGAATGTGAGAACCAAATGCATTGGTATACTTATCAAAAGATCCATTCATGTGAGCAGAAGTAGGATACACATCATGTGTAACTGCAACAGGCACAGACACAGAAGAACATGGAGTAACAAGCCTAAAAGGTTTAGGAACATTATAAGCAGGAGCAGACTCAAAAACTGATAGATCAAGGTAAGTGTGTACAAGATAAATAGCTGTAAGTGGACTAGCAACATGGATATGACTGTCCACAATATGATGGTGATGTTTCAGGCTAGCAAGTTTTTGCTGCAGGGAGTGTATTAGTGTATCCTTATCATGAATGAATGCTTGTAGTAGATAATTTTTCTTCTTGAGTGATCTATTTTCTTCACAAATTTTACAATATCCTCCTAAATTTAGCACACTTTTTAGAAAAGCATATTGTTCTTAGAATCCATGATAGATACAAGAATGCAACTCTTAAAAGTTTAGGACATCGGGCTCAACTGAAATTGCATCCACAAGTGATTACAACACCCCTCTATGTTTGTAACTGTATAATGAGTGTGTGTTAAAATATGGCACTTTAAAATTATAGAATAATTGATTCTCAATATAAATATTTCCAATGGAAAGAGCATGAGAAAAAATCACTTTTGCAAAAAATGGCACTCAAAACTGAGTTGCCGATCAAAACATACAAGCTTTACAAGTTTGTGATCTATTATTTATTTTAGTTGCCACTAAAACAAAATAAAATGATCTTGCCTTCACCACAAAAATAAAATAAAAGGGGTTGGAGTTAAGCACCTACTAGTAGGAATCATAAGATTAAGCCCTCATATGACCTTGGGCTTAGGATGTGAAGTCGTCCTCGTCGGCTCGAGCTTGGAGAATTTATTCCCGGAGAGAATTCAGAGCGTCGACATTGCCTTTAGGACTTTAAAATGCCTATGATAGGCCTTAATAATATTGTCTCCAAAATATGCCTATATAAATATAGGTCTTATATTCCTCCACAAAATAATGGCCTTCATTATTTACGATGTCCACACAATATTTCTTCACCTCTCCCTTTTACTATGTCTCGGCCTTTACCTATGAGAGGATATCCATATCTCGGGAGGAGGAGCTCGCAACGGCTTCTATAAATCTTGAGACTTGAGCTTGAGAAATCAAGATCCCAATGATATTTTTCTTTAAATGGAGGGAGAGGGAATTTTTATATAGGCATGTGGACCCAAACTATGTGGTTATTAACCACATCCTCCTACTCAATACCCAACCAACTCGTTGATAGATTTGGTTGGGCCGCTGCTACTCATAGGGGAGGTCACAGGTTTTGTCAACACCAATCTAGCACTTTTATAATATTTCACTGGGAACTCCTTGTGCTATGATTATTTTAGTAATGCACAATTTTTGTTTTGGTGGTGGTAATTTAGAAACACAATAGCAGACATAACACAAGAATACCATAGACTATGACATACAAGAATGATGATGAAACTGAAATACAACTATAAAATATATTATTAACATGAAATTGTTACAATCTCACCGATGAATTACTCCAAGTGTTACCAACTCCACTTGTTTTCAAACAATAGTTATGGGAAAAACTTCACAATTACTCATCTTGATGGCTTCCTTAAAACACCTTCACAATGAATCATTTATTCATAAAATAATTATTACAACTTTTTCTATGATAAATGAGAGGGGTGGCCTCTCTATTTATAGAAATTTAGGATTATCCACCCTATCTCTAGGAAATATCTTCCATATAATCATATTCCATTCCTAAACTCTTACCTTTACATGTAGGATTATCTTTTAATATAATATATACCTTATCATCTCACATGGGTTCCACCTTTATAGATATTACACAAATTTAATATACAAAATATTTATAACATCACTCCTTTTCATTATTACAAATATAATATTTCTAATTCTAAATCATGTAGACCCTACTTAACCATTTACCCTAACTTTGACATTTTAACATTACCGAGACCACTTACGACAAATATTTACTTTTTTACCACACATTCCTATTGTACTTTGATCGTTACCATACTATACTTTATTGGCGGTGCCATACTGGTAGTGTCGTTATCTTCTAGTGGACGCTATTACTAACTATACATAACACCTTATTCCTAATATATAAATTAAGGAAATTGAAATCATGGAGGAAAATTTTAGTGTCGACATCTTCCCCGTCCCTAGCTTCTACTCCATCCTTGGAGTAGACTATTATGGATATTCTGAAGCTGGTGCCTGGAAAATCTTTAACTTGTCATGGTTGACCCATTTCGTAATGGGATTTCCATTCAATTCCTCTAGTTGATATTTATAATTTTCATGCACAACTACTATTCTGTAGGGCCCCATCTATTTTGGAAGAAGTTTTATTCCTCCTGTTTTTGTATCAGGAATCATATACTAGGACCAAATCATTCATCTGAAATGGAGACCAGAGGATCTTTTGATCAAAGTACTCCTTTTGCTTCATTTTCTTCTTATAGCTTGTATCATTTTCTATTTCACTCATTTCCTCTAGTAAATGAAGATGTACCAACCTTTCCTTTCAAAAATCACTTTCATCCATCCTTTCATTTTTCATAACTCTCACAGTGGGAATATCAAAATCAATAAAAATAATTGGATCAATACCATAAGCCAAATCAAATGGGGAGTATCCTGTTGTTGAATTTGATGTTGCCCTATATTCCCACAATGCATGAATCGTTTTATCCCACTTATGTACCTACAAAGCTACATCTTTTTCTAGGATTTGACATAATACATATTTTTTTCTCTCCACCTATCCATTTGTGTTTGGCTTGTAAGTTATTGCCTTCTTGTTCTTAATAGAAAACTTGTTTACGAGGGATTATACCACCTCATTAATGAATTGGATTCCTTGATATGTTACAATTTCTAATGGACAACCGAATTTGGTGATAATGCGTTCATACATGAACCTTGCCACTTCATCCATGGAAGTTGTTTTCAAGGGCCTAGCTTCAACCCAGTTGATTAAATAATCTGTGGCAACTATAATATACTTATTTTGACGTGGGGTAGTTATAAGTGGATCTACAATATCTATTCCCCACTTTTCAAGAACCAAGTTGAATAATAGGGCATAATGGAGCTGATGAAGTCTTACGGTTCCCATTTGTTTGACAAATATCACATATATTACAATAATTATAACAATCTCTAAAAAGAGTTGGCCAGTGATAACCTACATACAAAATCCTTCTTGTTGTAAGTTATCCAGAGAAGTTTCCTCCGCATTTACCATTGTGGAATTCTTCTATTAGCTCCTTCCCTTGATCACGTCCAACTGCCCTCTTGTACTATCCATCAGGCCCTATCCAAAATAATACTCCATGCAAAATAGAATATGGATGAATGGCTTGAGTAATATTCCTCTTAGTCTTTTCATTGGAACCATCAGGAAAATTGAAATTATTTAGAAAATTATAAATATCTATGTATTCACTAAGAATTGTGTCAAGGGATAACAATGTTGCATCGGGGAAATCATCATCATCACAAAATGAACCTAAATCAGCATAGGCTTGAGAGAGTGCATCTACATTGACATGTTTATTTCCTGGCCTATCGATAATATCAAATTCAAATTCTTGTAGAAAAATTATCCATCTTTTTATCCTTCCTGATGGGTTAGGATTATTTACAATATATTTTAGAGCTTGATGATCTATTAAAACTATAAATTTCTGTCCTAGCAAGTAATTTATAAACTTCTTTACAACAAAAATGATAGCTAGAGCCTCTTTTTCAGTTACAATATAATTTACCTCAACACTTCTCATTTGTCTGCTCCCAAAGTAAGCTAGATGATCATTCTCATTTTCATCCTTTTGGCTTAGAGTACTTCCTAGTGTTGCATCTGACGCATCAATATACATAATGAATGGCATACTCCAGTCTTGATTATTTAAAATAGGCCAAGACACAAAAGCTTCCTTTAGTTGTTCAAAATCTTCATGTGTCTTCTTTCCTGGTTCATAAGTAACATACTTCTTCAAGAACTGGGTTAGTGGATGGGAAATCTTTGATAAATGCTTTATGAACCTTCTATATTAACCCACATGGCCTAAAACTGATCTCAACTTACTTCTATTAATAGGAAATGGTAACTCTTTGATTTTTTAATATTTATTAGGATTGGTATCAATACCATCTCTGGATACAACATACCTTAAAAAATCCTTTAGAACATCCAAGGACACACTTTGAAGGGTTTAGTGGGGCTTGTGATTCATATTAGCTTTGAAATTATGTCTCCATCTAGTGGAGGTGGTCTATTTTACTCCCATAGATGCAAAAATCATCTAGGTACTCTGATGAAGCTTCCAATGTAGGGTTCAAACACCCTATTCATCAAGCAGTGGAATGTTGTTGGAGCATTACACAACCCAAATGGCATAACTCTATAAGAAAATTTTCCCTAAGGAGTGGTGAACGTAGTCTTCAGCTGATCTTCCTCTACTATAAGAACTTAGTTGTACCCACTATATCCATCTACAAAACTATAGCACTCCTAGCTAGTTACTTTGTCCAAGATATGATATGAGAATGGAAGAGGGTAATGATATTTATTTGTTACCTTGTTGAGCTTTCTGTAATCAAAACAAATGCATAGCTTCCCATTCTTTTTTATTGAGATCATAATGAGAGAAACCCATTCCGAATTCTCCACAGCAAATATGAATCCTACATCAAGCAACTTATCTATTTCTTATTTTACAGTGTTGGAGAAATTAGGATTCATTCTATATGGCATTTGCATTATGGGCTTACCACCATCTACCAGCTCAATAGAATGTTCTACCCAACTTACTTGACATAGTTCCCTGTAATCAAAAGTGAATAAATGTATGTACCTTTGAAAGAGCTGGAGGTAGTATTCCTTTTCACTCTCCATCACATCATCACCAATATTTATTTGTTGGAGACGATCATCAATTTTTTCTTCAGCTAATTTTATGGGTTCATGAGTCGGTGTGACTAGAAGGATATCCATAATTGAAACATCAACCTCACTTTCTTCATCTTCTGTGTCCACTTCAATGGTACTAGAGTAATCAAAGGATGTCTAATCATCAGTTTCATCACTTGAATCCACAGGTTCTACCTTATGATACTGAAGGATTGCGTTTATTTTCACCCTCTCTCATCCACGTCCAAGTGTCATGAATCCTTCATTCTAGTAGTTTCTTGCATGAAATATCCTTAGCCATGGCGTTCCCAACAACGTTGGGTATGTAATAGTACCATTCTTCATCACCTGGAACTCTACCACATATACAACACCCATGACATATATTGTAACCTTTAAAACAACACCTTCTTGTTTATTTTTTCCTTTAGTTAATGACATTAACATAAGTGTTGAGGGGTAATCAATTTTTAAACCCAACATATTCATTACAGACTCGGTCATTACAATAACTACAACACCTTTATCTACTAAGACATCATAAATTGAAATATCATTACATAATATCTCATCTTGTGGTGCGTAAGTATCTACCTCTACTTCTAAGAAAGGGACCTCAACCTCCTTCCTTTGTCTAGAATTAATTCCACTTCGCAGCTCTTGCCTCTTCTCAGAAGACATAACAAGAATTTGACCATCTATAATATTTGTAGGCCTTTTGGATAGATCTTCTAAAATGAAGTATGGTACTTTCCCCTGTGAAATCAAAAAATCTTGCACACCCAACTTTCTTCTCCTATGTTTCTTACTAGTCTCTCCTTTCATATTCTTAAGATCATTTCCATCTTGGTTTTTTTTTTTTCTTTATTTTTGCTACAAACACATCTACTTCATTATTTATGCTCCTATCTACTACATCAAAAGAATTCACAGTTTATTTTCCCTTATCATTATCTCTTGTACTAAATGTAGAAGCTCTATCTGGATAATTATACTTATAATGACCCTTTTTATAACAACCATAACATACACCTTAAGATATATTTCTTTTCGGAACTCTATCTCCTCCCTGGTAACTAAATCACTTTCCTTGAAGAATATTAATAGTTAACTGGACCATCTCCTTCAGGAGATCTTCATACTCAGTACATGTACCAGGGGGAAGATTTGTGCTCATCGAGAGTGGTTATGGCTTCTTGACCAAAGGTGTTGGTGTAGGATCCACCTTAGCAACAATTTATTTGGGCTCCTCTTCCATGCTTTCTTCTTTCCTTATTGTAATCTCATTTACTTGTTCGAGGTTCACTGGGTGTTCATACTTCACTCATTTTCTAATCTCTAGCTTCATCCAAAGAATGAAGTGCTTACAGAGGAGATTATCCATGTCATCCATCAACTCATCTGCTAATCCTTCCTTCTGGATATGGGCATCAAGCTTCCTCCTTATCTCTAGAACATGAGCATGATAATCCATTATCTTCTCCTTCTCTCCTTGGGCTAGATTTGTGATCTCGATCATGATATCTTAATATTTTTTTTGTTCACCAAATTATTCAAGAAAACTTTCAGTTAATAAATCCAATGATTTTTTAACACTATCACCTAGTGTTTCAAACCACCTAAGGGATGAACCATCCAAAAAGGTAGGAAAAAATTCAATCCATTGTTCCCTTCTTATGAGGCCATTACAAATGCAAGATCATTTAAATTCTTGAATGAAAGAGGGAGCATCTTCATTAGATTGGGCTGAAAAAACATGAAGCTTTATCATTTCCAAAAGTAACCACAGTGAAATAATAACCCACAAATACAATTAGTAATAATTATGTGCACAAATAATTGGAATCACCATAATAGAAAGTTACATTTACACCTTTCTACAACCAAATAGGAATGACCACGCTAAACTTACATTTAATAATGTAGAACTTGACTTACTACGGTAAAAATTAACTTTACTGTGGTAAACACCATTCATAGTAAAAAGTGAATTTATTATGGTAAATACTATTCATTATAAAAAGTGAAGTTAATGTAGTAAATACTATTCACGGTAAAAAGTGAAGTTACTGTGGTAAATACTAGTCAAGGTAAAAAGTTTTTTTTACCATGGTAACTACTATGCATGGTAAAAACAAGATTACTCTCCAAATGATTTCTGACTAAGTGGGAATATCTCTCCAGAAAATCCACCAACGTGGAATGGTCCTGACAACAGAACCAAAATGTCAACACCGATCCGGCACTCTAATAATATTTCACCAGGAACTCATCGTGCTATGATTATTTAAGTAATGCATATATTTTGGTTTGGTGGTAGCAATATGGAAACATAATAGTAGACATAACACATGAATACCACAGACTATGACATAAAATAATGATGACTAATCTGAAATACAACTATAAAATATATTATTAACATAAAATTGTTACAATATCACCCATTAATTACTCCAAGTGTTACCAAATCCACTTGTTTTCCAGCAATAGTTATGGGAGAAACTTCACAATTACTCATCTTGATGGCTTCCTTAACACACCTTCACAATGAATCCTTTATTCATAAAATATTTATTACAACTTTATTCTATGATAAATGAGAGGGGGTGGCCTCTCTATTTATATAAATTCAGGCTTATCCACCCTATCTTTAAGAAAATCTCTTTCAGATAATCATATTCCATGCCTAAACTCTTACCTTTACATGTAGGCTTATATTATAAGATAATATATACCTTATCATCTCACATGGGTTCCACCTTTATAGTTATTACACAAATTTAATATACAAAATATTCATGACATAAATTCTTGTTATTATTACAAATACAATATTTCTAATTCTAAATCATGTAAAACCTACTTATCAATTTACCCTAACTTTAACATGTTAGTATTACTGAGACCACTTACGAAAAATATTTACTTTTTACCACAAATTCCTATTGCACTTTGACTATTACCGTACTATACTTTTTTGGTGGCACCATACTAACAATGTCGTTATCTTTTAGTGGATGTTACTACTAACTATACTTAACAACACCTTTTTCCTAATATATATATCAAAGAAATAGAAATCATCGAGGAAAATTTTAGGGTTGGCAGTTCTAATCCCGCTCCCCCTCCTGTGTTGACTATTTTTTCTGGCCCATTGTTTTCACTCAAATGTTGTGCAATGCCTCTATCCACCACATCCTCCTTGTGACCCCCGATTTTAAGCCCATATTTCCCCTATCTTCATTGTTTTTGTCACCCACCATGCAACATCCATGTGGCTTCTACTAAGCATGTAACACCTTATCCACTGCTATTTGGATAATCCCACATTAGTGGGAATAAAGGTTATGGAAAGCCATAAAAGGCTTTGGGGGAGGTTAATAACATGTGGCTTTAGGCCTCACCTTTACTTTTTCCAGCCAAGATAGATATGTCATCTCACCAAGTCGGTGCTCAACTCACCTGTGAACTCAGTTGCAACTCCACCAATAAAATATAAAACTCGATAAATAGTTCACCATATAGCCCACGGAGTTGACTTGGGGAGAAGTTATGGCAAGTCGTGTGGTAGCCTAAGGACCCACCACATGACATCTTTTTTTGCTATCATTTACGAATAATCATGTGTCGGTGACTAGAGGTATGGAAATTTGATCCATGCTTATCGCCTTCACCTGATTTACATCTTGCCACATTGTCATGACTTTTCAATTTACCATGTCTCACCTTAGCATTGAGTCAACTTGGAATTATCACCTATTGCATGTAAGGACTCCATATTTCATGCTCTTGTAGTTGAAAAAAATCTCGCGGAGTTGACTTCCACATTGTGATGATCCTAAGGGATTTAGGGAATCTTTTTTCTCTAAAATTTCTTCCAGATCATTCACACTATATACTCATGCATACCATGTACATAGGATACACTTTCCTACGCAACATTTATCTACTATACAACAACTCATAGAGCATGATCACATGATTTCATCACCACAATAAACAAGTATGGGACCTTCATCCTTTACTTTTATTGGATAGTTAATTAACTTGTATACGCTTGGGGGACATTACAGTAATTCTCCCCCCTAGCCACACATCTTCTACTATCACATAAACATCTTCACTAGCATCTCCATTACCTAATGACATAGTTTTGTGCTTTGGTTCACACTTGACTATTGAGGGCATTCCATACACATTAATCCCACACACTACACATTATTCACTATGCATTACGTTATTTTACACATTTTAAAATGTACATCTTGCATACTACATCTTACATTTATTCAACATCATTCACTTCTATACATCATACATATTCGACACAATATACAAGTCTTCCTCACACATACATCACACTTACATCATCTACACATCACATAACATCTTCACATCACCACATATACTACACACATTGCATATTCTATTTCATCTCCCCCTACGCACTACACTCAATATCCTATGACACACTCTAGTCTCACGGTCCATACTATATTTTTGAGATTATACATCCCTAATGGAACTCATAAAATTCACACATTCATCATTCACCCTTTTATCATGCGACCTTCCTAGATTAGTGATATACATCGTAGGCTAAATCATCACTCTTTTTACCATCTCATAGTGACATATATTGTAGGCTAAATTTTCACTTCTTCTATCATCTTCTCGTGATATCCTCTTTAGGCTACATCATTATGTGTTTTCCTACATCATTTCTATGTCACAAATCATCACTACACATTTAGCATATCATGTCACATACAACACATATGAAGAACCATTTCCTAATGACACACTCTAATTTACGATTCATTCTTGATTGTTGAGGGGGCATGAACAAATGAACCTCAATGCACACAAATCCATCCAATTAGGGATCATGTGGATCATATCATCCATTTTTCATTCCATTTCATCAATCCACAACATATTGTATATATTGGATGGCTGTACTCTTGCTTACTTGTTTTATTACATGATCGCTTTATTACAAATTCTATATGCGTTCTATGTCATTATATTTATCATACACACATGCATGTTTACTTACTTTCTAGTCATGATCACAAATATAGATCCATTACATGCAACATGGATGTTTGGCACATTACCAAGTGTATAGGTGTTATTATTTCATTTTTTACTTAGCACTTTACTTCATCATATTTTACATACTTTGGCATAAATTGTATCTTTCTGACACACTAACAGGTGCTTCATGTGCAACATTTATTTTACAGGATTACTAGCTACTGTGGTTAAATGTTACATTACTTGTACTTGTTTGTATTTGTTTTTATTTATATGTGGGACTTGCCCTTTTTTGTGTGCACACTTACTTCTTTGTATGCAACCACTACTGCCTTGAGGGTATTGCAATATCGTGAGTGGTGTCCATTGTTTGCAACCTACTTTTTACGACCTACATTGTCTTCTTACGTGTCTAGCTTACACATTGTTTGTTTATCTTATACTTTGTATACATGCATGTATGTCTTTGTTCATACTAACACTTGTTTTATATCCAATTGTTTGAATGTGCCTTAGTATTTACTAAGCACATCCCCCCTGCATGGAACAATCTCGACGATTGGTCCTCTTTTGGGTCGCATACTCCTACAGTGATTTAGCATGTGCCCCCAAAGAGGGGGCATCATTACAGAGTATACACATAATAGTACAGGTACAATTAGCACAGTTCGGGTCTTAGAATTAAACTTATGTCCTTAGTAAAATGATTCCTTACCTGGAGTTCCTATAACCATGAGTAGTTACATAGTGAGTGGGTTCAATATATCCTACAAAAATCCATTCATAGTGGATTTTATAGGGTAGGTTTTCCTTAACATTATAAGGAGTAGTTAAAAGTTAGGGGATAAATTAGACCTTCCTTTCTACACTACTTCTTTCATGGCATCGGATCACCCAAAAAACCTTGACAATATAGAGATATATTTTAATATTGGGAAGCAGTTAAAGTTTGGAGAATAAATCAGAATTTCCTCCCTATACTTCTTCAGCAAGTGGCGTGAGATTGCTGGAAAAACTCACACGACATTGAAAGGATCCTTTCTACGCCCTATTTTCTCATCACGGATAAAGTTCACATATTCCTTTTTCATTTTTTCATACTATTCATTAAATATTTTTTATATACATACATACATGTGTCTTTACACATATTTTTACATATACATATGTATTTGGCTACTTGATCGTCTTCTTTGTTGTAGTTTTGTATGTATGGGAAGAAAGAATTAAAAAACAAAAACATCACATACATCAGCATCTACACATGCATTTCTTCCCTACATTCATTTTCATCACTTTTGTATTTTAACATATTTATCTCCATGCTCCATTGTTTTCTCATTCCATGCTTTATCTAGTACTTTGGCACACTCGCCACATCACTCTACATGGATATAAGGTACACTTCTCTATCTACTTTAAGTAACCAAGCATTCTTATCACAAACATAAAGTGGGGGAAAATGTAGAAAAAATATTATGAACTTTGGGTAATTATTTAGTCTCGATTACATAATACTATTCATATGATTCTTGATTACGAGGTGTAATAATTAAACCATGTCTTTGGCCACTTTGATTTTCTTTATGATTCTACTTTTAGTCTTGCACTTCTACTTGCTCAATATGTCATTTAACCTTTTTTCATTTATCATTCTATATTGGAGCGCCAATCCAGGATAGTAGTGCGAAGCACTCTTGTCCCCTCTTGGAGCTCCTATCCTATTTACACTTTACTTTCACTTTTTGGGTCCTTTCTAGCTGTTTGAGCATCTTATCTTTTTGGTATTCCACCTTTTTGGGGTTAATTACGAAATTCAATAGAAAGAATCATATAAATATAAAGTTTCATGATCATAATGAGGGACCAAGAACTAAGCATTATTATCTCCACCTAAGGTTGCATCCATTAAAGGCATCTAGAGGTCCATTTGCATCCATCTATCTCCATCACAATGGACACAAGGTTGGTTTTGTGCATAAAATTCATATGAGGGGAGTTTATTCTATTACATGCAGCATTTACATACACTCTACATCTAGTTATTGCTCACTACTCACAAAGTGTGACATGCACAAGAGCACCTAGGGCACAATTCTATACACATGCACAAAAAACTACATTGGGTCTGAGATGTAGTGAAATGCTCAGTTAGTAAGTCCACCATTGTGGCAGTTAAGGATAGTCTGACCCATTCGTATGCATCTTTTTTTTAGGTTTTGATTCTTTGTCTAGGGTTTTACAAGTGATTATTTACTATAGGTTTATGGAGACATTAGAGAACTAAGTGCGACATGCACACGACAAGTGGTGAAGGCTTCACATCACTTGATGACTCTGAAAAATTGGCTTTTGGACCTCCTACATAGACTAGGGAACGCATACTACAGAACATGTCATCCTAGGTGCCCCAATCCCTTTCCCATATGCCCAAGTCTATCCAGATATCTCATAATTGCATTTTCTAAAGCCCATGTGTGAAGGTTTTCTCCTCTTGTTTAACTGGTTTTATTTGCAACATAATCATGTGACCTCTTCGAATCAGCTAAGGATTTTCTAACCCTTTTTACAAATTAGGGTTTCATATTTTCGTATCTTAGTTGTTTGGTTATATTTTAGTGTTTTATTATTCATTTATTTACTACTCCTATAGCACTTAGATTGGGCTATTATTTTACATTTCATCTTAATCAATAGATGAGAGAAAGAACATATATTCCCATCATCAAGAAAACATAAGAAAGGTTCTTCTGGTATAGAAAAGGTAGAAATGACTCTACATCTAAACACAAATGTAGTCATTAATGTTCGTTGGAATGTTGTATTCTCGTATGGATCCTAAAACTAGAGTCCCCATCAAACAAGTGTGTGGTGAAAGCATGCACTTGACACAACTGCATCGCGTGCCAAGAAGGTCTAGTAGATGGTGGAGATGTTATGACATAGGTGCAGGCCTAATAGCCGACAACTATAATAAGTAGGTGAGCATCGTCATAATACGTCTTCCTAATTCTATAAACACACCTTCCGTATAATAAAAATAATTTATGGGATATATATATTGTTAATGATGAATGTATAGTTTTTTTAAAAAAGATAAAAATGGAAGATGTACTGAGATGAGAGGTGTCTATTGATACCAATGTTTCAATTTAATGTGTATGAAGAATGAACTTTCATCTTGTTAGAATATTTATATTTCAATTTAATGTACATAAGGAATGGTTTTTCTTGTTAGATTATTTTCATTTAAATTTTAAATGTATATAAGGAATGGAATTTCATTTTGATAGATTATTAAAACTATATATCATCATAATAAAATTGATCATCGTATTGATGAGAATCATCAAAATTATTGAGTAATAATCATTGTCAATAATTTCCTTATTGAAACATATAATGAAAGTATTCAATGTGCACACTTAAGAGTACATATAAATTAATATGTTCTTGATGCATTGCATCTATCTCTCTTCGGATCTAAAATAATTAGAATAGATACAAAGAAATTTACATTTTTTGATAGTATAAATCATATTTTTGTTTTCAAATATTTTTTGTTTTTATAAATATTATAACGATAACCTACAAGTATAACATATATGTGTTTTGAATTTTTTTAAACCATAGAGGTCACGTTATTCCTACAAACAATTTTTACATCAATAATTACCATTAACTATTGCTTGTGGATTTCCATTAAAAAAAGGTTGGCCCTCATTTATTGGTATAATATAAATGAATATAATGTTATTATTTTTTGTTTAATAAAATAAAATATAGATGTGGGTAGATATGTGTATAATAACTAGATTGATTTTAACTTATTTTTATGTTAAAAAATATTATATAATAATAAATTTGTATTTTTTGTCTTTGTGATGGATTGGCGTTGATATAGAAGATTCATTCAAATGTATACATAAATTGACATGGATTTCAATTTTCGTATTTCCTATTAGTATTACAAAATTAAAAAAATAAATTTAAGTAAGTTTTTAAAAATAAATAAAGGTTGTATGTGATTAAAGGGTAAGTGCACCAAGTTGGGGGACAATTAAGTGGACATCAAATCCTGAATTTTACATTAAAAACAGCAAAACATCAAATTTAGTCTTCCGTGGACTTGAACCATGCCGAAAAGTCATAAATATGTCATAAAAAATGTACCATCGCGTAGGGAAGACTGTTAGCTTTGTAGAAATATTGATTTTAAAGTGAATAGAATAGGATAAATATCATTTTATAATTTTTTACTAATAGTAGGTCTTTAAGACACTTTTTCCCGTGAATGTTTATGTCTACGTTTAAGACTAAATTTTTTGTTTCACTTATCATAATGTGATAAAAATTATACCATCCCAGCCATGGTGAAATTATATACATGTTCAAAAAAAAAAAAAATTGATTTCAATATTTTTTGATGAAGTTATGGCGGGCAAACGGAAAGTGCTATGTATTTTTTATGTTTTCATACCACTTTCACGGAAAAAATCATAAAAAATAAAATATTGCTCTCAAAAATACAAAATAAAATCCATCCCAAGATAGATAGCAACATATAACTTCTCACCAAATGAGAAAAATATATATCAATTTTTGGTCATCCAAATCGTGGGGCAAACAGACTACAATATTATAGGTGTTTTTTAATAAAAATACCAAGTCATTGAATTTTGAGTGTTTAATATAGCTAATCTTATCCATTTTTAAAAAAAATAGTATTTTAGAAACTAGATTCTAGATGCTACGATTCATACTAATATAATTTTTTCTAATTTTGAGTGTATGTATTGCTAATAATCTCTACAAGTTGATATTATGTTGTTATTTGCAATATGATGTCCACTTATGACCCCTTTTTTGTCCCCCAACTTGCTGCACTTACCCTAAAATAATATTATTTGAAATTTTTATATTATTATTTCACATTATCTTAAAGTTAAAATATTGTTCCAAATCAGAACTTTAGAATTCATAGTTTGACAAAATTGTGTCTCAACACTATATAAGAATCAATAGTAACAACTAATTGGTTTTACATATATTTTATTTAATCAATAGCCATGTATACCTTACATATCCTCCAGTTACACAAGTAACCCACACATATCCTCAAATCAACCTAACATTACACACATGTGATCGTTACATAACCTCACATTTTATTAAAGAGATATAGAAAAAATCAATTATTATTGCTTGATCTAGGAAAATATGCCTAAAAAGGAAAAGGAACCAAAAAAATAAATAGCTATTGTTGGGTATTTAGCTAGAATGTAGATGTAGAGCTACTTTAATCATTATTTCAAATAATACAATTTTTTTTCTCAAGAAAATGTGAGATATTTATTGGAAAATTGAAAATATCTTAGCGTACCAAGAAATTGACCACTTGTTCTTTCTAATTTCTCAATCATCACATCCTTATTTGGGCATTGATGATGCATATCCCTTGTGAAAATTAACTCAATTTACATAAATTGTGTAAGAGATGCCAATGCTATGGATATATTTGATTCATTAGCATCTCTAAGAAGGTTTTTATCCACCACTTCTATGATTTATTTGGAAAATAAGTTCCTACCCATTTTTGAAAATGAATTCCTTCAACAAACATGTCATTTATAGGTCTCCTCCTTATCAACAAATCTACTAGTAGAATGCTATAGTTGTATACATCTCCTTTTTTTGATAAATTTCCACTCATTCCATAGTTTTTAATACATTACAATGATTGTTGATTGTTAAATTATTTCAAAATAAAAATTCTTGAGCCAACATGATAAAGTATATTTCAGTAATGTAATATATACCTGGTGCAATGTATCATCTTGTAAAAATATTGATATTTAGATTTAATATACATTATACATTAATGTGTATGAGGAATGGATTTTTTTAATTAAATTATTTTTATTTAAATTTTAATGTATACAAAGAATGGAATTCTACTTTGTTAGATTCTTAAATTTATGTATCATTCTATTATATTCATAAGACATATGCATCATCATAATGAAATTGATCATCATTTTGATTAGATTCATGTTATAATTATTGAGTAATAATGATTTTCAATCAATTCCGTATTGAAAAACATAATGAAAGTCTTTAATGTGCACACTTGAGAGTATTCTTGATGCATTCCATGTGAGATTCTTCGGATTCAAAACAACTACATTGGATATAAAGGAATTTACATTTTTTGATGGTACAACTCATATTTTTGTTTTTAAATATCCGTTGTTTTTAGAAATATTTTCATGATAACCTAAAATTAACATACATGTGTTGTGAAGTTTTGTAAATGATGGAGATAAATTTATTAATTACAGTAAGTTTAACTTGTGGGTTTCGATAAAAAGGTTGGCCCTCATTCATTCATATAATATATATGAAAATAATGTGGTAGTTTTTTGTTTTATGAAACAAAATAAAGATGTGGGGAGATATGTGTATAATCACAAGATTTATTTCTTACAAATAAGTTTCTTTTGTTAAAAAATATTAAATAAAGAGAAAAAATGTTAGTTGATATTTTCTTTATATAACCAGTTTGTGTTCTCTTCTTTTTCAGCCTCTTATTGTAAAAGCTTTGTTTCAATATAAAGAAAAAGCTCTGAAGAAAATGTTATAAGGTGTTACTTGAATTGGAATGTTCACCCACTAATAAAAATTAGAACTATGTTGAAGGATCAAAATATATTAGCAAAGTATACAAAAATAATCTGCAAGATATATTTATTGTTAATGATGTAAGTGTAGTTTAAAAACAAAAAAGACAAACATGAAAGATGAATAGAGTCAAGAGGTGTCTACCAATGTTTCAATTTAATGTGTTTGAGGAATGAAATTTCTTCTTAGAATATTAATATCTCAATTTAATGTATATGAGAAATGAATTTTTCTAATTAAATTATTGTTATTTAAAATTTAATGTATACAAAGAATAGCATTTTACTTTGTTAGATTCTTGAATCTATGTATCTTTATATTATATTCATAAAAGACATTACATTATCATAATAAAATTGATCATCATTTTGATGAGATCTATGTCATAGTTATTGAGTAATAATTATGGTCAATCAATTTCTTAGTGGAACATATAATGAAAGTCTTCAATGTGCACACTTAAGAGTATTCTTGATGCATTCCATGTGAGTCTCTTCGGATTCAAAACAATTACAATGGATACAAAGGAAGTTACAATTTTTGATGGTACACCTCATATGTTTGTTTTTAAATATCCATTATTTTTATAAATATTCTAACGACAACCTATAAGTAAAATACACGTGTTTTGAAGTTTTTTAAATGGTAGAGGTCATTTTATTACAATAAATAATTTTTTCTTCAATAATTTCCATTAACTATTGCTTGTGGGTTTCAAAGAAAAGGTTGGCTTTCATTCATTCATATAATATATATGAATATAATGTGGCAATTTTTTGGTTTTATGGAATAAAATATAGAGGTGGATATATATGCATATAAACATTAGATTGATTTCTTACTTATAAGTTTTTTTGTTATAAATAGAAATTTGTATCTTTTGTCTTTTTGATGTACTAGTGTTGTTACAGAATATTATTTCAAATGTATACATAAATTGTTTTGGATTTGGATTTTGATTCTTTGTAGTAGATCTACACATTTAAAAAATAAAATTTAAGTAAGCTTTCAAAAATTAAGAAAGATTGCATGTGATTAAAATAAAATTATGTGATTTTTTTTTTATTGTTAGCTCACATTGTCTTAAAATTGAAATATTGTTCCTAATCAAAAAATTAGATTCACTATTTGACAAAATTATGTGTCAACACTATATAAGAATAAAGAGTAACAACTAAAATATTTTTCATATTTTTTATTTAATCAATATCCATGTATACCTTACATATCATCAATTCAGCCAGAAATCACAAGTCACCCACACATCTCCTCAATTTGGCCTAACATTACACACATGTAATCCTTATATAACTTTACACTTTATTAACTAGATATAGAAAACTTCAATTATTATTACTTGATAAGGAAAATATTCCTTAGAAAAGGAACAAAACCAGTAATATCTATTACTAGGTAAACATCAGCTATGATGTAGATGCAGAGCTACTTGAATCATTATTTCTAATACTACCACTTGTTCTCTCAAAAAAAGGTGAGATATTTATCGGCAATTGAAAATCAGTTGGAGTACCAAGAAATTTACCACTTGTTTTTTCTAATCTCTCAAATTTCTCATCCATATTTGGATGATGGTGAGGTAAATCCCTTGTGCAAATCAACCAAATTTATATAAATTGAGTAAGACATGCCAATATTATGGATATATGTGTTTCATTAGCATCTCTAAGAAGGATTTTATCCACCACTTATATCATTTTATTTGGAAAATCCATGCCTACCCATTTTTGGAGATTAAGTCCTTCAACAAACATGTTGTCTATAGATTTCCTCCTTGTTAGAAACTCTAATAGTAGAATACCATAGCTGTATACATCTCCTTCCGTTGATATATTTCCACCCATTCCATACTCTGTAATGCATTACCATGATTATTGATTGTTATATAATTTTAAACATTAGTAAGAAATAAAAAAGCTTAAGAGAATAATAATGTATATTGCAATAATGTAATATATATACCTGTTGCAATGTATCCAATGGATCCTTTGAGTGCATTTGTTGAAGTTAATGAATCCATTTAATTTCCAAACAATAGCTTGGAAATGCCAAAGTATGCTATATATGGAGTCAAATCATCTCCTAGTAGAACATTACTGGGTTTCAAGTCACAATGAATCACTTGTACAAAGTAATAGTGATGTAGGTATGCCATTCCTTGAGCTATTTCCACTGCTATTCTTAATCGGTCTCTCAAATTTAATCTACAATCATCTCCACCCTGAGGATATAGCCATCTCTCCAAGATTCCATGTGACATGAGTGGAAGAACCAATGCTTTAAAATCAACATCAAGGTTCAAGCATGTTGAAATGATTTTGATCACATTGTGGTGCCTAACCCTTTTTAGTACATTGCATTCTTTGTTAAAACTTTGGTGAGCATTTGTATCCTGTAAATTGAGAACTTTAACAACTATATTCATACCATTCTTCAAAATACCTCTGTAAATAGACCCAAAACTGCCAACTCCTAATAGATTGTTTTCACTAAACCTCTCGGTTGTATCTCTAATTTCTTCATATGAAATCCTCTTGATACCTATGTTGAGAGAAAGGGAGTTATAACTACTATGTCTCTTTCTATAGGATAGTACTAACAGTGCAAAATAGACGATGAATATTGTACTGCCTATTACAATTGGTATTAACTCCTTTTTCAATATTGGAAGCTGTTTGTGTTTTGAGTTAGAGCATGGCTGCAATTGTATCCATGTGCCACAAAGACCAGGATTCCCCATAACCATTGACTTGCCAAATTTTTCACAAACTCCTCCCTTTGGAACTTCTCCAGTTAATTGGTTGCAAGAGAGATTTATGTTTTGAAGCATTATCATCTCTTTGAAAGCTATTGGGATTGCACCTAACAAAATATTTCTAGAAAGATCAATTTCCTGAAGATTCTTTAGACTTGTGAGAGATGCTAATATCAGGCCCTCAAATGCGTTCCTAGAAAGATTCAAATGTTCCAAATTTTTGCAGCTTGACAGTGCTCCTAGAATTTCACCTGAGAAATGGTTGAGGGAGACATCTGTAGCTTGCACCATTGTCATTTTTCTCAATTATAAAAGAGAACCTTGTAACATATTGTTGGAAATGTTGAAATAGAACTAGAGATTTTGAAGACCTGTGAATTCAGGAGGTATATTTCCTCTTAGCTTGTTGTAAGACAAGTCTACCTCCTCTGAAGTTATGCATCTCCCTAAACTAGTAGGTATTTGTCCTGACAATTTATTGTGAGAAAGAAGAAGTCGTCTTAGTTGTGGAAGGTCACCAAGACTCTCTGGAATTTTCCTTGAAAGCATGTTTTCACCCAATGATAATAACCCAAGATTTTTGTCCTAACCCAGACTTTTTGGAATTATTCCATCTAATTTGTTTTTGTCAAGAAACAATCTTTCAAGATACAGAAGGTGGCCTAGCGTTGATGGAACCGTTCCATTGAAACCATTGTCATGTAATTCTAACATTTTAAACTTTGTGAGGTTGCCAATATCACTTGGTATGCTTCCCTCAATCTTATTAGACCCCAATGCCAAAGAGAAGAGTTTGCTAAATAGCAGGCTAACTGAAGAGGAAAAGACCCCAATGAGATCATTAATTGACAAATTTAGTTCTTTTAAAGAGGAGCAATTATTCAAGGCTATTAGAATAGACAAGCCGTTGTTTCCACTCACAAGATGATTTGCCCATAAAGAAAGGTGTCGAAGGTTCTATAATTTACCAAAATCCAAGGGCACTGTGCCACTCAGTCAGTTAAGACATAAGTAAATCAACTGAAGGAGAGTGCAATTAGAGATGGAGTTCGGGATTCCACCGGTGAGTTGGTTTCCCCATAAAAGTAGTATTTGCAACTCTGACAGTTTGCAAAACTGCAAGGAAATGTGGCCGGTAAAGTGGTTATCACATAACGGCAATGATTTGAGATGAGTGTAGTTGGAAAGGGCCACGGGAATTGGTCCTATAAATTTGTTCATACACAAATCCAAGTTAGCCAAGGAGGACATGTTTCCTATGAAAGTTGGGATTGTGCATGTCAATTGGTTTACCCCTAATGCAATGATCTCTAACTGTGAAAGAAGGGCAAGATGGGAGGGAATGGTGTCATTCATATGGTTAAAGGAAAAAATGAGATGTTGCAAAGAATGACAACCTCTAGGAGTGGATGGAATGGGGCCATCCAATTCATTTCTAGACGGTCGATGTATTCTTAAACGAAAAATCGTACCCAGCTAACCAAGATATCAAAAGCTAACCAATCTGAACCCTACACTTTGAGTTGGAACCATGTGCAAGAAATACTCTTTCCCTCATTAACGTATTGTTGAAGAACTATTTTGGAAGGAAAAAACACTTCAACTTCCATTCTCAAGATCGACCACTTCCCATCGATAGTTTTAAGCTTCCCTAGCTTATGAACCATCTCTCTTATAGGCATGAGACTCTCACATGTTTTAAGCTATAACTTGAACCCTAGATTTGGCACTATTTAGGTTGCATCATGATTAGAAGTCTCCAAGTGGATGAAACATGTTTTTCCAATTCTATAGAGAAGCGTTACTTGGCACCATGTTTTTCTTTTGTAATTCAATTCATTAACTAACACAAACATGTAAACCTAGTGTGAGATGGAATAAAGGTCTGCAATATTTTTTGCAAATGGGTTTCTTGGAAAACATGAATGTCCACCATGATTAGTTTTGGAAATTTACTTCCCTTAGTTTAAAATGGAAATGTACACCTTGTGGGAGATGGCTAGGTGACATCTAGTATCCCTTGAAATTTCTTCAAAATTGTTTTTATGAGGAAGGCTATGAAAATAGTGGTCTCGTTATGAATTTGTCTAGAGTTTCTGAATTTTTTAAGATAGTACGTGATCATTATACAATGTTTTAGAGCTACATTATGAATTATATTTTTGAATGATATTTTTAAAACTTGCATTGTCGAGGAAGAGTGTGTGCTTGCTTCTGATGAGCACCTAAGAATCTATAAATTACCACATACCTACTAATGTGATTCAATATTGCCTCGAGCGTTCTAAAACACTTAAAGCTTGTAAACACTAGTTATTGTTGCTCTAATTTTTTTTATTGATGCAAGATTATTTATGGATTTTGAAGCTCCCACTTTTACAATTTTACAATATTATTTATCAACAAATAAAACAAACAAGGAAATTTCAATAAGCAAGATTTAAGAAACATAAGAGTGATTTTTGTTGAATCACTTAAGGTTACATAAACATAGAAATTTTGTTGACATTGTTGTTCAATTGTTGATTATTTTTTTGAAATTATGATTGATAAATAGATCCATGATCATACACAAATCCAACTTTACAAACTATTTAATTATTAATGAAATAAACCATTTTCAAAACAACACAATTTTAATGGTATTAGAGTTGTTTGGTATGTCATATTTTTTTAATCTCATCTTACAACAATATATTAAGGCCAATTTTAATTTTGATTGATATTATTAAACATTACACTCTTATAGATTTAATGTGAAATTATATTAAATGGAGAGATAGATATTTTAATAATATATACATAAATGACAATAAAACATTCTATTAAACATGAAGATCAATAGTAATGTAAATTTTTATAAAAATATATTTTCCTTTTCAATTATTTCATCATTGACCTTCATAATATCCATAAACCCTATTTGATTTTCCCTATGTATGATAGAGTAGTATTAACACACATTTAAAATTTAAAAATAAAAATACACATCACCCTCGACAAATTTTGCATCTTATGGAAAACTATTAATTGTGTTCATTGGAAGTTACTCTCCCTCCACATTCTATTAGACCATTTCTTCCTTTACTTGCACATCCTTAAAATAAAATTATAGGTTTAACTTTTAGGATGTTATTTCTTACCAAATGAATTCAACTTAAATTCCATAATCTTGTTTCTCAAAGACTTGTACTTGCCAACTAAATAGTATTTATTCTCAATGCCTATTAGTAATTGGGTGATATTCTTTGAAGTTATTTTAAACATTATGGTCAGTGGTGAATATTTACTCTCTCTCTCTCTCTCTCTCTCATGTGTGTACACCCACATACCCACACCCACCCACCCACACATAAACACAGATGCTCACACGTGCACACATGTATATACACACACATGAACATCCACCACCTTATTGTCTAAGAAACTCTTCAAGATTTGTTACTTCATCACTTCCATGAAAGATTTCTTCTTGAACACTAAAAATGTGCATTAATATTGGGTTTAAGTAGGTTATAATATTGCTTTCATTTAAAACATGTGCAATCCTATCCACTTTTTAACATCTCCCAATAAGATATTTTGAATTGATTCTCTTCACTCAAGTTCTCCTCGCTTCCCCATTTCAAAAATCTCACTAGAGTATACACCTTCACACAAACAAAAAATCATGTTTTCCTTTTATGATAAAATTAAAACAAAAACTTTCAAACTATAAAACATGTAATGATGAAATAACATTCCACTCATGGATGTGGTTCATGCTCTTACACCTTTACTCATACTTGACTAATCTAAAGTAAGTGATTACTTGTATTTTCTAACTTCTTGGAGAATAAATCTGTCTCTTACAACCTCTAAGTGTCAATGTAACTACCATATATAGATAACACGATATCTCTAAATCATATCGATCCAAAACCAACACTTTGATTTTATTCCATGATTAAGTAAATTTCTCTTCCTCATTAAGGAATTTCCTGATAACTATTTTTTAATGAAAAACACTTCATCTTCCTTTCTCAAGTTTTTTCACATCCCATTGAGCCTTTTAACATTTCCTAAACAAGTGTGTGTGTGTGTGTGTGTGTGTGTGTGTGTGTGCGCGCGCCATAAAATCCTTACTTGGTGGAATGGTTTAATTTGGTAATTCACTTCATGATTTGATGCAAGCATGTAAAATGTGCATGAGATGGCCTAGTTCCATAAAGGATTTTTCCTAAAAAAGTGTATGTGTGTGTGTTATTGCATGTGTGTGTGTTGTGTGTGTGGGGGCACGTGGGCGCGCATGTATGTGTGTGTGTGACATAGAAGCCTTACTTGGTGCAATAGTTTAATTTAATAATTCAATTCATGATTCAATGCAAGAATGTAAAATGTGCATGAGATGTCCTAGTTCTCTAAAGGATTTTTCCTAGGATTTTATCAACAAGAAAATGAGTGTGCTTACAAAGAAGGATATGGAAACATGGATCTCATTTCAAGGTTTCTGTACACACCCAAAATTTCACGTGTTGTACTGTCAGGAAAACGGTTACGAGAACCCCAATGATGATTCAAATTCCTTTAGAGAAGGTTTTCTAGCTCCAAAACCCACTTGCAGTATATATTAGTAGCCTAGATAGCCTTACATAGCTTTTCCATGCTTTCTTTCATCTCCCTGCTTCTTTCTGTGCTTGATTTGGCTGTTAAGTGTTTAAACCGCCGCTCTGCCTAGGCGGTGGTTTGTAAAGCACCGCCCAGACAGGGTAGTGGTCCTTAGCAATTTTTCCAGAATCTTCATGCGTAACTTTGCATGCGATGATTCACTTAAGTTTGTTTTTAGAATGCATCCGTGAGCCAAATTTGCTAAAAATAGCTTTTTTTTCTTGGTTCTCATTGCTTCTTCTATTTTTAAATAGATTTAATGAGTGGAACTACCTCTTGATTGCCTTGTGCATGAAGTAATCTTCTATCCTCCATTCCTATATATTCCATGCTTGTATTCAACCAAAAGGCCTGTTAGAGAAATTGGTGTATCTTGTTCTTGTTTTGCTGCCATAGTCTTGCTAGGAATTTCATAGCCAAGCTTAGATCTCTTGTGTTATCTCTCTTCTACTTGCATGCGTCTAGATTGCTTCCAAGCTACCATTGCTCAAGTGCCATCATCTTGTTGTTGTTCTTTGCATTCCCAATCCCTTGGACTCATACGAACACTCGGAGAAAGGAAAGAACTAAGGGGACATATATCGAACACTACCAGATTTTCCAAAGCTCTTGCTCTTCCAGGTTGGAGTTGTGTATTTGTTTGATTTTGTTTATAAAATTGTCAATTACATATCAAATAGAGTAGAGAAACGATTCATTTCAATTAGTTAGATAATTGCAAGTAGATCAAATCAATAGGAATATTTCTTTTCAACATTGCCAGGGAAGCTGTGGAGAACAATAGCTCTGTGAGGGTTATGATTTGTTCTTCACTTCTGAGGTAGGGTTGAAAGGGTTTTCATTGAGTTAGAATAGGTTTTAGATTTGAAATCACACCTCTACATAATACAGTTAGCTACATTCAGCTAATTGTTTGTATTTAGTTTGTTTATAAGATTACATGCATTGTCTAAAAAGTTAGAAAAAGAAAAAAAACATTTACTTTCCATAGATTAGCTTGCTTTATTGATTTATTCTGATATATTGAGAAAATGACAAAAACATAGATTAGATTTCCCTTGATTAGATAGTTCATTTACTGAAAGCAAATCAATTTATCTTGCATGACCATCAACGGTCCTTAATAGGAAAAGACATACAATTGTGATCCTTTGGTCCCACAACCCAATGGGCCAGAGTTAATAACTGACATTGACACAAGTTTTCGTTTAACAGTTTTATGCACATCTGCAACATACGCTGAGAAGATAGAGCAATTAGAGACACTAAACATCATTTCCAATCAAGCCTATGATTTTTGGACCGCTCCTGGTAATAGGGTTTGATTGCATGCATGACCATACGAGGGCCTCAGCCTCAACGAGTCTTTGGTTGTGATCCACAAGTCCCACAACCCAATGGGCCTACTAATCAGTTAGATATTGACACTAGCTTGTGCACATTAGTATTCATATCTTCACCGTTTCCACCAGATATCATTACACAACTTTCATTGTTGAACATAACAGCTAATCAGGCTAAGACTTTCTGGACTAGACCAGAGAATCATCCATAGTCCCTGTAGCTCCATAACGCCTTTTGTGCTTTCATTTCCATGACCCTATCTATAAATCCATACGAGGCACTTGCAAGTTACTTTCCACATGTTCCACAACCAATCAATAGAATCTCGATAGAATTAGACATCGATTGGAGTCTTCGAGTAGCTATCATCTCAGACCTTACCATCACACCCCTTCAGGTTAAGAGAGCATTCCTTGCCCTAGATTCAAAAATTCCACTATTGCACATCGAAGACATTAGATTTCCTAATTAGCTTGACCATCACCATCGCTATCATTTTCATTTCCATTCCACACCAACTGTCTCGGCACGACCTCAAGAGGTCGGGTGCGAAGAAGGTCACGTGTTGATTTTCTGTCGTATAAAATTGGTGAACCCGCAACCTGAAGAGCTAGTCTCTAAATTTTTCCACTTTTCACTTCACTTTTAGTTCTCCCTTTATTCAGTGGGTATTCTCATACCCCCCGAATATGTGGGATTCGATTGAATATGGTTGGCCCATTTCGGGTTACGACATATATAGTTATCTAGTAGGAGGAAAACAACAGTCCCCCTTGCTTTCAACATGGGCGGATCAAATAACGGATTCTCACAATATTCTCCTTCACTCGGTTAATGTTTTTTCTTCCATACATATTGAGGAACTTGATCAAACCCCGCAGACCTACCCCCGAAAATAGTCTAGTTCTAACAATATGACTTTCACTGGGGAGGCAGGTTCATCTCCATGGTTTCGTGTTGTATGCAATCAGACAGCCCCCGCATCTGCTAAGAATATGGCATGATACGACACCTCTAAGAAATGGATTGTGCCTATGATAGGCTGCAAAGCATTAATGAAGTCCTGCTTCAAACCAATAATACTACCCCTCCCATATATGAAAACATTTCCAACGAGGGGTGGCAACACAGTGAATAATTTATAGCGGGATATCACACTCCCTAGCAGCCTCCAAGACCACAGGAGCCTAAGAAAAATAATGCCTCACCAATAGGAGATGTTATCTCCACATTAGTAGATAAGGTCAAAGAGTTGGAGCTCACCCAGAATACTCAAAACTCATACGTAGGGCAATCAATACCTCCTCAATATCCACTGAACTACGGGAAAATACCCATGGCTCAAAATCCTCTGAATTATATGGGCACTCCAAACCCTGGAGACTTATTAACTAGGACGGGTACCTTGGGTATGCCTCCTTATGCCACATATGGATATCAACAACAGGCACCAGTTGGAAGTGCATTCTCAAATGCTATACTAACCGGAAATGCAACGTTCCCTGGCTTCGCGCCTTCAGCCCCATATCAGAGTGGTCCACCCCCTTATATGCACATGTATATTCTAAGACACCACAAGGAGATACATAATATTATCCGGGTCCTTATGGTTATCCAAAAGAAATGTCGTATGCCCCAATGAATGCTTATGCCATACCATTTCAACAGCCAATGCAACCTTTGCCTCCCCAACAAGGACCTTCAATGGTTGAAACCTATGCAATGGGAACCTACTCTGAGTACCTAAAGGAGCCTCTAGACTTTTCCATTCGGAAAGTCATGCTCCCAAGGCCATTGCCCGATCTTCCAAAATTTAAAGGGGAAGGTGATCCAAATGTGCATATCAAAGCCTACGCAACTGCCATTCGAGAGTTTCTCCCGTGGGATGTAGTTGTTGCAAAAATATTCCCTAAGACATTAGAAGGCATCTCTCTCGACTAGTATTACATAGGATACCAAAGGCTTCGATACACTATTTTAAACAACTCATGTTCAGAGTTCATCAAGGCTTTCGATATGAATAAGTTGTTAAGAATGAGAATCAGGGAATTCCTGTACATATTAAGCAAGAGCATAATGAGTCCTCAACTCACTTCATTCAGAGGTGGCGACAGGTTCTCTACTCCTCCGCAAGTGCCCCGAACATGGATCAAATAGAAATTTGTGATTTATTCCTCCATTCTCTTAATAGAGAAACAAAGGAAGAGGTCCAAAAGTTCCCACTCAGGAGCTATGAGGAGGTATTGGAAGGTGCTCTCTGAATCGACCAAGTGGCTATTGACAATGTGGTCGTAAAACTTATGGTGTAAATGGAAAGTTAGTCACTCCCAGTCAGAACAATATTGGCTATTCTAACAACACAAATAATAATTAAGGACCAAAAATCCTTAACAAGAATCGTGGAGTCACGACTGATGGTGTGACTGACCAGCCCAAAAAGCCTAATGTTGTTAATCCTACTAACGTAAATGTTACAAATAACAATAACAATAATGGAAACAATCAAAGGAGTAATAATTTTTCACCCTCGGTAAACGTGGTGGATTTTAATCATCCACAAAAACAACAACAACAACAACAACAACCTCAGTAATAGAGGAAAATGCCAACCCCAAGCCCTAGTCAATACCCAAGTGGGTACACTAACCAATTCCAACAAACAAACAATAATCGTAATTTAGGGCCACAATAAGGAATAAATCAAAGGCCACGAGATTACAACCCTAATCTATATTGTGGTTTCCATAGGGTTCGTGGGCATGATGCGAGAACATGTCGTGATTGCAACAAGTTTTTACAACACTTTCCAGAAGGATCAAGAATAGTTGTTTGTTGATATGTTTCTGGCAGACCCCACCGTGCCAATGAAAAAAATGCTTACATGGGGCTAGTATCCCCATTGAACACACCGCTCAGGATTTTTAATGATCCCCTTCCCACGCATCCCAAAGATGGAAGGATTAGATCCTAATGGTTCCAACAAAGGTATTATGATAGGGAATAACGATCTGCGAAGCTTCAACTCATCAAACCCATAGGTGGCACCTCCTCTTGATGGCCGCAAGACAAACTAAGATTGTGGGCTTGGTAGAGTTAGATGCTGACCCTCAAATTAACTTTACAACAAGAGCTAGGGATTATTCTTCGCAACCAATCCTGATTTATCTCAGACACATCAAGAAATACTCATGATACACTCAGGAAAACTGGTAGGGGCTTATGATCTAATCAACGATCTAACCAAGACCTTTTCACACATTTCCTTTTTGGATCTACTGAAGAATTCCCCCGCTCATCGGAGCTACACTGTTAGAAGCACTAGGTTTAGGTCATCTAGTTAACATCACTCCCCCACCAGAAACACAAGTAAATCATATATAATTCAACATTTTCCCTCCAGGGCAGCCCGAAAGGGACATTGGGTTTGTGTTTGACATAAGTAAGATTCCTACGGATGCTGAGATAGCTCGTAGAGGTGATCCGGCCTTATTTTTGCAAGTTTGGATCTACAACAACTATGTTAAACATGTGCAATGGTAGATGATGGGGAAGAAGTTAACATAGTCCCCTTCTCTTTTCTATAGAAGTTAGGGTATGGGGAGACTAACTAATATCCTCGAAAAGAAACACATTAAGGGGCTACGATAGTCTCAAGGCAACATCAATCGGAACTATAGTATTACCGGTCACCCTTGGGCCTAAGACGGTACTAACTGAGTTTTATATTATAGATCGGGAAACCAACTATAATATGATCCTTGGTCGTCCTTGGATCCACCGCATGAAGGCAATCCTTTCCACCTGTTTTAGGAGGTAAGATTCCTGCATTTAGGGAAGGTCTTTATGGCACAAGGTGATCCGAAGATTTTTGACATACACCTGGCTAATTTAAAGAAGATACCAGGTGTTCACTTTGAGTTTGAGCTTCCCACGAACTCAACTAAATAATCCTACTGGTGCAACGCCAGAGGAAAAACTTGTGCCCATGACAGAGTTAGAAGTCATAGGGCTGATTGAGGGCGCTCTAGCCACCAAGGATGAAATTGTGGTTGTAGAGACGGTATCTCTTGGGAACCACAACAAAAATCATCAAACTATTGGAGAGGGACTTTCCTATTCTTCTCCCCTTTGATTCCATGGGTATGGGACATACTCTAAGACTTGGTTCCCTCCCAGTAGATGATGATTTGTATGGTTGAAGTGATCGAGGTGAAAGGGGAAAATGCAAAAGATGATCCAACGTCCATTTTTCCAAGTAGTTATTGGACTCTCCATTTTGACAGAGCCAAGTGTCGTTTTGGTGCTGGGGCAGGTGTGATCCTTACTTTTCTTGAAGGAAGGATTCTACCTTTCACCTTCAAACTAGACTTCGAATGTACAAATAATGGTGCTGAGTATGAAGCTCTCCTATTGGGTCTCATTGTTGCTAAGAGAATGTGCATCATTAATATTAGGGTGTTGGGTGATTCACAACTGGTTGCGAACCAAATATCTGAGGTATACGAGACCAGAGCTGAACATCCTAGAACTCTACAAAACAACCGTGCTAGGCCTAAGAAAGGGTTTTTAATTTATATCAATCGAAGTGGTTCCACGTGAACATAACCTTCTAGCAGACTCAATAGTAAATTTTGCTTCACACTTCACCCCAAGTAGTGACCTAGAGGACACCAACTTCACGGTCTCGATTTACGCTGGACCATTGATTCATAAAGCACCAATGACACCGATGATGACATATGTGGAGGCCGAGGGTCAACCCGACCTTTCAAACTCCATCGATAGTGATGAAACGACTTTGATATACTTAAACAACTTCACAGAACTACATCTTACTTGCCATGAAATAGAACTCTCTTTAATCCCACGTTCCTCTTCCTATTTTGGGAATCCCATGGTCGAGACCTCTCCGGGAAAGGATATTGAGATTTATGAGGTAGAGGAAGAGGGGGAATTGGAGTTTCCTCTGGCCCCACCAGAATTAGAGGAAGGGGGGGGGGGGGGGGGGGGGAAATGCTTCCCTAATTGAAGGAAAAATTGATATAAACATCGGAACAGAGGAGGAACCAAAGATCTTAAATCTTGGATCCTCCTTAACTCTAGAGGAGGTGGAAATACATACCCAAATCCTCAAGGAGCATCAAAAAACCCTTTGCATTTAGCTACAAGGAAATGAAGGGAATTTCCACACACATCGCAGTTCATAATCTTGTCACCAGACCCGATGCTAAGCCAATTAAGAAAAAATCAAGACCCATGAAGCCAAAGGTGGCCCTTATGGTAAAAGAGGAAGTAATGAAGCTTCTCTAGGTAGGATTCATTAAACCAATTGATTATTCGCAATGGGTTTCCAACATCATTCCCATTCTAAAAAAGAATGGGAAAATACATATTTGCATAGACTTTCGGGATATCAACAAAGCTTGTCCCAAGGATGACTTCCCGTTACCATCCATTGATGTTATTATCGACGCAACAACTATGTTCGAGTTGTTGTCTCTCATGGATGGGTTTTTTGGATATAACCAAATCAGGATTTCTGATGAGGATCAAGCTAAAACTATGTTCATAACTCCTTGGGGAACCTACTGTTACACTGTTATGCCATTCAACGTTAAGAATGCTGGCGCTACGTACCAACGAGTGATGACCTATATATTCCATGACCTTATCCATAAGATTGTGGAATCCTACGTTGATGACCTTCTGGCTAAGGCCAAGAAGCATTGTGCGATCACCCATAAGTTCTTCGTGTCATACTTTCTCACTTAATCGAGTATGGTGTCACATTGAACCCAGAGAAATGCGTATTCGGTGTGACAGGAGGCAAGATTTTGGGTTACATTATATCTTCACAAGGGATTTATGTTGAACCAGCCAAAATCTGAGCTGTGCTCGAAATGGTTCCACCATTAGATGAGTCTAGAATCAGATCCTTCCTAGGGAAGCTCGGCACAATCCGAAGGTTTATCCCTGACTTGACTTTCGCTATTCATCCAATCAACAATCTGCTGAAGAAAGATTATTGCATCGACTGGACGAAGGAATGTGATGAAGCATTCAAGTCGGTTTAAACGATTCTTATTATCTCCTCCCACACTCATGTCACCTAGGTCAGATCATCCCCTGATCCTATATTTGCGAGCTACTGATGTATCGCTAGCTTGCATGTTTGCTCAAGAGGATGATGATAAACACGAACGTGCAGTTTATTTCATTAGTCAAACGTTGCTAGATTATGAGACATGTTACACACAGGAAGAGAAGGAGTGCCTTGCCATAGTCTTTGCGACAAAAAGCTTAAGTCATTATATGCTAAATCAAGAAACAAGGGTTATCATTAAATCTGATCACCTACGGACATTCCTCACACAAGGATCCTTATCTAAAAAGGTGGGATGTTTCATAACCCTAATGGGTGAGTTTGAACTAACTTTCATTAATCAAAATTCTATTAAGGGACAAATCATTACAGACTGGTTGGCTGAAAACTCATTAGATGGAGGTGATCTGGTAGATTTAGATTTTCCTAATGAGTGTGTGTATTATGTCGAAACCAGGCCCCCAATATCCACATGTCCTTGGTATACACTGACATTGTCAACTTCATTATAGATCATACGTACCCAGAAGGGGCAACATCAGCAAAGAAGGTGATTACGTGTCATCACTGATAAGTACGTTATTATAGAACAAGTGCTCTATTGCAGAGCCTTTGATGGAATGCTATTGAGATGTGTTGATGTAGAGGAATCTGAAAATATTCTTCACAAATCACATAGTGGGGTATGTGGAGGTCAATTCGATGGCCATGCCATCACTCGGAAAATACATCAGATGGGTTATTTTTTGGCCCACGCTAGAGCATGATGTAGTATAATTCATGCGTAGATGCCATAAATGTCAGGAGTTATGCCATGAGATCCACATACCCGCATAAGCTCTACAACCGATCGCGACTCCATGGACCTTTTCCACGTGGGGCCTAGATTTGATAGAGAAATTCTCTCCCTCGTGAACTGATGGCCACAACTTCATAATCACCGGCCACAAAATATTTTACCAAGTGGGTAGAAGCCATGCCTCTTACCACCATACCTAGCTCTATAATCGCTAAGTTCATTTTGAACCAAATCATTTTTAGGTACGGAGTCCTGTAATTCATTATCTCTGATAATGGCACGTCATTCGAAAATGATGAGATACACAAGGTATGTGAAAATTTGAAGATAAGTCCTCATACGACTTCTCTCTACTATCCTCAGGCTAATAGACAATCCGAAGCTACCAATAAGATGTTAAAATCCATTCTCCTAAAAACCGTTAAGGAAAACAAAACAAGATTGGCATTTAAAGCTCTTTCTGGTCTTATGGGCATATTGAATGTCAGTTAGAACACCAATAGGGGCAACCCCTTTTTATTTGGTGTTTGGTGCTGAAGCGGTTCTACTGCTCGAAGTTGAAATACCTAGTCTCCATATTTCTCTGCAAGGGATCCTGGGAGAAGAGGGTTATCGAGAAGCGTGACTCTCTCAACTAGAAAGTCTTGATGAAACTAGACTCAATGCTACACAACGACATAGTGTTTACGAATGACTGGATGGGTCGGAAATATAACAAGAAAGTCTATGAACGTGAAATATACAAGGGACACTTGGTCTTAAGACTTGACAGCTGGATAGACAAGAAGACCGGTGAAGGAAGGAAATTCAGCCCTAGGTGGTTAGGTCCATATCAAGTAGTAGAGAAATACAAAAAGGGGCATTTCACCTGTGTACACTAGAAGGTGAGGAGTTTTAGCGAATCCGTTAACTCTCTTCACTTAAAGAGATACTACACATGATCCATCGACATTTTCACATGTAAATTACTGCATCTACATTGCATTTTCATCTTGTAGTCATTTTGTAAGAATTGTGATCAAGGGACTTCTTATTATAACAATTATTAAAAACTTCTAAAAACATTGACAAAACAATCAAATCATATCTCTTCAAGCTCTCATGACATCATCCATTACTTCTAAATTAGTTTATCAACCTAAGCAAGGTAAGACAAAATTTTGACGATAACCATAGCAAGGCCTACATACTTGGCTCTACTTTTGGTCTCTTTCTAGGTTAGGTGTCTTTGCCCATGGTCTGTTCTAGAAGCTTCATGGTGTCACATCTACCCCATACACATCTCTTTGGAAATAAGAACATTCTAAACATTTTTCTCAAATAAGTACGTCAAATATAAATCAATAGAAAATTTTAGTTTACGCATTTCTTTTCCCTACCAACCTTTGGTGTTGATTTTGCATTTCTTACTAGTGACGTAGGGTTGGGAAAGGAGGGAAATACCCTTACTCATCTATGCCTTGTACATGGTGATAAGCCCATCCTTCTTACTAGTAGCATGGGTCAAGGTATAGGGAGTCTCTTTGAAAAGTTTGAAAGTCATAAACAGTTAATTCAAATCCTGTGAAATCATAAGTCAAAAACAAAGTGAATTAGATGTCCAAAATTCCAAGAGAGTTCAAAACCCTAATAACTAGATTTTTTCAACCAAGTGGCCATCTACGGATCCAAGTCTAGATAAACTACAAAGTAATTCACATTCTAAACTATGAAGTAACTTGAGTAGGGTAAATTTGTAGCGTCACAATTTGGTTTCGCCAAACGTTTGTTTGTCCCTCATCATTACCATTAAATAAATTCTTATAACTTGTGTCCTTTCTAAATCTTGGTGTTGAACCCTCACATATTACTAGTTGCATGGGGTTAGAAGTGGGGCAATTACATCTACTCATCATAACATCTTATCATCACGTTTTGTCAAAACAATATGAAGTACCAAAAATTGCTAAAGAAGCTAAGTTTAAAATCACATTGTGTTTGCATCATCATATATCAGCATTATGAAATTAAAAAAGAAATCATTTTGTTGTCATTCAAATCCATTGCATACATTATAAAAAGCATTGAAAAATGGGAATTCTAAACATCTAGAGTACACATGTGAGATAAACTAGAAGAAATCAACTCGGATACAATGGAATACCAAACCAAAAAGAGGATCTATATATATATAGTGGGTCAAGTTTATATACAATTACATCATGCACTATGCATGGTCAAAACACTCGTAATGAGCCCGAAATATACAAAAAAAAGAATCATACATGTAAAAAAATTACAGAAAACAAATGGAGTCTAAAATCCTGTCAGTCCTATTGGGACCCCTCAGATGGTGCACGACCACTTTTAGGAATCCTACTGCGGATGTGATGGTGACAGAAATGGACCAAATGATGTGAGTGCTCATGATGAAGCCCGCTGCCCATGGCCTCTCTCTATGAGTGACTGCACCTCATCAGATGCTGAGAAATCTCATACCCAGCAACATGGGTACGTAAAGAAGTGACTATCTCCACCACCTTCCAGATAGGGGAGAAGATGTCAGTGTGTCAGCCAGCAGCCAAAGGCTTCCCTGAGTCTGCAGTCAGCTCGACCTGAGTCTTCCTCGAAGGGATAAGCAGGGTGTTAACATGCACCTGGTGAATGATCTCTCACCACTCATGCGCAGATGCTGCAAAAGAAATAACACAATGAGTTAGAATATTGCACAACATAACTCAAAATAAGGATGCTAAACTAGCACATACTGAGCTAAACATCAATAAAAAGGATAAAGAGAGGAAGTGTCAAACTTACTAGGGTCTCCAGGAATCCATGTAGGATCCACGGCTACTATTATAGGTGTTGTTGGCTGTGGAGGGGCCTCTCCAAAATGGGCATGATGATGTCCCATGATGGACTTTTCATCCTCCTCTCCAAATAAAGGAACCATAGTCTCCAAGACTAATGTCTCTCGCTCTGCGCTCGCCTCCTCCCAGGTGGCTCTAAGAATCTCCTGAGTGTCATGCCATTCAGGTTATCTCTCCTCTCCCTATGAAGGGACTGCCTCATCATCCTCCTCCCCAGTATCCTCTCTGGCAGACTCCCCCTTTGTGTTATCTCCCAAAAACTCCTCAGAACCGGATTCTACACTAATCGGCTCACTCTCCTCCCCAATGTGAGAAGGAGAGGCTACAATCTTGAGTAAAGGCACTCGAGGAGCACCAACTGCTCTCCAAGCTTGGACCACATGTTTGACTATAATGGGAATGCCATGAGTGACCAATTTATATCCAGGATCTCCTTTGGGACCCCTCCAACCCTCCTGAATAGTCTGGTAAACCGGTATAGCTGGAGGAAGCATATCCACATAATCCAAGCCAAACTACTGAGGCACTCGGTCAAAGGGGTGGGTCTCCAGCCACCCGGACCTGTCCATCAACTAACCCATAGAGGAGCATGTCAATATAGTCACGACATCCTCCCTCGATAACCCTACTATTTCCAAGTAGGGAGTGGCAATCATATCAGTAGTAACTAGTGATGTCACTGGCTGATGTGGTGTCCATAGAACTGACATCCCTATCCACCTGGCTACCCGAATAGCCCCTGGTTCTAAAACTATAATATCTCTATTGTAGGGGGTAATGTGCTCATACACCCACCTCATGACAAGAGTAGGGTGTCTCAATGACTTCCCCTATAATCTAACCACCTTGTATAGATCATGGTACGTGGTCCCCAAAATTTCAATGCCCCAGGCGTATTTCCGACCATGCCCCTTAATCTGTATGATGATAAGCACCCAGCATTATATCAATGTGACTCCCCCTTGTCCCCGATCAGCCTCAAGGACAAGATACCCATAATCACCCTTTGAAGGAAAAGTATGGGAATGGTAGCAATATATCGGACCCTGATTCCCTTCTTCAATCCAGAAGACACTGCAACATCCCCAAAATAGGTGGCCCATTATGCCATCTTTGTAGAAGTCCCAGCGGTCTTCAGAGTCAGTCATCTCCCAAGAACTGGGAGCCCAAGGATGCGGAATACATCCTCCAAAGTGATGGTTCACTCACCTCTGCAGCCTTGAAACAAGAAGGTGTTCTGGTCTACATCCCAATATGAGAATAATTCACATAGAATGTGATTGGCAGGAGTAACATGGGATACTCAGGCTATCCGCTAGATACCTGCTTGCTGCAATAGATCCATATCAGCCTGTGTAAGCTGATCCAAAACCCCAAGGAGCCTATCACACTCCTTCTTGTGATTCCATATAATATACTGCTCCTTCTGCATTCACAAAAACATGAGAAAAGAGCAAGTTAGCAAAGTACATCATATAATAGGCTCATCAAAAACATAGAAAAACATCAAAGATGCAAACAAAGTCAAGTTTCAGGCAAGTTTTGACATTCTATCAAGAACTACTGCCCAGTGTAGGGTGGCAGTTCCAAGACCACCACCCTGTTTTGGGTGCCGGTCCTAGGCCAATTTTAAAATCACTCCCTTAACCCTAAAAAATTGCCAAAAGTGCTAAAATTTACCATTTTCGAAGAAATAAAGACATGCCCTATCGGCACCCCCCCTAAAGAGTCATTCAAGACAATAAATTTTGAAAATGTCCCCCCCTAGGTGAACTTTTCAACATTTCTAATTTTAGGGCATAAAAAGAAAAAGGAGGAAATAACTAACCTGAGAACACGTTGGCCGAACTCCCACTTGCGGAGGCATGATCACAATCTCAGCCCAGACGTATCGGTTGTACTCTCGTCAAGAACGGTCACTGTCATCCAGATCTCCAAATTAATCAAATCAATCAAGTCAATAATGCACAAATGAATTGAAAAATGAGTTTGTTTTGATATATAAATGTTATGTTAACTTTGTTTTAAGTGTGTTTTCTACAGGGCTAGAGCGTTGGCGCAGTTACGTCCCTACATCCCCGCGCAAATGGTAAGTCCTCTTGTTGTTTTGATTTAGTGTTTGTTTTTCAATATTTTATCTATCTACACTTGAGTCTTTTCGCTCTTTTACAAGTAGTGGGAATTTGGATTGTGACATTTCGACACACGAGTGTGTCGGGTATAGCTTCTCACTACCCATTTCAAGAATGCCATACTCGGACTCTACGTTTTACGCCTCTTCATGGATAAGATGCTTCTCCGAGGGGGAAATATTTATGCACCCAAAATTACATGTGTTGTACTGTCGGGAAAATGGTTACGAGAACCCCCAATGATGATTTAAATTCCTTTCGAGAAGGTGTTTGAGGTCTAAAACCCACTTACAATATATATTTGTAGCCTAGATAGCCTTACATAGATTTTCCATGATTTATTTCATCTCCCTACTTCTTTTTGTACTTGATTTGGTGTTAAGTGTCTAAATCACCGCCCTGCCTAGGTGGCGGTTTGCAAACCACCACCCAGGAAGGGTGGTGGTCCTGACACCGCCGTTTTGTGCAGGGCAGCAGTCCTGAGTGATTTTTCTAGAATATTCATGCATAAATTTACATGCGACGATTCACTTAAGTTTGTTTTTAGAACACATCAATGAGCCAAATTTGCTAAAAATAGCTTCGTTTGCCTGGTTCTCCTTGCTTCTTCTATTTTTAAATAAATTTAATGAGTAGAACTACCTCTTGATTGCCTTGTGCATGAAGTAATCTTCTATCCTCCATTCATATATATTCCATGCTTGCATTCAAGCAAAAGGCCTTTTAGATAAATTGGTGTATCTTGTTCTTGTTTTGCTGCCATAGTCTTGCTAGGAATTGCATAGCCAAGATCATATCTCTTGTGTTATCTCTCTTCTACTTGTATACTTCCAGATTGCTTCCAAGCCACCATTGCTCAAGTTCCATCATCTTGTTGTTGTTCTTTACATTCCCAATCCCTTGTACTCGTAACACTCAGAGAAAGGAAAGAACTGAGGGGACAACTATCGAACACTACCAGATTTTCCAAAGCTCTTGCTCTTCCCTATTGGAGTTATGTATTTGTTTGCTTTGTTTATCAAATTTTCAATTACATATCAAATAGAGTAGAGAAATGATTCATTTCAATTAGGTAGATAATTGCAAGTAGATCAAATCAATAGGAAGCTTTATTTTCAACATTGCTATGGAAGCTATGGAGAACAATAGCTCTGTGAGGGTTATGATTTGTTCTTCACTTCTGAGGTAGGGTTTAAAGGGTCTTGATTGAGTTAGAATAGGTTTTAAATTTCAAATCACACATCTGCACAAACAGTTAGCTACATCTGGCTAATCATTTGTATTTAGTTTGTTTATTAGATTACATGCATTGTCTGAAAAGTTAGAAAAGAACAAAAACATTTACTTTCCATAGATTAGCTTGCTTTATTGCTTTATTCTGATATATTGAGAAAATGACAAAAACTTAGATTAGATTCCCCTTGATTAGATAGTTCATTTACTAAAATCAAATCAATTTATCTTGCATGACCATCAACAGTCCTTAACATGAAAAGACATATAGTTGTGATCCTTTGGTCCCACAACCCAATGGGCTAGAGTTAATAAGTGACATTGACACAAGTTTACGTTTAATAGTTTTACGCACACCTGCAACATACGCTGATAAAATAGAGAAATTAGAGACACTAAACATCATTTCCAATCAAGCCTATGATTTTTGGACCTCTTCTAGTAATAGGGTTTGATTGCATGCATGACCATACGAGGGCTTCAGCCTCAACGAGTCGTTGGTTGTGATCCACAATTCCCATAACCTAACGGGCCTACTAATCAGTTAGATATTGACACTAGCTTGCACACATTAGTATTCATATCTTCACCTCTTCCACTAGATATCATTGCATAACTTTCATTTTTAGACATAACAACTAATCAGGCTAAGAGTTTCTAGACTAGACCATAGAATCATCCATAGTCCCTGCAGCTCCATAATGCCTTTTGTTCTTTCATTTCCATGACCCTGTCTGGAAATCCATACGAGGCACCTGCATGTTACTTTCCACATGTTCCACAACAAATTAATAGAATATCGGTAGAATTAGACATCGATTGGAGTCTCCGAGAAGCTATCATATTAGACCATACCATCACACCCCTTCATGTTAGGAAAGAATTCCTTTCCCTAGATTCGCAGATTCCACTATTACGCGTCGAAGACATTAGATTTCCCAATTAGCTTGATCATCGCCATTTCTATAATTTTCATTTCATTTCTACACCGGTTGTCTTGGCAGAACCTCAGGAGGTGGGTGCGAAGAATGTCACGTGTTGATTTTATCTTGTACAATTTCCTAGAGTAATTATGTAAGTTTTTACGTGGCACAAGACAGTAATAACATTTTGAGATATCCATCATGAATTATAGCTTTACACCATATTTTAAAAGTGTTTTGATAATATCAAAAAGTGCATTTGAACTTCTCATGAGTTCCTGAGCATCAATAAGTAACCATGTACCTACTAATGTGACTAAATTATTTATGAAGCATGTCAAACACTTAAGTAAAATTTTTTATTGATTCAAGATGCCTATGAACTTGATTCTCCCACATCATAGATTTAATATACTATTTATCAATTAAGAAAATAAATAAAATATGATTTGAAAAATCAGATTTGTAGATACACAAAAGTGATCTATGCTAGATCAAATCAATGTTATTTTACCATACTAATTGTTTCATTATTGTTATTTAATAATGAGTTAATTTATTCAAGGTTATGATTGATAAGTTGGTCTACGGAACGTACATAGGAATACAAAATTCCAAAAGTACAAATTATTTTATTATTGCTAAAAGATATTTAAAAACAACACAATGTTGGTGATACTAGAGCTATATTGGGTATGTGGTTTTCAAATGTTCATTTTACAAGAATTTTTTAAGTCCAATTTTTAGTTTTATTGAAGGATTAAACATTATAATTTTTCATATTTATTGTGAAATAAAATAGTATAGAGACATATATACAAACATGCTAATAATATCAATGAAAAAATAACATTCTATTAGACATGTTGTGAAATTTGATCAAGATATACCAACATTTTCAATTATTTAATATTTGATTTAAAAAACCATAAATATCTTTTTATATGCCATATGCATAGAATGTTTTTATTGACACATGTTTCACATTTAAAGATAAAAATATACATACATGCTAGAATATTTTACACATTAGGGGAAACTACTAGTTATGTTTATGTGAAGTTAATCTCCATCAAAATCACATTAGACTAGTGCCTTCTTGAGTTCCATATCCTTATGGGAAAATTGCGTAATTAATTACTAAGTTAAATTTTCTAACCAATGGAATTTGACACAACAACACAATAAAAAATGTATGTTATGGGGTTTTCATCCTAAATATTTCACCACTCCCAACCCAATTATATCAATAATATTGTGGTTAAATGCATCAAGACTCTAGGTGATCATGGTCTACATACATATCTCATAATGAAAATTTAGTGAGATTATATCCATTTATAATGAAAAGACACATACAAAAATTACATAGATATCAGATTACAAGAAAATATCGTCTAAATTTATCTAACAACATATATATTAGGATATAATCATAAAATATGAGTGATTTGGAATTGGGACAACAATTAATACCTTGGACAAAGCATCAACATAAAAGATAAATTATTTATAATTTTTGTTGAAGTCATCACACATCAGATGTATTCATATAGAATAAATTCATATCCCTACATGATAAAAGGTCCTACAAACACTAAATTGGTTGATTTGACAAAACTAGATAAATTCAAAAAATTACAAAATTATCAAGTGTGGAAGTCTTTCACCTAACAAATGCTCACAAACATCGGTCAAACAAAAATTATATTCATCATGTCATGCAATACTTGTCGCTTCACTAAACTCAAAACACAATTTCACTATGAGATAAACGAGCTAATCAAAATAAATATTCACCTCTATTTATATTGAAAGTGAGATTAGCAACCTAAAGTATGGTTTTACACCAGAAAATATTAGAAAACATAGGGTTACAATACATCTTGAAAATAACTTTTTTTTTCATGCCTTTAGAGGCATTAGAATCGTGATCGTATAATATTATAAAATATTTCCATTTCATGCACCTCTTTGTAAATTTCTAGTTAAACCTTATTTTAGGCCACTTTATCAACACTAATAAGTTTTACATAAATTATTCCTTCACTCAATTTATTACTCACAATTCATCATATTTAGACATTTACATTGATCTCATTACAAATGTATCTCATATATTCTTATCGGTTCTAATCCCTAAAAGGGGTTACATATATTATTTTACTACTTTCATCTCTTCATTCCTTAACCATCAACCCCAAAATCAACAATACATCATGGAGAAACCTTTATCTGACTTAAATATACCATGACATTATCAATGTGGCAATAGGATTTGGTTTGGCATGACTATACATGTTATTTGACTCATTGCATAGATTCACCTTGTTTAACACTTTATCACCAAAAAACTAGTTTTAATCTCTTAGATATACTACATCTTAAATGATTATTATCTAATACAATATCTATCTCAAACTATAATCTTTAAAAAAATGAAATATATCTTTTCTACAAGCTTATGATTTGACTTAACGCTTAGCCTACCTATTCACCGACAATATTAATAGCCCTTAGCTATAAAGTCTAATAAATGTGGCCCTAGGATTACTATTGTTAAATATTACATAGCTTTCATGTGAACTTACACTTACATTATCACATCATATTTACTCAACCCCTTAGCTCTATAGACTATTATTTTCCAACCCACACCAAATTTAATTATATTTACCATAAGATTATCCTACAACACAATGGTGTAACCTCAACATAATTTATCATAAGATCATTACATAATAACAATACCAAAACAAGTGACAAAATTCCCAACAACCCTAGGCATTTAAGGTATAATTTTTGGATGTACACACGATAATTATCTAAATAGATGAGTATCATTCCTCTTTTCTACCATATCCATAAATGAAACTACTATCAATTTCCTCACCATTTGGGGGAAACATTTTGTATCTCTAATTTATGCAAACACTCCTTTCTTACAAATCTCTTTTGAAGAGTATTGCCAAAAACCCCACATATGGGGAAAATAAACTATTTGTTGCATTTTTGCTTATAAAAAATAAATAATACTTACATCACCTAGATTAAAGAATATCTCCATATGGTGAAATAAGGTTATAACATTATAAGAAATTACTCAAACATCGGTTGATATGACTACATCAAAATTATTTGGACTGGTTTATTGATAGCAATGATCAGTGGAATCACTCATCAGGACATGTTTTCATGTTGCAGTCTAGTTGAAACACAAATTATTTAGTACCTATTCTTAAAACAAAGTGTAACAAATTAAACATATCTTAACATAAATATTGTGTAATATGTATGTATCAAAAAGTTTAAATGAAACATATGAGAGAGAAAGCTGAAACCAAAAATTGGATTTTTATTAATATATTATGAACATATATCAAAATTTGGGATATAATCCAGATCAATTCTTCATGCAATGTACTTACATCATTTTATACATTTAAAGGTGATTGTCAACCTTTAATTCCCTTATTCTTCCATTTCCTACTTAGAGAGACTCTTCACATAAACTCTACTTATAATTAGAGCACATTATATCTCCTCTATGTTCTTATGCCTAGGATATTTATATACATTAAATATTATGTAATATATAAAAAATTCAAAAATACATCATTTACACACCTCCAACACTTAATGGCATTTAAACATTAAATGCCTCTTTGGCACATATTTCTTACTATAAGAACTAATTGTTCTCATCGTACATTTATCATTCAAAGATAATACCTAGTCTAACTAAAATTTTCTAATTTTTTGGCATGTTATAGCCACATTTATTACTTGCAATCATGTGAATCTTACACACATATCTACTTATGGAACATGAGACATAACCAATCATATTTTAAGGTGGGTAACATGCCTATGACATATCACATCACCTAAAAATAGTGGCATAATACACTCTATTCCCAAATTATTGATCACATATACCACCCCTAATCATAGGGAAGCACTTTCTATAAACAAGCTTACACTTATTTTGAAGACCAAAATATTTATGATTTTTTTAATAACGTATGCTCAATAAAGAATATTTATCTATAAACTTTGAGAAAGTGCACTTGGTCAAGAGCATGTTTTACATGAATCTATCATTTATTTATGGTCATATACATTCCCACTATCCAAATTCAGAAAATATTTATGATCGTATACATTCACACTATTTAAAATTTAACAAAGAACTCTTTTAGTTTATCCAAATTATAAAACAATCACATTGCATTATAGGGCTCTCTTGTATCTCAAAATTGATAAGTAGACCCCTTAATTGACCAATAATGTAGGTTGGATTTCATAGTAGCCTGATACTATAGGTGGGATTTGATTGGATCATTTGGTCACAATTCATGTTATTAGCTAGTAGATGGAATTGATTTATACACACCCATTCAATAATATTTTGTTTTTTCCTATGGCCAAGAAGAAAAAAAAGACAAAAAAATCCTCATTTAAATGAGATAACTATTAAGAACATAATGTATTTAGTATTTTAAAAATGTGGCATATTATATTAAAAAGTAATGTTTATCATGTTTTATGTATTTTTCTACTATCTCAAAAATTGAACATATAAATGTTTCTATTACATGTCCATTTTTATCAAAACAATGGTAATCTACTTTTTTTTTTATTTTTGTAGATTGACATACTATCTTAAGAGCACATTGGAAAAAATTTAGATCAAAATACTTACAAAACAACCAAAAAATATCTTTTTGGTATACTTTTTAGTTAATTTTAAACCAACATATAATTCAAATCTAGTTTAAAGGGGGCAAATTCTAGATACCTAAAAATGGAACAAGCATGTCTATATTAGGTTTGAAGTTATTTTCTATGTATGACTATTTAAATTGAATAATTTTTTTATTAAGTTTGAGTCCACACTTTTGTATGTGACAAATTATTTTATATTGTCTTGTAAACATCTCTCTGGTCATTATTTATATATTTTCAAAAAATAAATTGTATTCCCACCTTGATATTTTGACTTGGGATCATTCCTTTATGTTCAAAACATAGTCTTCTTCTTGGCCAAAGTCATCCTAGTGGTTTTTTCCTATATTACTGACTTTGTTCTCCCATGATTTTTGTTCAAATATTTCTAAATAAAATAGCTTCATGTCTTTATTTTGGGTCATTTTATTTCCAAGTTGAGTCAATTGCATGTAAGAAGGATGCAAATTTAAGGGTTGATCACTATGTAACCACATCACTAAAAACATTTTGAAGATGGGACTACTTATAAGATCAATACGCTTCTTACATATGAAAATATTTGTCTCACTAAAATACACATCTAATTACTATTATTTTAAGATATAAAGCACATTCATTATGTCTTGTGCTTTTGTGTTATAGGGAATAATAACATGTATAATTTCATTGATTAACGTAAGTTCTTAAAAATCTATGAGGGGGGAGAAGTAAATAGATATAATAATTCTTTAGAGAAGTGAATTTTTATAATCTCTCAATTTGATGAGGGTTGAAAAGTTTGATCATTTTGGACTAAACTTGTTTGCAGGTTCTTAGGAAAAGTTGGAGCTAGGGTCTTGATATAGAATAATCCCTAAATCATCTATAAATGTGAGATTGCATACAATTATATAAAAGACAATTCTCGTTAAAAAATATGGATATTGTTAAAAATTCAAGAACTAGATAAGATTCATAGAGGAATAATCATATCCATATATGACACCTTCATCCTATAGAATTTATCTGAGACAAGTGAATTTTTCTTTCTTATAATTTCAAACTCCCAAAATTTTAGGATATCTCTATAAAACCTTGCACAACCCTCATGAATAGTTTTTTATCACTATCGTTTTATGTAAGTAATTGGTGTATTAATCCTCTCCAAACCAAATTTATAGTTTTTAAAGTTAGATCCCATGTATTATTATAATCTTATCATTATTATTTGTATATGATGTAAGGTGATTATGGTTGATTTTATTTCATTGAAATGTGAAGGATAAATAATACAACATACAAGGATCAATCAAACTAAATTGACCTTAATAAAAAACTAAAAAATAGTCTTTGAAAGCCTCCAAGCCAAATACAAATTATACAAATTTAGAAAAGTGAGTATACAAATGTATCTACCTTAAAAAGGAACACAACCAAAAATTTCATAGAGTAGATGAGACACATATAAAATAGTACAACATGAAAACTATTCAATAATGATAAAACCAATTTACAACATCCCCAATTTTTGGTATCTCTTATCCCTCATCCTGTGTCCACTCCCCTTTATCGTAATTCCTCACATACATACCTCTATTCTCAATAAAATCCCCCTTTTCCTCCTAAATTTCATTTATCCTTCTAATTTTTGTTAATCCCATCATATTTATATCATTAAATCATCTTCCCTAAATATCCCTAATCACCCTTTATTATCCCTAAACCTATTCATTAACCCTTTTATTCTCCCTAAGAACCCTTTTATCATCCCAAGGTTCCCATATACCCCCATTTAATGCATTCTTATCCCCCAACCACCATTTATCCTCCCAAAATAACCCTAACCCATATTAACCACCTAAAACCCCAATTTCACCTCATCTGGTCTCCTTGTATCAAGTTTATCAATTATCCATGCCCAAAATCAACAAAATTCTGTAGTTTTCGTAGACCCTATAAATAAAGTCATCCCTCCTCTCTTAAGGATGCAATTTTTGAGAATTCAAGATTTCTTGTAGTCTTGGTTTCATTTGTTATTCTTCTTTTCAGCTACTATTGCAACCTTGGAGTTACTTTATAGATCTTGTGCATCACCTTTGAAGATTTGAAGTCCTCTTATTCCTTGGTATCACACTTTTGATTTCTTGGAGTCCCCCATTATTAGCCCACCACCATTTTTCATTAGCTTTGCAGGTTTATCAGCGATCTCGAAGCTCTACCTTGCATCATCCATCATGAATATTTCTCTTCATTTCATCTTTTCAAAAAAAAATCATCCATCAAACCCTAGATCCCTTCTCAGTCTCCGTTAACTCATCCCATTCGTCATCAACCTAATTCACCTCTATCTTATTATTCATTACCTATCCTACAAGGCATCTACCTTTTGATCACTCCAAATCCTAGATCTTTCAATCTTTCTATTCTAAACACTTGTTTGCATCAACTTTCATCTTCCATCATACCTAGTCGGTATTGATCCACCTAAGTCACCATCAACCTTGTCCCAATCTATATTATTTTAATTTATCTGCTTCATCTACCACCTAACTTATTGCTAACTGATTTCACAGACCCCTCCACTTCTCTGATCCACCTATTTAAACATTTAGATATAAAATTTTAGTCTAATTTGTCATCTATTCAGCTTAGTCACCGTTCGACTAGATCATTAGTTACAATCTTCATCATCAGATCCAAAAAAAATTCTTACATCCTTTATATTTTTATTGGATCCAAACCCTTTGCAGTATCTCAACATCCATATAAATCCCAAATCAATTTCATATCACTCCTCTTAATCTGTAATTTTTTTGTCAATTGTTCCTAGCGGTCTCAGGTCATTATTGACCTGACCTGGTTTTATTCAATTTTCATCTTTTTTTGTTATAAAAGTTATTTTTAATCTTTCTTAACACATCCTAGCTTCTTCTTTTCAAGTTTAAATTTTGTTGCATCATATTAATTATCTACCATCATTTTATTTATCTTTTATCAAAAATTAGGTTGACATCCATCCTAGGAAGTTTTCACTTCTCGGGACTAGCTTTGTCGGGAAACCCACCATCCTATCTACTAATCCATTTATCGTGTTTAGTTTTTTTTCATGTTACCAAGCTCACTGCAAGGATAATATTTTGTGCATGTATCCATCATTTTCTTATCTATAGGTATCTCGAAACCCTCTCATTATTGGAGTTACTTATTTTCTTTTATATCATTTCTCTAATATGAAATAGGAGAAAGAAAATTAGATCAACATTTTAGCATGCCCGGTGGGAACCATCGTTATTTGGGAAGCTATTTCATTTTCTTTAATTTCCATTTCCATTTTTTATTTCTTTATTGCTAATCTTACATGTTGGAGCTATCCTTTCTTGTGTGCATGGTGGGTTGCTTTGCTTGGATCTACAACACATTTTTCTTAAAATTAAAATATAAAGGAAAATAGTGTTATCTAGGTATTCTTCATTTTCCCTTTTTTTTCATCTCTCTCCCTTCTTTGTTTGCTTGATTTCATCAAATTTCACATTTCAATTTCGGACATAAAAATAACCCTTTCATACTTTCTTGAAAAACATAGTCTAATTAGGCGATTAATTCTTTGCATTACCTTCTTCCACACATCAATTTACACATCTTAAATGTATTCCTCCAGGTGGAACTATTGGGATTTCATCACCCAATAGGAATTTTGTAGTGGTGTTCTATCCACGTTATAGATTTTGTGACTATCATTATATTGGATAAGTGCTTGACGCCCTTATTGCTACAATGTGTCAAGTGCAAGGGTAGGCCCCAATATCAGGGACTCATACCGGTAGTCATCACATACTTGAGCCTCACATACCTTCAGATAATCAAGTATGCCATCCACAAACACCTGATACCATCCATAGTTTGGCCATTTCCTAGGTTCCCTTTGAGCCTATTTTTATTTATTTTTCACATTTTTATAATAAAGAAATATAATTAAGACTATGATGCGTGACTTGTTTAAAATATTAAAAATCAGCACAATTTCTTGTCTTATTGTTTCATATCCTTTATTACACATTGATAAGAAAGAAATATGAAACAAATCACATCATCCAACAACATTCCTATTTCCAACATTTCCTCCCAATAAACTACAACCCCTTCCATTACTCTTCCACCCCCTTAGTCTCTTCTTCTTCAGTCTTACAACCTATGATTTATGTTTACTCTCCTCCATGAATCTCAAGCTATCTAACCATCCCCCATGTCGAGACTATCCCTTTTGTTTATGTTCCTTATATATAGTAGTTACACCACCATCTACAAATTCTTTAGAAACCTTTTGGTTGCTCCTTATCCCTCGCATATCCTTAGAGTTTTAGGAACTCCTGGACATTAACCATGTTTCTGTTCATGACTACCTTCTCTGTAAATCCACCAACCTTCCCATCGATGGACCGCCTCTTCAAAAAATGTATGCTTGTCACTCTCACCTTGAATCTACTAAGGTCCTCACATCTCAGCTTTATGTGTTCTTCCTCAAGACCTATGAATGAGATTTCCATGGTGCAACGTGAACTTGGCTCCCACTAATCTTCCACTATAATCCTTCAAACTCACCAATCCACTCAACTATTGGTTCCCATTCCTATCAATATTCCCTGGATCAACACCACACTCACTTCTTCCATCCCCATCACTTCTTCATATCATTTTAGTCATTAGTTCCCCTACCCAAAATTTGAAAGAATCTCATCTACTTCTTCCACCACCCGAAATATCATAATCAAAATTCATTCCCTATCTCTACATCCCAATTCCACACAAATTTTATCACCTCACAACCTCATTTTCTAGAGTCTGCCTAAACTCACAAACCTACACTCCGAAGTGATTTTTGCCACATATTCCATAATCAATCTACTCAAGCATCTCAACCACCCCATGCTTATATCCCAACTCATCCCATGCAAAATCAATATAAGATATTTGTCGCTCAACAACAATAAATGAAATATTATCAATTTAATTACATTCCTACCTCCCAACAACATCCTATCTCCCAACTATTAGACACAAAATCATAAACTTTGGGTAACTATCTAGTCTTTATTATGTAACTACTATTCATGTGATTCCTAAGAAATAAAGGTAATAATTAACACATGCCTTTGGCCTCCTTTTATTTTCTTTCTTATTACAAATTTTTTTCTTTACACCCTTACTTTCTTAGTCTTCCTTTTTATATCTTGACATTTATCATCCTGGACACAAGGGCCCAACTAGGATGCGAGCGTAAGGTCCCCTTGTCCCCTTTGGGAACTCTTGACCTCTTTGTACTTTTCTCACATATTTTCAATTCTTTCTAGTTGTTTGAGCATCTTATATTTTTGGTAGTCGACATTTTCCGGGTTAGTTATGAAATTCAACCAAAGGAATCATACAAATATAAATTTATGTGACAATAAGAAAGGACCAAGCACTATGAAATTAGCTATCACCACTTAAGGTTGCATCTAAAGGATATTCATGCATCTATTCTATAATTCATTCAAGGGTAAAGGACTACATTATTCTACATCATTCTATTCCATGCACACATCTATTACATTTCTTTACATTTAGCTTACTTGTTTACTATCGAGTGTAACATACACAAGAGCCCACCTAGGGAATAATTACACACACATGCATATAAAACTACATTGGGTCTGAGATATAGTGCATCTCTCAGTCATAACATCCACCATTGCGACAGCTGAGGATAGTCTAAACACTCATTCTGCATCTTTCTTTCTAGGATTTGATTGTCTCTTTGAGGGTTTTGTACGTCATTATTTCATTATAAGTTTCCAGTGACTTCGGTAATCATTATGCAACCAAAGGTGAACAATAAGGAACAACTTGCGACCACTTAGAGGAGGGGTTTTTGAGCATTTCTACATACACAAGAACCCATAAATAGGCCTAGGGTGCCCATGGGTGCCCTTATCCCTCTCCAGGCATCCCAGTCCAGGAAAATCGCCATCTCGCACACTTTTCTGAGGTTCTATGTGGTGTTTCTCCCTCTCTATATAATCCTGTCAGAACTCCAACACAATCTAGGAATAATTGTGAAACAACTATTTCATCTTAACTCTTCTCTGTATTTAAGGTTTTACATATTTTGGCTTAGTTTTCTTGGGTTAATTTATGTATTTATTTTTTTTATTCATTTACTGCTACTATAACAATTAGATTGGGTATATAATTCCATATTTAGCTTAATATTTTTGGTGAACCCGATCGATCAAACCCTTTTTACTGAGTATTTCTTCACCTTATTAAGTCATTACTAAATCTCCTTACCCCTCTTTCATACCCATTAGGGTTTTAGGCGTGGTTACTACTGTTGCTGATTTCATGCAAGTTCATACTCAATATATTTCTCACCTTGTTACAACTAGGATTGTTACTTCTTTCAAAGTAGTAACTACCTTCCACACTCATCCTCCCATAGCTCCACCCATTTCTATTCCACTTTCCTATCACTTCTACATCTCATGTTTCTACTTCTAATGGCTATAATATCATTGAACAACTTAAGAATACACTAGACAAAATCTCACTCTACGACTTATTGCACAGTGCACCTGATTATTGTCAAACATTAGAGGCCTCCCTTTGTTCTCTTCCATATATAAGGTGATAATTCTTTGGTGGTCTTCACACACCTCATTCATTCTCTCAAAAAATTTCCATGTGCTATATCATTTACTAATGAGGACATATCATCATTTGTTAATAACACTCCATGTGTGCTTTTTCTTATCACCGCTATTATCAACACCTCTTGCATTAAACATGTACTTATTGATAATGGATCGGCCATCAAACTTTGTACTAATTACCTTATTAAACAATTTGGCATTACAGATAATCTAGTTTCTATTAATTCCACTCTTATTTGGGGATATGATTAAACTACATGCACATGCTTAGGAACTATCTCATTTCATATTCAAGTCGATCCTAAGACTGTCTTCACCAAATTATTCATTATTGATACTCCATTTTCAATTCAATATGTTACCAGGTAGACCTTTGATTCATGCAATGTAAGTAGTTCCATCCACTATACACCAATGCATTAAATTCTTAAATGATGGATACAAACATACTATTACTGCAGACCCTGATCCATTCAAATTCTATCACATAGACCCTATTAAATTTTATGAATATCCCCCCTTCCAATCATATTCCATATAGTAGCATTGATACATATGACATTTATCAATCTAGTGCTTCACAATCTTCTTCCACCACTCCAAGAATTTCACTATATATACTCTTACTATTGTCATCATCTCACACACATCATCTGCTCCTCCAAGCACTACTACCCTGCTCGTGGATTATCCTCTTGTCCCTACACCCACTACATCTCCTTAAAATATCCTCGACACAGATATACGTCATGAAAATGCCAACATCGATGATTCTGAAGATTTTTATGAAAAATTCGACACTATTGAACTTAGTGATGAAAATTTGTGCACTCTTAATTTCACTCTTGTTGATATATATGACTCATATTTTAATAATAATTTTATTTCCGATATTCATGGTGAATAAAAATTCACAACCCTTCCCTCTATTAATTCTATGGTACTTTATCATGGCATTATCCACACTTTGGATGGCCTTTCACCTTCTCATAAGTTGTCTGCATCTGTACTACCTCCTTTCACATGCAGGTTCTTCATTAATAATTCTTATTGGAATCAAATTCCCATTGGATCATACTTGTTCTAATATTATTTGCACATATGTCAGATTAAATAGGTTTAGCTTAACACTCAACGATATCCTACCATCGCCTCACTCACCACATCTCTATCATGAATATTTTAAACATTATGGCCACCTATGGTTTCCGTGTGTTTCATTTAGCATTATTTATTACATGTACCTCTCATTCTTCTCCACTAACACTTGGGAAATATTGTCTTGACTATATTGGGGGCACTTTAGACTCTATTCACACTTCTATCACTTTTGTTATAACCATTTAGCAGTGTTTTATATTAAATATGATTCATCCCCTAGCCATTCTCAAAATATCACTCACTAGTATACCCCACGGGTGTCCACCATCACCTTTCATTGATGAAGAGTATGCAATGACTGTATACACCTTATATCATAATGTATCTTTATATGATCCACCTTATTCTTTGCTTATCAAGTATCCAATGCAGTGTTGGTTGGCTTCGATTAGGACAATGAAAATTTGTTAGATAGTGGTATCACGCTTAATTTCCCCTTGTGTTAATTCTCATATTATATTCTCATCACCTCACATATAGTCTATCACATACAACATGTACATCTTGATACACAATTGTATCGTCATTTCCCAATGACACACTCTTGCGCTTTGGTTCACACTTCACTATTAAGGGAATCCTATACACATGAACCTCACACACACTACACACTATAGTACACAACATCTTATTTATCACACATATTCATCGTAATTAACACATGTAGGAAACTTTCTACCATGCATTCAATATTACATGTTACATACTACACAAAACAAATACATATTTCAAGTACTACTTCATCACTACGAACTCAACATAACAACAAAAAACACATAATCTCCTCACATTTTCAACACAACATACAATACACTTCACACATTAACAACTTTCCTCATGAAAAATCTCTCCTAATTCACACAACATGCATCTCCTACAGCATAGAACACATCTCTCTCACATTCAATCAACACACACCTCTTGCATGATCTATATATCCACAACAAAATACCTACTCGATAATTTCACATACACCAAAACCTACTACACATTAAACATATTTGTAATATAAAACACAATATACAATTTCCCAATCAATACCTTATGCAAGAAATGCATTAATGACTTATTTCTCTCACATACAAAAAACATAACACATCACACACAAACAACATGACACGCTACCCTATAACAAACTCTAGTTCCATGGTCCATACTCAACTACTGAGATTTTGTATATTAAATAGAACTCACCACAATCACACATTTACTAACTTACTCACACACTCTATACTTCACACTTTGATGATCACATCTTTCAAATACACACAATTCAAACCATTTCTCAATGACACACTCTCTTTTAGGGTTCATTCTTGACTACTGAGGGGGAGTAAATAAATGAACCTCGTCTCATAGATACACATCCACTCAGGGGCATGTTATACCTATCATTACTACTACATTCTATCTCATCTCATCCATAGCATATTACATATATTAGTTACATTTATTCTTTCTTAATTATGATTTTACACGTAAAATTTACTACACATGCTAGGTATATATCTTGTATTCCATTCTCTTTATCATACACACATGAACATTCACTTGCCTTTGTAGTTGTGATCACAGATGTTACAGATCTCCACAAGTAACATGGATGTTTTACGTAGTACCTATTACCAGTCCCACAGTGGCTCCTAGGGACATCCAATTTCATACACTACAAGTTATTTTGTTTCATTTTTCATAGCAAACTACTATATTGGATCATACACAATTTGACATATGTTTGTCTTTATAACATGCTAACGGGTGATTCATGTGCAACATTTGTGTTAGAGGTCTATTTTATTCCATGGTTGTTTGTTACATTGTTTTCTTTTATCTGTCATTTCTTGTCATTGTTTATAGGATTTTCCCTATGTCTTGTTTATTCCCTGATTGTCTTTATGCTTGTGCCCACTACAAAATTGATTATCTTGCAATATAGTGAGTGATGTCCCATGTTTGAAACCCGCTTTTCGCAGTATTATTTTTCTTCTTTCTTGTTTACATTGTTTTTTTCATTCCTATTATTCTTGTTTTCACTAGCACTTGTTTCTAACCACTTTGTTTGTGTGTGCCTTGGTCTCTACCAAGCACACTCCCTCCCCCTGCAGGGAAAAATTTCAGTACAATGGTCATTCCTCCTTTTTCCCGCATACTCCTTCAACAACGTCACATGCACCCCAAATGAGGGGGGCATCATTTGAGTGAATCAGTCACCCCATATAGTGTTACACAATATTTGACAGTTCATCACAGTCTATAGAACTACACACATTGGCTTTTACAGGAAACATAGTCATTAGCACTCGACATGCATGCACTACACAATACTTTTTAATTTCATGTTAGATCAAATTATTCAAATTTTTACACACCATCTGCAATGGTGTTCTACATTTCGGGAAGTAGTTAAAGGTTTTAGGATAACACCGGAATGTTATCACTAGAATTATTCCATATCATTAACATGAGATCTCTCAAAAAACTTGTGGCCGGAAAAAAAAACTCGTTCATATACATAAGCTACATGATCCTCTCTACACTCTTTCCTTATCATGGATCAGGTACACATGTTCCATTTTGACATTTTCAACACTTACATACTTTTTACAAATATACAAGCGTATTTGATTACTTGTTCATTCTTCTCTTTTGCAGGTCTGTCCGTATGGGAAGTGATAGTTAAACATCATCAAAAATCACTCAAAATCATCAACAACATCACACACAAACCAAAATTGACATCAACAACAAGCTCAATCACAACATCTACACTTTAGTTTCAACCCTAGGGTAATTATCATAATCATTGTTTACACTTACTCCTCCTTAGCATCCACACTTCACACTTTTATAACTCCATTCTTTGTCATGTCCCTCATCAATCTTTATTCATCAATCTACATGGTTTTCAGGTACGCATCTGTATCTAGTTTATGTTATCGAGATTTCACTCAACAATATAAAGTGGGGGGAAATGTAGACACAAAATCACGCACTTTGGGTAATTATCTAGTCCTAATTACATACTACTATTCATGTGATTCCTAAGTAGTAAAATTACTAACCAACTCATGTATTTGGCCACCTTTCTTTTCTTTCTATTACCACTTTTGGTCTTGCACGCTTACTTTCTCATTCTTCCTTTTTATATCTCGACACTTAACATCCTAGATAGAAACACCCAGCTAGGATGACAATGCCAGGAGCCCTCGTCTCTTCTAGCTGTCGTTGATCTCTTAGTACCTTTATTACATCTTTTGGGTCCTTTCTAGCCATTTGATCATCTTATAATTTTTGTAGTCATCCTTTTCAGTGTTAATTACGAAATTCAAGCAAAGGAATCATATAAATATAAATTTATGTGGCCATAATAAAGGACTTGGCACTAAGCATTAGCTATCACCATCTAAGGTTTTATCCAAAGGCTATTCAAGAGCATTCAAGAATCCATTCAATGGTAAGGGACTATATTATTTTGCATACACTTCATAAGAAGGGAGTTGATTCTATTCCTCGCACACATATATTACATTTCTGTTGACAATTTTTGCACTTGTGCAAAAATGGGAAACTCAAAACTTCGTTATGATGGATAACATTGGTGAATTATACCTAAACTAGGGGAGTTTCTTTCAGGAAATATTGTTACTGATGAATTAGTTAGCGATTACATGAAACCTGTAGCTATGTGTGTTGTTACAAGATGTAACAAATCACATAGTCTACAATTTCTTGACTATCTTCAGCAAAAGAACACAAGGACTTGAAGGAAAGATGTATTTTCTTGATGAGGATTTCCAATTACAGAATAGATGAAAAGCTAAGTCTTGGAACAGTGAGCATAAATGCAGATTGCAGAAAGCAGAGTTCATTACTGGATGTTAGAGGTATTCTTAATGTTCTTTCCTTCATAATTAAGACATTCAATTATATTACTGAAATTTTTAGTTCATTATACAATCCATACAAAAATCTGAAATGTAGAAAGAAATACACAACTCAATTTTAGAGTTCAATGTTTTATTCATAAGAAATAGCAAATGTTCCCACACAAGCCATGGGATGTAACTGAAAATTAAAGTACATCTACTGAAATAAGAGATACACAGGCATGAAAGAGAAAATAAAGGAGTATGAGTGAACCCATCATTGCCTTGGGTATTCTCCTTTGGTTGATGTGTCTTCATATTAAGCAATGGAAAGAATTGTACTTAAAAAGAAGAAAAGAGGGAAAACATCAGTTAAGAGCTCAGGGTTGATCCATATTCCTACATTGTCCTAATTCATGCATATGAATCTCTCAACAATAAGAGATGTATATTACTTGAAGATCATAATGCATACATGATTTACTCACTCAGAAAGAAGAGAAAGAGAAAAGAAAATAAAACCATGGACATAAGAGAGGACAAAAAAGCCTAAATATTTTCTAACTATTTTCTTAAGTGTCCAGGTACAAGTTGTAGCCAAGAAAATAAATCAAGTCATTCATGCCTCATTATTGTTTCAAATTGTAGTTTTCAATTATTTCTATCCTATGGTACATGAAGCAGAGTTAAAAGGGAATGTAACTCAAGGTTCAATAGCTATTCTACAGAGTGAATGAAGAATGAAACTCAAGTTTCAACCACTATTCTAGAGAGAGAAGTTATTTGTAGACAAAGTGCATATTTGAGATTGCAAATAAAGAAGAAAGAATTGTGGGAAACGTTTGATAGGGCTTTGCAATGTAAAATCAACATTTCAATTTTTCCAGCATCCCAGAAATAGTACTATCAAAGAAATAAAGTATCTAAGTAAAATAAATAAGATTACAGTATTTCAACAAAGCATCTGAATCAAGGCTTATGCATGATAATGGTATTACATGAATAAAGAACTGTTACAAATTCCAGAAAGCCACATACATAGTACAAAGATTGTATGAATCAAGAACAGATTGTAGAATTAAAAGAAGTTACAGAAGGCCTGAAGGAAATATTCATGACATACTTTCTTGTTTGTTGCATGCAAAAAATCTCAACACCGGAAGGAACTCACCGTGTACATAATGGCATTGCCAAAAAACTTTAAGTTTTTGCAAAAGGATTTAAAGTTATAAATTTACCCAAAACTCCTCCGTTGAAAGTCAAATCATCGACATGTTAAGTCAATAGTGGATCATCGGGAGTTTCTGAGAATTTGATCTCTTTTGAAAAAAGAGTTAAAGTATAAAAGTAATCCGCAGGCCTACGAAAGGACACTTCACCATTTTATTGAAAGCAGGCCACCGGAACATTTTGATCCTTTAAAACTTTGAGTTTTGTGAAGAAGAAAAAAGTGTTTAAGTCACCCACTGGCCCGTAAAAGCAAAAGGAACAAAATGTTTAAGTGGCCTGAATCTCCGTAGTGAAATTGAAAGTATCAAAAAGTTGGAGTGTTCATTAACCTAAAGGTAGGCCATCGGGTCAATTCAAAACTTTGAACCTTTTTTTTTTAAAGGGGTAAAGTAATTAAGTTGCCCGCAGCCCCGCCAAGGACCAAACAAGCCATGTATGCATAAAAAAGAGAGGGAGTTCGGATCATTGGGGTCCTTTAAAACTTTGAAGTTTTGAAAAATGCAAAAATTTATTAAGTCATCCACAACTCCGCCAAGAGAATCAAAAGTTAAAATCAGGGAAGCAGGCCACCGGGGCATTTTAAAATTTTGAGCCTTTTTTTCAGAAAAAGTACAAAGTCATAAAAATCAAGCCATAAACCCATTATGACTAGATTTTAAACATGTCTAAGGCCAAGATTAAACTGAATTAGTGGGCCAAATACTCAAAATACAAAATTTTTATCAGAAAATGATAAGAAAGGATTTTCCAGGCCATTTTGGATCAAATCATTCATACATGGATGTATTTTTTGAGGTAATTAAATATAGAGTTCTTTATAAGACCTTCAGCCGAGCTTAAAGTCTGCAACAATGGCAGATTTATGCAGAAAACACAGAGCAATTATCAATGGTGGCCACGAAAATGTTTTTACAAAACTTTTCCAACTCAAATGGAGCCCAATAATTTAATTACCAAAAAATGACTAGGTCTGCATTATTTTTTGCACCAAAATCCAATCTTGAGTTCACCAGATTTGACCATGGTCAGGAAGTAATTTTTTTTTCTCACTCACAAAGAGTAGAGTGGCATGCCTTCACAAATTTCATAAAAGGACAGATCAACAAAAGTAGAGTCTACATGCACAGGACATAAACTCTCTCAGCAAGCAAAGCTTATTTTTAGAAAATCATCCACTCATGCTTTTTCTTAAAAATAGAACAGTCAACTTCAGTTGACTAATTGTAACCAATGGCTATTAATGCCTCTTTGTATTTACATGCTTTATTTTTATTCCTTTATTTATTAATAGATGAAGGATAAAAATAGAATGCATGGGCGAGTACAATCTTTAGTCTATTTTTAGGAAGGGTGAGTAGATCAAATTTTCTATATATTGTGTGCCTTAGCAAAGCATCAAAATTTAGTTTTGAGGAATTTTTGATATAGGAGTGCTGAAGAAGCTTTTTGCAGTTTTTCCCTTTGAATGTGAAGTATTTTCTTCCTTTCCAATTATTTGCAGTCTTGTGTATGTTCTATTAATTCTTGTGAGTGTTAATTCCCTGATTAATCATCTTACCCTATTGCAAATTCAGTAATTTATGTATGATATTAATGTGCATGTTTAACTTAGTAGTATTGTTGTGATACTTTCCCTCAATACATCAAAGTGTTTTCCCTTAATATTCTATAGAAAATTATTGGCTCGTGCATCAAGAATCCGTTCCACATCAATTGTGCATATACTCAGTCAAATCCCTCATACAAATTTGGTGTATCACCTCAATTTTAAATTATTTTACAGTCATCTTTTACCCTCAAACCTAGAAAACCAGTTTAGGATACACCAATAAGGAACCGGCCTTGATACCGGAGACTCACCTCAAAATAGGTATACCCACAGACCTGAGGTGTTTCCATTGTATCTACGAAAGAGAGAGATCCATTTTGCAAGCTTAGAACACCTGCAGCCATCTCTCTACAGGGTGCACTTTCGAGAGATAACAATTTTTGGCATGCCCGGTGGGACAACGAATCAGATTGCATGCAAGTTACAAATATCTACAGTAGATCTACAACAGATTTACAGCAAATCAAAAGTTACTTTCGGGAGCAAGCTGCAACAATTTATTCTAAAGATTTAAGGATCTTTTGGGCGACTGCGTAAAGCTGATTTCAGACCAGTATTGCAGCATGTTCCATGCCTAAAGTGACTACAAGATCATCGGTAAGAGGAATTCCTCTTGAGTTTGTTTCTTTACCTTTGAATTCTGCTAGAAGGAGAAGAGTTGGTAATACTTTACCTTATAATAGGCCTGGTTTTGATAACCCTCCTCCTGATATTCCTTCACCACGTATCAATTTCTCCATTAACATCCCAATTTTTCCAATGGCTATCCAACCACCTAGGAATTTTGTGACCTTTACTAATGGTAGCCCATTAGTAATTATAGTTTACCATGATATCCCTAATGCTGCCATGAAAAGTTTACCATCATTCACTGGTGAAAATCAGGTTACACCTACAGAACACATTAAAGATGTGGCAGCCATTTGTACAGTTCATAATATTACTCATGAAGATGTAGCTTTAAGACTTTTAGCTGCATCCTTTAAAGGAAAATCCTTGCAATGGTATAGAAATTTAGAAATTGGAACCATAAGAACTTGGGATGATTTAGGTGATAAGTTGCTGAAACAATTCCAAGATAATTCAGATCATTTATCTCTTATAGAGCAGCTATCTACCATTAGAAGAGCCCCTCATGAATACATGTCTAGTTTCAACATTCATTTTTCTAGAACTTGGGAAAGAATCCCAACAAGTGTTAAGCCTCAAGTTGATCATGCTTTCCTTTATTATCTTAGAGCCTTAAACAATGATATTTCAACTATGATTCAGTCTATGGGAGGTGAAACTCTTCTGGATGCTTATGATATTGCTATAAAAGATGAAAACAACCTTATTCAAGCCATAAAATTAGCACCAAGGCCTTCAATACCTTTTTTGGCAGATTTAGCACCTATCCCACAACCTATCACCATTGTGGAACCTACTATTGCAGCCCCATCAAATGATATGTTTAAATTTTGCAGACTATGGGAAACAAAGTTGACTTCAATTGAAAATAAACTTGCATTACCTAGCAGACCTTATCAAGCCCCTTATCAGCAAAACTAGCAAAATAAGCAGCCTTACCAGCAAAATAAAAATTATAGGCAGCCTTATCTAAAGATAGTTTGACCCAAAGGCTCCTACCCCATCTAACGCTTTAGTCCCAGTTAATATGGCTACAAAGAATGGTGTCAACCTTGTAATCAACCTCATTCAGCTGAAAGTTTCCCAAATGATTTTTTGAAACATAAGTCTTGTTGCACAACCTCAATCTGAGACATTATTCATGCCTCAAATGGAGGGTGGGCAGCAAGATACTCAGGTTCAGAAGGCACCTGAACAGAACTTGGTCAGTTTTTGTGAGGATGATTTCATTGCAGTCACTACTAGAGCTCAAGAAAAAGTTGTTGAAGGTCATAAACAACAAAATAGGCCTGTTCTACCCACAGTCACTGATAAGACAACATCTACAAGTCCCAAAACTAGCTAACAGTCCTGTTGTTCCACAAAAAATAGCAAGTGTTCTAGCTGGTAAAGAGCAACAAAAACAACTACAGCCTGATCCAAGAAGGTTATTTATACCTCAGATATCAAAGGCTGTTGAAGCAAATCAGTTTTTGCTAAAGCCTATGCTAAAACAGTTGAATCTATTTCTAAAATTGTTGCTTCTTTTAACATTGTTGATGTAATGAAAAAGCATAATGTTAACATCTCAATGTGGGATGCTCTAAGTATTCCAGGACAATAAGATTTACTTTCTCATGAACTAGCTAAGCTACAGATTTCTTCTAAAACAACAGAAAAGGAAGTTCAGAAAGTAGACATGGTCCTTGGAACTTTCGAACAAGACCGCATGTTAAGAAGTTAAATGGATGGTTCAAAAAGTTTTAAATGCTCATGATATCAAGAAGCCACCACCATTTTATCTATCACTGATTATTGGAGAATATCTTGTTCATAACTACATGGTGGACAATGGTGCAAGCAGCACATTTATGCCAAAAGCAATTGCTAGAAAAATTGGGTCTGTAGTATGAACCTACAAAAAGAGTGTTTTACAGCTTGATGGAACTGCAACTAATGTACAGTTGGTGTAATCAAAAATTTGGAGGTAACATTGCATGTTTGCCCAAATGTTTCCATTCTGCAAGATGTTACTATTGTAGATTTACCTCCTTACTTTTCTATATGCTTATCTAGAGATTTCACAGCAAAGATAGGAGGTTATCTCTCTTCAGATTGGTCCTTCTTATTTTTCACTACACGTTATGGCACCAAAGGTTACTATCAATTCAGAACCGTTGGCCAGATTTCACATTGAGCCTCACTCTTCCAATGTAGTAGCTAATTATTCAGCCTTAGACCAGTCTGATTTTGATGATATAGCTCATGTTTCAGCATTAGATGGTGTTTCTAACATGTTTATGGATGAAAATACACATGAAGAACATGCTCATGATCCTTTTAAGGAAGTTTAAGAACATTTGTTTGGTGTGTATTATATGCATGAAGAAAACACACCACTTCCCTTGCTGTCCAAAATAGAAAATTCAGCAGAAGGGATTTGGAAGCTTCATTTTGATGGAGCTAAGAACAAGAAAGGATAGGGAGCAGGTTTGATGCTCACTTCCCCAACAAATGAAAGGTATTTCTCAGCTTTGAGTCTCCAATTTTCATGCACTTGTAATGTAGCTGAATACGAAGCATTAATTCATGGCTTACTTTGGGCCAGAAAGAGAGGTATCAACATGCTACAAAGTTTTGGTGATTCTGAGTTGGTTATCAATCAAGTAAAGAATTTTAATGTTTGTAAGAATCCATTAATGAAGTCTTACAGACATAGAGTTTCAGACTTAATGGAATATTTTGAAGCTATTAATATCTAGTTCTATTCCTAGAACAGAAAATAAGCATGCAGACAGACTTGCAATAGTTGGTGCTAGTTTTGAAGTGTTGGAACAGATAGAAAACAACAAAATTTAGCCTCATATTAAGCTAATTGTCAGGCCTTCTATACCTGATAATGATTTGAATTGGTAGGTTTTTGAAAATGATGATCAAATTTGTAGGTTTTTGCAGCAAGAAGCTGAATTTTCTGCAGTAAATCAAGACAAATTACAACACTTATATGGTGACTAGATTGTTCAATTAAAGACAAATAAGCTTACCTCGAGGTCTAGTCACATTAGAAGACATCTTCAGCACTTATGATCAGTTAAGGAAAGAAAAAACTAAGATGTCAACACATGTTGATAATTATGAAGAGATCTCAGTTGATGAAGGAAAAAAAAAAATTCTCAGAAAGGTATGTTCCTCAGCTGAAAAGCAGTCATTTATTGATCTTTGCAAGGAATTTAAAGATGTTTTCACTTGGAGATACCAAGACTTGAAAGGGTTTGATCCCAGTTTAGCACAACATACTATTGAATTACAGCCAAATTCCAAGCCAGTTAGGTAGAAAAAGGCCATGTGAATCCCAAAATAGAGCCTCTAATGAGGAAAGAATTATCCAAGTTGATTGAATCAAGTATTATTTTTCTAGTTAAGCATTCAAGTTGGGTAGCCAATCTTGTTCCTGTTAGGAAGAAGAATGGAGAAATCAAATTATGTGTGGATTTCAGAGATCTTAATAAAGCTTCATTAAAAGATCACTACCCACTTCCAAATATGGATCAGATTTTAAGAACAATTTTTGGTTCAGATAGACTATCTCTTCTAGACGGTTATAGTGGATACAATCAGATTTTAGTTCGAGAAGAGGATAGGTACAAAACAAATTTTACCACCAAGTGGGGTACTTATGCTTACAAAAGAATGCCTTTTGGTCTTTCAAATGTTGGTGCAAACGTTTCAACGTGCAATGGACATGGATTTTCGCAGCTTGTTAAATAAATGCATCCTTGTTTATTTAGATGATGTTACTGTATTTTCAAAAGATTTTGATGAACATATAATGCATCTAAGGTAGACTTTTCAGTATGCAGACAGTTTGGAATATCTTTGAATCCCAAAAAGTCTATCTTTTCAGTACATCAAGGTAAACTACTTGGTCATATTGTTTCTAAGAAAGGATTAGCAATTGATCCTTTCAGAATTGAAGCCATATCACAACTATCATTACCTCATCATAAGAAGGCATTACATAGTTTTCTTGGAAAAATCAACTTTGTTAGAAGATTTGTTCCAGATTTTGCAGCATTGGTTAAACCATTGAACAACTATGTTAAAGAAAGAGAAAACTTTCTCTTGGACCAGCGAAGGGAGAGAAGGGTTTGAAGCAATCAAAACAACCATCTCTCAGGCCCCTACTCTTGCAAATCCAAATTTTGATAAATATTTTACAATGTATGCACTTGTAGGAGCTGAAACAATCTCAGCTATATTAACTCAGGTTAATGATGAAAATATTGAGCAGCCAATTGCTTTCTTTGGACAGAGCTTGCATGATTACGAAACAAGGTACACATTTCTTGAAAAACAAGTACTTTCAGTAGTCAGAGGACTAAATAATTTTAAGTACATGCTTTCAAACAATAAAATTCATGTTCTTGTTTCTCATCCAAGTGTGAAAGCTTTCTTGTTAAATAAAGAATTGAATGAGAAAAGAGCAGGCTGGATAACAAAAGTTATGGAATATGATGTTGATATCCGGGTTTCTAAGACAGTTCGAGGAAAAGGTTTGTGTGAACACTTAATTGCTGATATGGAAAAACAGCAAGTTGTAGAACCAGAAGATTCAAAACAACATGCTGAAATTGAATATCAGCAACCAGATGTCATGGTGCAGCCAGAAAATCAGCAACCTGAACTTGCTCAAGAGATTCAGGAATCAAGATGGATGACTGATTTAGTTAACTACTTACAGCATGACACCTATCCGGAAGGTATGGAACAAAATAAACAAAGGTATTTCAGATTACAAGTTGTCCCCTATATCTTTATTGATAGTGTGTTGTTCAAAAGAGATATAAATGGAATATTGTTGCGATGTGTTGACTATGATAAAATTCAGAAAAATATTATCAGAATTCCATGAAGGACCTACAGGAGGTCATTTTTCAGCACGTACCACAACCTTAAAAATTATGAAAGTTGGTTATTATTGGCCCAACATATTCAAGGATTGTTTTGAATGGATCAAAAAGTGTAAGAAATGTGCTTTCTTTGTTGGAAAAGAACGTTTAGCTTCACTTCCTTTACAACCTATTTTAGTTGATCAGCCTTTTATGCAGTGGGGTCTTGACTTTATTGTATGATAAATCCACCTTCTTCACAAGGACACAAGTGGATCTTAACTACTACATATTACTTTACATGATGGACTGAAGCAATAGCCTTGAAAGATGCTAATGAAACTTCAATACTATCCTTTTATGAAGGTATAGTTTGCAGATTTGGTGTTCCAACAACTATAATATCAGATAATGCTTTAGCATTTCTTGGTGCAAAGATAACATATTGGGCTGTCAACCATGGAATTTATCTTAAGTTCTTCATCTAATTATTACCCACAAGGTAATGGGTTAGCTGAAAGTACTAACAAGAATATTTTAAGGATCATCAGAAGAACACTCAAGGATAATCAAAGAGCTTGGCATCTGATGTTGAATTCAACACTTTGGGCTGATAGAGTGACTCCTAAAAGATCAGTTGGCAATTCACCATATAAACTTGTTTATGGAAAAGAAGCAAGAATGCCTATTTCAGTTGAGTTACCTGCATTAGATTTTCTGCATCAAATGGAGCTACTTGAGAATGAACCATTGCAGGTTTGTTATGCAGAATTAATGGAGTTACAAGAGCTAAGAGATCAAGCTCATGTGAATATGGAAAAAAATCAAAAGTAGATGAAGAAGACTTTTGATAAGAAATCCAAATTCAGAATCTTCAATGAAGGAGATATTGTGTTAAAGTGGGATGTTGATCGTGTAAATCCAGGAAGACACACAAAGTTTGATACAATCTGGAGTGGTCCTTACATGATTTCAGCTTGCAAAGAACACAATGCTTTTCAATTTCAAGGCTGAATGGAGAGGAACTTCCCATTCCTGTGAATGGTATGTTTCTCAAACACTGTTATTGAAAATCTTACAGTGATTTTTAGAGTAGGATTTCCCTTCAATAAGTGCAGTTTCTACACATTGCAATGTTTTTCAATTCAATAAGTGCATTCGTGCACGTGGTCTAGTTTACCAGATCCTTTCCCAGTTTTAGTTCATTTTGGAAGGGTTGGACCTTCTGGAAAGGCATATTTTGGTTACATGTTTGGACTCCATGCCCAATGGACAAGAGCAAGGCACTGGTTTACAAGCTAGCAGGCAACTTTCCCCGTAGGATCGCTAGAAATGTTGACAATTTTTGCACTTGTGCAAAAATGGGAAACTCAAAACTTTGTTATGATGGATAGCATTGGTGAAGTATACCTAAGCTAGGGGATTTTCTTTTAGATAATATTGTTACTGCTGAATTAATTAATGATTACATGAAATCTGCAGCTATGTGTGTTGTTACAAAATGTAACAAATCACATAGTCTACAATTTCTTGACTATCTTCAGCAAAAGAACACAAGGCCCCGAAGGATAGATGTGTTGTCTTGATGAGGATGTCCAATTGCAGAATAGATGAAATGCTAAGTCTTGGAACAACAAACATAAATGCAGATTGCAGAAATCAGAGTTCATTACTGGATGTTACAGGTATTCTTAATGTTCTTTCCTTCATGATTAAGACATTCAATTATATTACTGAGTTGTTTAGTTCATTATACAATCCATACAGAAAGTTGAAATGCAGAAAGAAATACACAACTCAATTTCAGAATTCAATGTTTTATTCATAAGGAATTTCAAATGTTCCCACACAAGCCGTGGGATGTAACTGAAAAGTAAAGTACAACTACTGAAATAAGAGGTACACAGGCATGAAAGAGAAAATAAAGGAGTATGAGTGAACCCATCATTGCCTTGGGTCTTCTCCTTTGGTTGATGTGTCTTCATCTTCAGCATTGGAAAGAACTGTACCTGAAAAGAAGAAAAGAGGGAAATCATCAGTTAAGAGCTCAGGGTTGATCCATATTCCTACATTGTCCTAATTCATGCATATGAATCTCTTAACAATAGGAGATGTAGATTACTTGAAGATCATACTGCATACATGATTTACTCACTCAGAAAGAAGAGAAAGAGAAAAGAAAATAAAACCATGGACATAAGAGAGGCCAAAAAAGCCTAAATATTTTCTAACTATTTTCTTAAGTGTGCAGGTACAGGTTGCAGCCAAGAAAATAAATCAAGTCATTCAGGCCTCATTATTGTTTCAGATTGTAGTTTTCAATTATTTCTATTCCATGGTACATGAAGCAGAGTGAAAAGGGAATGCAACTCAAATTTCAATTGCTATTCTACAGAGTGAATGAAGAATGCAACTCAAGGTTTAACAACTATTCTAGAGAGAGAAAAGACTTGCAGACAAAGTACATATTTCAGATTGCAACTAAAGAAGAAAGAATTGTGGGAAAATTTTGACAGGGCTTCACCATGTAAAATCAACATTTCAAATTTTCCAGCATGCCAGAAATACTACTATCAAAGAAATAAAGTATCTAAGTAAAAGAAACAAGATTACAGTATTTCAACAAAGCATCTGAATCAAGGCTTATGCCTAAGAATGGTATTACATGGATGAAGAACTGTTACAAATTCCAGAAAGCCACATAATAGTACAAAGTATCTCATGAATCAAGAACAGATTGTAGAATCAAAAGGAGTAATAAAGGCCAAAGTGACCCATATCAAAAAGAAGATACCCTAAATCTGGGTTGTAATAAATCTCAAAGCCACAATTGAAAAATACATCAAAAGTATATAATGTAGTTTTGAAAAAAATAACTCATTTAAGTGATAATAAAAAGTCCATATATAGACCACAATACATACTTTTCGAGCGAATGCAGTTTACAAGGTCTACAAAAAAAAATGCAGATCCTAGATTTGATCGAAAAAAAATTGAATGGGTACAAAAACCCAAAAATGCTCATTACAGTTGAAGAAATAAATGAAAGAAAAGTTCACAAAGATCAAGGTCGGATTTGTTTTTTCGAGAAAAATTCAAGTTAAAAATCAGAGCAAAATACAAATAATCACAACCATAGCGGGTCATTAAAAGAAATAAGTAAAGAAAGATGATAAAATTAAATACCCATGTCTCGAGATATCACAAATCCTGGGTAATACAATGAAGATCCATTAATGGGTAGCAAGGAATAGGGTGGAATATTTCGAGATGAAGAAAATAGCAAATCAAATCCAATTAACATGGAGTTGATCAAGTCCTCAAAAAATGATGCTTCAAATTTTAGATCTCAGAAAAATTTGGAAAGGTCAATAAAACTCAAAATATTAATAAGTGCCAGTATTTGAACCTCGAAATGCTTCATCAATGCAGTAGCCACAACTAATTTTGAACTCAAATAATCATTTATTTTACAGAAAATGCAAAAGTGAAATGCAAAACGCTCTCATCAAAAGATTAAACTCATGGAAGAAATCTTACAATCGATTGTTCAAAAGTTCAAAGCTCTAACAGAGAAAAAAGACAGAAATCAAATGCACGAAGTTAAGAAGACCAAAATGAAAGTTGATCGATCTTCAAAAGTTCAACAATGGAAAAACAATTAAATTTTCCCAGGATTACCCTATTTAGCTCGATCAGCTCAAAGTAAAAATGAATAGGGTTGAAAGTTGGGTTTTAGCTGTTTTATTCAACTCAATCAACTAACCCTAACTCAGTTTGAGTTAATCAATCGATGGAGGATCAAAATGTGAGTATCAGATCTTTGGAATTTTGGTAAAAATTGATCGCAAACCATCCTGGTTAAGATGCACCAACCGCCTTAATTACAAGTTAAAATACCCTAATTATCAGGTTTGAGATCAACGGTCTGTGGAGGATCAAAATTATAGATCAACTTAGAAACTTTAATAATTTTGATGTAAACTAAAGTTAAAAAGTGAAATGGCAAGTTTTTCCATTCAAAAACCAAAGTTGAAACCCATAATCATGGGTTTTATTGAGATCAACGAAGGTCCAATTTTCAAAACTTTACAGTTTTTTGCAAAAGCTAAAGAAATGGATCCCAAAATCAATGCAAAAAGTCAACCTGATTATATTAAGTCCAGCAGAAAATCGGTGTTTTCAAGAATTTGAACTCCCTTCATTATTTGGTAAAAAGTGATAAAGTTCCCCGCAGGCCTGAAGATATTTGATTGGATGTGGAAGAGGGACCTAAATTTTTAGCATTTTAAAACATTTTTAGAAAAAGGGTTGAAAATTATAAAGTTTCCCCACAAATCCCGCAAAGTACAAAAAGCCAATTTTATTACAAAAGTGTAAACGGGAGGGTCGAATATTTCTTGCCTTTAAGACTTTGAAGTCTTTTGGAAAAAGGAGTTAAAGTTATAAAGTCCCCAAAACTCCACTGGTCAAAGTCAAAGCATCACATTATTAAGTGGAACAGTCGGATCGTCGGGACTTTAAAATTTGAACTCTTTTGAAAAAGGAGTTAAAGTATAAAAGTTACCCACGGCCCGTAAAGGACACTTCACCATTTTATTGAAAACAAAGCCGGGGAACATTTTTAGAGTGCCTTTAAAACTTTGAGTTTTGTGAAAAAAAAAGTGTTTAAGTCACCCACTGGCTCTGCAAAAGTAAAAAGGAACAAATTGTTTGAAGCTGGCCCGAATATCCGCGAAAAAGTCAAATTTTCAAAAAGTCAAGTATCAAAATTAAAGGGTTCCATCATGATCAATTTAGAACTTTGAACCTTTTTGTTAAAAAGGGGTAAAGTAATAAAGTGCCCCGCAACCCCGCCAAGGACCAAACAAGCCACGTATGCATAATAGAAGCGGGAGTTCGGATCATCGGGGTTTTTAAAACTTTGAGTTTTGAAAAAATGGAATAAATTGTATTAAGTCACCCACGACTCCACCCACAACATCAAAGGTTAAATCGGGGAAGTAGGGCCACTGGGGCATTTTCAAATTTTGATCCTTTTTTTCAAAAAAGTGCAAAGTCATCAAAATCAAGCTTGCAAACCCATTGTGACCAGATTCAACATGTGTAAGGCCCAGATTAAAGTGAATTGGGTGGCCGAATATTCAAAATAATTTTTTTATCAGAAAATGATAAGGAAGGATTTTCCAGGCCGTTTTTGGATCAAATTGTTCATATAGGATGTCTTTTTTGAGGTAATTAAATACAGAGTTCTTCAGAATGCCTTCAGTCGAGCTTAAAGTCTACAACAATGGTAAGATTTACATAGAAAACACAAATAGAATTATTAATGGTGGCCACGAAGATAAAATTTACAGAACTTTTCCAGCTCGAATGGAGCTAATAATTTAATTGCCAAAAAACAACTAAGTCTGCAACATTTTTTGCATCAAAATCCGAGCCTGAGTTCACTAGATTCGACCATGGTCAGGAAGTAATTAATTTTTTTCTCACTCACAAAGAGTAAAGTGGCATGCCTTTGCAAAATTCAGAAAAGACAGATCATCAAAAGCAAGAGTCTGCATGCACAGGACAGAAACTTGCTCAGCAAGCAAAGCTTATTTTTAGCAAATCATCCACTCATGCTTTTTCTTAAAAAACATGCTTTTCTTAAAAATAGAACAGTCAACTTCAGTTGACTAATTGTAACCGATGGCTATTAATGCCTCTTTGTATTTGCATGCTTTATTTTTATTCCTTTATTTATTAATAGATGAAGGATAAAAATAGGATGCATGGGCGAGTACAATTTTTAGCCTATTTTTAGGAAGGGTGGGAAATAATTTTTCTATATATTGTGTGCCTTAGCAAAAGCACAAGCACAAAGTTTAGGAGGAGGATTTTTAGATACAAGAGTGCTGAAGCAATTTTTGCTAGTTTTTCCCTTTGAATGTGAAGTATTTTCTACCTTTCCAATTATTTGCAGTCTTGTGTATGTTCCATTAATTCTTGTGAATGTTAATTCCCTGATTAATCATCTTACCCTATTGCAAATTCAGTAATTTCTGTATGATATTAATGTGCATGTTTAACTTAGTAGTATTGTTGTGATACTTTCCCTCAATACATCAAAGTGTTTTTCCCTTAATATTCTGCAAAAAATTCTTGGTTCGTGCATCAAGAATTTTCCATATCAATTGTGCATATACTCAGTCAAATCCCTCATACAAATTTGGTGTATCACCTCAGTTTTAAATTATTTTTACAGTCATCTTTTACCCTCAAACCCCAGAAAATTAGTTTAGGATACACCAATAAGGAACCGGCCTTGATACCAGAGACTCACCTCAAAATAGGTATACCCATAGACCTGAGGTGTTTCCATTGTATCTATGAAAGAGAGAGATCCATTTTGCAAGCTTAGAACACCTGCAACCATCTCTCTACTTCCTCTACTAACATCCCATTCGAGGCAGATCACTAGCTCACACACTATTATGACGTTATATGTGACATTTATTCCTCCATGTTCACCGGTCAACACTCCAACATAGTCCAAAAATAATTATAAAACAACTAAGTCACTTTACCTCTTCTTTCCACTTATGGTTTTACATATTTTGGCTTAGTTTTCTTGGGTTAATTTATGTATATAATTGTTTATGCATTTACTGCTACCATAGCAATCAGATTAGGCATATATTTACATTTTTATCTTAATCACAAACTAATTCAATCACAACTCCTCAACAATATTTCCTCTTATCAACAACCTCCACAAACACCTTCTCATCCCCCGTCATACCAATATCATCTGCAACCTCATCCATCTACTGCTTATATCCAAAAACCTCATCCATCAGCTTCTCATCCTCATACATCTAATGACCTTATTCACACTTCGCTAAGTAGAATGGTCAAGCTCGAATCTTTTATTTTTGGGTATAAAACCACCTTCTCTTATGAAGAAATTTGTAATGATCCCATTAACCCATCAAGCCATATCATCCATATTGGGAAATTTTTAAATTATCCAATTTTAATAGTAAGTAAGACCCTCAACATCACCTTCGTGAATTAAAACATGCATGTTGTCTACACACTCTTGACCAAGAACTTATACTTCAAACCTTCTCCATTTCGTTGGTAAGCCCCACTTTGGACTGGTAAAACTACATTCCTTAACATTCCCTATTTTTATTCACCAAACTTATGAAACTATTCCTAAAGAAATTTTCTATCAACATTGCATGTAGATTCACCATTATAGACCTCTATGCCATTAGACAATTTGATAACTAATCTGTCACAGATTTATCACTAGATGGCCTAGCATAATTAATTAATTGTCCTTTTCTCTTCCAAAGACTAAGCTAATCAAATTCTTTTCACGGTATTGTGCAAAGCATATTTCATCAAATCTTTAGATCCAATCCTTCCAAAATTTCAAGGACTCATTCACCATGGCTCATAAACTTGAAATTTGTGCCCTAAAGAAAGGCCATTTCAAACTAAAAATCAAACAAACAAAAAACTGAATTCACCAATCCATCCACTCACAATGATAAATATTAAAACACATCCAATGCCATTGTAGTCAAGTATTTTTTTGCATATACATCCCATACAGAGCCTCCACAAAGGGATCCTAGACAAACTCCCAACTATACCCCTCTTGGAGAATCCTATAGTTTTATTTCTGAAAAGCTAATGGTTGTGTATCTCATCCAACTTCAACCTATCTGATCCATTGATGACTCACGGCCTAAACCTGCATGGTATCACATGGATCACTATTGAAATTACCACCAATTCTATGGTCATGACATTGAAAATTTTCATACCTTCAAAGATATTATACAACGAATCATAGATTGTGGTGACCTTTAATTGAATAACCCTAAAAAACCTCCCAATCAAACTCTTGACGTCTGCAAACAATATTTCCTGAATCATCCCCAAAACAATGAAACTAATCCCCTAAATCACAAGTACCCAATGCCTACATGTTTAATGCATTGAATCAAGATCTGACACCACCACCTACATCCATTACCCCCATTACTTTACAAACTCCTATATCTATCCCTATGTCTATAACCACACCTCCATTTGACCCATCATCCATAACTATCATACCAATAACTACCACATCTATATCAATCACACCCACATCCATCAAAATGACCATATCTACATCTATATTTACTCCTATAGATACTTCCTTATCCTTATCTACAACTACGCCTATAACCACATCCATTCTCACACCCATCCGAACATCCATCTATACATAAACTCTGATATCTACTCATTTATCCACATCTACCACCACATTTATATCTACATCCAAAATCATGTTGAACCAATATATTCCCTTGAATAATATACTATAGAACCACCCTCACTTAATACAATCATAAATGACGTTTCTACCTCATCCTCATCATCGACAAGACCGATCACTCCTACACCATCGGCTCCAAGACTCATGCAATCTATTAACCCTTTCGACCTTATCTTGAGGGAAATTTTGTGAGTTTCCTACCAACACTATGGGAATATAATTCCCTCTACTTGAACGGTGTAGCTGCCATGTTTGCATGCATAGAAAAGTGAATTTCAATGGTGGTTTTTCAACCAAAGATCCACAAGGGCACTCCATTGACCCCATGGAAAAACCAGCAATTTCTTGCTAGGGTAGAAATTGATCTGAGAGTGGGAAAGGGAGTGGGAATGGAGATGAGAGGATCAATGTTGTGGGTAGGATATCAGATGCATGCACACATTGATTACAAATTTCATTACATTCATTAAATCTTGGAAGAAGAACAAATCTACCAAACTGTAGCTACAAGACCGAATAAAATTCATTGGTCGCAAAGTACCAATCAATTCCTCCATCAAAGGGACATAAAATTCCTTCTTTTATTATTGAAGCCAAAGTAGAAACTTGTACAATGAGTGAGAACAAAAGAAAAATGCAGAAGGGGAAGAATGGAAGAAGATCAACTATTATTTTCATTCTTTGTTCGTGAAAAGCCTTCCCAGATCCCAAAATTGATTTCCAACCTGTACAATGGCTTAAAAATCCCATGGAATATCCCACCATAGGTGGTTACAACTTTCTCGAATGGCCAAGAAGCGGTTACAACCAAATCTAATCATTTGGGCCATTTTGAATTCTTGATTTACAGAGAAACAGCCATGGCATAAAAAGTCAGAAATTCATAATTATGACTGTTACATTCTTTCACAGGTTTAAATAAAGACTATTTGATTGACTTTTATACCTTTGAATTTGAGCCATCCACATGGTAGGAAGTGATTGGAGCAGGAGAGAGGAATGCATTTTTGTTTAAAACCCTTTTGAAAATTTGGCAATTCAGAACAATTTGGTCCACCGGCCCGCTTTGACTTTTCAACATGGGCATGTGGCACCATTTGGTTGGTGATGGGGTCGCGGCTCAATTTAGAAAATTTTAAACCTTTGATGGAAAAAATTTCAAAATCACAAAAACATCCACCAACTGACATCCTCGTGTTTACTTTTCAACACTAGAAAGACATGTGGCATCTCCTGATTGGTTGTGGGGGTGCGGTTACCCTTTAAAATTTTAACCATAAGGGCTAAAAAATCAAAGTCCCACCAAAGGTCCATCACCCGCTTTGAATGCTCAACATGGCCATGTGTCACCATTTGATTGGCTATGGAGCCATGGTTTGATTCATCCCTTTTAAATTTTTAGACAAAAATACTTAAATTCTCAAAGTCTTCCACCGACCCATACCTCTGCTTTGACTTTTCAACTCCGACATTGACACATGTCTACATCTAATTGGTTGAGGACCATACCTAGATGTTTTACCCCTGTAATCTGATTCAAGAAGTTTGCTTCTTCCACACCAAATAGACACTCAGGAATTGTTGTTAGTCTATGTGAACACATTAAAATCAAAACATGAAAATAGTTTCACCCCCTTGTTTATAAACACACCACATAACTGAAATAAAATATCACCACATCTATCTACGACCCTGTCATTGGTTAATGATGAGAGGACAATGATTTTCCTCCTTCCTCCAACAAGAGAAGAGTCTACCATAGGAAATCCTCATCACTAGGACAGGAAATTTCTTCATCAGTTGAGTAGGCTTCCCAATCAATTTCTACTTCAGCTAGAAGTATTTATGATCTATCTTGTCATCAAGAAGATCCTGAGCTCTCTTTTTACAGTTCAGTATTAGATTCCCAATCTCATTACAATAAAAGCATTTTATTTTTCCATGTGAAGGAACCTGCTTTGGTTTATGTTTTTCCTTCTTATATGAGGAGCTAGGTTTGTTTCTTACATATAGTACTTCTTCATGTTCTTCATGACTTCTTTGTTCTAACAATGTAGAAATCATTCATTCTAGACTAATAGTAACTTTACTCAAAGTAAATACAATATTTGAGTAAATCTTAGGCATACTATTAAGAAGGATGGATTTAGCATCATCATCCTTTACATGTTCTTTTATTCTAGCAAGTTGATTTAAGAGAGATCAAAAATTACTAATGTGCTCAGTAATGTTTAGATTCTCATTCATCTTCAATCCATACAGACGTTGCTTCAGTGACATCTTTGTTTTTTCTGACTCAGATCCGTAAAGTTTGTTGAGAGACTCCCAGATATCCTTTGTAGATTTTAATAAATCTATATGGTGTAAATAGAATTTAGACAATCCTAATCCAATGGTCCCCATGGCTCTCTGATCCTTCATGTTCCACTTTTCCAATTCATTTCCTCCAGTGGGTGGAGTTGAATTAGACTTCACCACATCCCATAGATCCTTCTCTATGAGATGCAACTGCATCTGTAGCTGCCATGTGTGAAAATCTTGGCCTTCAAACTTATCTATCTGGTTTAGATTAGTTCATTCCATGATGCCTTTCAAACAATATTGATCTATAGATTGATAATTAAATTTTCTAAAAAAATTGTTCCAGACCCTTTCGAAAAATGGAAAGTTTTTTTTCTATACTTGCATTTTTTTTCTTATATGTCCAAAAATGGAAAAAAAAAAACTAAATACTGCAATAATTACTTTTACCAGACCACAAACGTCGCTAGCGATTATACAGTAGTCACTGAATATTTATTCAAGCCACTAGTGATTTATCTACAGAGAATCAGATCCCATTTGGTTGTCGACATTTTCTCGTTGTTCGCCGGTGATTTTACTATGTAAACACACAGTTCCAGAATCTTCAGATCTGCACCAAAATTTCTTTTTCCTTCTTCTTTGTTAGATCCTGCTCTACAATTTGATCAATAGAAGAACCTGTTTTGATACCAAATGTTGAGTAGGAGCACATATTTAGCTTTATTTATTTTCTATCCTCCTACTTATTGCATATCACACATACTGTTGATAACACACAGATATATATTGAACACTGAATATATTGATTACAACACACTTCTATTACAATCCAATCTTCTACTTCACATTCTATTAACTCTGCTTATTTTCCCATAACTCTGCACTCTATTATATAGGAGATGCATACTAACAACTCTCATGACAATTTCTTTGTCTTTACCTACAACCTTCTCAACAATATTTGGTTACATATGAAACCAATCTACCTGAATGGTTTCAACCATTAATAACAACATTGATAATAAAACAATATCTCATTATTTTAGTATCTAACTTACGAATTAACTAATTACCATATAGTAAATACTATTTACTATATGTATTATTATATTCACATTATAATAATATTATATTCATCATATCTAATGTTCACACTATACAATATCTATAACAAACATATGGTAACATGTGAGGGAATACTCACTTTCACTGATGATATAACTTCAAATATTGCCCACTTCTAGGAAATCCTAATGGAGTTCCATCCAAGTTTGATAAGAGGAAGGCATTCTCACCACAAGCTCCATGAATTTGAAATTCACCCAGCCATAAGGAATCAAACTTTCCTTGGCTGCCCTTTGGCTCTCTTCTCTTGTCCTACAGCAGGACAAGGTCTCCAACTTTGAATTCCCTTGCCTTGGTCCTTTTATCAAATATTTTATTCACTTTCAACTGGTGTTACTCTATTCTATCCACCACCTGAGATCTTTTTTCTTGCAACTTCTCAAGAAAGAGGATCCTTTTATCAATGGAATCCTTGTATTGGCCATCCTCCACTATTTGCACCAATTTGAGAGTTGGCATTTCAATTGTGATGGGGATCTCTTCTTCAACTCCATACAACAGTTGAAAATGTGATGTGCATATTACCTTCTTGTGAGTGATCCTATCAGCCCACAATGCATCATACAACCTCTTATGCTAATTCCTTTGATTCTCATCTACAAGCTTGCAAACAATGATCACAATATTCTTGTTGCTTGACTCAGCTTGACCATTCCCTTATGGATAGTAGTCAAAATAATGAGATAGGGAGATTCTAAAGCCATTACAGAACTCTATCAGCTCCTTTGAAGAGAAATATGTGGCATTGTCTACAACAATCTTCTAAGGCACTCTAAAACAAACTATGATGTTCTCTTTGATGAAGTTACATACTACTTCAAAGCTAGCTTGTTTGGTTAGAATGGCTTCTACCCATTTGGTGAAGTAGTATGTTGTAGTGAGCACATAAGTGTGTCTTCCACTTGAATGAGGATTCAAAATACCAATGAAATCTAGCCCCCATTGTTGAAATGGTTCTTCAATTAGCATAGGCCTGAGTGGCAATATAGCTAATTGTGGCATTCCAACAAATTTTTTGCATGCCTTACATTTAGAAACCTAATTCTGAGTATCAGAAAAGAGATAAGGCCAATAATACCTACCTCTGAGGATCTTGTGGGTAGTGACCATTGTTGAGAAATTTCCACCACATGTTTGGTCATGATAGGCCTTAAGCAACTTTCCTTGTTTCTCTTTATCAACACACCTAAGGAAACAACCATCCAGACCTTTCTTGTAAAGTGCATGATTCCAAATCACATACTTGGTTTCCTTCAGCTTGAGAGTTCTTCTTTGCTTGTAATCAATATGAGGTGGAAATTCCCCATAAGTGAGAAAAAAGGAAATATCTGCATACCACTCATCAGTAGTGGTAACAAAGAGAACCAGTGGGTTGTCTTCTGAGAAAGTTGAGAAAGTGCCATCTTCCTCTCTATGCTGAGTTTTGAGAGTTTCATCTTCAGAAATTAACTTGCACAAACCATTTCCTCTTACCATATTATAGGGTATAATCTCTAGGTCAAAGTCTTGTGTCTTTGTAATCCAATTTCCTCTTTTGGCTCCAGGATCTTGTTATTTCAAGATAGACTTGATTTCACTTCCAGGGACCACCACCACAGTATGAGAATTGAGGATGTAAAATATGAAGTTCTTCACAGCCATGACCACTGCATATGCATGTTTTTCCAATTGGTTGTAGTTTAGCTCATGCTTCTTCAAAGGACAACTCATGAAAGCAATAGGTGCTTCCAAACCTTCATCATTTTTATGAACAAGGACAACAGAGAGAGTATGTTCTGAGGCATAGCAGTACATGATGAATTCTTTGTTGAAATCTAGAGATACAAGGGTTGGAGCTTTGGCAATAGCCTTCTTGATCTCATCAAATGTTATTTTCCCTTCATTATTCCATTTGAAACTTGCTTGAGGCTTCATCATGGAAGTGATGTTCTTTGTCAACTCAGCAAAATTAGGAACAAAGTGGTGAAGAAAGTTTACCTTTCCAAAGAATGGGTGTACTTGTTTCTTGATTGTGAGCAAAGATAGTGCTTAAATAGCTCTTACCTTCTCAGGCTCAATGTTTTCTCCATGTTTGTTCACAATGTGTCCCAACAACTTGCCTTCTGTGACTCCAAAGATGCATTTCTTGGGATTTAGTGATATGCCATGTTTCCTACATCTTGCAAGAACTTGCTCCAAATGGCAGATGTGATCTTCCCTTTTTTTGAAAATACTGTGAGGTCATCAAAGTATATGACAATCTAATGTTTTAGGTCTTTGAAAGCCAAGTCCATTGCTCTTTGGGATGTGGCTCCTACATTTATTAATCCAAAATGCAATCTGCTATAGGCAAAAGTGCCCCAAGGAGGTATGAATGTTGTTTTTTTGCAATCTTCTTCTACCACTTTGATTTGGTTGTACCCTGAAAATCCATCAAGCAAAGAGAGCATCTCAAATCTAGTGACTACTTGCAAAATGTGATCCATGATTGGAAGATGGTAGTTGTATTTGAGTGAGGCCTGATTCAAATTACAGAAGTCTACACATATCCTTATCTCACCATTTTTCTTCCTCACTGGCACAATGTTAGCCACCCATGTTGAGTGGTGAATGGGAAAATTGATCTTTGTATTTAGCATCTTGGTCACCTCTTCTTTGATGGTATCAGCAATATTTGGGTTGTAGGGCCTTTTCTTCTACCTGAAGGTCTTTGCACCTTGCTTCGAAGGAATGGAATGATGCATTTCCTTTTGTTGGAAAGATTTGAGTTCATCAAAGGAGTAAGCCAAAACATCATAGTACTTTTTGAGCAATGCAACAAACTTTCTCTTTTCTTCTGGCGAACAGCATTTTCCAATGTTAACCACCCTTGGATATTCTGAAGTACCAATTTTTTCTTTATCAAACTTAGATGGACACCAAGAATATTGCTTTTCTTTCTCTTTAATGAATCTATCATGTTTCTCAAATAGGTCTTCCAAAGAGACTAGACCTTTGTGGATCTTATTACCTTTCAAATTGATCATGCCCTCATTGTAAATTCCTTCTTTTTCTTCTCTAGTTACAGCTTCCCTATGTGTATTAATACTTCCTTCAAAGAAGAGATTATTGAAATTATCTCTTTGCTCTAAGAAAGCTAAAATTTGGTTGTCATCATTGAAGATCTTCCAATGTTTTGTATTTTTAGGTACACTAGGTCTGAATACCATCTCAATGGTCAGTTTATCTTTACAAAAAGAAGGATGAGGTGTCAATAGAGAAGTTGACACTATAAGAGAATCGTCCCTTTCATTCTGCTTCCTTGGAATGGCTTCAATAGAGAATGCATCAAAAAATTCAATGCAATCCCACACTATTTCTGTAATGTCTAAGCCTTGGATTTTCCACTTGGTATTGTTGGAAAAATTATTTCACTATCACCTCTGGATCACCAAGACATATCATCTTCTTGATTCCCATGTCTTCTACCACACTCATGCCCAAGAGGAGAGCTTCATATTCCGTTTCGTTGTTTGTATGATCAAACTGCACCATATAGGCATAAGGATGCATCTCATTTGAAGGGGAATACAAAACTACACCAGCTCCTGAGCCTACTCTGGAACGACTTCCATTAAAATCCATTGTGTAAATTTTATTTTCTTCTTCCTCCATGAGAAGTGGAAATTTTTCTTCTTTTGTGATGTGAAGAAGTAATTTCCTAACTCACAATCCTGAAGGAGAATGTTGGCTATTGTATCTTCAGACTTCTTCACTGTGAATTTCATTTTTCTTACTGGCATTAGCTTCTTCATTTCAACTTTTACAGGGATAGTTTTAGATGACCAATCCATTTTTATCTCTCCACCTAGGTCTCTACAAAAAATTCTACTCAAAAGCATGCCAAAAGACGTTGGGATGTCTGCCACTAAAATGGTTAGGAGCACCTTCTTATCAGGAAAGTTAGCCAAACCTACTTGTGCATCTTTTATTCTTCCTATTAGTGGCACTTGTTTAGATTCCATTGAGTAGAAGGTTCCATTTAATTTGGTTAAGGTAAGGCTAAGAGAATTTACAACTTTGAGTGGCATCACATTATCAGAAGCTCCAGAATCAATGATACAATTGTTTAACTCAAATCCATTTATGAGAAGGGACAAAAGAAAGGTTTAACCCTATTTGTTTTGGAAGCATTAAGGGCTAACATGTTTTTGGAAGGTGGTGTGGATGGTGTGGGGAGAAGAGCTTTAGAATTTGGGCTTTGGGATACAGGGCTAATACCACGAACTGCATTGATGAATCTATCAAATTGGGCAAGATGTGTTTGTAGGTACTCTATCTCTGAAAGTTGAACTTTGGTCTTGCTTGCATATTCCACAAAGTCAAATGGAGAAATTTTGGGTGAGGAGAAATTTCCTAAAGTGGAAGAATATTTACATGGTAAATGATTTGGAGGGACCTTAACTGTTTTGGATGTTGAACTTTCTCCCAAAGGTGAAGCAATCAACTTAGAAGGAGGTAAAGGTGTAGCCTTTGACAAAACTTTAGATATTTTTATAGTGACTCCATTAGAAGGGGAATTGTTTTTAACAACTTGTGAGCTAGAGGAAGGAAAAAATGACTTACTTGGTATAGCAGCATGGTCCTTGGCAACCATCAAGTATAGTTTTTCTTTGGCTGAATCCATGGAAGGTGGTAATGGTGATCCTTTACTGATGATTCTGTTTTGTGTGACCTCTTTAATGGAATATTCTTTGGTCTTCTTCTCCTTTTTGGCCACTGAGGATGGATTATTTTTCTTGGACTGTGCTTGAGTGAAGACAACACATGAAAAACTTGGGGATTCTTCATCATCATCAAAAAACTCAAATAGACCATTGTGCATATCAACTTCTTCAACTTCGAGGTAGCTTTCATAATCTTCTGCATTTTCTCCTTCAAGTTACTCAACTTCATTTTCCTCCCTTGGCTCTCTGGTGTCACAGATAACATTGACTGGAGGTGCTTCTAGAGCAATCTTGTAAGGATGTGGTGCAATCCTTTTCCTATCAAGAAATTTTGGTCTCCTTGAAGCATTTCTCATTGTGATTTGTGACAGCTGCTTCTTCAACGCAACCAAGTCATTTTCCATTTTTTGGAAAATTGGATCTATGGTGACTGAACTTGAGCTCTGACCCATTTGCTTTCCATTTGGGCCCTTCACCTTTCCAGAAATAATTAGGTCATCATCAGTCTCAATTACAAAGTCTTGAGCTTCCCTCAATGTTCTTGGTTGGGTTCTTATGATGAAGAAACCTACTTCTGATGGTAAGGCACTGATGAAGAACCTCTTCAAGTTGTTTTTAAGAGGCACCACATCTCCAGGGATCCTTCTTGTCAATCTTTCATACCTTGCTACAAAATTCCTCATAGATTCAGAGACTTCTTTCTTCATTTGAACCAATTCGACCAGCATATCTTGAAAATCTTCTGTGCTTTTGAATATGTGTTCAAATGCACTTCTTATGTCTTCCCAGCTAGTAACAGACCTTGAGGGAAGCATGTAAAACCATTCAGTAGATCCCTCTTGGAGTGACTCCATAAAGAGTCTGACTAAAACGTATTTCTTCCTCAACCCCCAACAAACCACAAGTACTGATGAATTTTGCTACATGTTCTTCAAGGAGTTGAGAACCATCTCCTTTAAATTTTGGAAAGTTTTTTCTCGAGCCTCTTGGTAGCTCATGGATTGGTTTTGGGAGAGCAAGTTGAATAGTTTTTCTTCCCCATGGCACATTTGGTCTATGAAGTTCATCTTCATGACCACCCATTATGTTTCTATTTCTGGCTTCTTGATTAGCTAGGGTTGTTTCTCTTTCTTCTTCTGTTGCTTGGAGTCTTTCAATCTCTTCAAGTTGAGATCTTATCTCTTCTTATCTTTCAAGCTCTTCAAAAGTAGGATCAACCAATCCTCCTTGTCTCTGTTGTCAGGTATACCTTCTATCAGCCAGCTTGAAGGCCTATTGTCTTCTCTAGGGTGATAGAATTGGTCTTTGCTCCTCCAATCTAGCAGCAAGTTCTTCTTCTTGGTCCAGAATTCTTGTGGAAATTAAGTATTGATTAACACTCTACCTATTGTGTCAAATAACTTCCTCAAATCTGAAATGATGTCTTCTTGGATATGAAAGAGAAAACTAGGTCTCTCAACATGAGGGTTTGTAAGAATAGCCATAACCTGTATCCATATGGCTCACAAGAAACTCCAAATTTCAAAAAAATTATGATACTTTATGACCTTATGGTCATTTCTAAGGTGCAGATGCTGCAAAATTTGCCCCACAGTGGGTGCCAAAACTGTTGGTGAGAAAATTTTCCTTGAGGGAAAATTTGTGGGTTTCCAACCAACACTATGGGAATCTAAGTCCCTCTACTTGAATGGTGCAGTTGTCATGTTTTCATGCGTGGAAAATAAATTTCAATGGTGGTTTTTCAACTAGAGATCCACAACGGAACTCCACTGACCCTATGGAAAAACCAACAATTTCTTGTTAGGGAAGAAATTGATTTGAGAGCGGGAAATGGAGTGGGAATGGAGATGAGAGGATAAATGTTGTGGTTAGGATATCAAATTCCTACACACATTGATTAGAAATTTCATTACATGCATTAAATATTGGAAGAAGAACAAATCTGCCAAAATGTAGCTACAAGGCTAAATAAAATTCATTGGTCGCAAAGTACCAATCAATTCCTCCGTCAAAGCGACAAAAAAATCCTTATTTTCTTATTGAAGCCAGAGCAGAAACTTGTACAATGAGTGAGAACAGAAGAAAAATATAAAGGGGGATGAATGGAAGAAGATCAACTATCATTTTTGAAATGAGTTTATGAGAATCGAATCAGAAACGAGGCACCACGAAGTAGTTGCACTCCAACAGAATCATGATAGCTCTAGCGATTGCAAGAAAGAATTGATCAGTAATGGAAGAACTTGCTCAACAGAAATAAAGCTTGCACATAGAGGAAAGACAACGGAGTGTCTTGGCATGCTCATAAATGAATAGTAAAGGGGTACATATAGGGTGCTGAGTAACCCTAGTGCATGACACACATGAAACTCTAAACCTAACCCTAAACCTAACCCATGTGAGATGACCCTCCAATAAGAGAGGAGGATACATAGGATAACTCACACTAACACGCCCCCTTCATCGAAGTTGGGGTAGTGGCAAGGATGAGTCAGACGGAAAAGAAAGACACCCCTAAACAACTAAGAAATATGTGTCAATGGGGCCCGGCAACTAAAGGCTTGATAAAGTGCCCATATACAAACACAATCTTCCTAGAAGAAGAAGAAGAAAAGAAGGACTACATAGCCCAAAGAAGATGAGTAGCTACAGAAGACCTCACCCCAAGAAGAGACCGTAAGTGAAGAAACTTCATCTCAATGAAGGGCTTGGTGAATAAATCTATAATCTGATCAGCTGTCTGAATGTACTGAATGTTGATGATACCATCATGAATAAGCTCCCGTATGAAGTGCATATAGATCTCAATGTGCTTTGTCTGATGATGCTGAACTAGATTTCTGCAAATAGAGATTGTGCTCGTGTTATCACAGTAGATAATGGTAGGCCACCAAAAGTGAATGCCAAACTCTGTCAGAATACCCTGTAGCCAAATAGCTTCTGTGGCAATGTTAACTGCTCCTCTGTATTATGCCTCTGTAGATGATATCACAATTGCATTCTACTTCTTGCTAGACCAACTACTAGGACCTGAACCAAGAGAGAAACTATAGCCAGAAGTAGATTTCCAATGTTCTAAGTCACCGGCCCAATCAGAATCTGTGAACCCAATCAAGTCAATATCTACCCCTCCATGATAGTGAATGCCATCAGCATAAGTGCCACAAACATAATGAAGGATCCATTTAGCTACTTTCTAATACAGCTCATGTGGCTCCTGCATGAATCTGGACATGATCCCAATAGCATACGATAAAACCGGTCGAGTGTGAGTTAAGTAAATCAAGCTCCCCACCAATTGTCGATAAAGAGTACCATCAACCAAGGGAGTAGAGCAATCTAAAACCAACTTAACCCTAGAAAGAAAAAGAGTAGGAGAAGACTTGCAATCAGACATCTGAAAATGAGCTAGCAAATCAAGAGCATACTTAGGTTGCAAAATCAAAATTCCCAAGTCAGATTGTGAAATCTGGATCCCAAGGAAGTAATGAAGAAGACCTAAGTCAGTCATGGAAAACTTGTTGGCCAAGGTGATCTTCACAGAATCAATAATAGAGGAAGAGCTTCCTGTGATCAACAAGTCATCAACATAGTGAACAAGAATGAGTATGGAGTCATCTTGCCATAGAATATAAATATTTGGATCAAAGTGACACCTGGTAAACCCTGATGTAAGTAAAAAGGAGTCCATCTTGGCATACCAAGCCTGAGGGGCTTGTTTAAGGCCATAAAGAGACTTATTTAACTTACAAACGAGGGAGGGATCTTGGACATAACCTGGAGGTTGTTCCATATAGATCTCTTCCTCTAGGTCACCATGAAGGAAGGCACTCTTAATGTCCATTTGATGGATTTACCATCTATTTGTTGCGGCAATGGCTAGGGTTAGTCGAATGGAAGTCATCTTCGCAACCAGAGAAAAGGTTTCTGTATAATCAACCCCAGCTATCTGGGAGAAACCCTTAGCTACTAATCACACTTTAAATTTTTCAACGTCTCCATCTACTCCATACTTTGTTTGGAACACCCACTTACACCAAACGATTTTTCTTCCTTTCAGAAGAGTGGTGAGATCCAAAGTATCATTCTTCATAAGAGAGGAATAGTCCTCATCCATGGCAGAATCCCACTCAGGAATAACAAAAGCCTCCTGGAAAGACTGTGGATTAGAAGCAGAGGTGAAGAAAGAGTGGGGTCCAATGAAATCTGAGTGAGTACGTCTCATATCTGAAGTATCTCCAACTAAATCTCTGGCACTTTGCAAAGTTTTTCTAGCCCAAAGGGGACCAGGAGGATCAGGCTCAGAGTCAGAAGATTCTTCACTTGAGTGAGAAGGGACATAGTACTCGTCATCACTACTGTTAGAATCAGAATACTCAAAGGTCTGATGGTCAGGAGGATCTAGAAGAGGAGCATGCTTAACAGTATCATCATCTGATGAGTCATAATCTTAGTCAGCGAGCTGAAGAACCTCAATAGGTGGAGAAGTAGAAATCAAAGAAGACTCATCGAACTTAACACTTCTCTCAATATACAGCTCGTGAGACGTAGGATTCATCAATCGATATCCCTTCATACCATCAGGATACCCTACAAAGATACAAGGTTTGGATTGTGGTTCTAAGGCCTTGCATATCTTCTTGGGGATCCAAGCCATAGCCTTGGATCTGAAGACTCGAAAGTGCTCAACATCAGGCTTGCATCCAAACCAAGCTTCAAAGGGTGTCATCCCTCTTACTACCTTGTGTGGAACACGGTTCTGAATATAATTTGCACAATTCACTGCTTCGGCCCAATACTACGGAGGAAGAGACTTCGAGTGAATCATACAAGTGGCCATCTCCTTTAGAGTACGGTTCTTTCTTTCTGCAACTCCATTCTATGAAGGGCTATAAGCAACTGTATGCTGCAAAGAGATCCCTTTAGAAGTACAGAAATCCATGAACCTATTTTTTACATATTCACCTCCATTGTCAGTTCAACGAACCTTGATAGACCGTTCTGCCTGTTTCTCAGCAAGAGCCTTAAAGTCCTGAAAATGTTCAAAGACTTCAGACTTAAGCTTAAGAAAATATACCCAAGTATATCACGAATAGTCATCAATGAAGGTTAGCACATAAAGAGCTCTAGTAAACGAAGGAGAAGGAAATGGACCAGAAACATCACTGTGAACAAGATCCAAAGGATGAGTGGCTCTCCAAGATTTTCCTTTGTCAAATTTCTTTTCAGGATGCTTTCCATGGGTACAACCCTCACAAAGACCGTTAGAAAACTTGACACGAGGCAACCCCTTGACCATTTTGTTTTGGCTCAATTGTTCAAGGTAGCGATAATTTAGATGTCCAAAATGCTCATGCCATAGCTTACTAACCTCATTTGCATGAGTGAGCAAGGCAGTGGGCGTAGAATCAGAAGTAAAGTGGGAGAAGGTGTACAACTGTGAATGGTGATCTACCTTTCCCTCAGCCACTGTAGTGTCATTGTTAAGCTCATGAATAATCACCGAGTTAGGACCAAATTCCACTCACATTCCTTCACCAAGGTGATTAATTTGGTAAACTGATAGGAGATTGGTAGAGAGATCAGGAACACTCAACACTTGGTTAAATGTTCCCCCATCCATCTCTACCGATCCACTACTGGAAACTAACATTGTCGTGTCATTACCCATTGTGATTTGGGATATTCCACAAGGTTTGATGTTGGAAAACTCAACATGTGAAGAACCCATGTGGTGCGAGGCACTGGAATCTATAATCCATGTCGATGAAGGAGCAACTCTGGCTACAAGGGCTTTTCCTTTCTTTTTATCATTTTAGCACCTTTTGCAGCAGAAAACTTGGCCTTCGGAGCACTTTGTTTTATGGATTCAAGAACACTTATTTTATTCTTCTCAAGTAAATGAGATAAGTGATCGATCGGTTTCCAAAAATAGTGTTGCTCTTTGTGACCAAACTTCTTGCAATAGGAACACAAATACTTTCTTTTCTGTGCCTTAGGCTCAGAAGTCGAACTGTTTGTGTCATTTTTAGGTTTGGTCTTGGTTTCTTTCTTAGGTTGATCCTTTGTTTCTTTCTTCTTTTCAGTCTTCTTTCCCTTGTTAGTACTTGCTACAAGGGCATGTGACTTGGACTTGAGAGACCCCATTTGAATGAGTTTGTCTTGTTCTTGAATGAGTTGGGATGAAAAACAGTCAAAGGAGGGCATAGTCCAAGTATCGTCCAAAGTAGCTTTTGTAGCGTAGAAAGTTGACATGAAGACAGAATATTCAGGACCTAGCTTAGAGAGAATCAACAAGATCAGTTGAGAATCTTTCTTTTCTACTTGACATCCTTTTAACAACAATCTACTGTGGACAAATTTTTAGAAGAAAGCTTGTAGGTTTTCAAAGTCACTAGTATTTAACCCTAGTAGTTCGTTTTCCAACTCATGCACTCTCATGTCATCTAGTTGTCCAAACATCACATCTAGTGTTTTCCACGCATATTTTGGTGTTTCAGATGCCTCAATGTGGAAGAGAAAGTCAAGAGAAATAGACATGCATAGAAGACCTAAAGCTTCATCACTACGGTTTAACCACTTAGATTTTTCAGGTTCATCGTCTAGTTCAGTCTTAGTTCCCATGGTGATGCGGAATAACCCTTTACCCCTTAGTTTCATTATTATTTTCGATCTCCATTCAAAAAATTTGAATGGCGTAAGCAAAGGAATTGAAAGAGCATCCATAGTGAGAGAGAGAGAGAGAGAGAAAGAAATGCAGAAAAGAAACACAACCACCCAGGACAATAACAACCCCCTTGCTTTTGGCACTTTATAGTTTAGTGCGTTGATTACAATTGGGTCCATGTGTGTGGTTGGAAACACTTGGTAACTCAACTTGCAATTAGTGTAATAACATGCAAGAGAGGAGACCACAATAGTGTTTCGTGGAGCGCAACAAATAGGACACTGTAAACAACCACAAGAAAAAAATAAGAAAGAAGGTGAAAGACAACCCTGTTGGTGAGAAAAAAATTCTCACGTCCTAAAAGGAAATCCCCTTACTACAGACTGTGGCGGACGCACTCACTAGTCGCAAGCAATAATAAGGGTGAAATACAAGGTTTGGGAACTCAAGGAGTTTAGATATCTTCAGAATGCCAGAAAAAATGCCTAGAAGGTAAATAAGTGCTCAAAGTGATGTTGCACACTTGAGCGCATGATTAGAGAAAAAAATTGACAATAACACCTAAATTTTACCGTTTGGAAACGCCCAATTTTGTTATTTTGAGAGCTATTGGAGTTTTTAAAAAAATGATAAAAAGGTTATTGAAAGATTATTTTTAATAAATCGTAAATGAGATAGGATCAAATTAATTTGTAATTAATAAAAATATATTTAATTAAATTAAATCTAATTAATTACAAAAACTAATTTTAAGATCAAAAAATTAGATCCTAATTAAGATAATTAATTGATTTAAATAGATTTAAAAAATTAAAAGCTTAAGATCTATGCAGATCTATAAAGCAATTTTAAAAAAACTTACCAAATGGATACACATGGCTTGTTATTTTTAAAATATTTTAAAAAATAGAAACTTAAGGAACTTACCAAAAACCTTAAAAAAACTTACCACGTATGGTTTTAAAGAATTAAAAAAAATGGAAAGTATTTTAACTTGGAAAGTATTTTTTTGTTAAAAAACTTACCAAAAAAAAGAAACTTACCAAATAACAAAAAGCTCTTAGCAGAAAAAGCACCAACTTGGAAATCGCGTGGAGTTTTTGTGTTTGTGTTGCTGTTGTTGCTGTTACGGCTTAAAAACAGGTCTAGCAGGCATGGGTAGAGGTGACGACTTGGGCACACAGGGTGGCAGACGGTGCAGGACAGAGTTTTGTGGAAGGGTAGTGTGCAGGGGGTAGTCTACAGCCAGCCTAAGGAGTCAGAACACGAGGGGCAGTCCACAGCAAACATGAGCAGCAAGGGCAGTGAGGCATGGCAGGTATAAATGCCACAACAAACAAAAAATGAGCTCCCACGTTTCAAACACAAACATGAACTCCTCCCAATCCTTCATGCCAAAAAATGAACTCCCAGCCACAGAACAAAAACTGTATTCTACAAAATCCCAGAAAATAGAAAGCCAAAAAACCACAGAGATCTAAAAAAATTCACTTATATTTTAAAATTTTATTTAAAAAAAATGAAATAATCTCTATTTTGGTTGAAAAGCTAGATTTAGCTATAGATAGCTAAATGTGGCTGTAAATACCCTGAAACCTCCAAGAATACCTGCACAAGTATAGAAAATAGGCACAAAAAATTGACCCAACTTTCTGAGAAAGCTTGTTAGAGAGATTATAAAAATAATTCCAAAAAATAGTGATCGAAAAACTTGTATGCAGAGTAAAAAAAACAAAACCAAGAAAGAGTAATCGCAACTAAAACATAACGAGTGCACGTTTACCTGATCTCAGCTCTGATACCATGAAAAGATTTTGTGAGAATCAAATTGGAAATGAGGCACCATGAAGTATTTTCACTCCAACAGAATCGTGATAGCTCCAGCGATTGCAAGAAAGAATTGATCAGTAATGGAAGAACTTGCTCAACAGAAACAAACATTGCACATGGAGGAAAGACAATGGAGTTTCTTGGCATGCTCATAAATGAATAGTAAAGGGGTACATATAGGGTGTTGAGTAACCCTAGTGCATGACACACATGAAACCCTAAACCTAACCCATGTGAGATGACCCTCCAATATGAGAGGAGGACACATAGGATAACTCATAGTAACAGTTTTCGTTCTTTGTTCGTGCAAAGCCTTCCCAGATCCCAAAATTGATTGCCAACCCATACAATGGATTAAAAATCCCATGAAATAGCCCACCAGAGGTAGTTACAGCTTTCTCTAATGGCCAAGAAGTGGTTATAACCAAATCTAATCATTCGGGTCGTTTCGAATTCTTTATTTGCAGAGAAACGACCATGGCAAAAAAAGCTAGAAATTCATAATTATGACCATTACATTCTTTCACAGGTTTAGATATAGACCATTTAATTGAATTTTATACCTTTGAATTTGAGCCATCCACGTGGCAGGAAGTGATTAGATCAGGTGTGGGGAACACATTTTTGTTTAAAAACCTTTTGAAAATTTGGCAATTCGGAACAATTTGGTCCGCCGGCTAGCTTTGACTTTTCAACGTGGACATGCGGCACCATTTGGTTGGCGACGGGGTTGCCGCTCAATTTAGAACAGTTTAAACCTTTGATGGAAAAAAGTTAAAAATCACAAAAACATCCACCAACCCTCATCCCCGTGTTGAATTTTCAACGCTAGAAAGACTCGTGGCATCTCCTGATTAGCTGCGAGGGTGTGGTTAACCTTTAAAATTTTAACTGTAATGGTTAAAAACTCAAATTCCCACTGAAGTTCCATCGCCCACTTTGACTAGTCAACATGGCCACATGTCATTATTTGATTGGATGTGGAGCCATGGGTTGATTCATCCCTTTTAACTTTCTACACAAAAAGACTTAAAGTCTCAAAGTCTTCCGCCGACCCTTACCTCCGCTTTGAATTTTCAACTCCGGCATTGACACATGTCTATCTCTGATTGGTTACGGGCCTTATTCTTCATTATTTTCACTGCTCTGCATGGGCTCGCAGGTCCACTAGCACCAATTGCACTTTTTTTCCAAAAAGGGAAAAGTGGCAAAGAAATCCCCTCAGCCTCGCATGTCCGCCTTTCACAAAATATACCAACTTAGGTCCACCGAGCCATATCTTGCAAAATACAAGGAGTTAGAACGACTTCTTTACATTTTTGGAAAGGGGAAGAAATTTCCCATTTGATGGAGGTGTTTCCAAGAATCCTTGTTCCCTTAGAAATTTCTAAATTTAAAAATAATTTTTTTTGAGCATTTTTCAAAGGGTACCAACTCAAAATTTTAGGTCTAGACTTGGAAAATGAAGGAAAATTTGAGGGGGACAACACCCCCCAAGAAAAACCTAAAAATATTGGCATCCTCACTCAAAACACTTTCACCCATCCACATAATAAATTTTTTCTCCCTCCTTTAAATCCCTAAGGCTCCAAACCATCTAATCAATCTGACACCTAATCATCTATCTTAGGGTCTTTCATATCCATTCTAGGACTAGGCCCTTCATCTAAGTCCTATGTCATCAATATAACCAAATCACAACCATCATTTTCTCCCCCTAAATCAAAATGAGAATCAAAACCATCCAATTATCCTTCCAAACCCAAATTGTAAGCCAAGGCTCCCATGAATCCCCATAGGAGTAGAGAACCACTCTTACCTTCATCCACCATTTTCAAATCCACTTCATCTACAATCCACACAACCTCTTCTTCAAAAAATCATATTGGATCCTATAAAAAAATATTTCAAAGTCTTGTTAGATCTTCTGTAATCACCCTTCCACCTATCAAGTCCTTTGACTCATATGGAAAAAACCCCACATGGTTTGACTCTAATTCATGTGTGCGCTTATCACTGTACCCATGGTCATGATACTAACCATTGTAGGGCTCTCCAAACCCTAATCCATAATCTCATAGAATAAGATGAAACCTTTTTATTGAAAAGATCACCCTGTTCCCATCCACATATAATTGCAATCATCTCATAAATTCTACCTCTCCAAATACTTCTAAAACCTCTTATTCATCTAAATCCTCCTCAGAAATCCCCCCTTCAAGCACTAATTCTTCAAAGAATTCCCCCTCATTTTATTGATGTCTGTTCATATCACCATGCTCTTGAGCTTATGATCCTCCAATTATCTACCCAATAAAGTCTAAAGTTGTCATTGTTTCTCACTTCTCGCATCAACCTAATCATCTTCTTCATCCAAAGCTAAGGTATCCATTTTAGCCACTCCACCCACTCTGAAATCATGCGGCCATTGAATAAAGTATTGTGAAACAGATCCATCAAGCCCCTGTTAAGATTTCACTTTATGAGATTAATCAAATATCTCCCCAATCATAGAAAAAGATCTCATAGAATATCTAAAACGTATGTCCCTATCACTAGAGATGAGACTCAACCTTTTGTGTATCTTTTAGGAGCCCTCATAACATTTTCCACCATCTCTTTTGAAGATTCCAAAATTCACAATATCACACTCGAAGATCATGATCTCCCTCTCTTCATCATTATTCACATCAACTATACATTCATCTTGAAATTCAATGATAGACAATGGATCCAAAATCAACATCATATCATCCCATACCTTTGATCAACTCAAAATTCCCAACGTTTTTGTCACTCAATCACCTGCCATCCTTTATGCCTTTAATGATGTTGTTTCCCCGGCTTTAAGGCATAGTTATCCTTCCCATTCATGTTGGTGAAAAAATTCTCCATGTTTTCTTTTATATTATTAAGGGGGAGTTCTAATATATACTGTTTTACTTTGGCATCCATGGATCTGTGCCATGAGTTATGTCCCTTCCACTCTCCACCATTGTATCAAATATGAGCATGAGGGGAAAATATTAATGCTCCTCATAGACATTCCTACATTTAAAGAATGTCACATGACTTATAGACCAAATGATGTGCTTCTCCCTAAACAAGACTCATATGAAGCATCCATTAGTTCATTCATCCCCATGTCTAAGATACCCAACAATGATTCCCTTAAAAATGTGATATAATGTCTATCATTGGGGGAGTATTGACTCCTTACCCTCAACACTCTTACTACTCCTAATAGGATTGGTAGAGCCTGAACATAGCCCCTATTTATCAACCAAATGTTGGGGATATCATCTCTTTTGGTCCACCTCACCTCCGAACCAATCTCATCTATGGTGTCATGGACCGACCTTCTTCACATATCGACAATCAACCTGACATTAGACCATACACCAATGGATTTGAATTTCTTTATAATAAATCCTTTCACCTATACCTACCTCCATTGTTGTGCATGGAAAAGTATTTGGTATTAAATGCTACAAATAAGGAATGCATGATCTCATCATTAATCAATCTTGCATAAACCCCATGATAAATATTGGACTTGGTTTCAAGGAGGGATTAAATCCACCGAATCTCTCACAATTTCTTTATCATCATCTCCCATGAATATTGATCCCTCATCCACTTCCTCTCCATCCAATGAAACCATGGATACAGATGATATTTTGTCCATCACTTCTAGCTTTTTTTTAAATATCCACGATCACTTTGGGACTGGTGTCTTATCAATGTGAAGGTAAAATTAGGTCCCTTCCTCTTTAATTTCATGACATGGTAGAGGAAGATTCCCCTACCATTGACATTCTTCAATGTACGATGATGATTCCATCACTTTCCTATATGGGGGTGGAGGATTCCTATCTTCATAAGTCCTTACCTATGGACACATCCACCCTTCTCAATGAATCCACAATCGACATCAATATAGGGACTTCCACATGAGCCCCACATCCTCAAAGTTAGGTCAATCCCTTGATCCCTAAGAGCTGAAATATTTTACTACAATTTCCTTTCTAAACAAATTCAAGCCTTTACATGGTCTTATGCCAACATGCCAGGTCTCAATCCTTCTATCATTGTCCACAACATCATCACCTTTCTTAGTGCCAAGATCGGTTAAGAAAAAAAATTTCCGCATGCATCCTCGTGTCACCCTCCTTGTCAAATAGGAGGTGTAATTCCTTCATTCCATTAATTTATTCATACCTATCAACTATGTGAAGTGTGTTTCCAAAATTGTACCCATTTCCAAAGCCTCTGGGAAAGATTTACATCAGAACTAATTTTTGAGATCAAACTCTCGCTTTCCCGTAAGGATCCCTTCCCCCTTCCTAACATCAATCAACTTAGTCAACCTCATGATTGGACACGAGATGCTTTCTCTTATGGATGGTTTTCTTGGCTATAATAATATCCTCATCACTACTAGAAGACCACCACAATACTTATTTAATCACTCCTTGGGGGACATTCTATTAATGCATCATGCTCTTTGGTTTAGAAAACATGAGGGGCCACCTATCAGCACACCACAACCTACATCTTCCATGACATCATCCATAAAACCATAGAGGACTACGTGTCGATGACCTCTTGGGTAAATCCAAGCACTGACAGGATCATCCTTCCATCCTTGAAATCCTCTTCGTGAACATATTATTCAATTCTTCCTCCATCTTACTCCCACCAAGTTTGTGTTTGGATTTTTAGCTTAAAAACTCCTTGGCTTCATTATTTCCATTACGGGTATTGAGTTTGACCCCTATAAAATTAAGGCCATCCTCAAGATGCTTTTCCCTTCTAATATAAAAAACTTTATAGTCTTTAAGGTCGGCTTCAATCTGTCTATCGCTTCATCTCACATCTTCATGACCGTTGTCAACCTGTTTCCACCATATTCTCTGCAAAGACATTAGAATTCCATTGCGATGAAATTTTCCAACAAGGAATTTTAATGATCTAAAGTTATATACCTTCTATCCCATCATGTGCTCACAGCCTCTACGCATGAAGGGGATCCTTTGTATATTTACATCTCTTCCACCGATCACGCTCTAGGTGCCATATTTTCACATCACGATGAGAAGGAAGGGGGGATAATTACATCTTCATACTGATCACGATTATGAGACTCGTTATAGTGAAGATGAAAATATGTGGTGTGCTCTTTTTTTCACCACTTCTAAACTTCTTCACTATCACCTTAATCACAAAACCTATGTCGTCACCATCTTCCATCCACTCAAAACCATGCAATTTAATCCTTATTATAATGATTGCATCATTCTATGGCTCATTTTTATGACTAAGTTTTACCTATAGGTCATCTCACAAAAATATATCAAGGGATAATCTCTCATTGATTAGCTAGTCAGAGTCCCTCTTCTAAACAATAATCTTCCTCATGAATAATTTTAAGATGAATCTATCCACATCATTGATCATGAATTTTCTCCCCTCAAAATAAAACTTTTATTTAAGGGATCTAATTATAGGAAAGGGTGAGATGTTGGTGTTCATTATCATTCCTCCCTGGGATACACCTATCTCCATCATATGTAAACTCAATTTTGAATGTACTAACAATATGATTGAGAATGAAAGCCCTCATCCTGGGTCTCAAAACTATTTTCATCCTTGGTGTCCAAATGTTTGACATCTACAGTGATTCTCAACTTATCAGTAATCAATTCAAAGGGACCCATACCAATGTAATAAAACTGTAATGCTTTCAAAAATACAAGGACATCATTGACTTTATTCTTGAGGCCTTTAATTTCTACACCATCCAAATTTTCCCTCATTCATCTAATCATTTTTTAGAAACCATGGCTTCCCTCACATCTCTCATCTCACAGGAAACCGAAGATAATCTAAAATCTCTATCAATGTTAATCACCTTGATCATCTGTCTCATGTGTACGATATTCCTCATATCAATCCTGTTGATACTAAGCAATCTGATACCTGGTACTCTAAGATACTTTGACTACCTATCTATATTCAAAATTCCATGTCCGACCTATCCAAAAATTATAGGAGGTCATTCATTTCAACGTGCTATCCACTATGTTATCCTTAGCATCATCCTCTACAAATGTGGGTTTGATGGAATTCTTCTACGATTCCTTAAATATCATGATTCTAGTGGTACGATCCGAGAAGTCCACGAAAAGTATCTGTGGCAGTCATTTTATTGGTTTAGCCATTGTCAAGAATGTTCTTCATGGGTTATTATTGGCTCACTTTCAATCAAAAATTTTGTGAATACGTTAAAAAGTGTGTCCCAAATGTCAGCAACATCCAATCTTATCTGCATTCCTAATTTCTAGTCAGGCCCTATAGCTGACTCAATATCTTTGGCCTTTCTCACAATGGTGCCTCGACCTCATTGGTCTCATCACATCTACTTTCTTCCCAATGCCATCATTATATCATCACTACTATTGAATACTTCACAAAATGGGTGGAATCCATTCGACTCACATCCACCAAAGCCAACAAAATCGTTGAGTTTTGTCTATTGACCACATCATCTTGCATTTCGGCATCCTCATAAAATCATCACAGAAAATGGAAATTCCTTCAAAAAAAATATATTAATAAGTTTTACGAATCTTTCAACATCAAAGCTTAGCTTCTCCCGATCCTTATTATCCTCAAGCTAGCCAAGCCAAATCCACTAACAATAACTCTTTGCAATATCCTTACCCAAATTGTTGATAAGGCACATCGAAATTGGCATCTTCATATCTCCTTCTATTTTGGTCCTATCGGACTAACATCCAAACCTCTATAGGTGACTACTCCTTTCTCTCTTGTCTATGGATCTGAATCCATTCTCCACCTGTAATTTCAAATCCCATCCTTATGAGTTTCTCTTCGTGACTTTATCTCTGATGAGGACTATCGTTGTGAACATCTAACATAACTAGAACTTCTAGATGAATGTCGCTTAATCAATCTTCAACATCATCATGTCTATCAAGAGTGCATCAAACGTGCTTATAAACCAAGTACCTAAAAGAAATGCAACTTTAACATTGGTGACCTTGTCCTTAAAGAAAATCATAACATCACTACTCTAGAAAGGAGCCACATGTCAAAAGTTTTCTCCCAATTGGATTGGACCATACATTATCACACACAAATATGGGTCTAGGGCCTATCATTTAGCGTCTCTTGATGGTAAACTAGAAGCAAAACCTTTCAACACCTTGCACTTGTAATCTTTCTATTGTTAACATACTTACTAATGTGATCTTAGTCATATCAATGATCTTATCTCCATCACCATCCTTTCCACCTCTCATTATAATGATTTGGAATTATGTGGTCTATCATCACTTTCCTATCTATGACCTTGAATATGGGCACCATGACTCTGCCCATAGCATATTCCTTATGGACTAATTTCCTCCTTTTTGGTAGAACCCCACAATCATTACATCAATCACCCTCTTATCTACCTACTGGAACTATGCTAAGGTGTCCATAGGTGTCATTTGTACATCTTATCTTCCCCTCCCCAAGTGGTATACTTGGTTATCCCCTACTCTATCCTAAAGTCAAAATTCAGTGTATGCTCATATCAAAAGCTATCTTATTCCAAAAAACAAATCGATCCCTCAAAGGAAATATTTTCATATAAAGTAAAGTATCAAAAGTATAGATTGATCCATCAAAGGACATCTATCATTCATATCTTATCATGTCATCTAAATAGTCAAAAGTCAAAATCCAAAGAAATAATCATAATGTAGACCACTCCCTTGAAGGATGGACTACTATCTTATATCATGGAAGTAAAAGGCTTTCCCTCATTGATTAACCTTCTAAATATCAAAAAAAAAGAAGTAACATATAAAATACAAGCATCCTAAGTAAATCTTCCCACATCGATCAGTTTTCCCATCCTATCCACAAACTTCCCTTGCATTCATTGGTTTAAGTTATATTTCTCAGAGAAGGTGTATAGACCTAGGACTACCACCTAAGGAGAACCTATCATTCCCTATAAAATCCATCTTAACCCCTTTATCATGTCTACAATGGATCTATAAGCCCACTTTCCATCTTTCCCTCAAAGATCTTAAATATGACTAACTATCATTAGTTATGTGTTAACACTTGTCAATGGTTACAAGTGCAAATCTTTGATTTTTCCCTTTCTTGTTTACCTCCAATCTATTTCAAAGGTATCATTTTCTCTCATACGATCTTCTCTATGATGAAGTGTATTGTCTCATGCTTAGGTCACCCTATCAAGGTCACACCCTTTCCCACCACACCATCCTAACTTTTACATTTATATCCAATTCATCATATCACATCTAATATAATTCCCATCATTTCCCACCTACATCTACACATTGTGTCATCTAAATCCATCATATATTCCTATTATCAACATTCATAACTCATCATCTCATCTAACATACATAATCATTTAAATCTAATCTAACAAACATATTTTCATTTAAAACTATCACATCTATTCTAACCCAAGTAATCTCATATCATAACATCTATCATCACCATTTCACATAATCGACATAAATTCTATCACATATCAATTCATCACATCTACCATTATCTATATCTAAAATCTAATCAAAACATCACATGCATGTACATCCAACATCTAAACTAACATCCACAATATGATCAAATATCCACATCCATCACATAGATCATCACACAACACATATAAGGCCACAAAAAAATCATATGCTATATATATCCTCATCAAAATGTGTCCATACATTCATTGATAGGCCTTTGAGGGATCTATCTCAAAAAGTATATATGTCCAAATCTATATCAAAATCTATGTCCCACATTCACCCTCTAGGTGGTGAAATGTATATCAGATGATCTGAGATCTGATCCCTATCCTTTGGGCATGAGGTCTTATACACCTTCCTTTCCATCTGGTGTAGGACCCGTCTCTCTTCATATCTTCTTGTAGATCCATCGTTTGGACCCAGATCCCACCTTGGTTGTGCCATGCTAGTTGTGCTATTGGATTACTCTCATCGCATTGCACATCCTTGTCTTCACTTCCCTTCTAGATAAGCTGCATAGTGTGGCATATCTGGTAGTCTCAATGTAACAATGCAATCATAGTAGCATGCCTCTGTACCTTGTGCCTTGTACTGCTCTAGTGATATAGTACTAGGCGGACCCATATGGTCAGACTACCTATGAAACCAATGGTGCCTCACTTTTTGATGCTACAACTATGGGTCCAAGATCCCCAAATCTAGCCCTGTAGGCCTCCCTTTGCTTATGGTAATGGTCTTGTTGATGTATGGCAAGGTTCTCCTTGCTGGCACAATCTTATAGCCTCTCCTGACGAGTTGCATCAAACTACAACTACTTCTTAGACCCTTCTTTCCTCTAGGTGATATCTCACCTAGTCTGCACCCCGTCCTCATCTTTTCCCTCATCTCCTCACGACATTGCCTCCACCTTATCCTCCTCGGCTCCTACGTTTTCCCTCTCCTCCAAAGTTTGGGATCCTCATGCCTCTATCATCCTCTATAAATCCTCACCTTGACTCTCTCATCCCACTTATAAATGATCGACTACCTCACACTATCTGTATACCCCGAAGTGCCTCATCCCTGGATCCCATGAGACCATATCTGCCACCCCTCCTCAAAATGAATCATACATCACAAGACTAGGTAGCTCCCACTCACGTCTCATCTCGCACTATCTTTGATCTGTCACCCTTAGCATCCATTTGTACCACTCAAAACTACCTCATCACTCGTGGAAACTGTACCTGTCCTCCATCCCCTCCATCTCAAGAATCCCCTAACCCATATGTGCTCCCTCAGTCACAAATGGAAATGGATGGCCTCCACCTACGTATGTGCTCATAGGCCTCAGTATGGTAAAAATACCTCCACATCCAATTCAAATCTCCTCTCTAGTGACATACATCCATAGCTCATGATATATCCAATATTTTGTACCAAATGAGAGCACATTCTTGTTATCCACTATGTAACACCCTTGGATAATTTCCATGGAAATCTAGCTCCTCAGAATTTGGTAATGCATAGCAAGATATCGCCATCATAATCACAGCATATCAATCTGCTCCCCGACATCCCCAACTGATATCTGATCCTCTATATGAAAGGCCCCTAAAGTAAATGTAATTTGTGGGGCATCGGCTCCAAATCCAGTGTCAACACACACAATATCCTCTCCTCTATAATGGGATCTATCAGATTCCCCTATATTAGTAATCTAAAATACGGTACACATCCTCTAGTGTCAACATCATCTCCCATAGTCCAAAACTAGAATGTGCTAGTCCTTTGATCCCATCTCTTAATCAATGTTATCATCAATCCTGTATCCCGAGGCACTCTCTGATAATGGAAAAATCCACCCATCCTACTGCCTCTAGGTGGTCCCACTCTACATCTGTCACATCCCTTGTGATCTGATCAAACATTGATTGAACTCTTTCTCTAAGATACAATGTGTCTCTAGCCTACAAAATCAATTAAACCAATAACCCATTAGCATCCAAACATCAAAAACCATCATCTTTCACCTACTCTAATAAATTAAATCACATATAGTAGAAGTGACCATTCGGCACCAACATTTCACAGTTAGCTTGTCGATGCCCCTTTATCCCTGGTCCTGGTTGGTGATGGTCGTGTACGGTTGCCTGCCGACTACCCTTGGATCCTATATATCAAAACCATATAAACTAAATAGTAAAAAAAAAAATAAAAATAGTCAAAAATAAATCTAGGGTTCGACTCTTACCATCCTTTGCATCCTCTGGTCACTTCCTCACTCCTCCACTACTCTCCATCTTACTCCAATATCACATTTCTCTCTCACTTAAAGCTCTCTGATCATCAACTTCACACAATGTAAATGAGCTTAGTTGGACACCTCCCCCACTTATATAGGTGTGCTGACCCATTCGCGTCAACCCACCTAGTCACTGACCCAGTTGACCCAAGCTAAGTTGTCATCAACACGATTATAGTCACTATTGACCTAACCCTAAATGTTCATTTAATGTCTTCTTCCATCCAATCTCTCTTCCAAATTATGTTTTCTTCCACTTTTGACTTGTGTATTACTCATAACACACCTTTATTTTTCCAACTAAACTAAGTTGGACTTCTTTTGGCATTATCTCTTATCTCATCATGCATCCTTAACTCGCATCTAGTAACCCACTTTGTGATCATCTTCATGTCCCTCTTAGGGCACCATTGTTCATCCTAAGCCCACATTGTGGCCATCATTTTATCCTCATCCCACTCAGATGCATATTCAACATTCCTCATGTATGAAGGATATCACATCTTTCTCCCTCTTTACATTTATTTGTGCATATTTTTTGATGTATTCCTTTTACCCATTGGTACCATGACTTTCACATACATCCAAGTGGATTCCCATTGGACTCCCTCCATATTTTAGTGATTTTTTTTCCAACTCACAAGTTCATAGGACATTTCCATAATCTCCATTGAGGCCATACTTTGTTCCCTACCAAAGTGATTCCAAAATCACCGCCATATTTTTGTTTTTCATTTTTATCTTTATCCCTCTCCACTTGGAGCATATTTCTTTCCTCATTCTCTTTTTATCCTATCCACTCTTTCCTTTCCTCATCTACCTCTTTCAACCTAATGATTGATTCTTCTTCATCTCTTAATCCCTAGTTTGAGGGGAGTACCTCAATCATCATCTTTCATCACTTCTCATTTTTGTCTCATGGCTTGCCCAACGCAAACCACTTGACAAAAAGGGGAAAATATAGACACCAATTTTTGGTATCCCTTGTCCCTCATCCCATCTTCTCCCCTTTATCATCATTCCTCACATACCTACCTCTCTTCTCATTCAAATACCCCTTTCCCTCCTAAATTTCAATTTATCCCTCTAATTTTGTTTCCCCTACCTTAATCCCATCCTAATTATATCATTAATTTGTCTTCCGTAAACATTCCTAATAACCCTTAATTATCCTAAACCTATTCATTAACCCTTTTATCCTCCCTAAGAACCCTATTTACCATCACTAGGTTTGCATCTACACCCATTTAATATATTTCTTATCCCCCAACCACCTTTTATCCTCCCAAGACAACCCTAACCTGTATTTACCACCCAAAACCTAAATTTCACCTCATAAGGGGATCATTGTGTTGATTGATCAATCCTCCACTAGCCAAAATCAAAGGATTGATGCAATCTCCAGTGACCTATCTAGTTCAAAATTGACCCTATAAATACACACATACCCCTCCTCTCTTGAGGATGTAATTTTTGAGACTTCAGGATTTCTTGCGATTTTGTCTTCATTTCTCACTCTTCTTTACAACTATTATCATCACCTTTGAGCTAATTTTAGAGATATTGTGCATCACCTTTGAATATTTAAAGTTCCTTGTTATTTCTTGGATCACACATTTTCTTTCTTGGAGTCCTTATTACCATCCCATCACCATTGTGCATCATCCTTGCAGGTTTATCAAGCATTCATAGAGCTCTTTCCTTGTCCCATAATCATCAATCATTTCTTTGCATCCTTCATTTTCCATCATTTTCATCCTTCAAACCCTATATCCCTTCCCTATTTTTGTCGACTCTTAAGAGTAACTGTTGACCTGACCCAATTCCTATTATCTATTATCTGTCATCTACCCATCATGGTGATTTCTATCTTTTGATCCTTCTAGATTCAATATCTTTCAATCTTACTATTCTGCACACCTGTTGCCTCAAATTTCATCTCTATCAAACCCATTCATCGTTAATCCACCCAAGTCATCATCGACCCTGTCCCAATGTCTTATTTTTCAGCTATCTGTCCCATCTGTAACATATCTTGTTATTAATTGATTTCCCAGATTTGTCTAATCTTCTTTGATCCACCTTGTTCAAAAGTACAAATATGACCATTTTAGTCCCCACTCACCATCGAGTTCAGCCTATTTTCCATCAACTGAATCAGTAGTTATCATCTTCATCATCAAATCCAACAATTTTCTTGCATCCTTTCTGTTCTGATTAGATACAGAACCATTTATGATATCTCATCATCCTTATCAGTTCTAGATCATCTTGATATCAAATCCTTAAGATCTTCAAATTACCATCGACTTTCCTAGTATTCTCGGGTCACCATCGACCTGATCAGGTTTGGTTCAGTTTTCATCATTTATTGTCATCAAATATCTTTTTCATCTGGTTTAGCATCTTATCTTTAATTTTAAATGATTTTTTGCATCATATTATCTTATCTATCATCCTTTTATTTATCTTTTAAAAAAAGTGGGTTGATATCCAACCTATAAAGTTTTCACTTCTCAGGATTGGCTTTATCAGGAAACCCACTATCCTATATACTAATCCATTTTTCATGTTTGGCTTCTCTTTATTGTGCTAGGTTATCAAGCTCACTGCAAGGATGATCGTTTGCACCCATATCCATCATCATCTCATCAATATTTATCCTTAAACCCTCTCATTATTGGAGTTACTTATTTTCATATGAATATTTTTCTACATAATTTTATTTTTTAGGGATGAAACCCTATGAAAACCATCTTGACTCAACAACATGAATTTGGACCATTGCATAAATTTCCTTGCACACCTTGATCCTTTCTTGAGTCTTCACCTGAAACAAGATCCCTTGATCTACCAAATATCAATACATGAAACAAGATATTAAGATTTTTTTTTATAATAACATGATCACTACAAAGATCTAGAGGAGTGAGATTAAACAGAACAACCAAGTCCAAGTCCTATAATCCACTTTCATCATGATAAAAATATCAACATGCACACCAAGCAACCATGAGGATCCAATCACTTACCCATAACTACAATCCATTATCCGTAAGATAGAAGAATATGGGGGAAACCAAATTACCACCATATTTTCTATGATGAAGGGATAACATGAAACAAAAAAGAAAGAGAGTATAACACCCAAATAAGGAACAAGTCTCTATTAGACATAACATACATTGACCAAAAAGAGGTCACACGAAACAACTCCATACGCATATGAGATTCAAAAACATGATAAAATTACAAAAATACCATGACACAAATATGAACCATAATTCAAATTACATTTCTCCGTGCTCCACCCATTAATTAGAGCATAAGAGCAATGTCATACACAAATAAAACAATAAGAAGTATATGACATCCAAATTAGTTCCACCTATCACAAAATAACACCACAACATGCCCATCTAGGACCCAAAGATCAATCACAAGTAATAATTCACATGTCATAGGATAGTAGAAGATATATACATAACCCACCACCAAATAATCACTTTTTAATAACAAGTAGTTCCACAAGAAAATTAGATACATCCACTTAAAACAACCAACTAAAAATATTAATTCAAGCCCATTAGGATCAATGAACGAAATTCAAACCTAATACAAAGCACTCATATGAAACACAATGTAGAGTTAACCTAAAAACTTTCAACATTAAACCCGTCCATCCTTGAGTAAGTGGCCCAAGGGAGTTGAAGCCCATATAGTATTCAACCAAAAATCAAACCAAATAATTCAAACCAACAAGGTTCAAAACAAAATCCACAATAGGTCAAGCTAGATCAAAAGTGGAAAGGAGTGCTAGGAAAAAATGTCGATCTTCCTGCTCTTTCTAGAGATTATTATAGTGGAAACACTTTTTTGTTGAGATATGATCTTATTTATCTTTAAACATACTAGTTAATGATTTAATTAGAATAAACTTTACAATTTTAGTATTATATTAACAGGCCTTTGAGAAAAAAATGTAATTAAAACTAATTTTATATGCCAAGGATAGATGTTCTTCTAGATGATTTGCATGGGGTCAGTTATTTCTCGAAGTTAGATCTTAGGGTTGGATACTATTATATACTCTTTTAGAGAAAATAACATGAGAGTATTGCATTCAAACATCATCAGAGCCACTAGTACAACTTTGCATCATTCCTTTTAGTCATAGCAACACTCCAACTATGACCTTTAAGGAACTTCTAAAAAAGGTATTTGGTTAGTTCCTACCTAAGTTAGTACTTATATTTCTTTTAAATATTTTTCATTGGAATAATTCATTTCCCTCCCATATAAAGCATCTAGAAAATGTATAAGATATTGTGTGCTAAGAAGAAGCATGTCAAGGCATCTAAATGTGAAACTGAAAGGAGCATTTTCAATACATTGGTTGAACTATTTTTCCTAAGACGTGTGTAATGAAAGGCTACAGAGATCAAGGCTATGTGTGATTGGCTTGTGCCGAAGAATATTAACAGAATTTTCACTTTGCTAAGATCGGTAGATTTATAAAAAAAGGTTTACAGGGATTTCTGAATAATAGCCTTTCTTTTGAAAAATCATATCAACAAAGAGAACTTCAGGTAATCCACGAAGGCATAACAAATGTGTGAGGATTTTTCACACGTGCTCTTATCTCTACTCCAACTTTAGCTCATGTTATCTACCTAAGTGGAACATGTACATGATACAATTTTTTGCTAGAATTTATTAATGTCAACATTCTTATCATGTTATGTTATATTTCAAATGCTTAGAGTTAGTGAACGATTAAGTTATGAATTAAGTATTGTGTTTTATGGGTTGAATATAAAGTTAGAAAAACCTACATAATGTGTCTATTTTCTATTTCAACTTCTAATGAAACAAGATATCTATCATTGTATGAGAACTCCTATGCATTATATATGGATTTGGAGGTGCAATCCATCCTCAACTGTGCATATGACCCCATTTTTCTTATTTTTTATTTGCTAAATCATTTCATATTATTCTTGGAATATAGAAATGTGTGAGATGAAGTTGTCGGTATTTATTCATTGCTATGATTAAAAATAACTATCAGAATTCCTTTTGATCATCAGTACCATTTTTTAAAATAGGAGGACATATCCTACATATGTTACGGATTTTGTTGTACACTATAATACTCTATCTAGAACTAGTGGTTTAATAATAATCCTAGACATAATAACTGTGAAAAAAAAATGTTTATATGATACTTTTAATACCAAGAACTTTACTAATAGAATATTAAAATAAAATAGCCAAAAACATAAATATATAGCTTAAACCTCACCAAAAAGACACCCTACAAATAATTGAAATGACGGGGAAAATAACTTCACATGATAACTTTACCAGCTAAATAAAAGTAAGACATCTTAATCATCTATTCATAAAACAATGGGGGAAAAGGGATAAATATGCGTAGCGATTAATATATGTGTGGTGGAGACACAACGAAGGACTATTGTACAAAGTTATTTCAATTTATTAAAGATGTCATATTTTCGTTGAAGTTTCCTCCGCTTTAAATCACCTTTTCCAAAAGTGTGAACTGAATCAAACCTATAAAAGTGGAGCTTTAAATTCACTTTACATGGCAAGTTGACGACCTTGGGAAAAATAATTAAAAAATAAAATAGGCAACCTGACCGCCCGGTATGATATTTTTTATGGAAGAAAATGTTCTTGCCAATAATTGAACTGATTTGACCGCACTTCACATGGTGACTTACGGAGAATTACGAAATTTAATCATTACTAATTGCAATTTGAAGTTGACATGAGAATGTGTATGAGATAGCTAACATCATCCAATCAATTATTAAATACATTAATTGTTACATATATATAATTGTAATTTATTTTAAAAGAAAAAATACTAATATATTTATAAATTTTATTTTCACACACACATATACTATAATACTTCTACATCTATACATTAATAACATGTAAATTTAAAAAATGAAGTAACATAGATACATCTAATGTAGGTATATGGCCCATATGAAAAACATGTACAATTGCCATTAATACAATAGTGTATCAAGGATCATCCATATATTATAGAAGATATATTAATGGCTATTATATGATACACCAACATGCTCACACCTCAATCATATGTTGTTTCCTTAAAACACATGAATATATATCCACGCATAATTTATATGCATCAACATGTGAAGACTCAAGGTATCAATTCATCACCTAACACAAACTTACAAACTTTTATAGTTCTTTCACATATCCTATCACTATGAGGTCACTACAATCTCTCCCTGTGATCACTACATCTACACGGGGCTCATCTAGCATTCCAAACTATGAATACAAGATAATAATGTTCGTTGATACTTAATAATACTATTATTTCCTATTGACAAATTACTTGTTCACTTGATATGCACTTGCATCGTACAAACAAGGTAATTGAAATGTCAACACTTGTTCATAAGAAAGGATGAAGTACTAGAAAAACTATCTTTACCATAAAAATACATGGTGATGGCATTCCTTTCCATCATATCAAGTACCTCTGCAAGTTTCTCTCTTTTCAACTCCTTGACTAGTCATCCAGTGGTTCACAAGCCTTCTTATTCAAGTTCTCTTTGGGCCACAAACTATTGACCTCCTCCTAATTCTTCCACCTTTATTTTTCTTCTTCTTCCATTCCTATTTTGTAGGAACCTCTAAGTATTTGCATCTAAGTGTAAGTAAAACTTGTGTCTCTATTCTCTACATATGTATGTGTATACTCAACACTTTGTTTTATTTGTTCTAGTTAGATTCATATGTTCCAAAAAAATTCTAAAACTTTCTTGTATTCCTCTTGTCTTAATCTACAAGTGTGAAAATGTGCATTCCTAATTTTCCATCCTCTACCTATTTTATTGATGGATTTTATTTCTCCTACTCTCCTTTAACATGTGTAAGAGCTTTATCTCTTGAAATATACTTCTTTATGAATTATAATGGATACATATCGTTTGTATTTTCATTTTCATGGTTGATTCTATCTCCCTTTATCACTCATGTTATTTTAATTATCTTTGATGCCATTACACCCTCAATAACAAAATGAACATTTGTAAGTTCATTCTCCATCACCCTCTCACTCTTAGATATTATTGTGGCTGAAATTTTACTCTCTATATTGTAATGGAATGTAGTATGTACAACCTTGCCATCTATATCTTTTTTTAGGAATTTCCTTGTGCAAAATTTCCCTTTTGGACATGAAATGAGATACATTGATCATGTAACCACTTTAGATGGTGATAGGTGTAACTAGAATGTCTCATTTATGAGAAAAAGTGCAAGAAAACATGTGTTCCGTAATGTATCATAATGATAAGAAAACTAAAATGTGTGGACCATAAAAAATATTTAAATTATAAAAGCAAAGCAAAAAATACTCCTAATGATATGAAAACCAAGTTGTCACTTGTTGAAACTTATTAGACATTGTATTGGGGTTAATATGATCGATAATATATCTCAAAATCTTATACTGCATACCTCACATAGACATCTTGAAGTGCAAAAAAGTAAGTTAAATGGTTTCCAAACAAAATATTTTTATTAAAAACTATGTTCAAATAAAAGAGTTTTGTTTGAAATCCCATATAAAAATATTAAAAGGGTTGAAATAAATATTTTGTCTGGTATTGTTTAAAAAATAGTCTTGAAAGTATTCAGAAAAAAGGTGATTTTTTATTTCCAATGCCTTATCAAAAGGAAATGGAAACTATGTTTTCCTCGATGGTCATCACCACTTAGTTTCTAACCCTCATCATTGTAGAAAAAAAATCACACACTCTAGGTAACTATCTAGTCTTGATTGCATACTACTATTTATATTTTTCCTAAGTAAGAAAAGTACTAATTAATCTATGTCCTTGGCCATATTTTCTTTCTTTCTATTGCCATCTTTTGGTCTCTAGCTCAGTCTGTCATTTCATACTTCGAAATTGTTCATCTTGAACACTAACGCCCGACCAAGACGCTAACGCCAGGTGCCCCCATCCCCTCTGGGTGCCCCTGACCTCTTTGTACTTTGTTCACATCTTTTGGGTCCTTTCTAGGCATTTGAGCATCATATCATTTTGGTAGTCAACATTTTTGAGGTTAATTACGAAATTGAAGAAAGAGAATCATATAAATATAAAGTTATGTGATCATAATAAAGGACCAAGCACTAAGCATTAACTATAACCACCTAAGGTTACATCCAAATGCTATTTAAGAGCATTCAAACATCCATTTAAAGGAAAGGGGCTGCATTATTCTGCATAAACTTCATAGGAGGGAAATTTTATTCTATTTCATGCACACATCTACTTACATTGCTTACATCTAACTACTTTTCTCACTATTAAGTGTGACACACACAAGACCCACCAAGGGCACAATTCCGCACACACACACACCTAGAACTACATTGGGTCTGAAATGTAGTGAAACTCTCAGTTGTAAGTTCACTCGTTTTCCAAATGAGGATATTCCAACCCCTCATTTGCATTCTTTTCTTTTTGGGGTTTGATGTACTCTTGAGGATTTTGAAGGTCATTTCTTTATTGCAGGTTATTAACAACATCAGCGATCATTGTGTGACATATAATAGTGAAAAGAAGTGAAGTGCTATGAACATCTCACAAACATGCAAAGGAATTTTTCTGAGTTTTTGAGCAATCACATGTGCCAAAAGTAGGTATGTGGCACCCGCAGGTGCCCTTGATACATTTTAGGCACCCCATTCCAGGAAGATCATCCGGTCGCACATTGTTTTGAAGCTCTATTAGACACATGTCCCTTTTTTTTCATCAAGTCATCACTTCAGCATAGTCAAGGATTAATTTCGAATCAACTAATTCTTCTTATCCCTTCTTTGCAACTAGGTTTCATATTTTTCCATCTTAATTTTCTTTGGTCTATATTTTTCTTCACTATATATTTATTTTACTACTACATTATAATACGATCTAGGAACTTATAAATTTAATATTTTCTTAATCATTTTGGTGAAACCCGCACTCGAATCCGCCTTCTTTGTAGGGTTTATCTTCTTATGTGCATTAACCGTAGTGTTCCATTTAGGTCTTTTGAGAATTTTGATCTTCCTCCATCTTCTCGCAGGGCCTCTAAATCAATGGCTACAACTAAAAACCCCTTTACAACCTATAGCCATTTTTATACCCTTTGAAGAACAAGGAAAACCCCATGTGTGTCGGCCTATCACCTAGCGCGCACTGAGCACTGACCCTAGGCACGCGCGGGCATCGAGTCTCTCATTTATGTGAGCCTTGTGGGAATGCATTACTTATGACAGAGGATTACGAAAGCAAAGTAAAGAATCAATGTAACCATGCTTAGACCTTAAGAGAGCCTCTAGATTGCTATATTAATTTTATAAAGGAAATATAAATAGAGTTCAACATATGGGTTTACACCTTATTCATATGAAAGGTACACATAATGGATCCAGATGGACACAAATATAAACCAGTAACCACATATATTTATATTCATTATGACAAATAACCTCATTACATTAATCAAAGTCATTACAAACCATCACAACAATGCAAACCAGAGTCATGTATTAGATCTGGACTTAGGTCCCCCATAAAGAAAGAATAATATGGAATCATACCCTTAGTATTTCATCCTCCCTATAGATCCTCTAACCCAACCCATGGTACCCTCAAAGTATTTATGTAGAGCTTCACCTCTCTTCCACACTGTATATCTTTCTCTAATGGGTGTTTGTATTTATAGCGTTAGCAACCACTGCCATGCCTATTTGAGGTTATAGATTGGTTGCCAAGTGTCCAAGTGGTCCTCCACGAGGGCATGCTCCTTCAAACTTGAGTTCTCCACTTCTTGCAATGATGACCTTATTAAATCCTCTATCGTGAGGAATATTCCTTTCGTGGGCACCAAGTTACAAGGATGGAACCTTATCCACTCCGCATGCGCAGTCGGGTCATGTTTTCCTCGTGTCCTGCCTGATATGCCCATTATGGATAAGTCCCAAAATATTTTCTCTACCGTGCACGTGCCACGAGTTCTTCTAAAACCCTCCTTAACACCTATCCTACACGCCTTCTCCTCGCACACCCTTCTTCAAGTAGGCCTTGCGCACCCCATGCACCTTTTTGTACTTAGCTCATATTTGTTATTTCACCTTATGAATATAAAGAGATAGGAGCTCTCACAAAATAAGGTTTCCAAGAGTGATCTGTGTGAAGTAGAACCTGAGATATTGGAGAATATGTGACTAGATTATATCCACAAACTAGTAGGGATGGAGTACATGGGCATGGAAGAGGTTATTGGAGAGTGTTGTCTTATTGAAGGAATTCCCAAGTTAGGGTTTGGTGGCTAGGGCATGGAGATTGGAAGGGCCTCTCTACAAGATAGAGCTCTAAGTTTGGAAAGAGTGGAAGAGAAGAGCAAGCAAAATAATTTTGAAGAGTTAAACTAAAATATTGCACGAAAGTAGGTGACTGTGTCACCTAAAAAGAAGAAGGGAAAGGGAAAGGGAAAGCCAACAGCTACTATCACAAGTAAAAATGAAGAATGGTACGTGGAGATCCAGTACCCCGGATGGGGTATTACTTGGAAAGGAATGGGAGTCCCACCTAAGAAAAAATGACTGGAAGCAAAAATAACCATCACACCAGCATGACAGAAAAAGAAATCGCTTTGGAATTAGTGCGCCCAAAAAACAAGAGGATGCCAAAGGGCATGACCATTTACAGCGATGAAGTAAAAGTTAAGTTGGAGAAGGCAGGGTTGTTACAACTCTATGAGTTACCTTACTTCAGAAAGCTTGAGCGACTCTATCAGTGGGTGATGTTGTGCGTACACGAGGATCATTTTTACTTCGCGGGGCGCAAGATGTGAATAAATCCCCAATTGATTTAAAAGTTCACATGCCTTATTTGTGAGGGGGAACTCATAGATGATGAATTAAAAGAAAACAAGGCCATCAAGGAAACCATCACCGCATATGACTATAAGAAGGGGTCATGATACTTTGACATTGTGGAGATTCCATACCCCATGATGAGGATGGTCGTGCACCTGCTGACAAAACTCAATGATCAAGAGAGGTAGACACAGGTGAATAAGACATGGCTAAATGTTTTCCATAGGATTTTAGAGGGCACCATATACAACTTATCCACTTTTCATCGTAGATGAAATCATAAGCAGTGCGCATGAGGGTGACAAAATACTTTTTGGCAACGTTCTCCTCACAATCGTATTCTCAGAGATTGGAGTGCCCGATGGGCCGGATGAATTTGTTTGGGAGAATTTAGAGGAAGATCCTTCACTCACGAAGAGATTCGCCAAATATACTTATGAGACCATGACGGCCACTCACAAGGCGCGCTTAGAGAAATGGTACAAGTGCATGAGGGATGCGTTTGGGGCAGAATAGAGGATTCAAGAACAACTACTAGCACTTTTGGATGAAGAAGCAGAGTTTGTGATGTACCATCACTTATGCATTGGTAGATTAAAAATGATAGATGAAACAATGAGCCCCTGGTACAAGCTCCCCTTCTCCTTCACTACACAATACATCCAAGCGGGAGTAAACAGGTTAAAAGAGACCAAGCTACTAAGGTTTGACCTAGCTAATAGCTAATTTTTTCTTCTCATCATGTAGGGGGTGGCATGAATAGCTAATTGTTTCTTATCCAGAGTTTTCATTCCCTCTGGTGATGTGCATGTCTTAAGGAAGACTGCAATATCCTCCAAGTTTGAGGGTGCACGCCGCAACCTAAAAAGATCCACGGATCGCATGGTGTCCTCTATGCTTTGTGTGTCCTCTCCTGAATCAATTCTAGACAATTCGTCAGGTCAAGAATTACTCATCCCTGTCTTGACAATCACTGTGAACTCAAATTCTTAGAACAACAAGACCCATCAACATATGCGCCTTTGCAGAATGGGCTTGTTTACTAGATAATTTAGTGTCATATGGTCTTTATAGAATATAAACGGTGTTTCCAACAAGTACATCCTAAAAATTTTAAGCGCATAGATCATGGAAAGGGCTTCACACTCAGTAGTGGTATAGTTCTTCTCTGTTGGCGTTAGCTTCCTGCTTACAAAGCACAAGGGATGATTAGCAATCCCCTCACTAGGTTGTGCCAATACTACTCCAATAGCCATTCTTGAGGCATCTACATGTACATGGAAGGGTTTATCCTAAGAGGGAAAATGAAGTATGGGTGAGGTGATAAGCTTATCCTTCAAGGTTTTGAATGCACTCTGTTGTTCCTCTCTCCAATAAAAAGTGCTCTTGTGCTTCAATAAGTCTTTGAAGGGAATGGAAATCTTGGCATATCCCTTGATGAACTTTCTATAATACCCCATATGCCCAAGAAATCCATGTACGATGCTTTGGCTAGAAGGCCCTTTCAGGCCTACAATGACAACAAATTTTGCGGGGTCTACCCTTAACCCTTCCTTGCATATGATATGGCCTAGAAATGTTCCAAATGTGGTGGCAATGACACACTTATTTATGTTGATGGATATCCTCAACTGCCTACATATTTCAAACATCAGTCTTAGGTTGTCACAGTGGTCTTTGACCTGGCCATACATGGTCCATTCATCTAGGTATACTTGAAGAAAATTGTGAATGAAATCTTGGAATGCTTGCACCAAAATGCACGAGAATACAACAAGCTCATTCTTCAATCCAAAGGGCATAATTTTATAACCCAAAACTTCTACACTCTGTTGCAAAAGTGGTTTTCTTCTAATCTTCCTTCGTGATTTTGACCTGATGGTATCCTAAGAACCCACCTGTTGAAGAGTAGACCCTCACACCCAACTACTCCCTCCAAAATCTCTTCAGTGAAGGGGGTTGGAAAAGGTTCAATGATACAAACCACATTCAAGTCTCTATAATTGACATAGATCCTTATCCTCCCATCCTTCTTGATACTGATAACCATGGGGCTTATCCATTCTGACTCTTCCACAACCTCGATGATTCCTGATGCTATCATTTTGTCAATTTCTTCCTTGACCCTTATGCACAACTTGAAATTCATCTAGTAAGGCCTCTTCCGGATCGGGTGCGCACCTTCCGTCATCTTGATCTTCATCTTGCCTAAGGATTGGTGGATGACTTTCAACTCATGGTACCCTTATGGGAACAAATATTGGAACTCGCGTAACAAATCAATGATCTTGGATACCTCCTTTTCTGACTAATAGTATTCGATGATAGCTTCTTTGGGATCCACCTCTGACCAGATGTTGACTTGCTTTGTTCTCAAATGCTCATGGTAGGCATGTTCTTTCTCATCCATGCTATCTATAACCTGGCACGTACCCTTGGAATGGTCAACATATATCTTTTCTACCTCCTCACCGTTGATCAGATAGGCTAACTTTCCTTTCTCCTTTTCTTTGCATGCATGCTCAAGTTGTATTTCCTCAGATTCTTCTTCATCAAAGCGCATATCCAAACTTGGCTCACTGAGTAACTCAAACAATCTATCCTTTGCCAAGGTGCTATCCTCCATAGTAAGGTGCTTGACCACTTATAACACTTTGTCCACTGAGGGTTTTGAACTTCGATACTCACAATCCTGGATGAGGTTAGCTATTAGCTCCTACAAACTTCTTGTCTGGAGGCACATCTCTGAATGAATATACCAGGCACGTGCACAACCATGTAAGGTGGAATACAACCTATGCACCCATAACGAAGGTGGTAATGCTTTTGTGCCTTCTCTCCATGCCTCCTCACAATATTTGATATGAAATGAGGTAGGTTCTTTTCCATGGTAGTCCTTAATGACCATGGGCACATTGCTCCTAGAGGACCTAACGAAAAACACGTTCTTTACTTCGCATCATTACAGGAGGTTCTCATGATGGGTAGCCCACAAAAAAGTTGCTATCCCAAGTAGGTTATATTTAAGCATCCCTATCCTTTCTTTCTCATCCCTCCACTGGGAATCCATTTCTTGAAAAAAAGTTCCAGGGTTATCCCCTCTAGAGTAAGTTGGTATCTTCTTTCCTCCTAGGTGCCTGAGTGAGCGTGCCTTTTACACCTTTGTCATAGAGCCCCTCAATTATTTCCTTACCAGCTCATATGTCCCGTGTGCCCAATTGTCAGATGAAATTCTAGTATTGTCACTTATGGATTGCGTATCCTCAAACTAGATAACCCCTTAGTAGGATGGATTACCTCTGCGTCCTGGATAGAGCGCACAAAACTCCGGTCGAGGACCTCTTCACCTAACAGATCTATATAGGGTGCTGACTTCCCATATGTCAAGGGGATGATAACCCGCTCCTCCTTGTTTTCAAAACTAATATAACCCTTGTTAAATCTTAATTCAACATTGTTCTTGTAACATCAAGGGCACCCAAGTAAAGTTGGAATGTTATATGCCTCTACCAGCGCTAAGACCTCAAAGTCTCCAGTGAACGTTTCCCCTTGAATAGTGATAGTTGTGTCCTTGAGGACTCCATTAGGAATTCCCTTAGTTTTTATTCACCATGTAAAGAACATTTTATGATGGCTATAACGTAGGCTTTCCCATTTGGTGCTAAGCATCTAGGGTGAGAACATTGAATTCTACTCTTGTTTCAATGAGGATATTGCTAAGGAGCCAACCATACACAACTAAATTGAAAGTTAATTCCTTTTCATATTCAAGATTGTGGGGAGGAAGTTTTGCATGTAACACATTCCTCTCATGCTCTGCTCTGGTGCATGGTACCTTCTCTCGCAACCACTCTCCTAGCAATGGGATAATGTTCTCTTGTGTCAACATTCTTACATACCTCTCTAACATCATCTAGATCCTTCTAGGGAGTCTCCTCATGTTTCTTCCACTCCAATCATCTTGATTGTTTCTTCAAACACTGTATTTCCCCTTGTAAGCTCCAGATCACATCCATGGTTTCCTGTTACACCTCTTTTTGATGAGCAGGGTTTGGATACTTTCAATGTACCACTTTCTCCCTTGAAACTAAGGTCATTGTCTGTAGTATCTCCCAGGAGCGTGTAGCCTCCCCTCACATTGTAGTAAAGATAGGTTCTAACCCTGATTCATGTGCCACTCTAGGCATCCATTGTGAATCATCCTTCTTGATACTTACTATCACAGTGCACTTATCCTTTCGGTGCTATTGGATAATGTGTTCATATAGCTTGGGTAATTCCTCATACTTGTGCTTCTTTCTCCACCACGAGGACTACAATAAATCAGGGAAATCTCATTTGTAATGGTCCGTAGACCCAAAAATGTAACAAGTTCCATGCGAGAACTCAATTCTTCCTCCTCTAAAGCTTCTTCCACGTGTGACCCCATTTGCACACCCTTCATAATGGAGTTCATCACCCTTAGAACTACTCGTGAGGCTAGTCTGACACACACCCATGTCAATGGCACTATGTATTTGGTTGATCAATCTACAATCCTTGGTGTCATGGGTTGTAGAGATGTAGATCTTGCAGTAGTAGGACACGTTCTTCCGAATTACATGCTGTAACAAGAGAAACCTACTCACATCATGGTCCCCATGACAGAACTCGCAGTCCACCACTATGGTGCATACCCATCTTTGAGGGAAATTGTCCTTTGTTTGGAATTCTACTTCACACTCCATGCACCATAGTCCACTATGACCCTCATGTACTGAATTTGTAGAGAGTTTCTCTAGCTGCTTTACCATTACAACAATCTGCGCCTCTAGAAAAGGGCTCACTCCCCTAACAAAACTTCCAACAGCCTCGGTGCGTACGGCAGCCTCCAACACCTCGTGCGGGTCTGTGAAAGTATTATGTGACAATACTCTTCGAAATGGTGTTATCAACCCTCAGACAAACCATTGAGCATGCTGGGATGGGTTTATATCATAAGACAATTTCGATAATAGAGTTTTAAATCAGGCATCATATTCCCGTACACTCTTTACCATCCCTTGTTGAATCTCCTTTAGAGTGATGATGCTCTTTTGTTCAAACTCCAGAATGTGGAACTCTTTTAGGAAGGAATTTTTTAACGCAGTATAATCCACCACTGTCTGGTGTGGATCATACTTACAGTACTAGCTATGCGCACGCCCCTACAATGTTGTTGTAAAATGACTCACCTTCCACTCCAGGGCAGTGATCCCCTTTGTGCACCATAACAACTCACATTTATGTACATGTTCGGTGGCATCTTCACTACCCTTGTAATATGGAAAGTGCAGAGACATTTCGAAAAACACTTGTGGAGGTGGTTGAGGCCCTTACCCTCTAGATCCAGATCCCTGGTTTCCTCCGGTGTTTCCCCCACCACCAGACCCACTAGATCCACTTGGTCCTATGCCTCTAAGCCCACCAGACCCACCTACTTCTTTTGGAAAGGGACCCAAAGTGGTTGCACCTAGTGTCCCTAATATTCCATGAAACTACGTGCCAATGGAGTGTGATACTGTCCCACTGCCATTTGTGTCTCCCGTGCCACTCCTCGACGCAATACCCAAACCTTATGCACTTGTACTTTGACCAAAAATCCCTCCAAAAATTAGAATCAATTGCAAAACTATAGAAGTTCCAAATTAGAAATTATATCTTCTTGGTGTAGACCGATTACTCCTACTGATGCCAACTGGGTTCACAATACTTCTACCTTGATCTAGAAGACCAAGTGCTAGGGTTTGGTCATTAGGTGGATCCAGATATGCACCGATGACTCTTATTTCTCTTGAAGATGAACTCTCTTCAGAAGCTTAAGGGACTTCTCTCTCGTGCTTTACAAGATGGGGTAGCACAAACTACTCTGGTTCCACATCCTCTGTGTGAACCTCAACTCCATCTCGCAATGTCTACCTCCATAAATCCATCACACCAGCAACCTCCCTATTATGAGCTTCACTGTACTTAAGCCACCTCTCCTCCCTTTCTTTCTCAGCCACAATGTCTGTCATCTTTCTCCACCCTATCTCCTTCACCCAACGCTCAGTGGGGCCTTAGTCAGCCATAAGAAACACTTAAAGATTCAAGGTAATGACCAGGATCTTCATTTCCAATGGAGTAACACATAGGAAAAATCCTCTAGGTTCCCTTAAGAACTCAAATTCATAAATCTACGGGCACGAGTGCATTGAAATGGCATACACCAGGGTGTAGCTAGCCAAACACTCCTTTCCACCAATGGTCGATAGCACCCATTCATGTCAGGTTTGTGTCCTGCAGCCTCTATTAATCAGCTTGGACCCACATACATGGTTTGTACTGCCAGCTTGACCTTGACGCATACGTAAAGAGCCACCCATGAAAATCCACTAGAAAGCAACAAAAGAATGTCTCATATATCTCATGGTACATGCGCTCTTCTACCCATCCACACGTGTCAAATTTAGGTCCAGCGTTGAATCTCTGGGAAAACTCATCCTCTGTTCTCTTGAACCATTCCTCAAAACCTTCCAAAGTCAAATGCTCCATCATCACACATCACTGAGACAAAGATGTATGCATCCATTTCTTTCAAAAAAATTAGGACGTAATGTCACTCTTCACAATAGCATTGAAAAGAGGTCCCAGTAACGAAACCAAGATGTATCCATTTTTATACCCTTTGAAGAACAAGGAAAACTTCATGTGCGCTGACACATCACCCAACGGGCACTGAGTGATCACCCGAGGCACATGTGGTCACCGATTCTCTCCTTTATGTGAGCCTTGTGGGAATGCATTACTTATAATAGAGGATTAAGCAAAAAAATTAAAGAATCGATGTAACCATGCTTAGACCTTAAGAGACCCTCTAGATTATTGTATTCATTTTAGAAAGGAAATATAAAGAGAGTTCAGATCTGAAGCAAAACATAAAGAGAATGCATATGGGTTTATACCTTATTCATATGAAAGTTACACAGAATGGATCCACATGGACACAAATATAAACCACTAACGACATATATTTATATTCATCATGAAAAATACATCATTACATTCATTAGAGTCAGTACAAACCATCACAACAGTGCAGACCAGATTCATGTATTAGATCTGGACTTAGGTCCCTCATACAGAAAGAATAATATGGAATCATACCCTTAGTATGTCATCCTCCCTACAGATCCTCTAACCCAACCCATGATACCCTCAGATTATTTCTGAAGAGCTTCACCTCTCTTCCACAATGTATATCTTTCTTTAACGGGTACTTGTATTTATAGCCTTAGTAACCACCGTCATGAATTTCTGAGGCTATAGATCAGTTTCCAAGTGTCCAAGTGGTCCTCCACGGGGGAATGCTCCTCCATACTTGAGCTCTCCACTTCTTGTAATGATCACATTATGAAAACCTCTATCATGAGGAATATTCCTTTCGTGGGCACTAAGTTGCTAGGATGGTACCTTATCCATTCCGCATGTGCAGTCGGGTCATGATTTCCTCATGTCCTGCCTAATATTCCCATTATGGCTGAGTCTCAAAATGTTTTCTCTACCTCTCGTGTGCCAAAGGTTCTTCTAAAAGCCTCCTTAACCCCTGTCCTTCGTGCCTTCGCCTCGCGCGCCATTCTTCAAGTAGGCCTTGTGTGCCTACACACCTTTTTTTACTTATCTCATATTCATTATTTCACCTTGCAAATACAAAGAGCAAGGATCTCTCGCGAACTAAGGTTTCCAAGAGTGATCTGTGTGAATCAGAACCTAAGATATTGGAGAATATGTGACTAAAATAGATCTACAAACCAGTAGGGATGGAGTACATGGGCATGGAAGAATTTGTTGAAGAGCACCGTCTTATGGAAGGAATTCCCAAGTTAGGGTTTGGCGGCTAGGGCATGGATATTAGAAGGGTATCTCCATAAGATCGAGCTCTAATTTTGGAAAGAGTGGAAGAGTAGAGCAAGTAGAAGAAGTTTGAAGTGTTAAACTAGAACATTGAACCAAAGAAGGTGATTGTGTCACCTAAAAAGTAGAAAGGCAAGGGAAAGGGAAATCCAATAGCTACCATCGTAAGCACAAATGAAGAATGGTACACAGAGATGCAATACCTAGATGTGGTATTGCTTGGAAGGGAGTGGGAGTCCCACCTAAGAAAAATGACTGTAAGCGACTATAACCATCGTACCAACATGACAAAATAATAAATGGCTTTGGAATTGGTGCACCCAACAAATAAGAGGGTGCCAAAGGGCATTCCCATTTTACATTGATGAAGTAAAAGTTAATTTGGAGAATTTAGGGTTGTTACAACTCTATGAGTTACCTTACTTCGACAATCCTAAGCGAATCTATCAGTGGCTGATGCTGCATGTACACGAGGATAATTTTTACTTCAAGGGGTGTGAGATGTGAATAAAAACCCAGTTGATTTAAAATTTCATAGGCCTTATCTATGAGGGGGAAGCATAGATGATGAATTAAGTGACAAGGAGGCCATCAAGGAAACCATCTCTGCATATGAATACAAAATGAGGTCGTGATACTTTGACATCGTGGAGATTCTAGGACCTCGTGATGAGGATGGCCACGTGCCTGCTGACAAAATGCAATGATCAAGAGAGGTGGATGTAGGGTGAATAAGGCATGGCTAAATTTTTTCTAGAGGATTTCGGAGGGCACCATCTATAAATTGTAAACTTTCATCGCAGGTGAAATCATAAGCAGCGTGCAGGAGGGTGAAAAAATACTTTTTGGAAACACCTTGTCATAATCATATTCTCAGAGATTACAGTGCCTGATGGGCTAGATAAATTTCTTTGGGAGTATCTAGAGGAAGATTCACCGCCCGTGAAGATATTTTCCAAATATACTTGTGAGACCATGATGACCACTCACAAGGTGTGCTTAGAGAAATGGTACAAATGCATGAGGGATACGTTCGGGGTGGAATGGAGGATTTGAGAACAATTACCAATGATTTTGGAAGAAGAACCATACTTTGTGGTGTACCAGCACTTCTGCATTGGCAGATTCAAAATGACAGATGAAACAATGAGCCCCTGGTGCAATCTCCCCTTCTCCTTCATTGCACAATACTTCCAAGTGGAAGTAAACAGGTTCAAAGAGGCCAAGAGACTAAGGTTCGACCTTAGTGAGGTAGACCAGGACCATAGAGAGCTGCACAGAAATATTTTTTACCCTAAGAAGCACGCGTACGTGGAGAAGTATTTATCCCACAAATTCCAAATGATGAAACCCTTGACTTTAATAATTGTTGGAAGTACCCGCGGCACGAGTATATCTGCGCATCAGACCAAAATTTAAGAAGGGTGCATATTTTTAGAACGAAGTATCTATACCTGAATATTCTACAAGTAGGAGGAAGCTCATGCCCAATAAGAGGGAAAGAGAAGAGGTGTAAGAGAAAAAGGCACCAAGTGTTTAGACTTCTCAGTGAGTAGGTGCACCGGAGGCAAGCGAAAAACCTAGAAATTATTCGTGCCAAAAGAAGTCCCCGGTGAGAGACAAGACCCTAGAAGAGGAGACACCAGAGAAACCTCCCACAAATGAGAAGTCACCAGAGGAAGGAGAGAAGGTAGAATCCCCTATATTAGAATCTCTGATCAAGAATAAAGAAAGGGTAGCAAAGAAGGAGGACTCGGAGGATAAAAAGAGCTTGGAGGCCTACAGGGGAAAAAATTATGATGATGTTGAACCAGAAGAGGTTCAAGGCCCCCAAGTGTTTGAGGTACATGAATCCAAAGAAAAAGGAGAGGAAGATAAAAATATATACATCTTTGTTAGGAGGAAGAATGCCGAGGAGGAGAAGGATGCTCCGGAAAGGGGAGTGAACAAGGAAGTGAGTACAAAGAATCAGAGGATGCCAAGCCTCACAAAGGAGCAAGTAGAGGAAGCCACGAAGAGGGAAGTGACAGGGATCGTTGAGGCCTTGGTGGATCACAAAGTAGAGTGGAGCTCGGAGGAGGTGCTGAAGGAAATTAATGAACAAAAGCGTCGAAAATGAGCATGACAACATGGAAGAAAGCCCGAGTTTGATTGTAAGTTTTCCAAAGGGCCATACGTATAGGGAGAAAGAGCATAGAGGAAATAAAAGGCCAAGTAATGGGCTACATAAATGATCTGATCAAAGTGCTATGTGTGCATTTTCATAAAATTGTACCAACAAAGTAGCTCTTGGCCATGTCATCATTTGATGAGGAGGGTGCATACCCTTGGACGAGGAAAATTTTGTCTTGGGCATTTGAGCCCCACATTAACGAGCCCAAATTCAAAGTGAGCTAGGGAGAACTGATGAAGGTTCCAAAAGAAAAGGGAATCAACCCCTTAGTGAACGCTCAACAACTATCAGATGAACAAATCTGTAACGCGCTGAACAAGGTTTCAGTTCTAGTTGAAGCCAAGATATTTGGGAGAAATGATAGGGTTAAGTTCCTGGAGACAAAACTGGAGAAGAAGGAAAAAAAAATTACGAAAAAAGGTAAGGACTTAAAGCAGGAAGATCTCATCAGTTCTCAACTAAGGCATGAGTTAAAGGACAAGAAGGCAAGGGTGCACAAGGTTTATAAAAAGGTAGAAATGATCATGGGTGCCATTATCCTAAAGAATCCAGATTTGACACCACCTGCGTAGAAGTATGGATCCACGTTAGAGTGCCTAGAGGACCTGACCCATTTCCTCGCCATGGAAAAAAAACCACTGGCCTTAGAATATACAGAAGAGGCATAGTACGAAAAGAAAGGGAGGACACAATGAAGGTCGTGGCCATTATTTCCTAGTATAATAAGGTCCTCGCTATTGCAAAGGCCATTGCTCAAAATGATGAAGCCTCCTATGACAACTACGTGAATAGGGATAGAGTGGCGAGCATCCTGGTCACCACCCACAAAGTGGAACTCAAGGAGTTCCAAGAGCATAATAAGGAGAATAGAGTAGAATGGGACAAAATTTTATCCGAGGTTGAGAAAATTTCAAAATCCATTGAGAACTTATGAGGATCAATCAAGAACTGACTAAAATAGATGTACCCTCAGATCACCCGAAGGATGGATGCGCTAGAAGATTTGGGCAAGAAATTGGAAGGAGTTGTTGAAACAATGAGCACCCAAGGAGAAGAACTAAGCTTTGAGGAGGTGAGTGCCTTAGTTAGTGGCCTTTTCTAATAAGCACAGAATGAATTCAATTCCTGAAATAAGTTGGAGGTGGATTTTGTGAAGGACTTCCCTCTCCTTTTGTAGAAGTAATCATTTCTTCCCCTTTCTTTCATTCTTTCCTAATTTTTCATTCCTTTATTCTTTCCTCGAATCATTCATTCCTCTAGAACATTTTTCATTCTTTATTATTTAGAGTGTTCTCGAGGATGGATAACATGTGAAGTGTGGGGTGATGTTGGGCCCCTAAAATATGAGCTAAGTATAAAAAGGCGCGTGGGCACGCAAGGCCTGCTTGAAGAAGGGTGCGTGGGGAGAAGGCGCACATGACAATGGTTAAGGAGGGTTTTAGAAGAACCTATGGTGCACATGTGGTAGAGAAAAGGTTTTGGTACTTAACCATAATGGACATATTAGGAAGGACACGATGAAATCATGACCTGACTGTGCATGCGGAGTGGATAAGGTGCCATCCTAGCAACTTGGTGCCCATGAAAGGAATATTCCTCACGATAGAGGATTTCAGAAGGTCATCATTACAAGAAGTGGAGAGCTCGATTATGAAGGAGCATGCTCCCATGGAGGACCACTTGGACACTTGGAAAATGATCTACAGCCTCAGAAAGGCATGGCGGTGGTTGCTAAGGCTATAAATACAAGCACCCATTAGAGAAATATATACAGTGTGGAAGAGAGGTGAATCTCTGTATAAATACTCTGAGGGTACCATGGTTTGGGTTAGAGGATCTGTAGGGATGATGACATACTAATGGGATGAGTCCATATTATTCTTGATTTATGAGGGACCTAAGTCTAGATCTAATGCATGAATCTGGTCTGCACTGTTGTGATGGTTTGTAATGACTCTAATGAATGTAATGAAGTTATTTGTCATAATGAATATAAATATATGTGGTTACTAGTTTATATTTGTGTCCATGTGGATCCATTTTTTATACCTTTCATATGAATAAGGTGTAAACCCATATGCATTCTCGTTATGTTTTGGTTCATATCTGAACTCTATTTATATTTCCTTTCTAAAATGAATACAGTAATCTAGAGGATCTCTTAAGGTCTAAGCATGGTTACAACGATTCTTTACTTTGTTTTCTTAATCCTATGTCATAATTAATGCATTCCCACAAGGCTCACATAAAGGAGAGACTCGGATTCTGCGCATGCCTAGGGTGAGCGCTCAGTGCCCACTAGGTGATAGGCTATTGTGCATGGGGTTTTCCTTGTTCTTAAAAGGGTATAAAAATGGATACATCTTGGTTTTGTTGTTCTTTCTATGGTTTTTCTTCTACTGTGCATTAACCGTAGTGGTCATTTTAGGTCTTTTGAGAATTTTCATCTTCCTCCATCTTCCTTTGGGGCCTCTAAATCAATGGTTGAGGTTTATGCATCAATGGCTATAATTGAAAACCCCTTTACCAAATATCGCAATGTTACTCTTAAAACAATCCAAACATCTGATAGTGAAGAATCATATGATGAGGATACTAATTTCGATATATAGCAATTAGAAAAACTCACAACTTTTTGACAAGATTTGTGTTATAATCCCACTCATCTTATGCATATTCTCCATGCTTTGATTAGTGTAAAAAAAGTGTGTGATGTTGTTACATCTCCTCTTGTTAGGTATTCATCGGATGTTATGGCCTCCACCCTACCCCTTCATATCCATACCTCCATTGCTACCACTACCACTCCCATCATGTAACCTAATAATGTACAACCTTGCTTTTCCTCCAATACTGCTAATTTAAACTCTTTATATCAAGATCTGCAGACTCAAATTTTCCATCTCCAACTCACTACTTCTCATGTGTCTTCATCTATTGATTCCACCTCACTTCTTCATACTCCTTTCGCACCCACCATTTCTTCCTATCTGCTACCTCCCAACTTCATTACCCCTAAGTTACCTACTTTCAAAGGCCACGGTGACCCATAAGAGCATCTTAGAGCATTTCATGTATCATGCCTATATTAGCGGATGATCATGCTTTATTAGTAAATCTCTTTCCTCGACATCTCCAAGATTATGTGATCCATTAGTTATATGACCTACATGTTCAATTGGTAACATTTTTTACGGACCTAGATGATGCTTTCCTAGCTCATTTCTCTATCAATATCTTTGCTATGATCTCATATGCTCAGCTTGTACAACTTAAAAATGTTCTAATGAACATATAGCTGACTATGTATTACGATACAAGAACAACTTAGCCAAGATGTCTAATGTGCTTGCAGACTCTGAGCTTCAAGATCTATTTATTCAAATTCTATTTCCACCTCTACAAGGGGGTTTTATTTGATACATCTTCATCATTTAACTATTTTTGTCACACTCTTAAACTCTATGAAACAAAACTCTTATCTATACGCAAGCTTAAGTATCAGGAACAAACTTCATCTTCCACGTGCTTTCAAAGTAAATCAACTTTCAAGCTATCAACCAAACCTACTTAAGCTAAAGTCACTATCAACGTCTCTAACAATAAAGATCTTCAATGGTAATGACCTAAGTGAACGTACACAAAACTGACCATTGATCCACATATTATACTCTCACTTCTTGTCAAAATAAATCTTATTACACTTCCTCCTCAATTGAATTTAGAACCATGTCATCCTAAAGGTTGCAATTATGATCAAAATATCAGATCTAAGTATCAAAAATGCATTGGAAATTATACTCAAACTTCGTAATCTCATTTAAGATCTGATTGATAATAATACAATTGAGCTTCAAGAGCCTACAGATTCTATACTTGTTAATGAAAATCATAAGGTCAAGATATTTAAAAATCCTCTACCAAACATGACAAAAAAGTGGCTGAATCCTTGGAAAATCATACATATCTCGTAGTTCCTCCTCCTGCATCGAGTGATCTTGATTTTGTAGTTTTTCATACTGAGACATCCCCAGTACTCATTAATTTCTCCGATTATTACTATCACAATACATTCTCTTCCAATCAATTACACATTAGTGCTTTTATTGGATCTAATTCTATCAATAACACTAGAGTTTATCCATCATGACACATCAACGTGTTTTCTATTACCCTTGTTTATATCGTATATCCACTATCATAAATTTCATATCCAATTCTGAAATCATATGGTGTTGTCCAAATTCCAGTTACTGTTGGTCCTATCACCATGCTTGTGTCATTTTTTGTGGCACCATTAGTTGAAGGGTGTAACAGACTCTTAGTTATCTCTTGGCTCTAAGTAACTCAGGATATCATCTCCATGACCCATTTACATCTGAAATTCATTCATAACAAGTAATTCATTTCTATCAATGGTGTTTATCCATCTACACCATGGCCAAAACCTCCTCTTGAGGTTGTCATTGCATTAGCTAAAGTATTTAGGTCCCTAGGGCCTCTCGAAACTAAAGCACATTTTGCTTCTAGATACCCTGTTTGCACACTGCCTACATGGTCTCATCGGTCTATGAGTCCATCATATTGGTTTAGGTCCACCATTCAGAGAGATTATCCACTGTGGTATTCCTCACCTATGTGTTTTATTTCACATAGGTGTCCATCACTTACACATTCTTCTTCACATAGTCATCCATCACTTCTGCGTTCTATTACATAAAGGATTCCACCACCTCCGCAGTATACTCATCGGTCTCATTCATATAGGCTTCAATCACCTACACAATGTCTATCTCATATACCACCACTATTAGACCATGGGCACACACATTTATCTCTGCAAGCATTGGGTGTAGGGCCCTCATCTTTTCATTTCAATGGATAGCACATTCATCATCACATACTTTTGGGGCATCACAAAATTTCTTTCTCCCCCCCTCTACCATTGAAAAATGACTTATTCTCTCAATCACTTTAGATCTATACTTTCATAAGAAACATACACATCTTGATACATGCTTGTAGTTTCATTTCCTAAAGATGTACACTCTCATGCTTTAGTTCACACTTAACTATTGAGGGAATCCTATATACATGAACCTCACACGCTACACACAACATACTTGACACACTCAAATTACACTCTTCTTGCACATATCTATCAATAGAAATTCAATATAGTAACAACACCTACTCTACACGCACACTCAAGACGACACAACTTGACACATTTACAACATGTTTCACACAAATTTCTATCACAATATATCTCTTCCACCTCACACAACATACATCACTCACAATACATGAGACATCTCTCTTGCTTACAATCAACAAAGACATCTTACACAATCTACATATTTGCAGCACACTACCTACTCAACACTTTCACATACTTGACACAACCTACTACAAGTTTGGTGTGTTCACAACACATCTCTCTCAACACATCACATTACTCACTCAACGAGTTCTGAAGAAATATATTTTGTAGACATTCAACCAAAATGACACACTACCCTATGATGTGCTCTAGTTCCATGATCCATACTTCGACTTATGAGGGTCTACCTCTCATAATGGACCCCACCATACTCACATGTTCAATCAATCTCTCATTCACTCGCGCGCTTACAATATACACTTTACTCTTTGACGATCACATATTTTAATACAAACAATTCAAACCATTTCCCAATGATGCTTTCTTATTCTATGGTTTATTCTTGACTATTGAGCTAGGCATGCTTCAATGAACCTCATCCCATACATACATGTCTCACACTAACTCGAGGGGGCAGGTGCAGCTCCTATCACACTCCCTCTGCATATTCCATTCCATATACACTCCATAGCATGTATTGTATATCTTGGTCACAATTAGTCTTGCCTACATTTTTTTGTTACATGTACGTCTTATTACACATGCTAGATAGATATCTTGTATGTCATTATCTTTCCATACACACATACGTGCATTCAATTGGTTTCTAATTGTGATCGCATATTTTACAGATCGATACATGCAACACAGATGTTTGGCGCAATACCTATTACTAGTCCCATATAGGCTCTTGGGGGTATCCACTTCTGCACACTACAGGTGCTATTATTTCATTTCTCATGGCACATTTTTATCAGATTATACATGCTATGACATAATTTTTATCTTTCTCACATGCTAGTGAATTTTTCAGTGTGAAACATTTTTCTTATAGGTCTATTTGCTTCCATGGTTGTCTATTACATTGCTTGTAATTATTTTCCATTTTTTTTGGGCTCTACCCTTTGTCTTGTGTGCACATACCTATATAATTTTGGCCTAGTTGGCCTTGATTATCTTGCAACATTTGTGAGTGATGTCCCATGTTTGAATTCCACTTTTCATGGTCTACATTGTCTTCTAGCGTGCTTTCTTCTTGCATCTTAGTTTACACATTGTATGATTGCTAATTTAAATTTTACATGCATGTTTATCTTACTTATACTAACACTTGTCTCCTAGAGCTACTTTGTTTGTGTCTGCCTTAGTTTCTACTAATAAAACTTCCCTCCTGCAGCGCATAGTTTCAAGATAATGATCGGCCCTCCTTTGGGAAGCATACTCCTTAGCAATGATGTCACATGCACAAAAAACAATGAGGAGGCATCATTTGCGTGAATCAATCATGTCATACAACACTTCACAATTACCACACAACATAGTTCAGTATTGGTACAACACAGTTATCAACATCAAACAGGGCTCAGAATCTGAGTTAAGTCCTTACCTGTAACATAGACACTAGTACCTAGATCCTGGACAAAAGCGCCTAGGTGCACTATTGAATCTTCCTAAAACTTCATATGACCATGGGGGGTAGTTATAGAGCATCCTTTAGTGCAACACAACCTGCAACACTTCGATAAAACAGGATTTTACAGGCCATACCGTCTTTAGCACTCAGCATACATGCCATATACAATTTTTTTTTAACTTTTGCATTGGATCGAAATTGGTCAAACTGGAATCAGAGTCTTTACACACCATCTGCAGTGGTGTTCCATACCTCAGAGAAGTAGTTAAATATCGGAGGATAACACCAACCTTTTATCCCTACACTTCTTCTAGTTCTTGGTGTGAGATTTCCCAAAACACTCATTCTTCTACATCATGTACAAGATCCTTTCTACACTCTTTACCTTGATCATGGATCAGGTGCATATGTGATTTTTTCCACATTTTTCACATTTTACACCCTTTTTTACATACTTTTATATTCATATACATGCATATTTTACTACTTGTTTTTTCTTCTTTTTTGCATAGGTCCTTCCTTATGGGAAGAGGTAGTCAACATCATCCTACATCAATCACACAAACATTGACATCAACAAATAGGTACATTTGCGATATCTACACATACGCTTCTGACCCTAAGATGATCATCATCATCACTTTTCACTTCCTCTTCTTTAGCTTCTATGCTTCACATTTTTCATTATCATTCCACACTTTTCCTTTTCTATTGGGACATGCTTTCGCCATCGTTCTAAATGGTTATCAGGTACGACATATCTATCTACTTTATGTTATCAAACATTCTCTCAACAACATGAAGTGGGGAAAAATGTAGACACAAAATCATTACACTTTGGGTAATTATCTAGTCCAAATTACATACTACTATTCATATGATTCGTAAACTAAGAAAAGTACTCGCTAACCCATGTCCTTGGCCATCTTTTCTTTCTTTCTATTGCCACTTTTAGTCTCACATTTTTTCTAGCTCATTCTGTCTTTTCATACTTAAGCATTTCACATCCTAGACACCAACGCCCAGCCAACACGCCAACACCAGGCACCCCCGTCCCCTCTAGGAACCCCGACCTATTTGTGCTTTGTTCACATATTTTGGGTCCTTTATATCCATTTGAGCATGTTATATTTTTGGGATTTAACCTTTTTGGGGTTAATTAAGAAATTCAAGTAAAGGAATCATATAAATATTAATTTATGTGATCATAATAATGGACAAAGCACTAAGCATTAACTATCACCACCTAAGGTTTCATCCAAATACTATTCAAGAGTATTCAAGCATCCATTCTAGCATCCATTCAAGGGGAAGGGATTGACATTGTTCTAACATATACTTTCATAGGAGGGGAATTCTATTCTATTTCAAGGACACATCTACTTGCATTGCTTACATCTAGCTACTTTGCTCGCTATCAAGTGTGACACACACAAGAGCCACCTAAGGAATAATTCCACATACACACACACTAGAACTACATTGGGTAGTGAAATGTGGTGCAACACTCAGTCATAAGTTCACTCGTTTGACATACTGAGGACAGTCTAACCCCTTATTTGCATTATTTTGTTTTTGGGATTTGATGTACTCTGAAGGGTTATGCTAGGTCATTTCTTTATCACAGGTTATTAATGACATCATCGATCATCGTGTGACATACTCAAAACAAGAAGTGAATGATAGTGAACACTTTGTCGACCCTGTGAAGGAGGGTTTCTAAGGTTTTTAGCAATCACAGGAACCCAAAGCAGGTCTGTGGCACCGGCAGGCGCCCCTAGATCCATTCCATGCACCCCAATCCACGAAGATCCTCTGGTCGTAACACTTTTCTTAATCTGTTTACAACACTTCTCCTTCACCATTCATCAGGTCATCAGTAAAGCATAATCTATGATTAATTGCGAACTGAACTAAGTCTTCTTATCTCTTCTTTGCAACTAGGGTTTCATATTTTTCTAGCTTAAGTTTACTTGGGTCTATATTGTGCTTCATTGTATATTTATTTTACTGATACATTGAAATTAGATTTAGCATTTATAAATTCTATATTTTCTTAATCAATCATGTCATTCATTGCAGGACTTGTTTTCACATGTGCTTGAATTTATTTTGATAGTTTATGCATACTCCAAATTTGGGGGGAGTCTTTTTTAATGCCCTCCCACTCACATATTTTGGTCCTTAAAACTACGTAACAATATGTGATGGAACCTCCAGGGAAGAAAGTGAGGAGGTTTGTGCCTAAAATATTCCATAAGGTAATGCTTTTACCCCCAATATCTTATTACTAGTCGAAGAATTTAATTTTTCATGCCATTATCTTGAGAGTTTTTACGTGATATGATATTTTTATAAGGATTTGCTCTAAAATTATGCTTCACTATTGGGTCTAAATTAACCTGGTCCCAATTTGGCAGCAAGCTAGACTTAGTCCAAAATATGACTAAAATGTATTCTGCTATCTTGTTTTTGCTAACCTAGCTAAGGTGGTCATGGTGCTGCATAAATCCTCCACTTGGTATGTCTGAAGTTCCCTATTTGTGTTCTTTCCTTAGGACTCGCATGTTTGTCGTTTTGGATCATACAAATATCAAATTCCCGATTACGATGGAATTGCACATTCGTTCACATGCCTTGTTGCCACTTTTTGAACCTCATTGCTTCCTCAATAAGATGTGACGTTACCAAAGAACTATTTAAGATCTATGTTGTTAGATCACAAAGATGATTTTGTTTGTTGAGGATGACCTTTCTCATGATCCCAAAACACCCATTATCATATAGGTGGTGGACTCCTCAGTACACTCAAAGGATGGTTTACATTAAAACTGCCAACAACTCTGTTCAATTCCAATTCACATAATAAAATATTTCTTGGACTACCCTTTATTAGTAAAGCATAATAAAACCCTATTCAAATACCAATGTAGACATCCTCTCAGGTAATTGGTGAAGATGGTTGGACCATTATAGGTAGAAGAAACAATTCATAAGAAAGTCCCAATTATCCACCCTTCTCCCTAAAGCTTCCAAGAATGTTAAAATGAAAGTTATCTTGTTTCTAGTTGTGCAAACCCATCGTAAGCCCATTAGTTCTAATCTCTCTAAGACTCCTATGGTTTTTTTTCTCTCTTTTAAAGAGGATATCCTCCACTTCTAAATTATATATTCCTTTTCCTTTTAGTGCATCCACAAAGTTAACGGGGTTTAAAATTAGTTTCTACGATAAGGATGCTTTTCCTTTTGGGTATATTCTTCTATGTTCTTCACGTATAAAAGAAATGTGCTACTCTTGAATCCCTCTCGTTGCCGTAAGGAAGGAAAGTTTGCACCTCCAACCAAACATAGAGCATAGTCTAGTGAATTTTTCTTTCTAACCAGAAATAAATTTGGTAGAACAGTTATGACACCATGTTTCAAACATGAATTCAGAGGATATGTCTTCACATGCTATTTTTCAAATGAATTGATACTCGTGAAATGTAAGGGTTCTAACAAAATCCACTCACAAGTATACTCACAAGTAAATCTTACTATGAAATCTTTAATTTAATTACATAATTTAACATTTTATATATGGTTGGTATAAATGAAATAGTGCATTACAATTTTTGTGTTCATATTAAGCATTAAAAATCAGGAATGACCTGCTATACACATTGGCATGGGTATTTAATGTTCATTCAATGCTTGGTAGCGTGCAAGCCAAAATATTGATGGAGACCTATTTTTAATTTTTCTTTATTTCCTTTTGCTAAAATGACAGATCGAATTACAATGAAAACAAAATATCAAACAACATATCATTTGTCCTTGCATACCCAAAATATCAACAGTTGATCTTTTTAAAAACATTCTACTATGGGTATTTCCAAAACATTCTTTCCATTTGTGATAGCTCGTGGAATCTTGAAATCACTATTATTATTTTTTTATCATCATAGATGACAACTATTGTGGAAGAGTAGAAGAAAAACTATTGTGGAAGAGTAGAAGAAAACCCACCATCTTCATGCAGGAAAAGGTAAGAATAAGATAAATTTGCTTGATGAATGTGGATTTAAGAAAAGAGTCTTGTCTGAAATTTGAAATAACACACGTCGATGGACAAGAGTTGTGCATACTTTGTAGTCAATTATTTAACTTTCCATGAAATTTCCCATGGATTTCAATCAGAATAATTTCGCTTGTCAAAAAGTGAGGGATGCCAATTTTTGAATTAAAATAAAAGACGTTGTACAAATTACAAACTATTCTTCCCTAATTTTTCTACAATCAATTTCACATGAAAGTTGTTGAGCGTCAAAATTAAGGGATGGATGCACCCTTCACATGCCAAATTTTGAATAAAAATCAAACTGTTCTTCCCTACAAAAACATCATGGAAAATATGAGTAAAATTAACAAGAAGTGCACTACGTCAGAGTGGAAGATTATCTAGAAACTAAATTTATAATATTGTTGTTTACCTTGTGGTGAGAAAAAATATTTATATGGTAGGGAAGTGGAAAATATATATTTTACAGAGGTGAATTAGGAGAAATTATCTAGGGGTGAACCATGAAAAAAGTATTTATTCATAGTAAGTGACAGGTAATATAATTTATTTATTCACAGTAAGTGACAGGCAAAATAATTTGTGGGGTGACGTTATATATAAATTTTGTTTCTGTTTTTTGTGATTATTTTAGGTAAGGATCATATTTTATAGTTTTATGAATTTATTAACACAATTTAATTTTAAAGTGTGTTGAAAAATTATTGAGAACTATGTATGATGGAGGGAAAAAATTAATTTCAGTCGTGGTTTTATAACAATTGTAAATTATCTTTGATGTTTTATAGCATTCAAAATATGATTCCAATCACACGTAGAGAATCAATTGAAGGACAATATTAGACGATGTAATCTAATTGACACAAACATAAATGGTCTATGTAGAAAAAAAATTTTAACATATATTTAATACTATTTTTCTATGAGAAAATTACAAAACAAACACTTATAAACTAAACAATATGCAATGCTACAATATCATTCCAGTCATCGATGTGGCTCACTCTTACAACTCTACTCATATCTTATGAGTAATCAATTCTTTACTTACATTTTGTTTACTTCATAGAGAATAACTCCATCTCCAAAAACTTCCAAGTGTTGATGCAACTACTTACCCTAGCTAGCTAACAAGAACTCAAAAGCTAACCAATCTAAACACTACACTTTGAGTTGGAACCATGTGCAAGAAACACTCTTTCCCTCATAAAAAAATTCTTGAAGAATTATTTTTGAAGACAAAATAGCTTTAGATTCCATTCTTAAGATGTTTCCACTTCCCATCGATAATTTCAAGCTTCCCAAACTTATAATGTGTCTCTCTTATGGGTATGGCACTCTCACATGTTTTCAATTATAATTCGAACCCTAGATTTCAAACTATTTAGGTTACACCATGATTGGAAGTCTTTGATGTAGGGGCATAATCAAAAGAACATCAAAATTGAGAATTTGACATTCACTCATGGTTATGAGGTGAAAGTAAGTGTGTTGAGTCATGGATGAAAGTCTTAATTGGTTTAGTGTTCATTATTTCAAATTTGACCATTTCCCTCCCTTTTGTAAATTTAAAAATGGAAATGTTGTAAAAGAGAGACTAGATCTTGTAAGTTATGAAAAGAGAGAGAGTTATGATGGTTTAATCATGTAATAGGTGTCTAAACAAGTCCTAGAGTGAATGTGAGGCAATAAATTCTCACAAACATATAAAAATGCTTCATTATGGGCATACAAAGAGTCAGGCAGTCCTAAAGTTCGTTAGGGTTGGTGAAATAGGAAGAAAATGAGATACATTCAAATGAAGGGTCATTTTTTTTTCATTCCTCAAGGGAACGGAGGTCTGAGGAAGGAAAATAATGAAAAAGCGTGATTTTGTAAGAGAAATACAATTTTGAAGAAATAGAACTTTGGTTTGTAACTTGTCTTCTTCTTTAGAATTATGAGTTCTGATTTGCATGGCTTAAAAACCATTGAATTATTATTATAAGTATGTGGAGAGATTGTTGAAGCTCTTTCAAGAGATTGAAAATGGTATTAGATGGTATAATGTCTATTTTCCTAGTATGAAGCTATTGCATAGGTCTGGTATAGCTATAATACTGTGTTTTAGCAAGGATTTCTTGATAACTTTGAAACTGTGGTCTTGACATGAAGTTATTGTATTATTAATCATCGTGGTTGATAGTGGATGAAATAAATTTTTACAGGTTTATAATGTTTATTATTTATATTACACTCAGTTGAAAGCTTGTAACCATAGGAAATCAAACCTGAGTTGTGTATTCTCTGTATGAGAAACTTTGTTTTCCTAGCATGAAGGCTACAAATAATATTTGTTGAAGGTAACATTGTGGGGTATGTTAGGTTGAAGTATTTGAATATTGTTACACAGAAGAATTCCTATTGTAATAGCCATTGATTCACATAAGAAACTATGATTGTTTAGTGCCCTGATTTTCACAGTTTAACACAAATAAGAAAATGATGTTAGTTTACATTTTAGTGATCAATCAAGCCTCATTGTCAGAACTAGAATGAGGAGAGGGTTAGGACATAACCATTGAAGAATTTTGAAGTCATAAAAGTAATTACTTTCCATTATATACACCATTTTAATCTTCTCGGGTTATTAGGAAACCCTACCTAAGGGTTTGAAAAGCCAATGAAATTTAGGGACTGTACATTCCATCCCAGAATATAAGAATGGGAAAAAATAATCTATATAAATCTATAAGTCATATTAAATAATAATCATTGAAAAATAAGGACAACACGTGAAAGAAATGATGATACTTGGGCTACAAGACAGTGTGTAATAGTAACAATACCTAATTACGAAGGTATTCCAGAAAAGAAAAGGAATTTTCCTTTAGAGTTAGACTTAGGAAACTTAGGGAATAGTCCAAACAAGAAAATGTGTGTCTAAATATTGCTCTTTCTTTTGTCATGAAACTTTATAGAAGGGAATATATGCCTTGAAAATCATGTCAAGGAGGGATGGTAAGGACTAATTACACTAGGAAGTACAAAGTGGAATTGGGAGGAGAGAGGTTATAGAGTTGAGTTGTTAAAATTGCCACACATTATATTGGGGATAAAGGGTATATAAATATGGTTTACACTTTTTTCATGGGTTTTCGTATATGATTCCAATTATGAACCATGCAAGATTAGTCTTAAGGGACCTAGAGTGCGTAGTTTTGAGTGGATGAAGAGAATTTCATATAGTTTTCGATTTAATCCATTGTTAATGGTTGATATAACATTATTTGAAGTTTTGAAACATGAGTGAGAGGTTTTGAAATTGTTACTGAAGGATAAAAAACCAAAAATGTATTCATTTGGGATAAGACCAAAGAGAGATAGTGAAGGACAAGTTGACAAAGGTATAGGTAAATGAATTTTTCCTAGAATTTGATCATTTTACAAGTTTAATTAGCATTTCTTATAGTATTGGAATAGGTTATATTGAAGTTTTAAGCCCTCAAAAGTGGAAAAGGTAGTATTTTAAAAATTAGAGCCATTTTAGGCTACTAGTGAAGATTCTCATAGCAAGGTATTCAAGTGTTGTTTTGGTATATGGTATTCTATTATCTTGATGGATATGTTGAATGAGATATGAGCTTTGCATCAATATCTAAGTGGATGAAACATTTTTTAGTGCACCTATTAGTACACCTATGGCTGGACACTTCAAATTGAGCAAAGATCAGTTTCCTTCATCACACGAGGAGTTTGAGTACATGGCACATGTTCCCTATGCTTCAGAAGTAGGAAGTCTTATGCATGTCATGGTCTATACTAGACCAGACATTGCACAGGTAGTGGGATTTGTGAGGAGGTTTATGGCTAATCCAAGTAAAAAACATTGGAAAGCGGTCCATTGGATTCTCAGTTATTTGAGAGGGACATCCAAAATGGAGTTATGCTATAGAGGGTTAGATACTTCTTTATGTGGCTATGTTTATTCAGATATGGCTGGATATCTGGATGGCAAGAGGAGCACCAATGGATATTTTTTTAGAGTACATGGAACACCAGTTAGTTAGATTTTGAGATTGCAGAAGGTTGTGGTTTTGTCTACTACAGAGGCAGAGTATGTTGCAGCTACAGAAGCTAGCAAGGATATGATATGGATGAGCAAGTTCATGGAATATTTGGGTAAGGAGCAATAGGATTGTAGATTATACAGTGATATTCAGAGCTTGATTCATCTGGAAGAGAACTCAACATTTCATTCAAGAATGAAACATATTCAGTTAAGGTATCACTTCATACGACAGGTGTTGGAGGATGGAAAACTAAAGTTAGAGAAAATCCATATGGATGAGAACCCTGTAGACATGCTAATGAAGCCATTGGTAAGGGAGATGTTGGATATTCACTCCATTTCTGTTGGTATTCGAGTTTAAGACTTGAAGAGGAAGAAATGGGCTAAGGAAAAGAAACCAAAGATGGTGATACATAATACAGTGCAACAATTGATCTCCAAGGGGGATATTATTGAGTATGGAGCTTAATTGCTTCACAAGAAACTTTCTTTTACATGTTTTTAGTTTTAACAGTAACCAGCATTGGTCAGGATGTAACCGACATCAGTCAGTTTAGGTCAGACAGTGAGCTTCGATGGTCAGGCAGTAACCGGCGACGGTAACCTGTGCGACGGTGCTTTTTTTTCACGAGAATTAGAATAAATCACTTGCTTTTAAAGACAATTTATTGGTTTTAAAAGCATATTTAGTTGCCCAAAATATTTATATATGCATGTATGCATTGTATGAGGGTAAGTAAGAAGAAGAGAATGAAAATAGTAATTGTTTGCATGTAAGTTTTCTTGGTGAGCAAGAAAGAGTAGATGAGTGCGGGAAAAGAATTGAACATCCTTTGAGGTGTTGGAAGACAACAAATCTTCATTGTATTTCCTCTGTAAAGCAATGCATAATAATATTGGTCATTTCTTGGTGGACATAGCCCACACTGGGTGAACCACGTTAAATCTGGTGTTATCTTTCTCTTGTTTATTTTATCTTCTGGTTATTTCTGCATTCATGTCTTGTATGCTTTATTTGATTATAGATCTATGCAACATTGTTATATGGTTTAACCCAACAGAAAATTCATTTCCACAATCTCATACATTACTAGCATAGTTCCCTGAAGGGATAATAACCTACTTCTCAAGATTACACCATTTTTACAGTCTTATTCATAAGGCTTGAGTTGCCCACTTTCAGTATTTGAAAACACCTTCACCAAATATGATAAGACCTAATAGTCGGAACCTTCTTCTCTGAATGCTAGAATTTCTTCGTCCCTTGACCACTATCATACTGGAATTTCATCAAGTAGATCTTCCTTTTTAAGCACTGAAAATATTACCTTTAAGCCCACAAAACTAGTCATTCACTGTTAAGGTCCTTGCCTCACATTTTTTTGCCAAAGACCCTTACTTCACGACAATAACACATACCTACTATTTCATTCTCTTCATCGCTTCATCATCTTATACCTTAACATATTTTTTACAGTGATATTTTTATTTTATCTTCTTCAAACCCTATCCTAGAAAACTCCTCACAATCCCTATGACTTTTCTGGGCACACAATATTCTAAATTAATGCCTTTTCACATTACATTCTCCATCCTTACCATTTTCAAGGATATTAAGGCTAATTTTTTTTGCATATTCTCAATTAATTCTTCTTATCACTCCAATTATCTATATTATATCAAGCTTCTTGATCATATAACCACATGAAGACCATCTTATTAATACTTAAACACCTCTAGTTCTCATTAGTCTTCTTTTCAAAGTGTATCAATATGAGATTCATAAAAGGAATTCATACAAAGAATCAGTAAAATGTATACCATCCTTCTAAAACTATACTCTGTTAAATGGAAGAACATTCAAGGCATACCTTGAATTGAATAACTCAGCCACCTATTGTCCTTCAAGACAACACAAGCTTCACTCCCCCTTTAGGTCCTCATGACGCATCACCATAGTTGAGACATGTCATCCTTCCTCATAGAGGTTTTAGCTTCTTATTTTCATATTCCATTGAAGAGTTGTTATCTACACACTATATTAGTTCATGAAGATCTTACATAGAACTCAAGAAAATAATCATGTAGTTATTTACTTAACTAGTGTACGAGCTGCTCGTCATTTATGCTCAAGACACTGTACATGATTGTAATTGTTGTAGCTTATTCAGGTGCAAGTTCTAGTCTTCCTAGAACATATAAATCTTCTAAGACATGTAAAAAACCAACAACACGTGTCATGGATATCAAAAATCCCTCTGCAACTAGTTTACTCAACAAAGTCACTTGTAGGTCTTCATTAGAGCTTGAGATCTCATCTCTGGCCTGATGATGAATTTTTTGGATGCCAAAATGACCAATAAACCTTGTAACTCCACATCAATATTTGAAAATTTCTCATCCCTTGTCTCATATTGCACAGTACTTTATTCTAACCTTATGCTTAGAGCCCTTAACCTATTGAAGTTTAGACCCTCTTAGACATAGTATACCTGGTGATATATTGACTAAAGCTCTTCAAAAAAAATAAATTTGGGGCCTTTAACCTTAATGAAATGCACTAATTTCAAATACATATTCAAATTTGATGATTCTCAATCAAGAATTGATCTTAATAGCCTAGATTTCAACATGGGTTTCCTTAGCATGCCTCTGACAAGATTATGAACATTAAAGAACATAGGGCATGCCATATTAGCTTAATACAACCTCACTTACAACTCAAATTATTCAAGATATAGACCAAAAAATACCAAAGATTCATATTTGTATTCATTAACTTTAATGTTCTTCCATAAATTTCTTTATGTACTGGTACAAAACTTGAAAATAATTTATCTAAAAATCAAATTTAACTAGCAGTTGTTCACACACAAAAAAATTTGCTTTGTATTGATTTTTGATTTAAAAATTGAGAATTATTTCCTTTTGTATTTTTAATAAATAATTAAAATTGAAAGTACTATGTAAAAAACAGAAAATAAAGAGATGAATCACTAGCAATTTGACATAAGAATTGATAACAGAGTTCGACACTTGTGGCCTACGTCTCTGGATCCAGTTGAATGGGACCGATTTATTAAAACCTTGAAAATAAATATTTACAAACATTTATACACAATAATCTGATCTTCTCATCACATTCCTCTACCAAAAATAATAGGAGTCACTTTTTACTTCATCTCAAAATTCCACCTCTAGCTCAAGTTATGAGCAAAAACAAAAACAAAATCACTTTCCTGTGTCTATACTAGTAAAACATAGCTCCTTTTATAACACTTCACAGCTCTCGGTACAATGGTTGGGCACCTAATTTTTTACCAAAGTGGTCCAAGTTCAAATCCCACTCCATGTGGGGCGCATTTTTCACCAGGGATAAGATCCCACATTTTTTGGGCGTGAAAATAGGAAGGCATTTATATAGGTGGGTGTTATATGAATTTATTATCTTCAGAGCTATCCTATCCCCAAAGATCAGGTGCTCAATGTGGGTTAATGTTTGGGTTTTTGGAGAGATAAGGGGTGTGACATGGTAGGTATTTATGCATGGATATTTTAATATATGGCAGTTTGAAAAATATACATTGAAATATAAGAGGATAATAGTTGACAAATTTAATTGGAAATTAAATAATGTGGAGTAATAAAATGGGTGTGGCCAAAATTATTATTATTTATTTATTTTCCATATTGCCACATGTCACATTCCCATTGTTCCTCTTGACAAGCATGCATGTGTTCAACCTGTGCATAATCCCCAAAATTTGTCAGTTACCCAAAAAATTTAGCGAGCCATAACTTTTGCATACGAGCTCCATTTCCTACAAACAAGATATCATCGGAATCGTCTAATTTTTTTCCATGCCATGGACCTGACTGAAAATGATTTTGAGAAGATATTTGATCGGCGTTTCTCAGCTAGGATCCTCTGGATCAATAAATTGTATGCAAGTAATGGATTGTCACAATGCCAACTATAGACCATAAGAAAGAATGCTTAACATTTGTAGCTTCTACTAAGACACTTCTTAGACATCAAATTCATTTATGCATAGTTTTTTATTGCACAGACTGATACATCAAGTTCTAAACACATCATCTCTATTTCTTCATGACTTCATCCATTCTACAAACCAAGACATAACCTTGTTCTTCATCAACATTGTGTAATGTAAATTCTTTACTACTTTCTTGACATAATTCAAGATTTTAGTTCATGATATACTTGATTTCTTACCATATTTGAGCTTTTTCATGACATAAAAAGTATTTATATCCTTGAGAATAGGTATCATATATAGCAATACACCATTGAGTATGATCTCATGAATTTGGAATGGTTAGGATAATACTATACAACTACAAACCTTAAATAGCTCATGTCACTGTCATATGAGCACTTTTTACCATCTAACTCTTGCCTTAACATGATTGTGATGACACAAGGATTTCTAAGTTCAAACCCTCAAACCCATCCTTCAACAGATTCATAGCATAAGAACTAAAAACTCAATGATAGGTTACTTGACATACCTATCTTGATGCAAGACCAAGGAACTCTCACTTGATTTATTTGGTATAGGACATCTCATATGGTGATTCAATAGACTTGTATATCGAGGACTCACAAAGGAAATTCCACACATTCACATGCTTAAGACACAAAAATTTGGATCTTCATACATCTTGATAATGATATATTCGAAAGGCTGACCATACCTCAAAATTTTTCTAGCATGACTTATGACACAGATCAAAACAAATCCTCTTGACACATAGATCTCCATGAACAACACCATACTTATAAGCATATGAAACTTAAAAGAGACATAATAACCCTTGAGGAGACACACAAATATGAAACACAGACTATAGATCACAAAGGACTCAATAGTATTGAAATCTTAATGAAATCACATACTTTTTCTAACACAACCATGCCTATAAATGATGGAAAGATACATAGAAGGATTCTCTCTCAACTTTTATTTAGATATATGCCCACATTCCTTTTGGAATACATGATAGGTACAAATCTGCACTATATGCATAGGGAAATACTTGTCTTTCCTCTATGATAGCTTGAAGATAACCTCCTCAAATAATATTTCCAAAAGAATGTATGCTTTAATCCACTCATGATAACTTCTCTAAGAACACTTCTTAGATATATAGGCTTTGTTGTCTAACTTTATCATTTTAAAAACAATAGTCAACACTATTCCATGAGTCTCTTTGACTCCTTCATATATGGATTTCATGATTAAGGCTTATTGAAATGATGCATCTTCCATTTCAGGTTCAAACACATCTATAAATTCCTCAAGCTTTTTTCTTACAACATCATCATCTTCATCAACTATAGTTATATCTTCAACCTCACCATTTGGATGCTCTGCTTCAAAATCAACATAATAACCTTCTTTTTATTTTCCATGATAATTCTCATGAACTTTACCAGATGGAGAGGGATTACACACTTCATAGATGGATTGCTAAATGTAAAACCCTAAGGTCATCAAGCAAGCTCTCAATCAGACCAATGGAAACAAATCAACTTTAACCTAACAATCTTCCATACCTATGCTTCAGTAGGATCTTCGTAAAGTGGTGAAGCTTGGTTCTCAAGGACTTTCTCTGATACCAATTTTTGGAAGCACGGTTATTGAGAAGGGAGGTGAATCAGTCATACAACATTTACAACTTCATTTCCAATTGCTTAGATTCATCATTCAACTTAACCATTGAATATCCATAAACCATGTAAAATTATTTATGTGTGTAATACATAATCACATGTGCAATAATTAAGAGAGAGAATGAAAAACACCAGATACATGTGGGAAACCCTCAAATGAAACATAATCCACTGAAACCATCGCTTATATTACTCAAAAAAATGACTTGCAAGAAAATTACAAATCCTAAAAGATTTTTTTAGTGAGGCACACACCCCACAAAGAGAACAAACCCCTAATAATTTATTGATATTACTCACAACAAAGGACTTGAGCGAATATTCCACATCACAATAGATTTCTTTAGTGAGGCACCAACCCCACAATGAGGACTAACCCATAAACCCTTGTTGATGTGACTCAAAACAAGATAATCCTATGAATATGACTCATAATAATATATTTTAAAAATTATCACCACTGAAAATATTTTGATACCCGCGGCTGATGGGGATCCCAAAGTTCAGCTCCAAATTCCTTCAAACTCTCTCTCAAGAACAACTTCTTCGACTTGCTCTCTCTAGGACTTCATGGAATTTTTTCACCTCTAAAATCTTGCATACATGTCTTCAAACAATATTCAACCATTAATGCACCTTCTCTTCCTTCAAAACATTCATCCATACCTGTTACACACACACACCTGTGGGTCACACTTCTCCCCCATGCAAGACTAGCTCACAAAATGAGCTTAAAATTCACTTTTATATGCAAATCATCTCTCTAACCAAAAGGATGTCATTCCATCATGATAAATTTTATCTAGAAACCTTCATTACATTCAAATACATTCATTACAATTGTCACATATGACCCATATAGGTCGGCCTATCCAAAAACAACATTTCATGCACCAAAGTTTCCCAAATAACCCTTGCATTGGAATGAAAAATATATCCTAATCCCATAACCATTTTTAGCCAATATCTAAAAATAATTAAAAATGTTTAAAATAAATTTTACACATCATAAATCTATAAATTATCATGAACCAATCAAATTATTTTTTTTAATAGGCCCAGTAGCTAATTTTCTTCACCAAACATTAGCTTCTAGCACTTTGAATCTAACTTTGGGCCTTAATACCCCTCAAGATGAACTAAAATATGAAGCATGACCAATATATGGAAACTTTAATACATGTTAAAAAATATAATAAATTTATAATTCATGAAACATTCATTGGTTCAAACCACAGAAACATTTTCCTTCGCCAAAACAAGTTGTCCAAAAAGTAGTTTCCAAAACACAACTGGTTAGCACACTTCTTGATACTTTAAAAAACCAAAAATTTATTAATTGGATTAAAATTAATCCTTCTTAACATTTCATGTAGTATCAATCATCAACTCAAACATTTGATGCTTCAAAAAAATCAATACTTCAGAAAATACAAATTTGTCCTGTACTCGAAAAAACTATTCTGCTCACACATTTACTTGAAAAACATATCATATATCATCATCATGAGGAAACCATTATATAAATGGAAATATATATTAATTATCTTTCTAATTCAACTTGAATCACCTTTTAAATCTTATTTTAGCTCCTGCAATGTCTAATTTACCACAGACTGCTCCAAAATATCCCGAAACTGCCCTTTGACTAGTCAACCTAAATAGAGCTCATTTGACAATGAAATTGCATCAAAATGTCCTGAAACTTATTTGTAAATTAATATCAACTCAAATAAATTCCACAATGCCAATTTATCCATTATCATCTTTGGATAAATTTGTCTCAAACTGGAACACGTCATAAACTAGCATTTTTTGGTGGGGCCCACATATGATCACAAGCTCTATCCTAAATTTTTGGAAATCTAGAAGAGTAATATATTAAAAAAATCATCACTTTTTATGAACCAATAAAACTTTGGCTATTACAAGAACTTTTTCTACAAACTTCTCCTATTCAGGGTTTAGTTAGGTTTTCAAACCACTTTTGCTTCTTAACGATCATTAATAAAAATGTGACAATAAAAACACCTAATTATTTTTTAAAGCTTAATAAGTAGCCTTAGAATATATTCCTAATATCTCATTTCCCCATGCAAAGTACAAAATTCACAGCAAGCATCAGAAGGTCCATCTTTGTTATAAACACACACTCAAACTTATCCAGTTTCACCAAAAATTTCATAACCTAAAATATATTTATCACTTTGACATAAAAATTTTCATGAATCACCAAAACAACATAATATAACTATACATAATCACCAAATATCGTATATATTCCTTTAACTCTCTAGCCATAGTAACTTACTTATGTCAAATTATATGTTTCACACTTCTAGCTTCCCAAGGACCTCATAGAAGAATCAAACCATTGAATACTAACCTTAAAATCACCATACACCTCAGGTACACTACCACCATGTTGTAACCATTCTAAAACAATACTTATTAAGTCCAAATCTCACTTCTCCGCTTCATTCTGCATGCACTAGGGCTATAAACAAACCTAATATGACCGAAGTCAACCATGACAACCCATGACTTGACCATGCTGACGTTATGTAGAATTAGGTAAACCTATATCACACCTCATGGAAAATTAATGACCTCATGATAACATCCAACCAACACTAGGTAGATCAAATAGTGACTTAGCTCACTCAAATAGGCACTAGGACAACATTGAACTTCACCAAACCACATGAACTCTAGTCATGACAGCTGAGTAACATCATATGAGGACTCATAGATCGCCATGACACCCTTTTCCATAAATGGGTGTTAACATATATGATAACACAATCACAAAATGGCCAACAAGACCTAGTGTTATGTGTCTTGTGATCAACTAATATGTAATAAGTGTTGTGTCAAACAACAACAACAACAACAACACAAAATTGCCAATTTTATTGTTCACTTTTGGGTTGTTAATTTTGGAGCATTACAAAAAAAACAACAAAGATAACATATAGGAACATAGCTTAATCAATCATTCATGATTACAATCAACTAAAAACATAATGTGTAATAAGCTACCCATCACATGATCAATCCATTATATGCACTTACAAATGATTACATCCATGCGTGCATCACTTAACACTAGGCAATTACATAAACCACACACACTAGCACTTACATATCCTTGTCCCTACACATGCTTATATTACATGGAGTGTGACACCTATTCATATGGTGAGAAATTATCCTTCACCTCTTACATGCTTTAATTCTAACAATATATGCTATAAATATAGGCCAAATTTCTTTTAAACTCCTTATTTAACTATAGATCAAGCTATAAATAGCTCAACCTCATCCATGATTTTTTCCTTTAATTAGTTTTCCTTTTCATGTGATTTTACTGTGGTCAGTGCTTTATCCTTTCCTTTCCTATTTCTAGATTTTCCTTGCATGTTACGCTAACTTTTTATTTTATTTTTAGCCTTCACTAGGAAATTTCCTACCTCCTTCAACCTGTGTGTTCATGCATGGACTCTTGCACACTGATCTATTTTTCCCTTGTGCACATACCTTTCACAAACTGACCTATATCTATTCCTTATTTTTGCATGTGCTTCAATATATTCCTTTGACCTTAACTATTTTTTTCTTATCCCATGTGCACCCTCCTACACATGGTCTTCAACTATCGTACATGGATAGTACTTAGCCATTTTATTTACTCAACATTACCACACACTAGTAATACTATCGATCCTCGACAATAAAATGAATCAACAAACAACTCCTCAAAGAATAAATAAAAAATGGAAGGATATTTGAATAATAAATAATATGGGAAGTTTCCCATATGAATAAAATATTTAAGAATTTATTCTCCCCATGTGCACCCAAAATTCAAGCCTTAGGTGATTGATGGAGTTCTAGAAATTCTCTTCTTAGTAAAAATTCTAGCTATTTTCACCCTTATAGCTCCTTGGCAGTCTTATCTGAAATCATTTCCTTAATATCTGGTATCTTCTTCAAAATTAGCTCATCAATATTCTCCTTCAGCTCTTTACGCATTATATCAAAGTATCCTATAAGGTTATCCAAATTGTTCATCCTACACATTACCATAGGATGGATCTCCTTGATCCTTTCATCAATAACATCGTGCTTATATTTTATTAACTATCTCTTCTCTGAAACCTATTGTATTAAATTATTATGATCAACCTTATTTGTCTTCATCATATCCCATATATTCTTCAACTCTGCCTCTTCATCTGTGGTACAAACATTACATATCGGAGAGAAATATTGACAGCTATCAAAAAATTTCGCTTCCATTTTTTGCATCATCCTCCACCTCCACAATGACTGTCTCGTATTCTTTAATATTCTTCTCAACCTTTTCCTTATTCATCTTGGCCATTTTTCTACAGACATCCCCAACTTTTCACCTTAATCAGCAACATCGAAACTAGATACTCCAAATACTCCATCTTTGTAATATATTCTAGCTAGGCATGTTACACAAAGTCATGGCATGTGCACGTAATTTTATTAACTATATACACTTCATTATTATACATGTCAGCCATTATCTTCTTTTCAACATTCAGTTTTTTATAAGAAGTTGATTTTTCAACCCTTTGCGTTGGATTTCCTGTTAAATCCTTCTTAACGAGGCCCTTTTGATAATATTTCTTCTCCCAAATTTGGTGGCCATCTTGTTTAGTGTGTTGTTGCATTTTTCATCTAAGATTTTTGTGGATTCAATAATAGGGAACAATCTTCCTATCTTCTTCTTCAATTTCATCTCTGAAAATGACTCCTTCCTCACTTTAAATTTGGGCTCCTCTAGGTGCATCTACATGTTCCAAGAGATCATTTTTCTAGTCTGTGAGAGGCCCTTATAGTTATTAAATATTTCCCAATAGAATAGATATTATGTTGGTATTGAACTCTTAAATTTGGCCCTTACCAGCTTTGTGTTTTCATCAAGGTATGAAATATAAGGTAGCTGTGGAATTTTTTGTCACTTCTTCCCTCCACAGCATGGATTTTCAGGGTCTTTTACACAATGTGATTCTATTCACATATCATCTCCCCTCCATCAGCTTGGCCTTCCCCAATCACTTCTTCTTCATCACCCTCTTTTTCCTCATGCTCATCTTCTCCCCCATTTCCCTTATGTACCTCCTCTCTCCCATCACATGTATCATTTTCCTACTCCATGCATTCACCTTATTCATGCAAAGGGTATTCATTATGTTCACCCACTTATTCCTTTTCCAAATTATGAATGACGTGGGGTTTTTCCTCTTGTATCAGGTTTTTCCTTCACTCTTCATTAGTTGGAGGTTCTTGATGTGCACACGAGGTGCTTGCATCTTAGTGTTCTCCTCTCATTTTCATGCTTCTGTTATGCTCCAAGTGACCCTTAATTATATCTTCTTCTTCTTCCCTTGGAAGAGTTTAGTTGTGCCTTTTCTTTGGGATCTTCACCATATGCTCCTTTGGTGGATGTAACATGTTGACATCTTATGCATCGACCTATTTATCATCATTTATTTTTAGTCATAGGTATACATATACTTTACACACCTCTTTGCCAACTACTAGGGTAAGAATTATACTAATTTCCATGCTATATGTCTCCATAGTCTCCACATATTCTACCTTATATACATATCAATACTACTTTCGTATCATATGGTATTCCACCTCAACCCTCTCTGCATTGAAATTCAAATGTTGTGCATCCTTTATTTTTTTCATTGTGCATTTTAAATACTTAGTTGTGTATGCAAATGGAAATTTTCACCATGGCCCCATCTCTCCATTTTTCATCAAAAATATTGCAATTCTTAAGTGTTGCATCACTTAAAAAATCCTCTTTTGCATTAAAAATGATTGCATCTATCTAGGCATGTGCCATTTATTTTTGAATCCCTGTAACATTCTCCTATACCACTTCTCCCAGTGCAATTTGTATGGGTTTTTTATTCCACCATCACAAGTGTAATTAGAAAACCATTTTGGTGGAGAATTTTATTTAATGGGATGATCCCAGATATTTTATATTGGGCCATCTGGTACCCCTATCTCCCAAAAATACTATAAATAAGATAATAGAACCCAAAGTAATCTTATCTCCTTTCTATGTGTTTTCCTTTGCCTCCTCAATGAATCCCTCAACTAAATAGTAGATGATGTTGTACTTAGTATTGTACATCATCTTATGCATGATATGAAGGAATTTACTATTTAATTTTTTCCATCTTTTATAAGCTCCCAATGTCTAGATAACTAAGCGCATAGCCAATCTTGTGTTGAGATCACCAATATTATCAATGTTAAATGTTAGGATTCCCCTATGATATTATAACTTAGTGTAAGTGTAGGAAGTTGATGGACAAATATAGGGTCATCTGTGGACATCATATTGCAAAAAATAGAAAAATCTCAACTTGTAGGGATTATTAGCTATACATGCACTTTAAATTAGAAAAATTTATACAAATATGAATCGTAGAATTCGGAATCTAGTTTCTAAAATACTATTTTTTGTAAAAAACGGACAAGTTTAGCTATATTAAACACTTAAAATTATATGACTTAGTTTTTTTTTTTTTGAAAAAACTTATAAGATTGTAGTCCGTTTGCCCGCATTTTGGATGACCAAATCTTGTTATTATTTTTTTCCTTTGATGAAACGTTAGATGTAGTTGTCTATCTTGGGATGGATTTTATTTTGTATTTTTTTTAGCAATATTTTTTTTATGATTTTTTCCATGAAAGTGGTCTGAAAATATTTAGAAAACGGAGTGCTTTCCGTTTGCCCACCATAACTATATCAAAAAATATCGAAATCAATTTTTTTTTTTAACATGTATAGAATTTGTCCACGCTTGGGATGGTATAAGTTTTATCATATTTTCATAAACGAAACAAAAGTTACAGTCTTAAACGTAGACATGAACATTCACGTAAAAAATGTCTTAAAGACTTCTATTAGTAAAAAATTATAAAATGATATTTATCTTATTCTATTCACTTTAAAAACAATATTTCTACGAAGCTAAGAGTCTCCCCTATGTGATGACACCATTTTTGTGAAATATTTTCAGTTTTTTAGCACGGTTCAAGTCTTTGGAAGAGTAGATTTGAGGTTTTTTGACCTTTTACACTTCATAATGACCTTCCATAGCTTTGGTTGGGGAAAAAAAAGATTTTCCGAGCCTTAGGTTCGGCAGATAGATCCACGATCACGATTTTTTAAACATAAACCGCGAGCATGCTTTATAAACCATGATCGCGGTTTATAAATCGTGCTCGCGGTTTATAAAGCACGCTCACGATTCATAAATCATATTTACACACATCCCAATGTCTGAGTTACCATGTGATTTTTACTCTTTGACCTTACCGTACGAATTACTGTGAAATTCTGTCTTTTTCTACACGTTTTTCTTATCACCAGAAGAAAAACATCATGGGAGTCAAAAAACAAAGTCAAAAAAGGAATTCATTAAGTAAAAAAACACCAAACGAATTAGAGGCCAACAAAATTCAAAATGCTGAGAAAATGCGGAAACTTCATGAATCTAGAAAAGGTTCATCTTCAATCCCAGCTATTGTAAGCAATGAAGAACTAGGTAATGTTTCTACTGTCAATGTTGAAGTTGAATTAAATACTCATGATGAAGATGTTTAATGTCAATGTTGAAGAAGAATTAAATACTCATGATGTAGCAAATGTTGAAATTAAATGAGACAATGAAAATGTGAATAAGGAAATTCATGTTGAAACTGTAGACAAGTAAAATTTGAGAAAAACACCTCCTAGGATTTTACGTAAGAAACCTAATTTTTTTATTGAAATTGATGAAAACATTTTGAAACCAATGTCTGACAAACTTTCTGAATGAAAAATCAAAAGAAAAGCCACTGAAATTTGCGATAATCATTTTGAAATTTTAAATGATTCCCAAAGATGTCAGTTGTTGGTTAGTTTGATGAAATTGATTAAAATGAGACCTACATTAAACACCTTAGGATTGACAACATCTAATATACGTGGTCAAACCTCTACAATTGTTGAAAACTTCATGATGCATATCACACTGTTGGTGTCAAGAGACGCACTAGGGATAGTAATATTGTGCGTCGTGTACTTGCTACTAGTGTTGTAAGTGAATCAATAAAAAAACAACGTTTGATTACGCAAACAAGTTGAATGTTACAAGTTAATCGAAAAACTCTAATGAAAGCAATTGAAAGATGTAATATCCTTCAATCACTCAATAATGCCGATTTTTGGGCATTTTCAGCTAGAGCACCACGTAAGGACAAAAATAATTTTGATGCTATAAGAGAAGTTGTTATTAAATTTTAGCATGATAACACTAGAGTTTCACCTAATACAAGAGATGTTATAAAACAGAGAGTTGGTTCTACTAATCATGAACCACATCCAAAACATTTCTTAGATATGACTCAAACTCAATTTTTTCGTAAGTTTGAACAAGAGAATCTGGAAATTAAAATTAGTCAACATTTTTTTGAAATGTTGAAACCACTCTATGTGAAAATCAACCATGCTCGCACCACTTGTTGTTGTAGGCAACATGTTGAATTTACGATGCATTATGCTAAATTTTTACGTATTCATTCTAATTTTCATTCTGAAACTATGTTATCTGAATGTGGTGTTCAAGTTCCACCAATATCATCCAGGGATTTCATTCCTACTATATTTTGTGAAAAAGAAGTTGGACAATTTTTTTATAGTCAGGATTGTTTAGATGGAGGTAGTACATGCGGTGGATTACCTAAATTCAAAAGTTACATCCATGAGAAAATTGAAGGTACAATAAGACATAATTTAGTTGAATTTGATAAATATAAATCAGTTGCATACATGTTGAAAGATGGAAAAGAGTTGAAACGGTGTGAGCTAATTACAGAACAAATGCCCATTTTTCAATTTATGAGAAAATTTAAGGATGAAATTGTTTATGACTATGCGAGGCATACACATAGAGCTCGATGGCTGGATGAACAATTCAAGCTATGCAAAGACACATTTCCTATTGGTACTATTGTTTCAGTGGTTGATTTTGTAGAGTTTTACACATTGCAACCACAAATGGAGGTTCAATGGCAATATTACAACTCAGTACAAGTTGCCATTTTTGTGCATATAGCATTTCTACATTCTCTTGACAGTACAGAGCATGATCAAAAAAATTTAAGAGAGTACCACTTTTATATCAGTGATGATCGTACTCATTCTACTGAATTTGTGCAAGGGTGTTTCCAGTTATTTTATGGAAACTTGTCTGATAGGGACATCTACTTCAAACAACATTTTATATGGTCAAATAATTGCACGTCTCAGTTTAAGAATGCATGAATGTTTATTGGATGAGCATAATGTACGTCAAGATGGGTGTGCAACATATTTGGAGTTTCACTGAGGCTGGACATGGAAAAGGAGAGCATGACGGTGCAGGGGCATGTGTGAAAAGAGCTCTTGCAAGAGAAGATTTGAAGTACAAAGATGGTGCTAAATTAAAATATGCAAAGAGCATAGTGGAATGGTGTACTGACAACATGGCCCAAGGTTCTCAAGAAAATTCCACAGTTTGTAGATATTTTTGGTTGATAGAGGAAAAACATATTGCGAACTACGAGGATTGTATGACACTCACTAGGTCCTGTGATATGCACTCATTTTGTAGCTCAGACGCTACTTCATGGGCCATATGGACAAGAAAGTTGACATGCTTTTGTGCATCTTGTATCGAATTTGTCACTGTTGAGTGTGATTCACAAGAATGGGTGGAAGGATGGATTTGTAGGTCTCTAACTTCGCTTCCTAGTTATCAACCTCCACAAGCATTATGAATTGTTTTTGCAGATGAAGTTACAACATCCAAGGACTTTGACGAAATTTTTATTTTGGTGCGACAAGGTATAAATATGGTTATTTATTTAATTTTTGTAAATTGAGTTATATGTCCATTGAAATTTTAATATGAAATTTAAATTTGATTTGTTCAACTTTCCTTGGTTATTTTTTTGTAGGACATGTGTTTGCAGTAATTGTGACAGAAGACAATGAAGAAGGAACAGACTATTTCTTATGTCGTTGCATCGAGGAAAGAAAGAAGTTTACTTCTCCTATTATAGATGGCGAAGATATTGAGTATCCTACAGGGTCAGTAGTAGTTACTGGAACTTGGCTTCGACGGTATCCATTAAAAAACTCCTTTGTTTGGGTGTTTGAAGACTTTGAGACACACAGGAAAATACTCTTATATTCACATCTAGTTTTAGCGACAAATATTCAGTTGTATAGATATCGAGGAAGGCCTAATAACAAGATTCTTTGGAAGGTTCGAGAGTTAGATCATGAAGCAATCTTGTCTGCTATTCAGAGTAGATCCGATCCTGATGGTTCATTGGAATGCATTTACAATACGAGCATGTCTGGTATATATATATATTAATTTCTTTTCAATATATATATATATATATATATATATATAAATTCTTTAGTTTAAAGATAGATAGATTTAAGTTTGAATATATATTTTATTTTAAATTTGTGTATTTTGCACGTACATATATCTAGATAGTATATGGTTTTGATTTGAAACTTAAATTTCTTTGACTAACACTTTTATGTTTAGGTTAGTGGTGCCAGAAAAGCTTCCACCTTCACGTGGTTGGCACTATTAGTAGAGAATTTTAAATTCTCAAGCTAAGAGAAGCTTTCATTGTTTGAAAAAGTTGTAAATTTTGAAAAAGTCAAGAAAATTTTGAAATTTTGTAAATTTTGAAAATGTTGTAAATTTTGAAAATGTTGTAAATTTTGAAAAAGTTGTAAATTTTGAAAAAGTTGTAAATTTTGAAAATGTTGTAAATTTTGAAAACGACTCCTCCCCAAGTGTTTACAAGACAATACTTACGCGTGTGCACCGATATGAGAAGGAAAAAACCTTGAGAGGCTATTGTAGAGGGTCCCTACACCGAGGTGTCGGATAAGACGAGGCCTTTCTAGGTGCCACGGAGTCTGAGTAGTCACCCGTTGAAGTTGAACGATATTTTGGTCTCAGGGCTCTTAAGGGACTACGCCCGAACGAAGTAGCCCGGAAGCAACGACCCTTTCACGCACCGAAACACCACCTCCTCTAGCGTTAACCTAGCCACACCGATGTGCCAGGCACAGTCCGTTCAGTGCCACGACCCACCGTTTGCAAAATATAGCGTTTGACAACCTTACATTGGCTCCAACTGCACTATTTCACGCGTTTGCAAACAGTAGGACAGCGAGAGCACCGAAATGAGAAGGAAAAAACTGAGAGAGGATATTGTAGAGGGTCCCTACACTGAGTTGTCAGATCAGACGAGGCCTCCCTAGGTGCCACGGAGTCCGAGTAGTCACCCGTCGAAGTTGAACGATATTTTGGTCTCAGGGCTCTTAAGGGACTACGCCCAAACGAAGTAGCCCGAAAGCAACGATGACCCTTTCGCGCACCGAAACACCACCTCCTCTAGCATTCACCTGGCCACCCAGACTTGTCGGCAACGCAGTCTGTTCGGTGCCACGACCCACCGTTTGCAAAATATAGCGTTTGACAACCTTACACTGGCTCCAACTGCACTATTTTACGCGTTTGCAAACAGTAGGACAACGAGAGCACCGAAATGAGAAGGAAAAAATCCGAGAGAGGATATTGTAGAGAGTCCCTATGCTGAGGTGTTGGATCAGACGAGGCTTCTCTAGGTGCCACGGAGTCTGAGTAGTCACCTGTCGAAGTTGAACGATATTTTGGTCTCAGGGCTCTTAAGGGACTACGCTCGAACGAAGTAGCCCGAAAGCAACAACCCTTTCGTGCACCAAAACACCACCTCCTCTAGCATTCACCTGGCCACCATAGACGTGCTCAGCACAGTCCGTTCGGTGCCACGACCCACCGTTTGCAAAATATAGTGTTTGAGCAACCTTACACTGGCTCCAACTGCACTATTTCACGCGTTTGCAAACAGTACGACAGCGAGAGCACCAAAATGAGAAGGAAAAAACTGAGAGAGGCTATTGTATAGGGTCCCTATGCCGAGGTGTTGGATCAAGACGAGGCCTCTCTAGGTGCCACAGAGTCTGAGTAGTCACCCGTCGAAGTTGAACGATATTTTGGTCTCAGGGCTCTTAAGGGACTACGCCCGAACGAAGTAGCCCGGAAGCAACGACCCTTTCACGCACCAAAACACCACCTCCTCTAGCGTTCACCTAGCCACCCGGACATGTACGAGGTAGTCCATTCAGTGCCATGACCCACCATTTGTAAAATATAGCGTTTGACAACCTTACACTGGCTCCAACTGCACTATTTCACGCGTTTGCAAACAGTAGGACAACGAGAGCACCGAAATGAGAAGGAAAAAACTGAGAGGCTATTGTAGAGGGTCCCTACGCTGAGGTTTCGAATCAAATGAGGCCTCTCTAGGTGCCACGGAGTCAGAGTAGTCACCCGTCGAAGTTGAATGATATTTTGGTCTCAGGGCTCTTAAGGGACTACGCCCGAACGAAGTAGCCCGAAAGCAACGACCTTTCGCGCACCAAAACACCACCTCCTCTAGTGTTCACCTAGCCACCCAGATGTGCCGGCACAGTCCGTTTGGTGCCACGACCCACCGTTTGCAAAATATAGCGTTTGACAACCTTACACTGGCTCCAACTGCACTATTTCGCGCGTTTGCAAACAGTAGGACAACGAGAGCACCGAAATGAGAAGGAAAAAACTGAGAGAGGATATTGTATAGGGTCCCTACGCTGAGGTGTTGGATAAAACGAGGCCTCTCTAGGTGCCACGGAGTCTCGAGTAGTCACCCGTCGAAGTTGAACGATATTTTGGTCTCAGGGCTCTTAAGGGACTACGCATGAACGAAGTAGCCCGAAAGCAACGACCCTTTCGCGCACCGAAACACCACCCCCTCTAGCATTTCACCTAGCCACCCAAATGTGCCGGCGTAGTCCGTTCGGTGCCATGACCCACCGTTTGCAAAATATAGCGTTTGACAACCTTACATTGGCTCCAACTGCACTATTTCACGCGTTTGCAAACAGTAGGACAGCGAGAGCACCGAAATGAGAAGGAAAAAACTGAGAGAGGCTATTGTAGAGGGTCCCTACACTGAGGTGTTGGATCAGATGAGGCCTCTCTAGGTGCCACAGGAGTCCGAGTAGTCACCCATCGAAGTTGAACGATATTTTGGTCTCAGGGCTCTTAAGGGACTACGCCCGAACGAAGTAGCCTGAAAGCAACGACACTTTCGCGCACCAAAACACCGCCTCCTCTAGCATTCACCTTGCCAGCCAGACATGCTGGCAGAGTCGGTTCGGTGCCACGACCCACCGTTTGCAAAATATAGCGTTTGACAACCTTACACTGGCTCCAACTGCACTATTTCAAGTTGTTTACAAACAGTAGGATAGCGAAGGCACCGAAATGAGAAGGGAAAAACTGAGAGAGGCTACTGTAGAGGGTCCCTACGCTGAGGTGTTGGATCAGATGGGGCCTCTCTAGGTACCACGAAGTTTGAGTAGTCACCCGTCGAAGTTGAACGATATTTTGGTCTCATGGCTCTTAAGGGACTACGCCCGAATGAAGTAGCTCGGATAGCAACGACACTTTCGCGCACTGAAACACCACCTCATCTAGCGTTCAACTGGCCACCCGGATGTGCCGGCGTAGTCCATTCAGTATGACCCACCGTTTGCAAAATATAGTGTTTGACAACCTTACACTGGCTCTAACTGCACTATTTCGTACGTTTGCAAACAGTCAGACAGCGAGAGAACCAAAATGAGAAGGAAAAATACCAAGAGAGGCTATTGTAGAGGTTCCCTATGCCAAGGTGTCGGATCAGACGAGGCCTCTCTAGGTTCCACGGAGTCTGAGTAGTCACCTGTCGAAGTTGAACGATATTTTGGTCTCAGGGCTCTTAAGGGACTACGCCCGAATGAAGTAGCCCGAAAGCAACGACCCTTTCGCGCACCGAAACACCACCCCTCTAGCATTCACCTAGCCACCCGGACGTGCTCGACATAGTCCGTTCCAGTGCCACGACCCACCATTTGCAAAATATAGCATTTGACAACCTTACACTTGCTCCAACTGCACTATTTCACGCGTTTGCAAACAATAGGACATCGAGAGCACCGAAATGAGAAGGAAAAAACTGAGAGAGGCTATTGTAGAGGGTCCCTACGTTGAGGTGTTGGATCAGATGAGGCCTCTCTAGGTGTCACAGAGTCTGAGTAGTCACCCGTCGAAGTTGAACGATATTTTGGTCTCAGGGCTCTTAAGGGACTACGCCCAAACGGAAGTAGCCCGAAAGCAACGACCCTTTCGCGCACCAAAACACCACCCCCTCTAGCATTCACCTGGCCAGTATAGACATGCCGGCGCAGTCTAGTTTGTGCCACGACCCACCGTTTGCAAAATATAGCATTTGACAACCTTACGCTGGCTCCAACTGCACTATTTCGCTCGTTTGCAAATAGTAGGACAGCGAGAGCACCGAAATGAGAAGGAAAAAACTAAGAGAGGCTATTGTAGAGGGTCCCTATGTCGAGGTGTCGGATTAGACGAGGCCTCTCTAGGTGCCACGGAGTCTGAGTAGTCACCTGTCGAAGTTGAATAATATTTTGGTCTCAGGACTCTTAAGGGACTACGCCCGAACGAAGTAGCCCGAAAGCAACGACCCTTTCGCGCACCAAAACACCACCCCCTTCTAGCATTCACCTGGCCACCCAGACGTGCCAGCATAGTCGGTTTCGGTGCCATGACCCACCGTTTGCAAAATATAACGTTTGACAACCTTACAATGGCTCCAACTGCACTAATTTCACGTGTTTGCAAACAGTAGGACAACGAGAGCACCGAAATGAGAAGGAAAAAACTGAGAGAGGATATTGTAGAGGGTCACATACGCCGAGGTGTTCAGATTCAAACAAGGACTCTCTAGGTGCCACGGAGTCTGAGTAGTCACCCGTCGAAGTTGAACGATATTTTGGTCTCAGGGCTCTTAAGGGGACTACGCCTGAACGAAGTAGCCCCGAAAGCAATGACCTTTTTGCGCACACGAAAAAAACCACCTCCTCTAGCATTCAGCTGGCCACCCCGGACATGTGGCAACGCATTTAGTTCAGTCCCACGACCCACCATTTTCAAAATATAGCGTTTGATAACCTTACACTGGCTCCAACTGCACTATTTCACGCGTTTGCAAATAGTAAGATAACGAGAGCACCGAAAGTGAGAAGGAAAAAAATGAGAGAGGCTATTGTAGAGGGTCCCTATGCCAAGGTGTCAGATTAGATGAGGCCTCTCTAGGAGCCATGGAGTTTGAGTAGTCACCTGTCGAAGTTGAACAATATTTTGGTCTCATTGACTCTTAAGGGACTATGACTCGAACGAAGTAGCCCGGAAGCAATGACCCTTTCGCGCACCAAAAATACCACCTCCTCTAGTGTTCACCTGGCCACTCGGATGTGCCAGCATGCAGTCATTTTGGTGCCACGACCCACCGTTTGCAAAAATATAGCGTTTGACAACCTTACAATGGCTCCAACTGCACTATTTCACATGTTTGCAGACAATAGGACAACCAGAGCACCGAAATGAGAAGGAAAAAACCAGAGAGAGGCTATTTTAGAGGGTCCCTACGCCGAGGTTTTGGATCATACGAGGCCTCTCTAGGTGCCATGGAGTCAGAGTAGTCACCTGTTGAAGTTGAACGATATTTTGGTCTCACGGCTCTTAATGGACTACGCCCGAACGAAGTAGCCTGAAAGCAATGACCCTTTCGCGCACCGAAAAACACCACCTCCTCTAGCATTCACCTTGCCACCTAGACGTGCCGGCATAGTCTGTTCGGTGCCATGACCCACCGTTTGCAAAAAATAGCTTTTGACAACCTTACACTGGCTCCAACTGCACTATTTCACTGCATTTGCAAACAGATAGGACAACGAGAGCACCGAAATGAGAAGGAACAAACTCGAGAGAGGAAATTATAGAGGGTCCATACGCCAAGGTTTTAGATCAGGACGAGGCCTCTCTAGGTGCCACAAGAGTCTGAGTAGTCACCCGTCGAAGTTGAACGATATTTTGGTCTCAGGGCTCTTAAGGGACTACGCCCGAACGAAGTAGCCCGGAAGCAACGACACTTTTGCACACACAAGAAACAACCACCTCGTCTAGCGTTCACCTTGGCCACCTGGACATGCTGGCGGCATAGTCCCGTTTGGTGCCCACGACCCACCGTTTACAAAATATAGCGTTTAACAACCTTGCATTGGCTCCAACTGCACTATTTCGTGCGTTTGCAAACAATAGGACAGCGAGAGACACCGAAATGAGAAGGAAAATACCTGAGAGAGCCTATTGTAGAGGGTCCCTACACTGAGGTGTTGGATCAGACGAGGCCTCTCTAGGTGCCACGGAGTTTGAGTAGTCACCCATCGAAGTTGAATGATATTTTTTTCTCAACGCTCTTAAGGGACTACACTCTGAATGAAGTAGCCCGGAAGCAACGACCCTTTTTCACACCAAAAAACCACCTCCTCTAGCATTCAATTTCCCACTCAAACATGCCAACGTATTCGGTTTAGTGCCGCAACCCACCGTTTGCAAAATATAGCGTTTGACAACCTTACATTGGCTCCAACTGCACTATTTCACACGTTTGCAAACAATAGGACAACGAGAGCACCGAAATGAGAAGGAAAAAATTGAGAGAAGCTATTGTAGAGGGTCCCTACGCCGAGGTGTCAGGATCATACGAGGCCTCTCTAGGTGACCACGGAGTCCGAGTAGTCACCCGTCGAAGTTGAACGATATTTTGGTCTCAGGGCTCTTAAGGGACTACGCCCGAACGAAGTAGCCCGAAAGCAACCCTTTCAAACACCAAAACACCACCTCCTCTAGCATTCACCTAGACCCAGATATGCCGGTTTTCTTTGCCACGACCCACCATTTACAAATATAGCGTTTGACAACCTTACACTGGCTCCAACTACACTATTTCACAGCGTTTGCAAACAATAGGACATCGAGAGCATCAAAATGAGAAGTAAAAAAACCGAGAGAGGCTATTGTAGAGGGTCCCTACTTGAGGTTTCGGATCAGACAAGGCCTCTCTAGGTTCCACGGAGTCTGAGTAGTCACCCGTCGAAGTTGAATGATATTTTGGTCTCAGGGCTCTTAAGGGACTACGCCCGAACGAAGTAGCCTGGAAGCAACGACCCTTTCACGCACCAAAACACCGCCCCCTCTAGCATTCACTTGGCCACCCAGACGTGCTGACGCTAGTCTGTTCGGTGCCACGACCCACCGTTTGCAAAATATAGCATTTGACAACCTTACACTGGCTCCAACTGCAACTATTTCACGTGCGTTTGCAAACAGTAGGACAGCGAGAGCACCGAAATGAGAAGGAAAAAACTGAGAGAGGCTATTGTAGAGGGTCCCTACACCGAGGTGTCAGATTAGATGAGGCCTCTCTAGGTGCCACGGAGTCCGAGTAGTCACCCGTCGAAGTTGAACGATATTTTGGTCTCAGGGCTCTTAAGGGACTACGCCCGAACGAAGTAGCCCGAAAGCAATGACCCTTTCGCCGCACCAAAACACCACCCCCTCTAGCGTTCACCTAGCCACCCAGATGTGCTCAGCACAGTCCGTTCGGTGCCATGAGCCACCGTTTGCAAAATATAGCGTTTGACAACCTTACACTGGCTCCAACTGTCACTATTTCGTGCGTTTGCAAACAGTAGGACAACAAGAGCACCAAAATGAGAAGGAAAAAACTGAGAGAGGCTATTGTATAGGGTCCCTACAGAGGTGCTGAGATCAGACGAGGCCTCTCTAGGTGCCACGGAGTCTGAGTAGTCACCCGTCGAAGTTGAACGATATTTTGGTCTCAGGGCTCTTAAGGGACTACGCCCGAACGAAGTAGCTCGGAAGCAACGACCCTTTCGCGCACCAAAACACCACCTCCTCTAGCGTTCACTTAGCCACCCCGGATGTGCCAACTTAGTCCGTTCGGTGCCATGACCCACCGTTTGCAAAATATAGCATTTGACAACCTTACACTGGCTCCAACTGCACTATTTCACAGCGTTTGCAAACAGTAGGACAATGAGAGCACCGAAATGAGAAGGAAAAAACTGAGAGAAGCTATTGTAGAGGGTCCCTACGCTGAGGTGTTAGGATCAAATGAGGCCTCTCTAGGTGCCACTGAGTCCGAGTAGTCACCTGTCGAAGTTGAACTGATATTTTGGTCTCAGGGCTCTTAAGGGACTACGCCCAAATGAAGTAGCCCGAAAGCAACGACCCTTTCGCGCACCAAAAAACCACCTCCTCTAGTGTTCACCTAGCCACTCAGACATGCGGCGGCACAGTCCGTTTGGTGCTACGACCCACCATTTGCAAAATGTAGCGTTTGACAACCTTACACTGGCTCCAACTGCACTATTTCGTGCGCATTTGCAAACAGTAGGACAACGAGAGCACCGAATTGAGAAGGAAAAAACTGAGAGAGGATTATTGTAGAGGGTCCCTCCACTGAGGTGTTCAGATCAGAAACGAGGCCTCTCTAGGTGCCCACGGAATCTGAGTAGTCACCCGTTGAAGTTGAACGATATTTTGGTCTCAGGGCTCTTAAGGGACTACGCACGAACGAAGTAGCCCGAAAGCAACGACCTTTCGCGCACCAAAACAATGCACCTCCTCTAGCATTCACCTAGCCACCCAAATGTGCCGGAGCATAGTCCGTTCGGTGCCATGACCCACCGTTTGTAAAATATAGTTTTTGACAACCTTACATTGGCTCCAACTGCACTATTTCACGCGTTTGCAAATAGTAGGACAACGAGAGCACCGAAATGAGAAGGAAAAAACTTGAGAGAGGCTATTGTAGAGGGTCCTCTACGCCGAGGTGTTCGGATCAGACGAGGCCTCTCTAGGTGCCACGGAGTTTGAGTAGTCACCCGTCGAAGTTGAAACGATATTTTTGTCTACAGGGCTCTTAAGGGACTACGCCCGAACGAAGTAGCCTACGAAAGCAATGACCCTTTCGCGCACCGAAACACCGCCTCCTCTAGTATTTCACCTAGCCACCTAGATGTGTCGATGTAGTCTGTTGGGTGCCACAACCCACCATTTGCAAAATATAGCGTTTGACAACCTTACACTGGCTCCAACTACACTATTTCACGTGTTTACAAATAGTAGGACAACGAGAGCACCAAAATGAGAAGGAAAAAAACCGAGAGAGGCTATTGTAGAGGTTCCCTATTCTAAGGTGTCAGATCAGATGAGGCCTCTCTAGGTGCCACGGAGTCTGAGTAGTCACCCGTCGAAGTTGAACGATATTTTGGTCTCAGGGCTCTTAAGGGACTACGCCCGAACGAAGTAGCCCGGAAGCAACGACCCTTTCACACACCAGAAACACCACCTCCTCTAGCATTCACCTGGCTACCCGGATGTGCCGGCACTATCCGTTCAGTGCCACGACCCACCGTTTGCAAAATATAGCGTTTGACAACCTTACACTGGCTCCAACTGCACTATTTCGCGCGTTTGCAAACAGTAGGACATCGAGAGCACCGAAATGAGAAGGAAAAAACCAAGAGAGGCTATTGTAGAGGGTCCCTACGTTGAGGTGTCCATGGATCAGGGACGAGGCCTCTCTAGGTGCCACAGAGTCTGAGTAGTCACCCGTCGAAGTTGAACGATATTTTGGTCTCAGGGCTCTTAAGGGACTACGCCCGAACGAAGTAGCCCGAAAGCAACGAACCTTTCGCGCACCAAAACACCACCTCCTCTAGCATTCACCTGGCCACCCATGGACGTGCTGGCGTAGTCCGTTCGGTGCCACGACCCACCGTTTGTAAAATATAGCATTTGACAACCTTACACTGGCTCCAACTGCACTATTTCGCGTGTTTGCAAACAGTAGGACAGTGAGAGCACCGAAATGAGAAGGAAAAAACCAAGAGAGGATATTGTAGAGGGTCCCTATGTGAGGTTCTGGATCAGATGAGGCCTCTCTAGGTGCCACGGAGTCTGAGTAGTCACCTGTCGAAGTTGAATAACGATATTTTGGTCTCAGGGCTCTTAAGGGACTACGCCCGAACGAAGTAGCCCGAAAGCAACGACCCTTTCGTGCACCAAAACACCACTTCCTCTAGCATTCACCTTGCCACCTAAACGGATGTTCCGACATAGTCCGTTCGGTGCCATGACCCACCGTTTGCAAAATATAGCGTTTGACAACCTTACACTGGCTCTAACTGCACTATTTCACCATGTTTGCAAACAGTAGGACAACGAGAGCACCGAAATGAGAAGGAAAAAACTGAGAGAGGATATTGTAGAGGGTCCCTACACCAAGGTGTCAGATCAAATGAGGCCTCTCTAGGTGCCACGGAGTCTGAGTAGTCACCCGTCGAAGTTGAATGATATTTTGGTCTCAGGGCTCTTAAGGGACTACGCCCGAACGAAGTAGCCCGAAAGCAATGACCCTTTTGTGCACCGAAAGCACCACCCCCTATAGCCTTCACCTAGCCACCTAGACGTGCTCCGCGTAGTCCGTTCCTGGTGCCATGACCCACCGTTTGCAAAATATAGCATTTGACAACCTTACACTGGCTCCAACTGCACTATTTCACGCGTTTGTAAACAGTAGGACTAGCGAGAGCACCAAAATGAGAAGGAAAAAACTGAGAGAGGCTATTGTAGAGGGTCCCTACGCCGAGGTTTTGGATCAGATGAGGCCTCTCTAGGTGCCACGGAGTCCGAGTAGTCACCCGTCGAAGTTGAACGATATTTTGGTCTCAGGGCTCTTAAGGGACTACGCCCGAACGAAGTAGCCCGAAAGCAACGACCCTTTCGCGCACCAAAACACCACCTCCTCTAGCATTCACCTTGCCACCCAAATGTGCCAGGTACAGTCGGTTGGGTGCCACGACCCACCGTTTACAAAATATAGCGTTTGACAACCTTACACTGGCTCCAACTGCACTATTTTGTATGCGTTTGCAAATAGTAGGACAGTGAGAGCACCGAAATGAGAAGGAAAAAACCAAGAGAGGCTATTGTAGAGGGTCCCTACGCCAAGGTGTTGAATCAGACGAGGCCTCTCTAGGTGCCACGGAGTCTGAGTAGTCACCCGTCGAAGTTGAATGATATTTTGGTCTCAAGGCTCTTAAGGGACTACGCCCGAACGAAGTAGCCCGAAAGCAACGACCCTTTCACGCACCAAAACACCACCTCCTCTAGCATTCACCTGGCCACCCAGACGTGCCGACATAGTCCGTTCGGTGCCACGACCCACCGTTTGCAAAATATAGCGTTTGACAACCTTACACTGGCTCCAACTGCACTATTTCACGCGTTTGCAAACAGTAGGACAGCGAGAGCACCGAAATGAGAAGGAAAAAACTGAGAGAGGCTATTGTAGAGGGTCCCTACCGAGGTTTCAGATCAGATGAGGCCTCTCTAGGTGCCACGGAGTCTGAGTAGTCACCCGTCGAAGTTGAACGATATTTTGGTCTCAGGGCTCTTAAGGGACTACGCCCGAACGAAGTAGCCCGAAAGCAATGACCCTTTCACGCACCAAAACACCACCTCCTCTAGCATTCACCTAGCCACCCGGACATGTGCCAGCACAGTCGGTTTGGTGCCATGACCCACCGTTTGCAAAATATAGTGTTTGACAACCTTACACTGGCTCCAACTGCAGTATTTTACGCGTTTACAAACAGTAGAACAGCGAGAGCACCGAAATGAGAAGGAAAAAATTGAGAGAGGCTATTGTAGAGGGTCCCTATGCCGAGGTGTCAGATCAGACGAGGCCTCTCTAGGTGCCACGGAGTCTGAGTAGTCACCTGTCGAAGTTGAATGATATTTTGGTCTCAGGGCTCTTAAGGGACTACGCTCGAACGAAGTAGCCCGAAAGCAACGACCCTTTCGCGCACCAAAACACCACCCCCTCTAGCGTTCACCTGGCCACCACCGGATGTGTCGGCACCATCCGTTCGGTGCCATGACCCACCGTTTGCAAAATATAACGTTTGACAACCTTACAATGGCTCCAACTGCATAATTTCGCGCGTTTGCAAACAGTAGGACAGACGAGAGCACCAAAATGAGAAGGAAAAAACTAAGAGATGCTATTGTAGAAGGTCCCTACACTAATGTATTGGATTAGACGAGGCCTCTCTAGGTGCCATGGAGTCTGAGTAGTCACCCGTCGAAGTTGAACGATATTTTGGTCTCAGGGCTCTTAAGGGACTACGCCCGAACGAAGTTGCCCGGAAGAAACGATCTTTCACGCACTGAAACACCACCTCCTCTAGCGTTCACTTGGCCACCCAGACATGCCACCGTAGTCCGTTCAGTGCTACGACAAACCGTTTGCAAAATATAGCGTTTGACAACCTTACACTGGCTCCAACTACACTATTTTGCGCGTTTGCAAACAGTAGGACAGCGAGAGCACCAAAATGAGAATGAAAAAACTGAGAGAGGCTATTGTAGAGGGTCCCTACGCCAAGCAGTTGAATCAGACAAGGCCTCTCTAGGTGCCACGGAGTCTGAGTAGTCACCCGTCGAAGTTGAACCAATATTTTGGTCTCAGGGCTCTTAAGGGACTACGCACAAACGAAGTAGCCCGAAAGCAACGACCCTTTCACGCACCAAAAAACCACCTCCTCTAGCATTCAATTGGCCACCTAGATGTGTTGGAACAGTTCGTTTGGTGCCACGACCCACCGTTTGCAAAATATAGCGTTTGACAACCTTACACTGGCTCCAACTGCACTATTTCACGCGTTTGCAAACAGTACGTCAGCAAGAGTATCGAAATGAGAAGGAAAAAACTGAGAGAGACTATTGTAGAGGATCCCTACGCCAACATTTTGAGATCAGACGAGGCCTCTCTAGGTGCCACAGAGTCTGAGAAGTCACTCGTCGAAGTTGAACGATATTTTGGTCTCAAGGCTCTTAAGGGACTACGCCCGAACGAAGTAGCCCGAAAGCAACGACCCTTTCACGCACAAAAACACCACCCCCTCTAGCATTCACCAGGCCACCCAGATGTGCCGGCACAGTTCGTTTGGTGCCACGACCCACCGTTTACAAAACTATAGCGTTTGACAACCTTACACTGGCTCCAAATGCACTATTTCACGCGTTTGCAAACAGTAGGATAGCGAGAGCACCAAAATGAGAAGGAAAAAACTGAGAGAGGATATTGTAAAGGGTCCCCTACACTGAGGTGTCAGATTAGATGAGGCCCATCTCTAGGTGCCATAGAGTCTGAGTAGTCACCCATCAAATTTGAACGATATTTTGGTCTCAGGGCTCTTAAGGGACTACGCCCGAACGAAGTAGCCCGAAAGCAATGACCCTTTCGCAGACCAAAACACCACCCCCTCTAGCATTCACCTGGCCCTCCCAGACGTGTGGTGCAGTCCGTTTGGTGCCACGACCCACCGTTTGCAAAAACTATAGCATTTGACAACCTTACACTTGCTCCAATTGCACTATTTCGCACGTTTGCAAACAGTTAGGACAACAAGAGCACCAAAATGAGAAGGAAAAAAACTGAGAGTTGCTACTATAGGGCATCCCTATGTAGAGGTTTCAGATCAGACGAGGCCTCTCTAGTGCCACGGAGTCCGAGTAGTCACCCGTCGAAGTTGAACGATATTTTGGTCTCAGCGCTCTTAAGGGACTACGCCCGAACAAAGTATCCCAAAAACAACGACCCTTTCACGCATTGAAACATACCTCAGTCTAGCATTCACTTGGCCACCTAGACGTGCTGGCGTAGTCTGTTCGGTGCCATGACCCATCGTTTGCAAAATATAGCATTTGATAACCTTACACTGGCTCCAACTGCACTATTTCACGCGTTTGCAAATAGTAGGATAACGAGAGCACCAAAATGAGAAGGAAAAAACTGAGAGAGGCTATTGTAGAGGGTCCCTATGCTGAGGTTTCAGATCAGACGAGGCCTCTCTAGGTGCCACAGAGTCGGAGTAGTCACCCGTTGAATTTGAACGATATTTTGGTCTCAGGGCTCTTAAGGGACTACGCCTCGAACGAAGTAGCCCGAAAGCAACGACCCTTTCGCGCACCGAAACACCACCCCCTATAGCATTTGACCTGGCCACCCAGACGTGTTGGCGTAGTCTGTTTGGTGCCACGGCATTTGCATTATTGTTTGAAACCTTACACTGCCAACTGCACTATTTCACGCATTTGCAAACAGTAGGACAACGAGAGCACCAAAATGAGAAGGAAAAAACCGTGAGAGGCTATTGTAGAGGGTCCCTACGCGGAGGTGTTGGATTAGATCGAGGCCCTTATCTTGGTACCATGGAGTCTGAGAAGTCACCCGTCATGAAGTTGAAATGATATTTTTGTCTCAGGGCTCTTAAGGGACTACCCTCGAACGAAGTAGCCCGAAAGCAACGACCCTTTCACGCACCGAAATACTGCCCCCTCTAGCGTTCACCTAGCCACCTGAACATTCCGGTGCATTCCATTTGGTGCCATGACCCCCCGTTTGCAAAATATAGCATTTGAAAACCTTACACTGGCTCCAACTAGAACACTATTTTGCGTGTTTGCAAACAGTAGGACAGCGAGAGCACCGAAATGAGAAGGAAAAAACTGAGAGAGGCTATTGTAGAGGGTCCCTACACTGAGGTGTTAGATTAGACGAGGCCTAACAACATGTTCTTCATATTTCTCCTCCTAATAGGATCACCTCTTCATTAGAAACATCAACCAGATGTCTTAAATAAGCTCAAAATCTTGAAATTTCACTCAAAAACTGATCTTTTAGCCTCTTTTCAAGCATAGAGACACTAAGCTCCCCTGGGAATAACATATGCATTCAATCTGAACATGTTGATAATCATTGATAAATCATCATCATATATAACTTTTCTTTGAGTAAGAGCACCATCATTCACCTTGTAGGTATGCACAAAAAATTTCATTCCGGTCACAAAAGCTTTTTTTTCACCTTAAGAATCCACTATACCAGACCTGTACCTAAAACAATCATCTCTATAGTTCATGCCAAATATTCAATGTATAATAGAAAAATGATGGACTTCTTACCTTCATCTTTGGGCCAACTCTACTTATTAGGCACCAAAACTTGATTTAGTCACATGTTTGTAGCCTTCATATTGGGATGAAATAATGCATTCATGACTCATACCTTACTTGTTATTGGAGAATACACTCATCACAGACCTCAAAAGCCTTTAAATAAACAATGTCCCCCTGAGTGTTTTGTATCATACACATCATCATATATAGCTCTATAGAATCTCCTTTTCATATCATTGTAAACTGATTATCATAAAATCATCAACCTTCCCTCCAAATCTAGCTTCATCTTGTCGAAAAAATGCCTTTCTAGCACACGAAATCACTTAGAGTACCTTCAAGAAGATCATGTATACATGTAATCCTGTCAAGATTAGGCATTGAGCATTTTTTTCAAGCACTAAGTAACACCTACAGGCATGTAGGTTACAAAATTAGAGAAAATTTGAAAATTTCAAGTCATGTAGCAAAATGGACACTAGAGAAAGATACTTGTATTTTGGAATGAAACACACTTCTAGACCTGATTGACCACTTTGAATGCATCATAACATGCCATGGTTGGGCTTGACATATACACATTTCACCTGTGAAATATTCTTTACAGACAATTTGTAGCATTATATGTATAAGTACTGATTCAAGAAACCTCTTCATAGACCAAACTAGCTACCTGCCTCACTAGCTCTTATTAGATTATAATCATCACAAGAACAATTCTTGGAGCATATTACCAATTTAAGAGTATACTCACCATATTCTTTAAAATAACGCATGCTCTACCTCTTGAAAACATTTTCCATACTATCAGATAATCCCTATAGATCTATTGGTTTGAATATATTGCACAAGTGAATGATGCACAATATATGTGAATTGTTCCAAGACAAAACAATGCAAGCATCCAAGATTGTAAATTATGAATTTAATACAATCTAGATATAATTAACTGTTTCAGTTTTACAGATCTAGCATCTTTATACCATTGCTCATAAGAAAATATATTAAATATATTTAACACTTATGAGTTATCTGGGGTGTCGACAAAAATAGATCTCACACACCTTCAAGAAATTAGTACACACATTGTTTAACTCATCGTCAGATCAAAATAGTGCTTGTGGTTTGCAGGTCCTATCTAAACATCTGCATATTGAAACTGGTGAAACAACTAGGCCATTCAGAAACTGATTTGGGTACAATTTAACTATTATATAATCACAGATCATTTACTTGTATTATATATAATGAAGAGTGAGAAACTGATTTGGGTACAAACAAGACATTTAGAACATATAGAAAAATTGGTATATACCATTCAAAGATGATGATTAACCACGTTACACTGCTTGTTAAAGAAGAACTGAAAAAGTCATAAATATGATTTAACCAACACACATGGATATATATATATATATATATATATATATATATAAGAATCAAACAAAGTGTGCTCCAGACGCGCACGTCTCTGAAAATATATATGTACAAAAGTTCATAATGTATGCATACATCGAACTAAGCACGTGTCATAATGTACATATGTGACCACATGCAGTCGCAAAAGGCTATATATATATACAATCCAGACTGTGAATCTACTCATGACCACATATGTACATCCAGGTGGACTATAAATCTACTCATGAAACATCTTCCCTCTCTTCTCCCTGCTAGAAGTAGCACGTCCACGACCTGGGGATGTAGTGGAGGGAGATGCCACTACGGATTTCATCCGTGTGGTCCTACGTGTCTCTAAGCATGCCTGCAACCTAACCTGCACATTCATAAACAACAAGTTTTTAACACCCAAAATTCTAAAATACATTCAAAATTTAGAAACTTGTACAATTTAGTTAAAATACATGTGAAATCTTAACCACAATGTCATGATCCCTATCAATTTTTTGTTGACACGTCGCAGGTACAACAATAGACTCATGAGGGGTAAGCTACATACAAATAATTAATTTTCAAATTAAATATTTCACATATACCTACAAAATTTGATATTGTAGATTTAAGTAAATAATATAAGAAATAATGAACCTCCAAAATTTAACAAATTTAAAAAATTGTGTACCTTAGTTAGTGGATCTGCAGATGCTATGGCAGTATCTACAGCAGCCTCCACAGTCTGCATATATGGAGGAGTCTCTCTAGCAGTCATAAGCTATACAAAAAACATGTACAAATCAATATTAAAATCTACATGACAGAGGTCCAAAGCATGTAATCCACGTGTTCACTTCCAATAATTAGAAACATTTAGTGTTTAAAGAGATTTACTAACCTGTGTAAAACTCATGTGAGGCGTGCCAGTAGCCTCAGTTCCCTGAGCAGATGATGACCCGCTCAGGCTCCTGTGTATAAAAGAGAAAAATATTAATACATGTACAACATACACGTGAAACAAATTATAATAATAATCTAGTGCAATCAAATGATTTATTAAAAATGTAAGTTTGTACAACTTGAAACTTACGTTTGAAACACGCCCAGCTGCAGTAGCTAGCATGTCGAAGCCGGATGTTTCCTTCACCGGCTCTTGCTATTTAAAATAAAATAAAAAATTAGTTTTTTACATGTATGTACATGACGTACAATCATATATATATTAATATCTCAAACATGTGAATTAAACTATTGTATATATATATATATATTATATATAAATTTATTTGAAATTTACCTGTGAAAGACCAATATCAGTGGCTCCAGTTCCAAAAACATTCCCCAGCATCTCATCTATAGAAAAGAAATCCTGTGAACCAGCAAATGATGTCTCGCCTGCAGTGCATACGGCACCACATGATCCACAGTGGTGTGGTGCACTAGAACTGGCGCCTCCACCAACATCACCAGATGTAATCTGGTCACTATGCTGGGTGAGAGTGTCAGTGAGCTCCCTCAATGCATGCAATGTATCAATCTCCACAACCTCCTTCACTGTAGGAGGGATAACTGAAGGCAGTGGGGTTTTGGGGCATGGGGAATCCTAGGCTAACCTACGCATGCACCAGGTCTGCTCTGTGCAGAGCCACCTCCTCGACCAAAAAAGTCAGAAAAGTCAAAATAATTTGGGACCTCATTGAGCACGAACTCGTAATATAATTTCTTCAAAAAATAAAGAGGAACCTCATTGTTGTTACATGGTGGATAATAAAAAACCATCCACCATCGGTCGCAAAAAAAAAAATTTGATTCTGTCATCATGGCACCAATGGATTGGGAACCGTTTGCAAGTAACTGTAGGGGGCATTGGTTCTAGGGTCGGTAAATAATGCACAAATGAGGTCTTTTCCAATTTTTTTGTCTTTGACGGCCGCATGGGATAGTTTATCCGCATACCACCACCTACAGTCACTTCTAAAGGTGTTCCATCTATGTATTTGGTTGGTTACAGACTCGACTTTACCAATCAATGTTTGCAATGTATTGGCTAAAGTCATTCGGGATGGATTTGTAGCATGATTTTGTCTTATAGTTTGAATTAGGTTCTCAATGACAATTTTATTTTCTCGGATTCTTCCAATGATATTATCTTGCGTTCCTGCTGGCTCAGTGGGGACAGAAGGAGCCACAGGAGGTGGATCTATGTTTGGAGGAGGGTTTTGAGGAATGTTCGGAGGGTTTTGAGGAATGTTCGGTGGGTTTTGAGGAATGTTTTGACATTTTGCACGATTTCAAGCTTGTCGACCAACTGATAAAACAAGAAAATTGTATACATAAACAAACATTTCAAAAAACCCATGAAAATGCAAAAAAAACCTAAAATGCAAAAAAATGATTACAATCAGGGACTTACCTCCTCGTCTTGGTGGCATGGTTGAATCTATCACTATCCAGAAATCTGATGAGCAATTTTGAGGTGGTATTGAAAGTGCGAGTGAAAAATGTTTAGGAAAAATCGTGGTTTGAAATGAAAAATGAGGAAAATAACGAGTTGCGGGACTGCTAAATTTTGTCTCAGAGTTCCGTGATCACGGTTTAAACCTGCGCTCACAGTTTTAGGTTCGGTAATTACTGAACCTACAATTCAGGAACCGCGATCACGGTATTTAAACCATGATCGCGGTTCCTTTATTTCGGGTTTTTATGTCCACGGAATTGTCCACCAACTTCGTGCACTTAACCCTTAATGGTTATTTCGTATTTTTTTTTCTCATTGCGTAGGTCGAGATCTATTTCTCCACCAGTGTTGTGTAATAACATCACCCTATTGATCAAATTGGAAGTTCACCACATCCTTCTACCTATGAAGTAAAATTTTTCTTCATGCAAGCGTGACATCAACCATTGAAAAAGATGCATGAGCTTCCAAAAGTAAGGAAAATCATAAAGCTAAAGCACCCCTACACCTTCCAAGGTCCTGCACATCGAGTCATCAAGAAAAATATGCAGTCCTTGTATTTAAATATCATAAGATATGCTTATTGATGTCTTCCTCATGCCTTTGTACACAATGGTTGTATTCAATAACATTTCTCTTTCACATCTATGATGCCCATTGTTGTCCTACCACTACCTCAAGTGGATAATGTATCTCAAAAAACCAATCTTTAGGCAAATCATCCATGGTCCTCTTGTTCTTAGGTTCTATATTTGGTGCCATTTCCATTCTTGAACTAGTATAACTCTTCAAGCAACAAGCTTGTGTGCCTTAGGTGCCAAAACCTTCAAACCTAATTGCTAAAAAAATTCTTTGGCGGTGAAGTCCAAACATCTTACTCAATCCTTATACTCATTCACTTCAAAAATTTTCCCTAGGTCGCTCTGAAACTCTGAAACTTTGTTCTCTAGCTTTGTGTTTCTACATGTAAACCCTAGCTCTACAAATTTCCTTCAAACACTTCTCCTAGCTTCCATCTCTCACAAGGACCTCACTGTCATCATGGTTTTATGCTTGTCTTATCTCTTCTTCAATCCACTTTGGTTCATGCTTCATCATGTATCTCTCTGGTTCATTCCTAACACTTCACACTTTGTCACAATTAAGATCTCTATCACACAATTTTTCAAATACAAAGGTAGGAATTATTTTTTTCACTTCCCTTTCATAAATTTTCCAATTAATACCCCACATTAATTTCACTCACCTACCATCATTCCCAGATGTAAATAAAATTTTGTGCATTTCCCTTATTTTTCTAACTCAAACAAAATCTTCCGCATGAATCATTCCATCACCTTCTAGAGAATAACTAGTTTCTAGGTTGCATACCCTCTTGTGCGCACCTTCTCGTGCCACACACATTCTTCCTCCACTCCACTCACCAAGTAGAATACCTTCTTGATTCCTCCTTTGCATTATACTACACAGATCTTTAATCATTTTGTTTCATGTGAGAAATTTAAGATCACCACCATATTCAAGCACATTTGTACCTTATTATTCAATCACAAGAACACTTCCTTTACATGCTTTCAATTCCCTCATGTGTGCTTGTATCCGATTCTAACGCACACCTTAATCTTCTTCCGCACACCTTTATCTCACCCCGTCATTCACATTTATTAAATTTACATCCAAGTACCATCTTCCCATTTTACATGTCCCACAACTTTACGTGCTCACCCCACACTAAAGTCATATGCACTCCTCGATGCATCAGTCTAAAATAGATTAATCAGCTTATACACGTGAACACGCTTATTATAGCAAAGTAAAGAAAAATAAAACAAAAAGGGAAATATAATCTAAGAGGAAATACTTCCTTATTAAAAATCTATAAAAAGATTATTTATAGTTGGGCTTCATCCTACTCCCATTGAGGTAACCAAGAAACATAGTGCCATACATCACCTGTAACTGATGTGCACTTAATTAAAGTATCTTGGTTACCAGAAATGGTCCAAATGAATGCACTTTGAGCTTCCCAGGATGGTGCAAAAACATGGAGTCATGTAAGAGAACCATCTTCCTGATTGTAAAAGATGTATTTTTAATGTTCCTATCATGCCAGGCCTTGTGTCTAATTTTTTCTATCTTTTCACTCCATCGTGCAATCGTGCACTAATCATCTAGTTGTATTAGTTTATCAATGTATGAATTCACTGCCTTCTCATCATCAAGTGCTCTTGCAAACATAATAAATAAGGAAGGTGACATATTCACTATAATAAAAATTATCTATGTGATAAACACCAATTAAAATATGTGGACTTATTCATCCTCTTACATGTAGTTCTATATACCCATAACACAACTGATACTTTGTCATCTCAATATTTCCTTCCCATAAGACATAACATCTCTTTGTTAATGTTTTTCCCATAATTGTATTGAAATATTCTACATTTCCATTAGCTACCATGAACTCTACTAACAATATTTTGATTGTTTAATTTAGAAAGTGATTTCCCTTGTCACTAGCAAATCTCAATGTGAAACCATATGTACTAATAATATTTTCCCATAAAAATTCAGTTGTTTTAGCTATAGTTCAATCCTTTATAGGTGTTACTTCTTCCAAAATTTTCAAGTAATATGTGCATGTAAAGATGTAACACATGCCTTTACTCCATTTAACTGGTGTCATGCAGTCAACAAATTCAAGTTCCAACTTTTCAAATGGTTCTGCACTTTCTATAGGTCGTAGTGGCAACACATCCTGGTTCCCTGGTTTCCTTATCCTCTGAAAATGGTTGTAAGCCTCGATAAATGCCACATTCTCCTTATAAAGTTTCTCCCATCATGATCCTTGCAATAAAATATTACATTTATCATAAATTCACCTGTATATTTTCCTTCCACAATTCCACCATGTGTTTCTTCCATTATGGATCTGTGCTCATGTTCTAATAAATACCTGCATAAGACTTCATCTCTAGCCATCTTGTATAAGTATCCTTTGACCAATTGGTAAAGTGTTTTGTGAATAGAGAGATTTTTCATTTTCTAGTGTCTTCATTCCTTTAGGCACACCGCCTGTGCACAAAAATATTGCAATGTCCTCTAACTCTTCAAGTAAGGGTGTTGTCTAAAAAATTGATCATCTGGCATGGTGTCCTATTTTATTTACATGTCCTCGCTAGATGTAATTATTGATAAATGATCTAGTTCTAAGTTAATTTTGTTGTGCTTAGCTATAACTAAGAAATATAACTCTTGGAATAAAAGGATCCAATGAAAAATTTACCCTTGCAAAACCTACTTATTCACCAAGTACTTTAATGCCATTTGATCAGTGTAAAATATCAATGGGGTAGCCAATAAGTACTTCCTAAACTTGTGAAATGAGAATATCATGGAGAATTCTTCTTACTACATAGTTGTGTAATTATTCTTGGTCAACATTAGTTTCCTTCTTACAAAATAGATGGGGTGGTCAACATTAACTTCCCCTAGTTGTTCTAAAAATACACAATTGGTTATTCCATAGGAATTTATATGAACAAGAAATGACTTATTACAAAAAGGGAAACATAAGATATGCATGGTAGTTAGCTTCTCCTTTAAAGTATCAAACACTTGTTGTTTCATGTCACCCCAATAGAATTTTCCCCTTGCCTTGATAAATTCCTCAAGTGGCACTGCAATATTTGTGAACCCTTTAATAAACATTTGGTAGTAACTAGTATGTAAAAAGAATTTGCACAATTCACTCTGATTGGTTGACTCATCCAACCATAAAATAACTATAATATTTTTTGATTCTACCATCAATCCATCTTTACAAATAATGTGTCCAATAAATCTCATAAATGGTGTTACAAAGATGAACTTCTTAATATTTAAGAAGATGCTAAGTTGTTTACATCTTTCAAACGTAAACCTCAAGCAATTAAATGGTCTTTAACCAGTCCATAAAAATCCAATCAATTAAATATAACTGAATAAATTTTTGAATAAAACATTACAATACTACACAAGAACATTATTGGCACATTCTTCAAGCCATATGGTATAAGCATGTATACAAAACACCCCATTCAATTGTGAAATTTTTCATCTCCTGGTCTTTGCCTGCGATCCTCACTTGATTATAGCCTGAAAATCCATCTCTGGAAGAATATATCATGTGCCCACAAAGACCTTATAATATCTCTTTGGTGAATGGTGTGGGAAAAGGATCAATGACATATGAGGCATTCAAAAATATATAATGAACACAATTCCTTATCCTTTCATCAGATTTAATGTTGATAGACATCGGTCTTATCCACTCCGACTCTTTAATGGGCTCAATAATTCCTTCTTTGATCATTTTATCAAGCTCATCCTTAACATTGATATGAACATTAGGATTCATCTCGTAAGGTCCCTTATGAATGGGATGTGTGTCATCCTCAAGTTTGATTTTCATTTTTCCTAATGATGGATGTACACTCTTTAACTCATGGTATCTTCTAGATAAATGATACCAAAATTCATGTAGTAGCTCAATTATCCTTATTACCTCTATTTCATACCAGTAATCACCAATTATCACCTCCTTCGGTGCTTCTTCAGTCCTGATGTTGAATTTATTCATATTTAATGGAACATAGTAGGTGTGTGCTTACTCATTCGTATAGTCCAATATCTCACACGCACCATCTATGTGCTTAGTATCCAAGTCCTCAAATTGGTCATCATCTATGAGGTAGAATTTTTTTTTCCCTTCTACTTATATGCATGTCCTAATAAGGTCTAATCCAATTCTACCATGTCTTCATGCGCTTTAATATCAGCCTCACCAAATAGCTAAGTCACAAGATATTTATCCTTTACATTATCCCCTAATGTAATTCTCCTCATAATTTACAGAGCTTCATGAACCAATTGATTAGTAGAAAAGTAGTCAAAAGTATGGGTGATACCTAAAGGAAGCTCGTAAAAATTAGTTTTTTCTTAGTATAGTTCTATGTGTATGTAACAGGCACGCACACAAATGTGTAATGTAGATAATAACATATGTGCCCCACAAAGATGGTGGAATATTTTCTTTCCCTTTCATCAAGTTCCTTTCACAATTGTGAACATGTAGTATTGGAGAATTATTTGCATCAAAATCATGTATCAATGAAGGAATATTGGTCCTAGAAAACCTTTTCAAGAAGACTTGTTGGAGCTCAAAATAAAACCACTCCAAGATCATTGAGGCAACATGGGATTGTATCTTAGTTGGTGGACTTGGGCTTGAAATATATATCTCTAGAGAAGGCCAGATTCCCCTACCTATTTCTAGTTCCAAAAATACTCATATGAAGGGAAATGTAAATACCAATCACCATTCTACAATTCTAAGGAGCTAGGGTGAGAAGGATATTCATAAAAATGAAAACCTATACTAAGGGGAGGTGATCAAACAAGAAATAAGGGGATGAACACACTCAGCTAAGTGAAAACGAAGAAAAACATACATAGGGAAGGAAAACAAATGTGACACAAGTTTCAGATGGAATTCATCATATCCATTTTGATGGGGTACAATAAACAAGAGCCCTGAAAGAGATATAAAAATGCATAGCTGATCAAAAATACAAAAAAAGGATAAGAAAATATAGTAAAACTTGAATCAGGGTAGAGAATAGCCACAAAATACAACTTCTATTACTTCGAAGTGATGCACAATGGATTACAATGGTAAGAGAGGTGAGGATATACACAAAAATGGCTTAGATTTTAGGCTTGCAACTCAAAATTCCAAGGAAAAATGCTCTAAGTAATGCACTTAGAAAACTAAGGGGGTACAACATTTTACAATGAGCATTGCTCTACAATTTATAGAATAATGGGACAAAAGGATGGGGAGAAAGAGGGGGGAAACTTGTATTCAAATTTCTAACCACCAAAAACAATAAATAACTTCCTAGAAATCCACTTGTAAGGGTTTCAAATCCATCTCCTTATGTCTTTTTTTCTTGTAGAAGACATAAGGATAACAAATTTGAAGAAATATGGGTGGTTGGGTAAATTGGATGTGCATTAATGGCTTAGACACATTTCCCTATTTTTCAAAAACCAAATCCCACCAAAATCTGATTTTAAATAGCCTAGAGTGTAGCCCATGTTAGCGTATTTCCATTAATATCTAGAGCACACAAATATAATCTCTACAGTAGAAGTTATGGTGATTCAAATATTTGGAATGAAAATTTAACTCACAAGACACATAACACACTCTGATAGGGTAAAGGGTTTAGTGACTATTTGTTTTTCTTTTCTTTTCTGTCATTGTTAGGTGCTCATTTAGTGTGAGGATTCGACGTGTAGTTGGCATGTTATGATAGATTGTGTTTTGTGTACTTCATCTGACAAGTTGACATATGACACTTAATGACTGACACGAAGAATTGCACTTAGCGTGTGTGCAAGAGCTAGAGGAACGAGAGGGATGGATGCAAAGGACTTTGAGCACATGTAAAAATGGTGTATAAGGAGTGGGAAGAGAAAGTGTATAAATTCAAAAGTATGTAATCAGGAGTGGGAATTTGATTAAATTAGTAAGTGGTGACAAGAAGGAAGAGGTAAGCAAGGAAAACATATGCGCATGAGAAAGCGAGCGCAAATGTATTATGCACAAAATTAATTATACAAGGAAGTGAGCAGGGTAAAAAGTGAAAGAGGAATTAGTGCATGTGAGGAGATACGAAAAAATTGTGATAGAAGGGAATGCATGAGAGAAGCATGCCAAAGAATTATTAAAATGGAAGGCAAGTCGGTGACTTGCGTGAAAGGGTGCACAAAAACTGTTGGAATGAAAATATATGTGCAAGGAGTGCATGTGAGGGAAGTGGAAGGAGATAAAGGAATAAGGAGATAAAGGAATAAGGAGAAGGTAGAAGCACACAAAGGAAAGTGGGGAGAAGGATAAGCACAATGAAGAATAAAAAATGTTTGTGCAAGAGTGTATGTAAGGAACTACGACCAAGAAAAATTTCCGAGCTATAAAACCAAGAGTGCACACATCCTGAAAAATTGATGTTAGATCCAAAATGGAACTATAAGTTGTCTAAATATCTAGGTTTGTTATTTTAGAAAACATTTTGGTAACTTTAAGGACCATTTTCATGCTATATGAGATCAGTAGCCTTAGAAGTATCCATTGGGCATGGATTCTACCCACAAACATGAATTTGTAATCTACAACCCAAAGAACACCCCTTAAGTCACTCGAAAACACTGTCTGATCTCTATATAAAATTGATGCTCTCATATGAAGATGTTTTTATTTGGATTTTATGAGAGTGGAAAACTATTGAATACTACCTAGCCCTCAACTAAACCTCCATCCTGAAAGTAGAAAAAGAGCATGCGCTAGAGAGTATGTGAAAGGAAAAAATTATATTCAATCAAAACAATGTGCATGAGTACACTTGGAGGAATTGAAACTACTATAATATATACATGATAGATAATTACTTAATGAAAACTATTGAGATTAATCCCATTCACTAGGATTGGTAATGCATCTCCATCAATTTGAGACAACTCAAAAGAGTTATCCTCATTCCAAGAACTGATTATATATGGGCCACTCCAAAATGCATCAAAATTTGAATGACGCCCTGGTTTAGCTCTTTCAGCATCTCATTTTAAGACCAGATCACCCATCTTTAAATCTTGAGCTCTAGCCCGTTGTCAAACCACTAATTGATTGATATTTTATGCTGCTATAATTTCATCATCGTAGAACATCTCAATTCTTCAAGCTCATTCAACCTATCTTATCTCTCTTTGATATGTGCCCTTAAACTCCAGATGCTGGGAAAACTCTAATCAAGAAAACTCAAGTGATAACATAATTCTAGCTTCATTACCATAAATAAGTTTGTAAGGTGAATTACTTATTTCCTTCTTTACCATTATTTTCTTTTCCTAGAGTGCACATGAGACATTTGTATGCCATTGCATATGGTTGATATTCATTGTTCATTTCATGATTCTGATCAGGTTCTTGTTAGTAGACTCAGCCAAGCCATTACCTTAAGGGTAGTAGTTGGAATAAGTCTTCAAATAGATGACAAGAATAAGATCCTAATAAGAAATGTTAGTACCAAGGAAGGATTTTATATTATCAGAGATAATGGTCTCAAGTATGCTAAAACTTGTTATAATTCCTCTGAGAAAGTCAAGAATGACTGACTAAGTTGATTCCTTGAGCGTGACAACTTTTTTCCATCTAGTAAATTAATCTATATCTGTCAACACCCACTTGTGGCTAGTGCTTGAGGGTGGATTTATCATGCCTATGAATTCAAAACCCCATTGTACAAAATTTTGATCCACTTGAATTAGTTTTAGGGAAATTACTGTTAGTTTCTTCTTTCCTATAAAGAAAGAACGATATTTACATTTTCTGACCTACTTGCACACATCTGCAAAAAGGGTAGGCCAGAAGTAATCCCACCTTAATGACCTTAATTTCCATTATTTTGGTAGAGAAGTTTCCACCAAATAATCCATCGTGAATTTCTACTGACACTTTTTCAACCTGCATGCCATTAATGGATCTTACCAATACACCATCAATGTTACTTTTGAAGAGAATTCCATTAATCAACACATATGGAATAGACTCCAGCCTCAGATGTTGTCTCTTTTCTTTTCTTAGACTAGGAGGGTATGCCCCAAAATAAATAAATGTTATCATGTCCTCAATCCACTCGCGCACATTTGGATCTTCATTTTTCTCAATTTTAGCATGCATAGGCTCTTCATCTAGGAAAAATAAAGTTTCATGATCATTATGTGCATCCCCAGTAAGTTTTTTTCATAACATGTTTCCTTTAACAAGCCTAGTGCCTTTAATATTTACATCATACTCCATGATTTTGGTCACTCATCTATCTCTTTTCTCATTGATATCTACTCTAATGATGAATTCTCTCGCTCTAGAGTGTCATATAACACCTTGATGTGATTTGTGGCGAGCATACTATTGAATTTATTAAGAGCGCACATGATGGAAATGACATGTTTCTCCATGTGACTATATTTAAATTCATAATCCTTCAGTATTTGACTAAATAAATCCACTGACTACTCTTATCCTTGTTCATTTCATTGTGTTAGGACAACATTTAAACTAATATTAGCTCCATAAACATAAAGGATGAAATCCTTTGAGTAATCCAGATTGATGAGTGTTATCACATAAGAAATATATTTATTGATCTTGGTAAAGATCTCTTTTTATCATGTTGTCTACTTGAGGATTTTTTCCTTCTTAAGCATGAGGGTGATGGGCCTAACCAATCTTGTAAACCGAGGAATAAATATTCTAACAAAGTTAATTTTTCCTAGGAAATATTGTAAGGATTTCTTTTGTGTTGTCAAAGAAAGAGATAGACGATGGTTGAGACGTGCTCAGGATCTATAACAATGCCATCCTTTGAGACCACATGGCCCAAAATATTTCCTTGTGCAAAATAAAATTTACACTTACTGGGGTTGAGAGATACCCCAAACTTTTTTCATCTCTCAAAGACTTTCTCCATATGAGTGATGTGATTTGCGCTCTTTTTTGAGAAGATAGTTATGTCATCTAAGTAAAATAGGATGAAATCATTGATATATCCTTTTGAGGAAATTTCCATGGCTCTTTGGAATGTTGCACCTGTATTTCACAACCCAAAAGGCATTTTCTAATATGCATATGTACCGCACTTGGTCGTAAATGTTTTTTTTAACTGATCCTCTTCTTTGACCATGATCTGCTTGAAACCAGAATACCCATCCATCATGGATAATATTTGTGCACCACCTATAGTATGAAGAATATCCTCCATTAAAGTAAAAGGATAATGATACTGTATGATATAAAATCAACACGTGACCTTCTTTGCACCTGAACTCCCGAGGTCGTGCACAGATAGCCGGTGTGGAATGGAAATGAAAGTGGAAGTGATGGTGGTGGTCAAACTAGTTGGGAAATCTAATGTCTTCTATGCACAATAATGGAATCTAAAAATCTAAGGAAATGAATGTTCTTCTAACTTGAATGGTTGTAATGGTATGGTTAGGTATGATAGCTACTCAAAGTCTCCAATCTTTGTCTTTCTCTACCAAGATTCTATTGACTGGTTATGGGACACACGGAAAGTAACCTGCAGGTGCCTCATATGGGTTTCCAGACAAGGTCATGGAAGTGAGATAAAGAGAAGCACTATGGAGCTGTAAGAACTGTGGCCAATTCTCTGGTCTTGTCCAGAAAGTCTTGGCGTGATTGGTTGCTATGTCCAATAATGAAAGATGGGTAATAATGTCTGGTGGAAGTGGTGAAGATACGAATACCACTGTGCGTAAACTAGTATCAATGTATAAATGGTTAACATGCCCATTGGGTTGCGGGACCTGTGGATCATAGCAAAAGAATATTTGAGGCTAAGGCCCTCGTATGGTCATACATGCAATCAAATCCTATTTTCTGGAGCAGTCCAAAAGTCGTAGGCTAAGTTTGTAGTGATGTTCAATGTTTCTAATTGATCTATATTTTCAATGAATGTTGCAGGTGTTCGTAACACTGTTAAGTGTAAGATTGTATCAATGTCAGTTATTAGCTCTGGTCCATTAGGTTACGGGACTAGAGGATCACAACTGTATTTCTTCTCTTGCTAACGACCGTTGATGGTCATGCAAAAGGGAATTGGTTTCCTTCTAACAAATAAAACTATCTAACAAGGAAAATCTAGCCTATGTTTTTGTTATTTTCTCAGTATATCAGGTCAGAGAAATAAACAAGATAATCTATGGAAAGTAAATGTTTTTTGTTCTTTTATAACTTTTCAAACAATGCATGTAATCTAATAAACAATTTAAAACCAAACAATTAGCCAGAAGTAGCTAATTATTTGTGCAGATGTATGATCTAAACCTAGAATCTACTCTAACTCAATCAAAGTCTTTCCAACCCTACATCAAAAGTGAGAAAAAATGCATAACTCTAATAGAGCTATTGTTTCCCACAGCTTCCCTGACAATGTTGAAGAGAAAACTTCTTATTTGTTTTGATCTACTTGCAATTGAACAACTAATTGAAATGAATTAATTCTTTACTCTATTTGATATGTAACTAACAATTTGATAAAACAAAGCAAAAAAATACACAATTCCAACATGGAGGAGCAAGAGCTTTGGAAAATCTAGCAGTATTGATATATGTCCCCTTAGTTCTTTCCTTTCTCTGAGTGTTCATGTGAGTCCAAGGGATTGGGAATGCAAGGAACAACAACAAGAGGATGACACTTGAGCAACGGTGGCTTGGAAGTAATCTGGATGCATTCCAAGTAGAAGAGAGATAGCACAAGAGATATGAGCTTGACTATGCAATTTCTAGAAATACTATGGTAGCATAACAAACAAGATACACCAAATTCTCTCATTGGCCTTTTTCTTGAATACAAGCATGGAATATATAGGAATGGAAGATAGAAGATTACTTCATGCACAAGGTAATGAAGAGGGAGTTCCACTCATTAAATCTATTTAAAAATAAAAGAAGCAAGGAGAACCAAGCAAATGCATCTTTTTTTAGAAAATTCAGCTCACGGATGCACTCTAAAATCAAACTTAAGTGAATCTTCGCATGCAATTTGTCGCATGAAGATTCTGGAAAAATCAACCAAGACCGCCGCCTTGTGCAAGGATAGCAGTTTTGGCACTTAAGGCCAAAGCAAGCACAGAAAGAAGGGTAAAGCTGGAAAAAATGCAAGGAGAAGCTATGTAAGGCTATCTAGGCTACAAATATATACTACAAATGGGTTTTGGAGCTCGAACACCTCGAAAGGACTTTGAATCATCATTGGGTATTCTCATAACCGTTTACGGATAGTACAACATGTGCAATTTTGGGTGTGTAGATATTGCCCCCTCGGAGAAGCATCTTAGCCATGAGAAGGTGTAAAATGTAGAATCTGAGTATGGCGTTCCCGAAATTGGGAATTAGAAGTTATACCTGACACGCCCGTGTGCTGAAAAAGTCATTGTCCAAACTATTGTTACCTACAAAAGGGAAAGAAAGACTCAAGAGCCAAATAGATAAGATATCGGAAAATAAACGCTAAACCAAAACGACATGACGACTTACCATTTGCGTGGGGATTTTAGAAATATACCTGCGCCAACACTCCATCCTTGTAAAAAAACACACTTAAAAGAAAATTAAAACAACATATATATATATCAAAACAAACCCATTTCTTAATTCATTTGCGCATTGTTGACTTGGTGGATTTGATTATTTTTGGAGCTCTGGATTGACGAAGACCATTCTCAGCACAAGTATAGTCGATACGTCTGCATCAAGATCATGATCATGCCTCCATGTGTGGGAGACTGACCAATGCATTCTCAGGTTAGTTATTCCCTCTTTTGTCTTTTTGTACCCTAAAAATTAAAATGTGAAAATTTCACCTAGGGGGAGGTTTTCAAAAAAATTGGTTTTAAATGAGTCTTTAGGGTGGAGCGCCCATAGGGCATGCTTTTAATTTTCCCAAAACGGTCAATTTTGGCACTTTTGGCCATTTTTAAGGCTAAGGGTGCATTTTTATTTTCGGCCTAGGACCGCCGCCCAAAGCAGGGTGGTGGTCACAGAACCGCCGCCCAAGGCAGGGCAACGGTCGTGGAACCGCCGCACTGCACTGGGCGGTGGTTTCTGGAAAGAATGCCAAAATTTGTATTAACTCTAATTTTTTATGTGTTTTTGATGTCTTAAAATGTTTTTTGTGAGCTTATTATGTGTCATACTTTACTAAATTGCTCTTTTTTCATGTTTTGGGTGAATGCAGAAGGATTATATCAGATGGAGCCATGAGCTGGAATGTGACTGGCTCCCTGGGATTTTGGATCAGCTTACATAGGATGATATGGATCTTTTTCAGCGGGCGGGTATCTGGCGGATAGCATGGGTTCCTCATGTTACTCATGATAGTCACATTTTGTGTGACTTGTTCTCATATTGGAACATGGACCAGAACACCTTCCGGTTTCCAGGCTACAGAGGTGATTGGAATATCTCCTTGGAGGATGTATTCCACATCCTTGGGCTCCTAGTTCTTGGGAGACGGTTGACATTGGAGACAACTGGGTCCAGGGAAGCAATGGCCGAATGGGCCATTTATATGGGAGATGTTGCTATTTCTTCGGGGCTGAAGAAGGGGATCAGAGTCCGTTCTCTCACCACTGCTCCCATTCTCGTTCTTCGGAGGGCGATCATGGCTATCCTATCCTCAAGGATGATCGGGTAAAAGGGAGGAGACACACTATTATATTTTTGGGGCCCTTATCATCGCATAGATTGAGGGGCATGGTCGGAGATATGCCTGGGGCGTTGATATTTTGGGAAACACCTATCACGACTTATATAGGGTGGTCTGACTATAGGGGCAGTATTTGAGCCACTTGACTCTTGTCATGAGTTGGGTATATGAGCATATTACTCCCTACAGTAGGGTTATTCTAGTATCTTACCCAAGGGCTGTTCGAGTAGCCAGATGGGTAGGGATGTTAGTTCTATGAACACCACATCAGTCAGTGGCATCCCTTACTATTGCCAATGTGATTGCTACACCCTATTTGGACATGGCATGGTTATGGGGAGAGGAGGTTACGACTGTAGTAGCCTATTCCTCTATGAGCCAGTTGATTAACAAGGTAGGGACGTTAGAGATCCTCTCATTTGATCGGGTGCCTTAGTAGTTCAGCCTCTATTATGTAGACATGCTTCCTCATGTTATGTCAGTTTATAGGATAGTTTAGGAGGCTTAGAGGGGTTCCAGAGGGGATCTGGGGTAGATAGTGGTTACTCCTAGTGTACCTATCATAGCCAGATGAGTGGTCTGGGCCAAGAGAGCAGCTAGTGCTCCTCGAGCACCCCTACTTAGGATTGCAGCTACCCCTACCCACATTGGGGAGGAGCGTGAGCCGATTAGTGTGAACTCCAATTTTGAGGAGTATGTAGGAGGTGATAAGGAGGATTCTGCTGGAGAGGAGACTGGGGAAAATGATGAGGAGGCAGTCCCCTCGCAGGGAGAGGAGAGTGACCCTGAGTGGCATGACACTCAGGAGATTCTCAGAGCAGCTCAGGCAGAGGTGAGTGTAGAGTGAGTGACTTTAGTCTCAGAGAGACGACCTTTCCTCTCTTTGGAGAGAGATATGACGAGTCTGTGATGGGACATCATCACACTCTAGACTGTGGTGAGGCCCCCCAGTAGCTTAGTAGGACCCGTAGCAGCCATCACAAATCCCACATGGATGCCCAGAGATCTGAGTAAGTTTGATACTTCTCTCTCTACTCTGTCCATTAATTTGCACACTCTAGCTTAACACCTTACCTTTGATTTGTGTTATATGTCCTTCTAACTTACTGTGTTCTCTCTTTGCAGCATGTGTGGCAAGAGCTTATCCACCGCGTGTGTGTTGACACTTTTCTCATCCCTTCGGGGAAGATCCGGGACAAGTTGACTGCAGACTTGGGACAACCCCTTGCTGCTGGTTGGCACACTGATGTCTTCACCCCTATCTGGAAGGTGGCAGAGATAGTGACTTCTTTGCTCAGGTTGGTGGGTATGAGACTGTGGAGTGGCCGATGAGGCGCAATCACTCATGTAGCGAGGGCTATGGGCAGCGGATGCCACCACAAGCACTCACACTATTTCATTCATTCGCATTGTTGTCGCAATCGCAGCAGGAGCCCTAGGTGAGATCATGCACCTTCTGAGGGGTCCCACATAAACTGACAAGCTATTGAGCCTCTATTCTTTTTTCATGATTTTGACTCTTGTATGACTCTTTTGTATAGCTCCCTATGAGCGTGTTGACCATGCCTATGGAATGATGGCATTGTATACAGACTTTGATCCACGATATATATAGACATTATTTTTGGTTGGCTATTCCATTGTATCAGAGTTGACTTCTCTTTGGTTTATCTCTCATGTGTACTCTAGATGTTAAGAATTTCCATTTTTAATACTTTTAGAATGAATGCAATAGGTATGAATGATAATAGAATGATTTTTTTTTGTATTTTATGATGTTGATATATGATGATGCAAACATGATGTGATCTTAAACTTAGATTCTTTAACAACTTTTGGTACTTCGTATTGTTTTGAAAAAACGTGATAACAATATGATATGATAAGTAGATAAACTTGCCCCACTCCTAACCCCACACACCTGGTAAGATGCGAGGGGCTCAACACCAAGAGTTAGAAGGGGCACAAGTTATGATTTTTTTTGAATGGTAATGATGAGAGACAAACAAAGTTTTGACAGAACCAAATTGGGGCGCTAGAACCTTACCCTACTCAAGTTACTTCATATTTTAGAATGTGAATTGCTTTGCAGTTTATCTAGACTTGGATCCATAGATGGCTGCTTGGTTGACAAAATCTGGTTTTCAGGGTTTTGAGCTCTCTTGAATTTTTGGACATTTGATTCACTTTGTTTTTAACTCAGGATTTCACAGGTTTTTGAATTAATTGTTTATAACTTTCAATTTTATCAAAGAGACCCCCTACACCTTGCCCCATACTACTAGTAGGAAGCATGGGCTTATCACCATGGACAAGGCATAGGCAATTAGGGGCATTCCCTTCCTTTCCCAAACCTACGTCACTAGTAAGAGATGCAAGCTCAACACTGAAGGTTGGTAGGGCAAAGAAATGTGCAAAATAAAGTTTTATGTTGATTTGTATTTGATTTACTTATTTGAGAAAAATGTTAGAATGTTCTTATTTCCAAAGAGATGTATATGGGATAGATGTGACACCATGAAGCTTCTAGAACAAACCATAGGCAAAAAATCCTATCCTAGAAAGAGACCAACAGTAGAACCAAGTATGCAGGCCTTGGTATGGCTACCGTCAGCACTTTGTCTTATCTTGCATAGACTGATAAATTGATTCAGAAATAATGAATGATATTATGAGAGCTTGAAGAGATATGATTTGAATGTCTTTTCAATGTTTTCAGAAGTTTGTAAGAATCATTATAAGAATAAGTTCCTTGATCACAATTTTTACAACATGACTAACAAATGAAAATGCAATGCAAATGCGGTAATGTACATATGAAAATGCTGATGGATCATGCATAGTATCTCTTTAAGTGAAGAGATTTCATATATTCACTAAACTCTTCACCCTCTAGTGTACACAGGTGAAATGCCCCCTTTCCATAGTCCTCTACTACTCGATATGGACCTAACCACCTAGGTCTGAATTTCCTTCCTTCGCCAGTTTTCTTTTCTATCTAGCTATTAAGTCTTAATACCAAGTCTCCCTCATATATCTCATATATGGTCAGCATAAACATGGTTGTTAATGGATGGTAATGGGAAATCATCCTTGGGACAAGCCTTGTTTATATCTCGGAAGTTGATGCAAATACGAATCTTCCCATTCTTCTTGAGAACGGGGGGTAGTGTTAGAAACCCTCTATGAATGATTGACTATCTTAATGAATCCTACCCAGGGAAGCTTCATTACTTCCTCTTTTATTTTAGCCACTTTAACCATACAAATATTTTCTGCCGGGAGGGAACCAAGTCCTAGAGTATATCCAATACCCATGGAATCGAAAGAAGAATTATAGGAAAATAATTTTCCAATAGTTCAATGATTTTGGCCATGGTTCCCAGTGATATTGTCTCTATGACTACGATTTCATCCTTGGTTGCTAGAACCCCCTTAATAAACCCCGTGACCTCTAACTATGTCGTGGGAACTAACATTTCCTTTGGTTTGAAACTCGTAGGTTTATTCAACTGGTTCACAGGAAGCTCGAATTCAAAATGAACACCTAGCCTTTTCTTCAAATTAGCCAAATGTATGTCAAAAGTATTTAGGTCACCTTGTGCCACAAATACCTTCCCTAAATGTAGGAATCTTACTTCCTGAAAGAGGGTAGAAGGGATTTCCTTCATGCGGTGGATCCAAGGATGACCAAGAATTATATTATAATTGGTTTCCCGATCTATAATATAAAATTTAGTTAAGACTATTTTGGGCCCGAGGGTGACTGGTAATACTATGGTTCCAATTGACATTGCCTTAAGGTTGTCGTAACCCCCTTAATGTATTTCTTGTTGAGGAGCAGTTGGTTTCCCCATACCCTAACTTTTTCAGAAAAGAAAAGGGGACTATGTTAAATGCTACTCCATCATCGATCATCACACGTTTCACGTAATTGTTATAGATCCAAACCTGTAGAAACAATGTTGGATCTCCCTCTATGAGGTTATTTTAGCATCTATAGGCATCTTACTTATGTCGAAAACAAACCCAATATCTCTTTCAGGCTGCCCTGGAGGGAAAACATCAAAATTTATATGATTTACTTGTGTTTCTGGTGGTGGGGTAACATTAACCAAATGGCCCAAACCTAATGCTTCTAACAATGCAGCTCTATGAGCAAGAGAGTTCATTAGTAGATCCAAAAAGGAAATGTGTGAAAAGGTCTTAGTCAAATAACTAATTAGATCATAACCTCCTACTGGTTTGCTTAGTGTATCATGGACACTCCCTGACATGTCTAGATAAATCGGAAAAGGTTGAGAAGAATAGTCCTTGGCTCTTGTTGTGGCATTAACTTGGGGTTCAGCGTCTAATTCAACCAAACCCACGATCTTAGTTTTTTTATGACCATCCAAAGGAGGTGCCTTTTACAGGCCTGATGAGGTTGAAGCCTCACAATCATTAGCCCCTATCATGAAGCCCTTATTGGAACCATTTGGATCAATTCTTCCATCCTTAGGATGCATGGGAAGGGGATCATTAAAGATCCTGGGCAGGTGTTTTACAGGGACATTGGCCCCATGTAAGAATTTTGCGTTGGCATGGTAGGGTCTGCCAAGAACATATCCACAAACAACTGTCGTTGCTCCTCTAGAAAACATTGTAAGAATTTGTTACAATCATGACATGTTCTCGCGGCATGTCCAAAAACCCTATGGAAACCACAATACAAGTTAGGATCGTAATCTCGAGGCCTTTAATTTATTCCTTGTTGTGGCCCAAAACCATGACTATCATTCGATTGTTGACTGTTACGGTTAAAATTTTGAAAGCCCTGATCCTGATTCTGGAACTGGTTATTATACCCACCTGGGTATTAACTAGGGTTTGGGGTTGGTGCTTTCCTCTATTGCTGAGGTTATGACTATTGTTGTTGCTGTTGTGGATGATTAAAATCCACAACATTCACAGAGGGTGAGAAATTATTGTTTCTCTGACCATTGCCATTGTTGTTGTTATTTGTAGTGTTCGTGTTAACATGATTAACGAAATTAGGATTTTTAGGTTGGTTAGTTATACCATCAGTCATAGCTCCATGATTCTTGTTAAGGAAATTTTCTCCTTGATTAGCATTTCTATTGTTCGAATAGCTAGGATTTTTTTGACTAGGGGTAACTAACTTCCCATTTACACTATAGGTGATACGACCACTATCAATGGCTGCTTGGTCGATTCAGAGAGAACCTTCCAACACCTCCTCATAGCTCTTGAGGGGGAAATTTTGAACCTCCTCCTTCGTTTCTCTGTTAAGAGAATGAAATAATAAATCACAAAGTTCCATTTGATCCATATTGGGAGCACTTGTGGAGGAGCAAAGAACCTATCACCACCTCTGAATGAAGTGGGCTGTAGATTCGTTATGCTCTTGCTTGATGTGCAGGAATTCTCTGATCCATGTCCTTAACAATTTATTCATGTTAAAGGCTTTGATGAACTCTGATACAAGTTGTTTAAAGGAATGTATAGAAGCCTCTGGTATTCTATAATACCAGTCGAGAGTGATGCCTTCTAACGTCTTAGGGAATATTTTCACAACAACCGCATCCCATGGGAGAAACTCTCGAATAGCTATTGTGTAGGATTTAATGTGAGCGTTTGGATCACCCTCCCCTTTGAACTTTGGAAGATCAGGAAATGGCCTTGGGATCATGACTGTCTGAATGGAAAAGTACAAAGGTTTCTTTAGGTACTCAGATTAAGTTCCCATTACATAAGTTTCAACCATTGAAGGTCCTTGTTGGGGAGGTAAGGGTTGCATTGGCTGTTGAAATGGCATGGCGTAAGTATTTGTCGGGGCATATGACATTCCTTGCGGATAACCATAAGGGCCCAGATAGGTATACACATCTCCCTATTGTGTTTTAGCATACATATTCATATATCAGGGTTGGCCCCCCTGGTATAGAGCTGAAGGTATGAAACCAGGGAATGCTACATTCCGGGTAGGTATAGCACTTGACAACACATTTCCGGTTGGCACATGTTGTGAGTATCCATATATAGCGTAAGGGGGCATACCTAAAGTACCCGTTCCAGTTAATAAATCCACAGGGTTTAGAGCACCCATGTAGTTCAGAGGATTTTGCGCAATGGGTGCTTGCCCATAATTCGACAGATATTACAAAGGATTTCACTGTCCTATATATGAATTATGGGTTTTTTGGGTGAACTCCAACTCTTTGAATTTATCCACCAATGTGGAAATAACATCCTTTGTTGGTGAGGCATTGCTTTTTCTAGGTGTCCTATGGTCTCGGAGGCTACTGGGGAGTGTGATATCCCACTATAAATTGCTCACTATGTAGCCACTCCTCATTGGTAATGTTTTCATTTGTGGGAGGGGTTAGCATTACTATTTTGAAGTGGAATTTCACCCTATCCTTGCAACCTGTTGTAGGTGCGGTCCATTTCTTGGAAGTTTCATTCATTCCTAGCATGTCGTGCTAGGTAGTCCTCATCTAGAGGTGGAAGTTGATCCGATTGCATACCAATGGGCTGTCGGAATAACACCCGTGGAGATGAACCTGCTTCCCTAGTGAAATTCGTGTTGTTAGAACTAGACTATTCGGGGGGGGGGTAGGTCTACGGGATTAGATCAAGCTCCTCAATACGAACAAAAGAACCAACATTAACCAAGTGGAGGAGAATATTATGAGCGTCTGATCTTTGATCTGCCCATGTTGAAAGTAAGGGGGACTATTGTTGCCCGCCTGCTAGGAAATTATATACGTCGTAACCTGGGATGGGCCGACCATATTCATCGAATCTGGACATATTCGTGGGGTATGAGAATACCCACTGAATAAAGGGAGAACGAAAAAGTGAAACAAAAATTGGAAATGCTTAGAGACTAGCTCTTCATGTTGGGTTCACCAATTTTGTACGATAGAAAATCAACACGTGATCTTCTTCGCACCTGACCTCTCTGAGGTCATGGCGGGACAGCTGGTGTCGAATGGAAATGGAAGTAAAAGTGATGGTGGTGGTCAAACTAGTTGGGCAATCTAATGTCTTCTACGCGTAATAATGAAATCTATGAATCTAATGCAATGAATGTTCTCCTAACTTGAAGGGGTGTAATGGTATGGTTAGATATGATAGCTACTCGAAGGCTCTAATCTATGTCTTACTCTGCCGAGATTCTATTGAATAGTTATGGGACACATGGAAAGTAACCTACAAAAACCTCGTATGGGTTTCCAGACAAGGTCATGGAAGTGAGATAACGAGAGGCACTATAGATCTGCAAGAACTGTGGTCGATTCTCTGGTCTTGTCCAGAAAGTCTTGGCCCAATTGGCTGTTATGTCTAATAAAAAAATCTAGGTAATAATGTTTGGTGGAAGTGGTGAAGATACAAATACCAGTGTGTGTAAACTAGTATCAATCTCTAACTGGTTAGTAGGCCCATTGGGTTGTGGGACTTATGGATCACATCCAAAGACTCTTTGAGAATGAGGCCCTTGTATGGTCATGCATGCAATCAAATCCTATTTTCTATAGTAGTCCAAAAGTCGTAGGCTAAGTTTGCAGCGATGTTCAATGTTTCTAATTGATCTATCTTTTCAATGAATGTTGCAGGTGTTCGTGAGACTGTTAAGCGTAAGCTTGTATCAATGTCATTTATTAGCTCTGGTCCGTTAGGTTGTGGGACAAAAGGATCACAACTGTATGTCTTCTCTTGCTGAGGACCATTGATGGTCATGCAAAAGGGAATTGGTTTCCTTCTAACATATAAAACTATCTAACAAGGAAAATCTAGCCTATTTTTTTGTTATTTTATGAATATATCATGTCAAAGCAATAAACAAACTAATCTATGGAAAGTAAATGTTTTTGTTCTTTTACAACTTTTCAAACAATGCATGTAATCTAATAAATTATTTAAAACCAAACAATTAGCCGGATGTAGCTAATTATTTGTGCAGATGTATGATCTAAACCTATAATCTACTCTAATTCAATTAAAGTCTTTCCAACTCCTACCTCAGAAGTGAGAAACAAATCATAACTCTAACAGAGCTATTGTTTCCCACAGCTTCCCAGGCAATGTTGAAGAGAAAACTTCCTATTTGTTTTGATCTACTTGCAATTTAACAGCTAATTGAAATGAATTAATTCTTTACTCTATTTGATATGTAACTAACAATTTGATAAAACAAAGCAAACAAATACACAATTCCTACTTGGAGGAGCAAGATCTTTGGAAAATCCAGTAGTATTGATATTTGTCCCCTTAATTCTTTCCTTTCTCTGAGTGTTTGTGTGAGTCTAAGGTATTGGGAATGGAAAGAAAAACAACAAGAGGATGGCTCTTGAGCAACGGTGGCTTGGAAGCAATCTAGATGCAATCCAAGTAGAAGAGAGATAACACAAGAGATCTGAGCTTGAATATGCAATTTCTAGCAATACTATGGCAGCAAAACAAATAAGATACACCAAATTCTCTCACAAGCCTTTTTCTTGAATACAATCATGGAATATATAGGAATGGAAGATAGAAGATTACTTCATGCACAAGGAAATGAAGAGGGAGTTCCACTCATTAAATATATTTAAAAATAGAAGAAGCAAGGAGAACCAAGCAAAAACATCTATTTTTAGTGAATTCGGCTTGCAGATGCGCTCTAAAATCAAACTTAAGTGAATCATCCAATGCAATTTTTCACATGAAGATTCTAGAAAAATCAACCAGGACCACCGCCCTGTGTAGGGATGGCAGTTTCAGGACCACTGCCTTTCCTAAGCGGTGGTTTGCAAACCGCCGCTTAGGCAGGGCAGTGGTTTTGGCACTTAAGGTCAAAGCAAGCATAGAAAGAAGGGAAAAACTAGAAAAATGCAAGGAGAAGCTATGTAAGGCTATCTAGGCTACAAATATATACTGCAAGTGGGTTTTGGAGCTCAAACACCTTCTCGAAAGGACTTTGAATCATCATTGGGGATTCTCGTAACCATTTTTCGATAGTACAACACGTGCAATTTTGGGTTCGTACAGATACTTCAAGGATTCCTTATTTAAATCTATGAAATTAACAAAAATTTTGATTTCACCATTCTTATTACGTTCACTGGACCAAATTTTCCACCCAAGTATAGTACTTGATGGGAAAAATATTCTCTACCTCAATGATTTTGGATAACTCCTTCCTCATGAGGGGCTCTATCTTAGGATTGACAAGACTTGTCTTTTTTCTGATAGGCTTGGTATTAGGATCAAGGTAAATGGAGTGTTGAGAAAAACTTGGATCAAATCCTTTGAAGTCTTCATACTCCCATGAGAAGATATTACTTAATTTATGACACAAAGATATGAATTGCTTGTTTCTCATCTTGCACACACTCTTTGCAAAGCAGTACATTTATTTTCTGAGCGCAAATTTTTCTGGAACACAACCTTCTTATGCATTGCGCATATTCTTTCTTCACCCTTAAACTCATAATCAGGGATGAAAATTTTCTCTAAGGTTACTAGACCTTTTGGAAACTTGTTTTTCTTAAGTTGAATCACTTGGTCACCATAGTTTTCATACAAGTCAACTTGTGTTTTTTAAGAAAACTCGGCTTCATTTTGGATGAATTGGAGAATCTACACGTCATTGTTAAACACTTTTCAGCCAACTTCATTGTCTGGAATAGATGGCCTGATCAAAATTCTAATGTGATTTGCATTACCTTTGAAAAAATCTTTATCCAGTGAGAGTTGTGAACCAAGGGATGCCATCTAATATGTTTCTTTGTTTAATTTTCTTGTTATCACCTACAAATTTAGAGATTCAAATCTCTCTAGAAGGTCACAAAATATATGTTCATAATCTTTGAGAAGTTTATTAATTTTTGTGAACTTGTTTTTGACTTGGTGGATAACCAACTTAGTCTCCCCAAAGATTTGTAATGCCTTGATCTTCCTTTTCTCAGTAATAAGAAGACCATGCACCAATGCTTCATATTATGCTATGTTGGAGCATGCAAAATTCAACTTGTACATGAAGAAATTCTCACTCTTGGGTGAGATGATAACAACACTTGCACCTATGCCATTAATGCTTCTGGAGCCATCAAATTACATTTTCCACAATTCAGTAGCATCATCATTATGTTGCTTGAGCATTGTAGGAAGCACATAGTATTCTTCAAGGATACAATATGTTCTAAGACTAGTTTCAATATTTGTATAATAGGGATTAAATTCATAGTTTTATTTAGCCCATTCATCTAATAATAGATCCAGTATGGAAGGGGAAATGGGTTGCTCTTCTGAAACTAAATATTTTTCTTGGCCTTCTTGAATGAGGGAAATGTCTTGAAGAGGTTATGGGTCATATGACTCAACATGATAGGAAAATATAGGCTCATCTTGTATGGTAAACTTGGTACCATACCTTGTTCTTAGTAACATATGGGAAAAATCCAAAGACAATTAGCCATCTACCTTAGCAGTGAAATATCTTGATAAGAAAAGGGAAAACAAAGGAGGTAAGTCAATGATTGAAACATCTTGAGTTATAATAAGACGTGGAAATTCATGGAGGGTTAACTCAAGATCCTTGATGACTCCTAAAGTAGTCATAGTTGATCTTTCAAGTTGCAAGACTCCTTTGGACATGGGGTTGTATTCAATTCCTAGGACATCAACAATTTTATTATGCATAACAGAAGTACTAGCCCTTAAATCAATGATACAAATGTGTAGAAGGTGTTTTCCTATTATCAAGGACATATAAAATGGTGGGGTTTTGAAAAAATTTATTACTTATTTCTCCTCTTTTTGACATAAGGTGACAATAGCTTGAGGTCTTTGGATGAATGGTTCAGTGCATGGGAGTTACACAAGAGCCTTATGAAAAATGTTGCACTGAGATGGAATGGCCATGGTATTCCACATTGTGACATTGACATTTATATTCTTCATATGGTCAACAATGTCGAATGGAAGAACCAAGGACTTGTGTATTTTAGGCAAAACAACACCTTTTCTTGAATGTTCAAGTGCAGAGGAAGGGGGCCTTAGCTTGTGCAAAGGATTGAACTAACAAAGGAGGGGCACATGCCACTTATGTATAAAAATTATGCAAATCCTTACACATGGGAACATGTACGCTCAAACTATTATATGCATGGGATGCATCTATTTTATTTTGAGGATCAGTCTTGATGGCAAGAGTTGATAGCTACACATTGTATTCTAGCATTCTCTTCTTGTAGCTTGTGTTGTCAATAACCAATGATCATGACCTATTTGAGCTTTCCATAGCTTGGTTTATTGTGTAAAAAACTTCAACACCAAAGAACATGAGGTTGGTTTCAAGGACAACTTCTGACACTTCTTCATTTTTTGGCTCATAAGCACTAGTAGAAGGATCATAATTTTTAGCATTTAAAATCATGTAGGTGTACATGTGCAAGGAATTTGTGAAAATGCACTGATTGTGAGGAAAAATCCAATGGAAGAACCATTTTGTCTCTTGGATTATGTTTTTATGTAGTGGAACTAGTGCTTTACTTTCCCTGGGAGCAAGTAGAGGTAACGCGGGGGAAATTGTTTGAAGAAGAAGGTACACATTATCATGCCATCTATCATTTTGTTAGTTTTTCCCATATCTCTGATTTGGATATTGATTTCTGAAGGGTTGATGTCATTGGTTGAATCCTTAATTAGAGTTATTTATGTAGGCTTGCGCCTGCTACTTTTCTTAAGATATGAATTTGTTAGAAAAAATCCTAAGCAAGGCCTTCATTTCTTCATCCTCTTTTTGCTATGCAGGAGAATATGATGTAGAAGAAATAGTATGGGAGAATCTTCTCAGGAATGGTAATAACATAGAGTTGAGATGATTGAGGGGATTTCAAGAAACCAGGGTATAGGTGGTGTACAGGATAATTTTCCTACTTGGATGAGGTAATTATTTTCCTTAATGGCTATAACATACGCATCAAGGAGTTGCGTACCACCCATACACTGTATCATCACTCCAATATAAAAATTTAGAGATATTAAGAAGTAAAGGAAAGTACCTTGAAGGATTTTTCTTAAGAGGGCTAGAATTCTATCCCATGCCTTCTTAAATCTAAATTTGTAATCATCCATGAGCTCATTCAGAGCTCTCTTGATCATTGTGAGTAATTCTAATAAGTAGATATTTTCAAATTTATCCTTGAACTAATTGTAAAGTGTGATGCCAATTCTATCCTAGATGGTGATAAAGGAAGGTATTAATCTTTTATACCACTGAAGAACTTTTCCTTTGAGAGAAGAAGCAAGCAGGATTACAGCTACATCATCTTCAGCAACTAGGTGAATAGAGCATACATTTGGAGTTTCTTGAAAGTCCTTAGTAGGGGTGACTTGATTCTCACTAGTAAAAAATGGAATACTCTTGAATGCAGATACTGTTATATCATGTTACGTGGCAAGAGCGAAAAGACTACCATTGGTGAAACTTAAAAAGGGCATATTTCTTTGCATCATCAAATACGAAGGGTCTGAATACCCTATTAGAGCATGTAAAAGGTATTCCAAGAGGAGGGGTAGATAATGTCATATGCACTAGAGATGGAGATGTGCGTGTGGTAGTTCTGCTACTTCTTAGATTCCTAGAAACAATTGGAGATATTCAGAGTATCCTTCAACTATTGCACTATGTCTCATGTGTCTTTTTACCATAAAATAGGCATGAAAACTACTTAAATTAGTAGATTTAAATACTTGGGATTCACTAGATGTGTTGAAACTAGCCTCTAAAGGATGAAATCAAGAATTCATATAAAAAAAACTTATCAATTATGAAATTTAAACTTTCAATACTGGTCTCACCAGGTATGCCAAAAACTATTGGAGCTCAAAATTGTACCTATCCTAGATTAGGATGAAATAGGGATTTGAGGTACCATGGGACTATCTCCAAGTATTGGGACTTGCACTTGTGATAGAAATCTAGAGAAGGTCATATTGCACTACCTATTTCTACTGCTAAAACTACTCCTAAGAAGAGAAATACCGCTACGTATCACTATTCTATGATTATAAGGGAATAGGGTGAGAAGGAGATGCATGAAAATTAAAACCTATTCTAAGGGGAGGTGATAGCACCCAAAAAAGAGGGATGAACACACTTATCTATGTGAAAATGAAGGAAAACATGTGTAGGGAGGGTAGAAAACCATTCCATGGTCTGAGATAACATTAACGCATCTATTTTCATGGAGCAAAATAAACAAGAGCCTTACATGAGATATAAAAATGCACAACAGATCAATAATTTAAAAGAAGGAAAGAAGATGCAGTAAAAATTAAATAAGAGAAGATAATAGCCACATAATATAACCTTTATTGCTTTCACATGATGCACAATTGATTACAATGGTGAGAGAGGTGAGAATCTAAGCAAATGGATTAGATTTGAGGCCTACAACTCAAAATTCCCAGGAATAATTCTCTAAGCAATGCACTTAAGAAACTAAGTGGGTCTAACATTTTACAATGAGCATTTCTCTATAATTTATAGAAGAATGAGGAAAATGAAGGATAAAAAGAGAGGGAAACTCATATTGAAACTTCCAACAACCAAAAACAAGAAATAACTTCCTATAAATCCACCTATAGCGGGTGTCAGATCTACCTCCCTATGTCTTTTTTACTGTAGAAGAAAGAAGGAGACCAAATCTGAAGACATCTGGGTTTTTAGGTCAGATGGATGTCTATTAATGGATGAAACATGTTTCCCTATTTTCTACCTACCAAATCCCACAAAAATATGATTTTAAATAGACTAAATTTTAGCCCACATCACCATATTTCCATCAAGGCCAAGATCTCACAAATTTGATCCTTGCGGTAGAAGATATGGATATTTTAAGATCTATAGTGAAAACTGAACACATTACATGTCGGATGCTCTAATAAGATGAAGGATTAACCTGAGTTTTTATTTAAAATTTCTATCTGGTGGGATCGTACTTCCTATACCAACTATGTGTGCAGCCCTGAAGTGTTATAGAGAATTGGATATCCTTTCGATATGGGGTTAGTATTCTCTTGGTTCTCCATAACAATTCACACTCCTTTCGATAGTGCTCTAATACATCTTCAACTCCCCTATACTCTCACAAATGGAGTGACATATTATAATAGAAATATAGTTGTTATTGTCACTACTGAGGTTGATGTGGTCCTTTTTCTGGAGTGGTGATAGATCCTAATCTCCATACTCCACTAGGATTTCCTCCACACAATAAAGTACCTGAGCCTCACGAGCCTCCTATAGTTACTTGGGGACTTATAGAAGTACTACCTTGTGTCCCCATAGTAGTGTTGAACTCCATACCAATTGTCTTCCCTACTATTCCCCCAATGGGATTACCTCTAATGGGTAGCATGTCACTGCTATGTCCTATCGTCACGGATATTAGGTGACTTTTAAAAAAAATCTATCCAAACACAGGAGCCTATTACGTTGTCGTGTGAACTTCCTTAATCATTTGTGCCTCCTAATTTTTCACCAACACATTCCTACTTGTACCTCCAACACAACGTGGTGATCCCTAATTACCTTCTTACTCCTTGTCCCTATGATGATCTTCTATAACAACTTCATGATCTTGAAAACCATGTGCAAGGGCTAGGATTTCAGAGTGGGTAAGGTGTGTGCAAACATTTCTTAATATTTCATCAAAATCACTTCCATTAGATGATGAGGGTGTTCATTTTACTAAGCCTCCCCCAATATTTGGAGGAAATGGTCATTTGGTCCCTCTCCTTCTGCAGGGTTCTCATCACTTCCGCTCGACCCCATTCCCATGATTCTTAATAACTCCTCAACTTTCCCTCTCTCACACATCATTATACCTTCCCAGCATCTCTTCCTTGTCTCTTTCTTCTTCTTGGACCGACACCATACTTCCCATCTTGTTTCTTTTCCCTGTGCGTGACAATGTTTAGATATCTATAGGTAATTTCTCCCTCCCTAGCTCAATAATCAAGATCTTCATTTACCAAAGGTAGTGTTCATAAGTATCTTCCCCTTCTCTCACGCAAAAACTTGAACTCTGCTTCCTCTGGGCACAAATATGTTGACATTTTGTACTCCAAGGTATAATTGCATAACCACACCTTCCCACAAGTGATCTATAACATGCATCCATGGTTCATTCAAATCATAGAGTGCTTTGGTACTTATCTTGGTTCCAAAATTATTTTTTTCCTAGCTGGACACCCCTATTATGTGCATAAACTGCTAACCATTCATATAACTCCACTGGAAAGTAACTGAAGAATGTATCATACAAGGAATCATATAGATTTTATTCCACCCATTTAAATGCATTCAAATCTCGGCTAGTGTTGTATCTCTGTGAAAAATAGTCTTGACCGTTTTGCATCTAGCGCTCAATGTTCTCTAGTTATAGTCAAAATACCATATACACACTACATCTTGATGATAAAATGAAAGGAGGTCCCGAATCCCGAACCAAAACGTAGTATTTTATTTATCAATACCTAGTTAGGTGCTTTGGCATTTCATTCAGACAAAGATCTAAAAGCCCACCCGAAGTGAGCACAACCACCAGGTCCCTCTTTGGTTACTTATTAAGATGCATGTTTTATGTATTTAGTCATTTATATCATGTCAAAGGATAGTATTGCGGTAAAAAACAACAAATATAACATGATGGAACAAATTAATCAATCATTCATGAGTACAATTAACCAACATAATGTTTAATAAGTTACCCACCACATGATCAATCCATTATATGCACTTACATCTTATTACATCCATGCGTGCATCACTTAGTACTAGGTAATTACATACAGTGCACACACTAGCACTTACATATCTCAGTCCCTACTCATGCTTACATTACATGGAGCATGGCACCTAATTATATGGTGGGAACTTGTCCTTCACCACTTACCTTCTTTAATTATAATAATAGATGTCCTAAATATAGGTTGCATGTGTTATAAACTCCTTCTTTAACTCTATATCAAGCTATAAATAACTTGGCCTCATCCATGCTTTGTTCCTATAACTAGATTTCCTCCTTTGCATGTTCTTTAATTGTGGTCGGAACTTTATTCTTTCTATTCCTATATCTAGGTGTGCCTTGCATGCTACGACAACTCTATTTTTCCTATTTTTAGCCTTTACTTGGAAATTGGCTAACTCTTTGAACCTATGTGTGCATGTGTGGACCCTTGCACATTGATCTCATTTTCCCTTGCACGCATACCTTTCATGTACTGACCTTAATTTTTTCCTTGTTTGAGTGTGTGCTTCCACATGTTCCTATGACCTTAATTTTTTTTCTCAGTCCATGCACGCCCTCTTGCGCACGGTATTTAACTTCCGTGCATGGCTAGTACTTAGCCATTTTATCTTCCCAAAAAATTATACAAAAGGTTTATAAGGAACTTTTCCACAATAGCCTTTCCTCTGAAAAACCATATCAATAAAGAAGAATTCAGGTAGTCCATGAAGGAATAAAAAATGATTGGGGATCTTTCACAATTGTTTTTATCTTAACTTCATCTTTAGCTCATGTTATCTACCTAAGTGCAACATGTATATGATATAATATTTTTACTTGATTTTTCTTTAATGTTAGCATTCTTATCGTGTTATGATATATTTCAAATGCTTAGAGTTGGTGTGAACAGTTAAGCTATGAATTAAATATGGTATTTAATGGATTCAATATAATGTTAGAAATAACCTAAAGAACGTGTATTTTTTCTATATCAACTTCTAATGAAACAAGAGATTTTGTCATTGTGTGGGAATACTTGTGTATTATATATGGATTCAGAGGTGCAATCCATCGTCAAGTATGCATGTGACCCCTTTTTTATTTTATTTATTATATATTATATTTTCTATTTGGTATTCTATTTCATATTATTACTTGGAATGTGAAAGCTTATGTGTATGAGATGAAATTGTTGGTATTAATTCAATCCTATGATGAAAAATAACAATCAAAATTCCTTTTCATCATCAATACCATTTTACAAATAAGATGGCATATCCCACATAAGTTAAGTATTTAGTCGAGCGTTATAATATTCTATCTAGAATTGTTGTGGAATAATAATCATCTTACATGTGTAATAATTGTGATAAAAATCTGGTGTATATGACATTATCAATACCAAGAACTTTATCAAAAAGATACAACATTAGAAGAATAAGATCCTAAAGTAGTATGATCTTCTCTTGCACGTGGTTATTATTTTTTTATGCTTTGAAAGTACTTCGTTATCATAGGAAACCCGTAGAAACCTTAAAAAACTAAAAATAAATTTGTAATTTTATTTAAGAAAATTTCAACAATATTTAATCTTCCATAAAATTTCCCACAGAAAAAGATATTCTTAAAATAACTAAAGTGATGTTCACATGGAAAATTGAGCGGAGTGAAAATTTCAATAGAATAAGATATCCTATTCAATAATTGAAGTAACTAAGGAAAGCACAATTCACATGGTAAGTTTACCAACATGAAATTTCTCAACGAAGAAGACTAAATAAATGAAATGCTAAATAAACTTCACGTGAGAACTTGACCTACTAAACAAGGCCATGAATGGCAGATCGTGCCGAAGCAGAAGGGAAATGGATTTACATTTTGTTAAAGTTAATTGTTATTCTATAAATGTTGTTACAACATATATTTTTTCTTTAACGATGAAATTATTATGTTGGTGCAAGATAGTTCTCATATGTGAATTTTTTTTTTTTCCATAAATGCAAGTTGAGCATTGCAGATGTATCTATAAAGACTAAAAAAATAGAGATGTAAATTGTGAAAATGTTTTGAAGCATATTTTGTAGATGATGAAAATGTGAGTGTATGTGTGTTGATAATTGCATACGTTGTTGTTGGATGTTGATGTTAACACTAAGGATGATGTTACCTTGATTGAGTGTAAAGATTCATTGGGTAGTGAAAGTATGGATAAGGTACATGGCAGAGATTTTGTTTTGAGTGTATTATTTAGGAGTTGTATTTGTCAAAGCGGATAACAATTTGGATAGAGGGGGCAGAAAGAGTGTATTTGACACTCGTGCCTTTTGTGCATGTTATTATTATCTTTTGTGGTGTAGGAAAGTTGTCAATTCCAAAGTTGCACTTGCCGCATATAAGCTAAAATGGCTTGGAGTAGCCGTTGGAGACAGTAAATGAAACTTGTACCTAAGAACCGATGATGACAGATGGAGAGATGAAAATTAGTGCAAAAAGTAGCTAAATATGGAATGAGAGAGTAAATGGGAAGTAATCAATATACAAAAGGTATCAAATTGAAGTCTAGGTTGCCAGAATTTAATTTAATTTTACCTAAAATGTTGCATTCAACAGTGTATGCATATTTCCAAGTTCATGTTTTGCTTTAAGAGGAGTGATAAATGTTGATTGACAGGCCCTTAATGCCTTGTTGGGGCTATTTCGCTTGACTAAGTTCTTGAATATATAAATTGGAGAGTATTTTTTGCAAAGTTGTTGCTCAATTGTATTGAACAATAGTGCAAATGTCTCAAATAAGTATACCTTGCACTAAGCAAAGTGTTGAAATGTTTAGGTGTTGTTTAAGAAATAGTAGTGAAAGAGATGGAAAAATGTTGAAGAGTATAGAAAGGGTAAACATACCCATTCTTTGTTGTCTGCGGAGTGACCATATTTAATTTCAAAGTATGAAAATGAACCAAGGAAGATAACGACAACAATGTTAATCCAACATTGTATAAAAGATTGGTTTGAAAATTGATGTATTTGATGGGAAAAGGCCCAAAAACAATGATTTTAATTTCAAGACACGTGAAAATCACAAAAGACTAGCATTTTCAAGTAGGGAACTAACTAATGAGATAAGTGTAACAAAATATTCTAGTATTTTATGTATAAAATTATAATATTTCATGCTAATTCGCTACAAAGATACTGATGGTGTAGGAAACATTGATGGCAAAGGAGCACTTTAAAATATGTTTTTCAGTTTGGTTCAAGAATAGTGTGATGATTTTTGAAAAAATAATCCATTGTAACTCTTGCAATAATAAAAAAGAAATATTTAGTAACTACATAGGCATATTTAATGTATTAGAGTAGATAAGAGCCTTAAAAACACGAGAAACGTTTTCATAAGAACCAGCCACAACAACCGCATTTTTATTAGGACGAAACACAACAGGTGGAAGTTATAATGTCTTTTTGAGGATTTTAAATATATTTGTCACCAATTCCTTGCTCTCAAATAAGGAAGTGAACATACAACAGTCAAATTTAAAACATAAAGAAAAGTAATATAGAGAAGTATATACAGTATCTTAAGGCTATATTATCAAGTTTTATTAAAGAGAGAAACAAAAGTCCTCCAAGGAAATTTAATGGAGACCATCTCCATATCCATTAGTTGTAATTAACATGCAGTCGGGATGGCAATCAAAGTGACTCCTTCATCACTAATTATTTGGTAATTCAATGGTGGCAATGGAAAGCTCGTGATTAACTCTAATGTGCACCAGTAGCATGTTTTTTTTCTGACATGAATCTTCCAGTGTCGGGAAACAGAAGCAGAAAACACCAACGATATCCAATTCTTAGATGGTAGAATACCCTCTTTGGTGCAATTACAAAAATTGATGCTTGCGTTCACTCCAAAGTAATCTGCTCCAGAACATCTCAGATTTGGATCCATACCCTTCTGACATATGAAACTCAAATATCTAGGGGGTGTCCCACGAAACCCTTACTGAATTCTATTTTCTCCAAAAAAGTCATGACATTTTAACACTAAATCAATGATCTTGCATGTGAAAGCTTAAATCTATGAATTTCTCATAATTTATGAATTGACAATGTAATTTTTCAGCAAATATAGTCTTATTGTTTCCATCCGTTTCTAAACAAATTTAAAGAATCAGTAATCACCTAATCGACTAGGAATTTCTATGGTCTTCTTCTCCAGTGCATCCAAAAAAACGTGAGAAGAGCTTGCCCCCTCTTAGAGTTCTACAGATTCAATTTTATACGAAAATGTTTTCCTGTCTACTACACTTGATGAAATTTACGCCGCACAAATATTCAAAACAGAGTGGATAACAACTACGAACATCTCTGTTATATGTTTTACAGATCATAACTTCATTCACCTAATTTGATTTATTTTATAATACAATAATAACAGATGCAAGAGTAAGCATTTCACCTGCCGGCGTCCAAACGTAACTTCAATTTGGCTGATGGCATGTTGCCAAGGAATCTCAATCAAAATGTCCGACTCTGTCTTGCTATCCATGTTAACATGTTTCATGCTCTTGAAATCCATTGTAATCGAAACCTTATTTGCAGTATTATACCTCAAAACTTTTTGACATGAGCCCAAAGTAGTCGTAGTGCGCCCAAAAAGTATGAGAAAAAATGGTTGTAGGTGACCTCCGTCCTCCTGATAACAAACTTTAAATTCAACACCCTGTCATCAACGCCATTAATCTTCATTCACAAAAACTAAACGAGCATATATCACAATAATTATACTATAAATAAGTTTTACTGTCACCAGTTTGGTAGATTCAACCCCGTCTTTGGCTACCATTATAAAATTAGGAAGTGAGCTGAGCTCTAATCTGGTTCCCAAAGCCAAAGCATAATCTTCCGGAGAGTAAATGATGATCTTCAAAAGGTGTGTATACCAAAATTTGGTTATTTTGAAATTAAATATATGGTGTCTTTTCAATAAAAAATCACATTGATGTAGAGATAGGTGGTCGAACATTACTGTAAAAGTCTTTTCCAAATGGTTAGTATCGTGTGAACATGACTACCTATACTATTGCATAAATTCTTGTCAAATCAGCGTTTCCATTTAAATTGTTTTCAGACATTTGCACTCATCCTCTGCTAAAGTAGTGTCATTTGCATTAGATGTGAAGGTTATTTATGACTTGTCAGATGTTTTTATATGTTTGAACTATAGAAAACTCAAATATTTGTTACATGTCACTTTCTCAATGGTCAGTAAGAAAAATAATTTTTTTAACTAATTCAGAAAATCTTAATATGGTTATAAAAATATTTCATCCAATTAGAAAATCATATTACTCTTTTTGTAAAAATTAAATAAATATTTATTTTTGTAAAACTGTATATAAACAAAGTAAATAACACTTGGCAAGATATGATTGAACAAGTAAAAAAAAATTAATTGCTATGCTGAAGACTATATATACTGCCTTTGGTAGGATAATAAAGTAGAATGGATGAAAACATACGTACATAACAACTTATGCACATGATTCTTCCAATTAAAAAAAGACATTTGTCCCAATAATTGAAATGACCAGGAAAAACAAACTTTAGATGACAACTTTACCCGGGGAAAGGAAAATAATGTCGTTTGAAAAATGAAATGAGAGGCAACTAATTTGACATGGGGAATACAATTGTGAATCATCATCAATTGAACTTTGATGGTCACAAGAGAACATGAAGAGATCCAACGTGTACAGAAAAGAAAGGAAAAAAAACACAACAAAGTTTACAATCTCTTTCACATTATTAACAGGTGTCAAGTTTACACCCTTATTCAAAAGTGTCACATTTACACCCTTTTCCCATTTATTAAAGGTGACGGGTTTTCGTTACATCACCTTTGGTAAAAGTGTGAACCAAATCAAAATTATTAAATTTGTGCGCATGCTTGTTATTTCCGTCATTTCCGTCCAATTTTTCTTAATACCAAAGAGTTAATTTTCCTTAATACCAAAGGGTCGAAGAAAGGTCAATTTTTCTTAATACCCCTAATCTGTGGAATAGGATTCTAACCCAACTGCTTTTGGGAGCATAAGTTCATCCTATTAATTATTAGTTACATTACTTATTGTATATAAAATTATAGTATTTTTTTCTAAAATAATAATAATAGACTTACAATTTATATTTTCACGTATATATATTATATTACTTCCACATTTACATATATAAAGTAAATATAGATTAAAAATTAAAAATATAAAGTAAAACAAGTAATTTTAAAAATTGGAAGGGAAAAAAAGAAAACAGACTCATCCTACAATCAATTAATTATAATTTGTTAAATACAAAATTCATAAATTTAATTTTTAATTATTTTAGAGTTAATAAAACTCAAAACAATAAAATATTTTATATCCTTATAGTTTTATCTCCTTCATAAACAATATTTTATCATAATTAAAATCTTGGTTTAAATTTTACTTGGTAAAGTACTTATTATAGATAATGTTGTTGTCACTAACAAGAGAACAAGTTATTTTCACCTTAATCATGCAAATGTCAAGAGTTCAAGTGAACAATCACCATAACTAGATAGCTTATCTTTTAACCAGTAATCATGAGCATATCCATGGAATTTAATAAAATTTATCACCCCTAAATGATGGCATTGTTATGTTATTCATGGATGTGACCTGACAAATCACGTCTTATATGTGTTATTCAACATTTATGATCGTTCTTTTGGAGTTGCTAATATTTATGCATCTAATGATGTTGTTGAACATGCAACACTCTTGCGATAAATTTATCGATGAGCTACCTGATGCCCATTGGATTATATGTGGTGACTTCAATATGGTTGAGATGACACTTAACAATATTGGCCATTTATCCTTCCGATGGATGGTTGAGGATAGGGAGTCCTGGATGTACATCTGCAATAAATCTAGGTTTTTTCACCCTAGTGTTTCTCATCATTCAGACTCATTTGTTTGGCACACTTGTTCTAATTTCTGCCAGTGAATGATTGAGTATTCAAGGACCCTAATCATGCCATGCTGTCAACATAGCATTTTGTCATTCACAATTTGTTTTTAGTTACTGGTGAAAGTATTGTCATATATTGTCCTTTATGACCATTTCACTATCCGTTTTAAGATTGAATGGAGCTTATGGTGACCTATTGTCCATACCAATAAATTTTAACTTAATACCACCCTTTTATATTATGGGCCCACCAGTTACAACATTAGGTGGGTCTCAAACTTAGTGGCATGCCTAACAGGTAGGACAGGGTGTATTGTATGGTGGAAAGATGGCATTCAGTGGCTAAAGTGTTTCTTGTGCACCTTCAAGTAAAAATTGTTCCAAATTTGGGGGAAAATTACTCTATCACCACCTCTGAGTTAAGTCACTCATCAACTACTTTGGAGAAAAAACCCTTTGATGAAGCTTTGCAGAGACAAGTGGTGAATATTAAGCAACACATCCAAATTGAGGATGCCTACAATGCAAGAGGTGCTCCAATCAAAGCTAGGCTACATTGGCTCAAATTGGGTGATCTAGTTTTCAAAGAATTATGTCACTCTCTCAAATCCAAACATACAAACCAAAAAATCAAATCCCTATGGGAAGGCTCACTTTCTCTATCTAAAGTTCAATATATGGCGCCAACTTTTCTTATCCATTATCAACAAGTTTTCAAAGTTCGGGAGATTTATCTTGAGCTATAAGAGACTCTTTAACAATGCATAACTTTTGTTCTTTGTAAGCTCTCTCAATCACAAAAAATTGAGCATGATATAATGTTAACTAACGTATAACATTTTGAAATATTTTCTCTAAATAGCTAATGAAAACACCCTTACGGTATGATGGCCTCCCTTGGGAATTCTATAAAACCCTTTAGGATGTGATTAGTAATGACTTTTTTCATGTCTATTGGAAAAATTTTCATTCCAATTCAATTAATCAATTCATTAACCAAGAGAACATTAAATTCATTCTCAAGATGGAGAATGAGAACTAATATATAATTACTCTATTAAATCTCTCTTATAAAAACTTTGCCAAAACCATGTGTTTACACATCTATAACATGTTAACCACAATATTTAATTTAAAGAAAACAAAAATTTATCTAAAGCAGATACATTTCAGATAATATTATTGTTGTATGACAACTTTCCCAACTGAGTAATATGGTAATATTCTAATATCCTTGGAAAACAAAATCACAAGTAACTACTTTTACATGGCAAGTGCAACTATGATTCTAATGTCCAAATATCATCAATTGCATCATCCCATTCACTCCGAAAAGTAAGTGAAAAAAGCATAATATATTAAAGGTGTTTAGATCCTCATTCAATTTATTAAAGGTGTCAGATGTTTGCGAACAGACTTTAAATCACCTTTTCCAAAAGAAATAGGAAAAACATCTTTTGCAAAAGTGTGGACCAAATCAAAATTATTAAATTTGTGCTCATGCTTGTCATTTGATTTGAAAAGGTATTTCCATCAACAAAATATTTCCATCCTTTCCTAATACGTGTCCTTTCCATTGGATGCTTCATGTATACTTCGCATAGCAATTTGACGAGCTTGGAAAAAAATTAGAAAATAAAACATCCTAATGTGGCAACTTGAGTGGTATGATTTAAGTGACTTGAATTGATCACACTTTATGGAAACATGACAATATTTATGACTAGGAATCACATGTGTACAATGAAATGTGAACGCCGAATGGTATATGTTATTAGATTTAGAAAGACAATTATTACTTTTGTATTTGGTGTTGATAAGGGCTGTGATTGATAATACTGGATTTCTATTAAAGCCAAAACAAATGTTGCAAAATATATTAGAAGGGATATTAGATAATAGTTAGTTGTGTAATAATTGAATACAAATGCAAGTGAGACATGTAAGTTTGCTAATACTCACTCTCAAGAATGTAGTGAATGTTAAGTATTGTTGTCAAAGTAGATTGAAAGAATGACTAAGTGCTTTAACATATTATCTCTCCATGAATCTAAAATGAGACAGAATGTGTAATTATATATAAACAAATCTGGAATGGTTATGGTACATTCCAAGTTTTTTTATTACCTAAATGATTTTGAGAGCATCATTGTTAGAGCTATTTTGTGCATATCTTACAATCATAGTATTCCATGAGACCACCTTTCTTTGAGGAATTTTGCAAAAAAAAAATAATATATGTTATTTGTGTTATAGGGATAGTTTTTTTTGTAGTTGTGTTTGTTTAAAATATGGGTGATTGATTTTGTATGTGTAGGAATATAGATGAGTCACTTCATTTAAAAAGTGCAAACATGAGGTGTTACCCTTAAAACTATTCAAAATGCAAAAAAGTCATATAATGTACAAAGATTTGGATGGAAACAACTATAATTTTCATGGTCCTTTCTCAGCATTTTAAAATTCTAGGTAATTTTGTGCAGATGAAGACATTAAAAATGTGTTGTTGTTGGTTAACATAAAGAAACGAGCAATAATAAAAAGGAAAAAACGAACATGTATGTTGAAATGTGTAATTATGTAATTGTAGATATATAGATGAACCACTTCATTTAAAGGTTTCATCTCTTCATTTCAAAGTTGTTACAAATTCGTACATACACATTTACAAATCTCATATCATGAGTGGTATCATTTTATAGATTGTTTTATTTGAACTTAACATGAGAAGAATTATATCATGAATGGTAGCCTTTTGAGGGTAATTTTATTCCTGGTAAGTTACATGAGTACATTTGATACCCATTGAACGGAAATGCTGCCTATGATAGAAGAAGTGTTGAGTAATGTAGTAACGGAGGTGCTATCAAAGTAGAGTGTCGTATTTACAAAAAGGGTTGAGTGATAGTAGTCTTGCTTCCTCCTTTCTTATTGCTCTAAGTGTTAGTACATGTGCCATTTTTTAGTACATTTCGAATGAAAAAGGAGGTGAAATGTGCAAATTTGCAAGCGATAGAACTCTGGAGAAAGTTGTGAATGTTAGACCCTACCTTTCATTGGTTCTAATGTCGACAGTTGCTCTATGTATAGTAAGTCCCTAGGAATTATGGATAGTTAATCCCTAGGCCATTTTAAGAGGCAATTGTCTTCGATTCCCTCTTGAAATAGGGGGTATCAAAATATGTAACGGGTTGGAGATGGAGCTTATAGTTCACTTTTGATCATTCTAACGCGGTATTTGTGTAAGCACACAATGAAGCCTTCTTGTATTGATTTGTCGGTTACACAACTTGCAAATTTGGAGGGTAGAAGTGCTTTCTGAAAAATTTTCCCATCTGAAAGGTCAACACAGTATTGAGCAACCGTGTTGAGAATGGACCTTAGGGAGGACAAGTGCAGTATCTGAAATGTGGGGTCAACAATTGAACCGCCCTCAATCAATTGAGAAATGCCTTCAATCAATATTGAAACCCACCTGAAGTTTGTTTAGAGACAACAATGTCTTCTTTACTGCAGGAGAATGAAAATCACAAATATCCTACAGAAAAGTGAAAAAAGAAGTTAATAAAACTAAATATATCTATACTTACTCAATTAGTTACATAAAAAACAACCCTATTTTCGATGAGATTATAAATTGATCAATGAATATTTGAGCACCAATTTTCAAAGGTACAAATTAATATAGAGGTGATTTTACAATTAAAATATATATATTCGAAAAGACCAAGGAAATTTTTAAAATTGAAGAACAAAGATGACTTGAGAGACCTCAAAAATTCGATCCATTGTGTAGAGACATACTCAAATAATCTCTGACAAAAGAATGAGAAAAAAATGAATATCGATTGCAAAAAATCCATGACGAGTATACTAGAGAAAAGGCCAAATAAAATATTAAACCATTCTTAGCACAAACTCTTACCATGTGCATGACAAATGATAATAAGAGGTCGAAGTTTTGAACAACTCAAATACAAATAAAGCACAACAACATCTACTTCAAAATGTCAAAAGTTTTCTTAGCAAACATAGTAAGGAAAAATAAATAGATTCAAATATCAATGACCCTCCTCATCGGCTACTTTAAGAAAGCAAGAGTTTGTAAGTAAAACATAGTAAGAAAAGATGGAGACTGCCAAATAAAAATAAATTTCTTCAAGCTCAACAAATCCACACCAAATGAGCGCATAAAAACATATCTTCAAGATTGCATTAGCGCCATCCTTTAAATAGATAGCTGCACAATTCTGTAAAATGATAAGAATTTTGTACAAAAATAAGACAACAAATTGTGATGTGTAGTCTTCATAATACATCATCAAGAGATAATGCATTTCATAGGTAAATGCATTAAAACATTCAATTATAACCAATACCTAAAAAATGCACAAAACCAATTGTTTTTTTGTCAAAAAATTAAAAAAAAATGCTTAAATACTTACTAGCCCCAAGTCTAAGGATCATGATCAAAGAAAAAATTTGAAAGAGTGAGAAATTTACAATCAGAAAGTGGAGTGTAACTTCAAAAAGGGACTATCCTCCTCAAATTATTAAAACTGTGTTACTTTACATTCAATGCAGACATGTTAAATAACCAATCTACATACATTACAAGGCTCCAAACAAAACCATATATATTTCCCAAGAATCCTACATTACATAATCTAAGCAACAAGAGCATATATTTTGGACATTCTAACCTGTAGACACATGTAGTTTAGATATTGCACTATTACGACTAATATTGCGCTAGTTGTGCTTCTCCCCGCAAACTGACGATACATCGCCGGTTCGACCTATCTAACTTTCTTCCTATGACATCCTTTCGTAATTTTTCCTCTTGTAAACCATTTAAACAAGATATAATAGCTTCGTTCTAACTACATTAGCTTCTTACTTTCTTCTAGTCCACTTCTGCCACCTTCCTGGCTTATCAACCCATCCCATTGGATTGATCTGACCCTTCAAAACTCTCTCCAAACCCTAATCACCTCTTAAAAATGTTTAATTAAGATTAAACATGGTTTATCACTCCCTAAACCTAGTCAAAGTAAGTTTTGACTTGCTAAAAGTGTATTTTGGAATTTAGTGTTTGTCCCACATGCACTCAAGTTTCTCTTTTTCCCAAATGGAAAACTATATATAGAGGTAGACCCCCTCTCTCATTTTCAAGAATTCCTTCCTTCTTCCTAAGTATAGATTATAGTATTTTGCATCTAGGTTCTAGATTTCATTTCTAGTTTAGATATTGAGCTATTTACTTCACTTTTGCATTGTCAATCCACTTTGTAGAGTAAAAGAGAAGAACCATTAGCTCAAAAATCATATAATGGGGAGATCTCCTTCTCTTAATCACTAAAACTGATTGCTTAGGGCTTACTAGGTTCATTATTTTAAGCTTTCAAAGAATAGAGGTAGTTTTAATTAGCTTAAATTTGAATGTTTACTTCATAATGTATGCTAGTTAGAAGATCTTGCTCAGTTCTTATCGGATGGTCCACTGATTTGTTGCTTGAAGCCTTTGGGATTCTTTAGGAGTTCTTACCCCAAATCGATGGCTCTCTAAAAATTTTCTTTGAACACATTTGGCACGCCCAATGGGATACTTATGTCCGTCCTCCATTAATGGAGGTCCTTTGAGTTCTTCAAAGTCATTTTTGAAGTTTTTAAGTTTAAATCACTTGTTATTTCCTCTTTTTCTATTTTAAACCTTGGATTAATGAACTTTATTTACATGCATTTGTGGGTTTAACATAGAAATAGGAATCTTTGACTAACAAATAACCTGTTTGCTCTTAAAATTTTAAAAATCCATTTTTTTGCAGGTTTTTCACAGGGCACGCGTAGGTGTTTTGAGGTGGTGCGTACGCATTGAGATATGTGCATCTCTATCGGAAAGTCCGTGTACGTGTCAGGGTGTCCTCTGTGTTTTTGAAATTTTTCTCTGCAAGGACGCGTCTGTGTAATTAATATCACTGTGTAAAATTTTACAAACTTCTTTTTACTTGGGCCGCGTATCTGTCAGTAGGAGCGCGTGCACATTGAAACCCTAACGTACATGTTGGATTAGAGCACGTAGGTGTTGGTGACTGTTTTGATCTAAATAGACCCACGTAGGTGTTGGTATAGGTGCGTACCCATTGGTTGGGGCGCGTACATGTCAGTTTGGGTGCGCAGGTGTTACTGTCAAAATTCAAATAATTTACCGTTTGTTTTAGCTATTTTTATGACATTTTTGGTGCAGGTTTCTAAAAGATTGATAGGCTAAAAAATAGGGCTAACTCTTAAAAAATTTCAATTTGCATGATTAAGTGTTTTTTATTCCTTAGGTTAAATTAGGGTTTGTGACACGTGCGTATGCTCTCTCCTCGTGCTTTCCAAAGTGATCTTAGAGATCAAAAGCACTTGCACAAATTCTATTTTTTATGTTAAAAACACTTACTTTTTAAGGATAAAGTAACATTTTTATGTGCTTTTAATAGAATTTCCACTTTGCGTATGCTCTTCCTTTGCACCTTTTGGCAATCTGAGGAATCAAAAGCAAAGTGTGAGTACTCTTTTACCTCAATCAGTAAACGATAAATATACTAACCAACTTGTTGTCTACAGAACCTTACGTTGGTTAAAGAAAGGTGTTAAAACAAAGCGAAAACTTCTAATACACATGTGTTTATAGATTGCCAAATGGTGTGCCACTTTGGAAACCACATTAAGATTAAAAAAGATAAAAAAAACACACCATATTCAACACATTGTATTGCAGGTTTCAGAAAAGGGTAAGTCCCTCTCCGCTTAATTGGAACGTAACCCCTTTGGTATAACACCTTAAGCTATAATTGTTATCCAAAATGTGCCCCTGCTCATTTTTGTGGCAAACTCCTTGTGTTCTTACCTCTCTTGTGCCTCAGTCTCCATTTTTTGATTTTCAAGCACTCAAATCTTTCTAAAAATGGCACCATTGGATAGAGATCTTTCTCAGCTTTCCAGAAAGGTAAAGTTTTCCTCCTAACTCCTCATATTTTTCAAGTTATGGCTCGGCGGAGTTTTGGTGGGAAAGTTTCCCCTAGCAGGTCCGCAGCCAATGAGAACGCGCTACATGTCCAAGACATGGCAGGGTTTAGAGGAGAACTTGAAATTTTTTCCAAGTGTTTTTCCAAGGTTTCAAATGGAAAATTTTTCCCGCACGGCCCACCAACGAATCAGAGGACGCCACGTGTCAGGGGGGGAATTCGAATATTTGGCTAAGTGTTAGCCCACTGGAGAAAATTTGAGGTCGGCTCCACTGGCCAATGGGAGCATGAAACGTGTCCCATGGAGGCGGAGAGGTGGAGGGTGGAGAAAAATTTGGAAAATTGGCTAAGTCTTTTGCAAAAAATCCAAAAGGAATGTTTCGGCCCGTTGTCCCGGCCAAGCAATCACGTTTTGCCACGTGTCATCAGAGCCCAAAAGGGCGGAGCGCGGGGGAAGAATTAAAAAATTTGGCATGTTTTGAAAAAATTTCAAAGGGTGATTTTTGGCCCGCTTCCCCCGTCAACAAATGGGAACGCGACACGTGTCCCGGCCAGGCAGAGCGCGGGAGGATTTGGAAATTTTTTCCAAGGAAGGAAATTAAGGAAAATTCAAGAAGGAAAGTCTGCCCCCCTTTTTATGGGCCAGTGAAATGCTGCCACATGTCAAGGTGGCACAAAAGCACCAAGCGACCCGAAGGGAAAAAATAGAGGATGGGCCCGCGTCGAATAAGGATGCGCCATCTGTCCAGCTCGTCGGCCCAGTGGAGAATTTTCGAAATTTTTTCCAAAGGTAAAAAACAAAAGGAAAATGGTTAGGAAGGGCCCGTGCCCAATAAGAACATGCCACGTGGCACCTAGAGTGACGGAGCGCAGGGAAAATTTGAAAAATTTTCTAAAGACCAAATGGGTAAAAATTCAAACTTTTTGCCCGCCGATCCGATTTTGGCCTGTTTTTGCCCTAAATTTTCAAACCGCCATAACTTTCGATCCAGAGCTCAGATTTTCGCGTTCTTTATATCAATGGAAAGTTGGTGAAATTATATACAAGATTATGGGGTCAATTTTGCATTTTGGTTCAGTTTGGAGAGATAAAATCAAGAAACGCCTCTGGCATGTTGTAATGGCCAGAAATGACGTTTCAACAACCAGTTTTAATGCAAAATGGGTCGCATTCTTCTTCAGCATGGCCAAAAATGTTAGGGCAGGGGTCTGTAAGGATGCCCATGCTGTTTTAATGCATCTTCAATCAATGAGGGATGGCTCCCACGTTTTTTCATGTTTTCTCTCTCCTAGGCTCGACCCATGCATTGTAAAAGCCAGATTTGGCTCATTTTTTCAAGGTGGAACATTTTCTTGGATAGCAGGCTTCTTCTTTCACCAAAAAGAAGTGATTTTTGCAAGTATCAGACCTCTTGATGATTGTAACAGGTTTTCTACCTTTTGATGTTGTAATGCAAGGATTTTGGCAGTGGAAATGACAATACAGGCTCTGTGATCAGTTTTCAATCCTTTGGTTGTGTTGTTTGCTTCATTTCAGACTTTCAATTACATCTTATCAGCTTGTGCATGATGTTTTTGTTGCATTCCATGATCTGTGTCTATCTGTAGAACTAGAAATGTTCACCACTCCTTTGGTGTATCACCTATTAGTTTAGTTTCAATTTTTGCACTTTCTATCTCTGTCTCCTTGGAATTTAGGGTAGGATTAGGATTCAAACCTCTGCAATTGTGCAAATAAAAGATCTGATCAGAGGATTTTAAGGAACCAACCTCTAATCTAGAGATTCCTCTCTCATTTTACAAGTCCCACACTTAGAGAGAGGTTTCAATGTTGTGCAATCACACTGGATGCCTGAAACATCAACTTAGAAACCTGATTTGCATCCAGGGTTGCTGCTGATTTGCATAACAGTTTTGGCACGCCCGGTGGGACTTAGAGGTCTCATTTTCATTGCAACTAAGTTGATGTGTATCTGCTGTAATTTTCTTGCTTAAAAGAGCTATAAATTGCACATCTGGCGACTCCAAGGGGAAGAATCAGCTGGTTTTAGCAGTGCAGGCCTGAAAACTCATGAGAAGAATCACTACAAGGTCAAGAGATGGAGAAGAAGAGGTGTTGTTTGAATATCTTCAGTTATCTCCAAGAATAAGGTAAAGATGAAGAAGAATTCAAAGGTCTCCATCTCCACCAAACAGAACTCTCTCAACTCCTCCACTTGGTAGGCCTTTCATTCAGTCAACAAGGGTTCTAAGACCAATTAGAATGGCACAAAACAACCCCTATGTCAATTTTACTGGCAGTAGCCCACTTGCTCTCAATGCACAAAATCCAATTCTAATTACAGCCTTGAAGAACATTCCATACTTCACTGGAGAGAATCAGACTACTCCTGGTGATCATGTTAAAGACATTGCCAACCTTTGTGCAATTCATGAAATCAATGAGATGTAAGTTGCTGTCAAATTGCTGGAATCTTCATTTAAGGGGAAGGCATTGCAATGGTTTAGAAGCCTTGCCTCAGGTTCTATTCAAAATTGGAACCAGCTATGTATAGCACTTCATGAGCAATTTGGAGAGAAGGGAGACAACTTGTCTCTTTTGGAGCAGCTGACAACTATCAAAAGAGCTCCCAATAAGCAGCTGACTGATTTCAACTTCAGATTTCAAAGGACTTGGGAGAGAATTCTAGTGGCAGTCAGGACAACAACAGAAGGTTCTTTTCTTTACTATCTCAAAGCTCTAAATTCTGATATTTCTATGTTTATTCAGTCCATGGGAGGCATAACTATCCCTATGGCTTATAGCACTTCCATTAGGGCTGAAAATTGTTTGATCCAAGCTGGCAAACTAGCCCTTAGACCTCCCATGCCATTGTTTCCAAGTTTAGAGAGCCCAAACACTAATCAAGCACCTAATTTGGCTACTATCCCCACTCCTAGAAATCAGAGTTCAAATGAAGCTTCTACTTCATCTCCAAGTGCCCCAAATGAGCTTCAAGAAGTCATGAAGCAATTGCAAAATTTAGGTAATGAGCTGGTTACTCTCAAGAGGCAACAAGCCCAAAGTTTCAGACCTTCTTATCAACCCTAAGCTCAGCCTAACAGGAAGCAATACCAACCACAAAGACCACCTAATCTAGCTGTAAATGTAAATCAAACAAGGCCTCCTACCAATAGACCATTTCATACCTATAATCCAAATTCTATGTCTTCCTCTAAGACATTGGTGCCAATACAAAACAAAGTTGCTCAGGAGTATGATTGGTGTTTTCCATGCAATGAACCTCACAACCAATCTATGTGTTTCAACGGTGCCTTGAATCAAGCATTAACGGTGACAACTACTGGTGTGGAGGGTGAGGGCAGTCAAGGAAACAACCAACAAGAAACATTCCAGCAACAATCAACTCCAAATGACACCACACTTGTGAACTGGCAGGCAGAGGATTTTTGTGGCATGAACCAAACAGTCTCTCAAGTTGTTGTAGCCAACACAAGGTCAAAAAGAAGGAATTTGGGTGAAGAACATCCATTAGCTCCAACCAATCCACAACCTTTTATGGATCCACAAATGGTTGGAAAACAAAATCCAGTTGTAAATGCACAAGGGCAGCCAAGAACAGCTCCTAGACCAACTCAAATACCAGTTGTTATTGCCCACATGCAAGGGATGAATATACAAACCAAGGGACAAAAAAGAGATCCTTCATCACCATTTAGTATCATTGATCAGATGAAGAAGACAAATGTAAATATATCAATGTGGGAATCCCTATCTATCCTAGGCCAGAGAGATTTGCTACAAGCTGCCATGAAGGACTGGCCAACTTCGAATCAGCAAGTTCAGATGCAAGAGAAGGTGCTCACAAATGCTGCCCAGCCTGAAGGGAATCATGGGGGATATCAAGGTAAAATGTTGAAGCCCCCTCCTTTTTATGTCTCATTAATCATTGGAAACCAATTGGTGCACAATTGCATGATTGATTCTGGGGCAAGTAGCTCAGTGATGCCCAAGCAAATAGCTGATCAGCTAGGACTTCAATATGAAACCATATCCAAAGGGGTAGTGCAGTTGGATGGGACAGCAGTAACAACAGTTGGGGTGATTAGAAACTTTATTCTTACCTTGCATGCATGTCCAAATGTTGTTGTTTTACAAGATGTATCAGTTATATACCTTCCACCACTCTTTTCCCTATGTTTGTTAAGGGATTTCATGGCCAAGATTGGAGGATATTTTTCTGCTGATTGGTCACACATGCTGTTCAGAACGAGGTATGGGACCAAAGCTACAATCAGGTATGAACTTATTGCAAACTTCCATATTTAGCCCTACACTCCAAGTCAGATCAATGCTTACTATTCAGCGTTTGATCAAGAAGATCACCCAAGCACTGATGAAGCTGACACCAAGGTTGGAAGCATCCCGGATCTAACTCTTGATGAATTGGCAAACAAGGTGCATGCTTTTGATCCTTATCAATAAGTAGAAGAATCTGAGCTAGGGGTCTATTGCATACATCAAGAATATCAGCCCATTCCTAGCATCACCAAGCCAAACCACAAGGATGATAATGAGGTATGGCAGCTGTTTTTTGATGGATCAAGGAGTAAACAAGGTGCAGGAGGTGGAGCTATGCTTATTTCACCTCAAGGAGTACAGTACTATTTAGCTTTTAGATTTCAGTTTGCATGCTCCAATAACACTGCTGAATATGAAGCCTTGGTGTAAGGGATGCATTGGGCAATAAAGAGAGGAATAAAGAATTTGCAAGTCTTCGGTGACAGTGAATTGATTGTAAATCAGGTCAAGGGACAACATGCTGCCAAGAATTATCTACTCAAGTGCTACAAGAACAGGGTATGGGACCTCATTGAAGATTTTGAGGGTTTTGGCATCAAATCCATTCCTAGGAAAGAGAACCAAGCTGCTGACAGGCTTGCAGCAGTTGGGGCAGCCTTTGACGTTGTGGAGAGCATTCAAAAAGATAAGGTACAACCAAACATCCATGTGATTGTGAGGCCTTCAGTGCCGGATAATAATGTAATTTGGCAAGTGTTTGAGAATGACCAGCAAATCATCCATTTCTTACAAGAAGAAGCTGAGTTCTCAGCTAAAAATTAGGAAAAATTGGAATAGCAGTATGGTGACCAAGTGGTACAACTGAGAACTAACAAGCTACCCAAGGGACTTATCACTTTGGAGTCCATTTTCAATCCCAATGATTAGTTTAGGAAAAAGAAAGCAAACATTCAGGTCAAGAGATAAGATTCAATATCCATCTTGGTGGAAGAGAACAAACCATTGAAAATTGGAAAGATGACAACTAAACAAAAAAAGGTAAGAGTTCATACAGCTGTGTCAAGAGTTCCCTGATGTGTTTGCTTGGAGCTACGAAGATTTGAAAGGTTTCAATCCCAAGTTAGCTCAGCACACCATTGAGTTGGATCCAAATACTAAGCCCATCAGGCAGAAACAAAGGCTAGTCAATCCACACATGGAACCTCTCATGAGGAAGGAATTGAACAAGTTGATTGAGTCAAGAATCATATTCCCAATCAAGCATTCTAGTTGGGTTACCAAATTAGTTCCAGTCAGAAGGAAGAGTGGAGAGATCAGATTGTGTGTTGACTTCAGAGACTTGAATAGAGCATCTCTCGAGGACCATTACCCACTCCCTTCTATGGAGCAAATTTTGCAAGTTGTGGCTGGCTCCGAGAGGTTTTCACTACTTGACGGCTACTCGGGCTACAACCAGATTATGGTGAAGGAAGAAGATCAGTTTAAGACAGCCTTCACAACCAAATGGGGAACTTATGCATACAGGAAAATGCCATTTGGACTATCCAACCCTGGAGCTACCTTCCAAAGAGCAATGGACATGGCGTTCAAAGGTTTGATTAACAACGTGGTGCTGATATACCTTGATGATATCACTATTTTTTCAAAGAATGCAGCAGACCACCTCTCTCATTTGAGACAAGTCTTCCAAAGGTGTAGGATATTCGGAGTGTCTTTGAATCCTAAGAAGTGTATCTTCCTAACACATGAAGGAAATCTCCTCGGCCATATTGTCTCCAAAGAAGGATTAGAAATTTATCCAGAGAGGGTTGAAGCCATAAGAGCACTGCCATTACCGAGCCACAAGAAGGCCCTTCAGAGTTTCTTGGGGAGAATAAAATTTGTTCAGAGGTTTGTCCCAGATTTTGCAGCCCTTGTCAAACCTATCACCAAAATGTTAAAGAAAATCATGGCTTTCAAGTGGACAGCAGAAGGCAAGGAGAGTTTTGAAGCAATCAAAGAATCCATCTCCCAAGCACTAACTCTCATCAACCTGGATTTCTCCAAGGATTTCATCCTCTATGCATTTGGAGGTAATGATACTATTTCTGCCATTTTGGTACAACAGAACAAGGACAATGATGAGCATACAATTGCTTTCTTCAGCCAAAGCCTAGATGACTATGAGGTGAGATATTATTTTATTGAGAAGCATGTACTTGCATTAATCAGAAGCTTGAAGAAATTCAAGCATCTAGTCTCAAACAACAAGGTTCAGTTGTTGGTCTCCCATGCGGGAGTAAAGGACTTCCTTCTCAACAAGGATTTGAATGAGAAAAGGGCAGGTTGGATCACTCGTGTCATGGAGTATGACATTGAGATCAAGGTCACCAAGCTGGTAAGAGGAAAAGGATTGTGTAAGCAGCTGATTCTGGGCAAGCAAAAAGGAGTATGCAATAAAGAAGAGGTTGTTTTGACAGTTCAAGATAGCCATGTGCAAGGTAGCACTCAAGAAGATGATAATACTATCCCCACTCCTTGCTGGACCCAAGGTATAATGTACTTCCTAAGCACATGCCTATGCCCTCCAGAGATGAACAAAACCCAAAGAAGACACTTCCGATTGCAGGCTGTCCCATATGCCATAGTAGACGGTGTTTTGTTCAAGAAGGATGTGAATGGAGTGCTGCTGAGATGCATTAGCACAAATCAGATTCATAGGGTGTTGGAAGAGTTCCATGGTGGACCAGCTGGTGGTCATTTTGCACAAAGAGTGACAGCTCAAAAAATCATGAAGGCTGGTTATTATTGGCCCAAGATTTTCAGTGATTGCTTTGCGTGGATCAAAAGGTGCAAGAATTGTGCATTCTTCACAGGTAAAGAGAGGCTTGCTGCCCTTCCATTGCATCTAATTTCAGTTGACCAGCCATTCATGCAATGGGGTTTAGACTTCATTGGAGTCATTAATCCCAATTCAAGCTAAGGGCATAAGTGGATTTTGACAGCCACAGACTACTTCACAAAGTGGATTGAAGTAGTAGCACTCAAGGAAGCAAATGAGTCTAGCATCTTAGACTTCTATGAGGGGATAGTAACCAGATTTGGCATACCTGCTACAATAATCTCAGATAATGCATTAGCATTCATTGGATCCAAGGTGACTGAGTGGGCTGTCAAGAACGAGATCTACCTAAGTACTTCATCAAACTACTACCCTCAGGGTAATGGCCAGGCTGAATCTACAAACAAGAACTTGTTAAGGATCATTAGGAGGACTCTTGATGAGAATCAGAGGTCTTGGCATACCAAACTGAAATCAGCCTTATGGGCTGATAGGATAACTCCCAAGAGATCCACAGGTAACTCTCCATTCAGGCTTGTTTATGGAAGAGAGGCAATCTTGCCCATGTCACTTGAGTTGCCAACATTGGAACTCATGAAGCAGTTAGAGTTGCTAGAGTTTGGGCCCATGGAGGTGAGATGTGTAGAGTTGATGGAGCTCCAAGAGATCAGAGATCAGGCATCCCAAGCAATGGAGAAGTATCAAGCTTTGATCAAGAAGACCTTTGATAGGAAGGCCAAGAGTAGATCTTTCCAAGTTGGATATCTAATTTTAAAATGGGATGCAGATAGAGAAAAATCGGGAAGGCATTCAAAATTTGATGCCATTTGGAGTGGCCCATACATGGCCACAAAGTGTAAGGACAGCAATGCCTTCCAATTATCCTCATTGGATGGCGAAGAACTGCAGATTCCAGTCAATGGAATCTACCTAAAGCATTGCTACTAAAGGGAAATTCTCCACCTTGTAAATATTAGCTTAGGTTTGCATTCCTCTAAGTGCTTGTGCACATTGTTTTGTTGTAGGTTATTTTTTCTTTCCCTAAGTGCTTTGGCATAGCTTGTTGTTCCTGGGAAGGTGTTTGCAGGCCTTGCTCCATCAGGTGATGTTCCATGTTCCTCCTTGCAATGTTCTAGTCAGTTGGGGTGTTAAACAGAGAATCAGGTGACTCCATGCCTAATGGATTGCTTTAGGCAACTAGTAAATTCATCCAGCAGGTAGATGACCCCTCTAAGTCGCCAAAATTGTTATCCAAAATGTGCCCCTGCTCATTTTTGTGGCTAATTCCTTGTGTTCTTGTTGTCGCCAAATCACTGCACCCCCCGAATGGTCAGGATGTGAATAGGACGTTTGGTGTGATTGGGACACATGGGATCACCTCTCAAGCTGTGGGACTTGGGCTCGAGGTGAACCTCCGGAGAAGGCTGGCTTCCTCTTCCTAAACTAAGTGTTGTACTACTCCTAGTGTAACAAAAATGATTATCTAGTCCTACGCTAACATTTTCATGGGGTTTTAGGGAAAGAGATTTACAGAAATGAAACTATACTAGGGATGGTGATGCACCGAATAAAGGGTGTCTTCAGATTCAGGAAGGGTTAATTTGAAGAGGGTGTGTGCACCACAGGTCAACTTCACCTACTGCAACTTAGAGAGGGTACAGGATACCACAGACTAAGAGACACACGTTCCCTTTGTTAAACTTTATCAGACCGAGAAATATACCAGTTTCCCAGTGAAGAAGGATGAACTCAAGAATGGTGAACAGACACCACAACTCAACTGCATGCAATACTTCACCACTCGATAAGCACAGAACTCCAAGAACCTACAATAGAACTTAAACTTGCACAGTGTACCTGCAAGTATGAGAAAGGCACAAAGAAGCACAGAAGGATGAAAGGACCGAGATTAGTCACAAAACACACACTTTTATTGCTTCAATAACATGCACAATGCATCATACATTCAGAAGAGGCAATAGTTTCCATTACAGTCTTGAAGAGGAGGCTTGAAAGTTCTCTCAACACACAAGAACAACTTGCAGAAGAGAGAGGACCCTTGAAAAGTATACACTCTTGCCTGAGATATCTAACTGTCCAACTTGTCTGAACTGTTGGAACCCTTTGAAATGAGTTTCCAACTTACATTTATAGAAAAATATGTGAGAAAGAAGAGGAAATGGTCACAATTACATTCCTAAAATGAAGGCCCATGATGTATTTATTGCAGTTAGTTGAACTACCTGAGAAGGTTCCATCATGGGTCATTAATTCCCTGATGACCTAGTCTTCTCAATTAATTAAAAGAATATTTAAATAAAATATTTAAATAATAATAATAAATATTATTATTAAAATATTTAAATAAAAATATTAATTTAATTAACATAATGTTGGGACCCCCCCGTTGACCCGTTTGACTTGAAGAGGAGGGGGGTCCATGTGGATAGAGTCTGCACAAATCTCAACTCGGTGAGCTTCGAATCCTCTAACTCAGTGTTGCAATTGATTTTGAACCCCACACCAACTCTTTCCTCATCTTGGCAATCAGGCTCTTTTGCATTGAGTCCTCCGAATGGTGGGCTATCAAACTTGATTCTTACCGTTTTGCTCTGTTAACTCGAAGCCATTTATGCATTCCTCGTTCAAACTTCATGAAACATCACCACGAGCTCCCTGCGAAGTCACTGAGCTCTTCATCCAGCAAACGATCTTGCCTTTCCTGGGCTCAAACTCACTTGAATACCGAGCTTAACCTGAAATATCTAAAAAGAATGGTTTTACCACAATGCTCACGGTTCTTCCTTATCATATAACACTTGTAGTAAGAATGTTTTGGATTTGCCATAATAAGCACAATTTGTACCTTCCAAATGATGAGAAAATGCCATTAATAATAAAGACCTAATGCTGCCATGATGATGACCTAGGTTCATGCCCATAACATGTCGATAGACACCTTTGAGACTGATTTTGGCCAAAGAGCCCTTCGGTATTTTGGCAGTGCACTCAGCAATCTCGGCTCCAATCAACAATTATGCCACTATTGGGATCTTAGTATGGCATAGGTAGCTGTGAGCTACACAATATACTCATTTTTCCATAAACTAAAACGATCCTTTATGTTACAATTTGCAACACATAAAAGGAGCCCTTCGAAAAATACGTTGAACAACTGGGGCAACCAAAAGGACCTTGGAAAAATGTACAGGGAACAACCATATGAATTCTTCCTTAGTCGTGGATCAAAGCTAATAGAAATAAGCTAGATAAAATCGGCTTGAAACTACAGTATAATCATTCATTGTTGAAAACAAGTTTCTCTGAACCTGGTAAAAGAATATTTTTATTGTCTGATTGGACATACATAATGGAAGGGTATAAATATTGCTTCTGCCCTCAGAGTTTCTCAAAGAGACCATTTACACGTAACAAGGATGCAGCATGCAAAATGGCCGACTAGGTATTTTAGAGTTGACCTTCACATTCAATTCGTTTCTAGGAGAAGGAATGCTGAGCAATATGAATCATTTCATTCTGCACCGTTTTAAACCTTCATCTCCTGGTTCATGGAAATTCTATGAAGCCTTGAAGGTCGTGACTCCAATCCATCGTACATGGCAGTGAATATTTGTTTCCTGCAGTTGTTTGAAGCGCTAAAAAATGGCTTCTATTATATTGCAGCATGCCTGTGCACCAAATGCGTGGGATTTTTCCGCGACCACTGAATGTTCAGAACTGTACGCTGGCAAAGGTGAACTGATCAGGTCGGGCATCTGTTCACTGCATTCGGTGAAACAGTATGAATGCCTCATGAGGAAAACCGTGTCTGTTGGAAGCGCTCAAAAGAAGGCTTCTTCTTTATTGCAACATGCTTGGTTTGATCTCCATGCACTCGCCGCTCCACTCGGCGTTTGACTCGTTCCTCCATCTGATCCTATTTACAAGGCCTGCGCGGAAGTCTGATGATGGTTTTCCACCTTAATATTTTTGCGCTTGGCAGTGTTTGCCTGAATCTCCCCTTCACGGAAGTTTGGTCATGGTTTGCCAAACCAATATCTCCACACCTGGCAGTTTGACCGGATTTCTCCCATTTTTTGGCAATAGACTCAAACTTCTCCCACGTAACGGCTCGGCCACACCAATCCACGGGCCCCGGCCTTAGCTTTGCCGCACAACCTTGGCAAGATGAAACTCGGGACCCCCTTTACGCGAAAACCTTGTGTTGGCTTTCCACTGCAAATTTTCCACCATAGAAATCGGGATGAAGATATCCTATGTGGGGAAATACTGATTTGGCTTGCCATCATCAAAGTTATGACCTTGGCAATATACTGAAATATTTCCCATGTGGGAATCTTACAATGGCTTTCCATCATCAAGGTCCAACATGACAAAAGGGATGAAATTCTCCCAAGCCAATGCCTTAGCACGGATTTGAACCCCAACTTTTCCTTCTCGACTTACAATCGAACCAAACAAAACTCTGGATGCTCACGACCTTGTCTAGCTCGACTGAGTGAGCCAATGCTACCACGTCTGAGCTCCATCCTCAAATGATCGATTCTTTTCCATTGGCCAAGCCATACACGAATGTTCAGGTGATCGGGGTGATCAGGTGTTCATTGCATTTCATGAAATAGTTTGAATGCATGTATAGGATGTCCATGCCTTCTGTAAGCTACAATTACCATATTCCATGAGAAGAGATCTGGATCAGTCATGCAGTTGAAGACTTTACGAGCATCCATCAAACTTCCACACTTTTCATACATGTAGATAAGTTTATTTGGTAATAGTGTGAGTCTTCCAAATGTGTGTCCCCTATTATTGATGTGAGAGTGGATTTGCTTGGCCTCCGCAAGGGATTTCTTAGTAATGCAAGCCTGTAGTAGATGAAGATATGTTAAAGAATTTACAGATGGATTATGTGTTGTAAGAAGAACGTGAAGTGCCTCCTTCAAGTGACCCTCTCCATAGAGTGCTACGAGATTTTGATTGAGATGTATTTGGTTGCTTGGTTGCAAACATTTTTTCATTCAAATACTACCAGATGACCTCATCGTCATATCTGCATAATCTCATATCATCTTGGTCAAACAAGATAATTTTCCCAAGTGGTTGGTCGAGCACTGTCTAATGGATTAGACCTGGCCTCATGTTAACTTGGCTTTCCTTGACTCGGCCTTCAGATCTTTTTGCATCGATCTCCACCGGGATCCTTGTACAGTTCCTTTCATTCATCAATTTTCAACGAGCTATATTTTGCATTAACAAGACCTCGTCGAGCTCTTACAACTGAGAGTCTCCACTGAGATGATTATCAATTTGACACCGGGTTCTTTATCAACTCGACCCTGAACTCTCCACTGAGTTGAGATCAACTGGGTGCCTTTCGATGCTAGGTGATCTCTTCATATGTAATTTAGGAATTATTTTTAATTATTGCATCTCGTTAATAACCGAAGGTGGGTTCCTAGAACTATTATTTCATTTTGAACGTGATAGGACCCCGTTGTCCAATCTTGCCATGTGTGCAAAATTGGATAACAGTTCTTACCTCTCTTGTGCCTTAGTCTCCATTTTTTGATTTTCAGGCACTCAAATCTTTCTAAAAATGGCACCATTCGATAGAGATCTTTCTCAGCTTCCCAGAAAGGTAAAGTTTTCCTCCTAACTCCTCATATTCTTCAAGTTATGGCTCGACGGAGTTTTGGTGGGAAATTTTCCTCTAGCAGGTCCGCAGCCAATGAGAACGCGCCACGTGTCCAAGAAGTGGCGGGGTTCGAAGGAGAACTTTGAAAATTTTCCAAGTGTTTGTCCAAGGTTTTAAATGGAAAATTTTCCCCGCGGGGCCCGCCAACGAATCAGAGGACGCCACATGTCAGGGGGGAATTCAAAAATTTTGCTAAGTGTTAGCCCACTGGAGAAAATTTTAGGTCGGCTTTTCCAGCCAATGGGAGCATGAAACGTGTCCCATGGAGGCGGACAGGTGGAGGGCGGAGAAAAATTTGGAAAATTGGCTAAGTCTTTCACCAAAAATCCAAAAGGAATGTTTCGGCCCGCTACCCCGGACAAGCAATCACGTTTCGCCACGTGTCATCAGAGCCCAAAAGGACAGAGCACGGGGGAAGAATTAAAAAATTTGGCAAAGTGTTTTGCCAAAAGTTCAAAGGGTGATTTTTGCCCCGCTTCCCTCGTCAACAAATGGGAACACGACACGTGTCCCGGCCAGGCGGAGCGCGGGAGGATTTGGAAATTTTTTCCAAGGAAGGAAATTAAGGAAAATTCAAGAAGGAAAGTCCGCCCCCCTTTTCACGAGCCAGTGAAATGCTGCCACATGTCCAAGTGGCACAAAAACACCAAGTGACCTGAAGGAAAAAAATAGAGGATGGGCCCGCGTCGAATCAGGATGCGCCACGTGTCCAGCTCGTCGGCTCGGTGGAGAATTTTCAGAAAAATTTCCAAAGGCAAAAAACAAAAGGAAAATGGTCAGGAAGGGCCTATGCCCAATAAGAAGGTGCCATGTGGCACCTGGAGTGATGGAGCACGGGGAAAATCTAAATTTTTTTCCAAAAACCAAACGGGTAAAAATTCAAACTTTTTGCCCTCCGATCCGATTTTGGCCTGTTTTTGTCCTAAATTTTCAAACTGCCATAACTTTCGATCCAGAGCTCATATTTTCACGTTCTTTATATCAATGGAAAGATGGTGAAATTATCTACAAGATTATGGGATCAATTTTTCATTTTGTTTCTTTTTAGAGACAGAAAATCAAGAAACACCTCTGGCACGTTGTAATGGCCAGAAATGACGTTTCAACAACCAGTTTTAATGCAAAATGGGTCGCATTCTTCTTCAGCATGGCCAAAAATGTCAGGGAATGGGTCTGTAAGGATGTCCATGCTGTTTTAATGCATCCTCAATCAATGAGGAATGGCTCCCATGTTTTTTCATGTTTTCTCTCTCCTGGGCTCGACCCATGCATTGTAAAAGCCAGATTTGGCTCATTTTTTCAAGGTGAAACATTTTCTTGGATAGCAGGCTTCTTCTTTCACCAAAAAGAAGTTATTTTTGTAAGTATCAGACCTCTTTATGATTGTAATAGGTTTTCTACCTTTTGATGTTGTAATGCAAGGATTTTGGCAGTGGAAATGACAATACAGGCTCTGTGATCAGTTTTCAGTCCTTTGGTTGTGTTGTTTGCTTCATTTCAGACTTTCAATTACATCTTATCAGCTTGTGCATGATGTTTGTGTTACATTCCATGATCTATGTCTATCTGCAGAACTAGAAATGTTCACCACTCCTTTGGTGTATCACCTATTAGTTTAGTTTCAATTTTTGCACTTTCTATCTCTATCTCCTTGGAATTTAGGGTAGTATTAGGATTCAAACCTCTGCAATTGTGCAAATAACAGATCTGATCAGAGGAGTTTGAGGAACCAACCTCTAATATGGAGATTCCTCTCTCATTTTACAAGTCCCACACTTGGAGAGAGGTTTCAATGTTGTGCAATCACACTGGATGCCTGAAACATCAACTTAGAAACCTGATTTGCATCCAGGGGTGCTGCTGATTTGCACAACAATAACACTGGGGGTGGTTCCAGGAACCCCAAAGTAGTCCACCACTGAGTAACCTCGTGGATGAAACGGGAAGTCGCTCGCTTACCTACTTGACTAGTACACCTTGTGAGATAGCGTTACCGGTTGTCTGTGTGGTGACCCTAGTGATAGTACACATAGACGCACTAGTTTCCTACTATTCTTGAAGGTGGTAAAGTAAATCTGAGATACTCCCAAACTAGTCAGTGTGACTTTTTAGGTAGATCACGCTCCTTAAGACAACCTTGTAACACCTAGTTGAGAGAGCTTATCAAGGAAGCCTTTTTTTCTAGAGTCCAACTTTACTAGTCCATTCACATCGTTTGCCATCATGAAGTGATAACTTGTTTGGATTCAGCACCTTATTTTTCAAACACAGTAATGAACCCATTCTAAGTTGGATCTAAGTGTTTTTCATCACGAATTTAGACAAACATATTACTTAGCTTAGCTTCCTTCTCATTTTCGAATGAGGTGAAGCTTTGCTCAAGTGAAACTAAGTCTATTTTCACATGTTTTTGATCTACACCCATGCATTCGTACTTTCCATGTTGGATGTCGAACAGAGGCATACTTTATGTGTCATGTCGGAGATAGTGCTTGGTGATTTTTTGTACATTTACACTTATCCATGTTTGTGGCTGGGGTGTTAAACGACTAAAGCAAGTGGGTACATTTTCACGTCTTTAGCAGTCCTATGATCTTGACTTCAACATCTTCGTCATTGTTACGGGTCAGTTTTTTCATTCTATCTCTCCCTAGTTTGTCGACTTTTTGTGTGCATTTTAGTCATTTAGTATTGGTGTTTACATTGTGTCCCATTTCTTGGGCACGTAGTATGAATTCCTCTATTACGTGGTTACGCTGCTCACATCATCACAAAATTCTTGTTATACCTTCTACTTGGTTTTAGTTCTGACGTCATCTAGGTTTCTTGACAAGTGTTGATAACGCATTATATATATCGTCATGATGTTGTCTTGATATCAACGCCTTGCTTGCTTGGTTGAGATATCTTGACAACGTTGTTACGTTGTATCTAATTGCGACTTCCGCTTTTCAATACACTTGGTTTGTTGTCAGTACTTGAGTCAGTTCTAGGTATACCTTGTTAGAGGACTTTGTCAGTATTATGTTGATATTCAAGCCTTGTTAGATTTCTAACCTCAGCCCACATATCTGGTACAACATTGTCATTCATCTTGGTATTTTAAGTATAGATTTGACATAACACGACTTAGGTGAGTGATACATTTTCATTTGTCCATATCGGTATCCTTTGAAAACTAGCAAACATAGTGTTGCATCTGAGTATTGACTAGTAATGCCTAGACTTTTCAATTTGGCAACAAAATCCAGTGAGCTTAATGTAGGAGCTAATCCTTTCGATGATTTCCCCTTTAGTGGTAATAATCTAGGACCGCTCTTCTCTCAAGTAAAATATACATAAACATTAATTGATCATAGTGGAGAAGAGTCAGACTCTTTGGGAGAACAACAAAGGTTAGACCTAAACAGATTTGACGAGATCTTATATTATAACAAAGATTAAGTACTCATGAGAGTCTTGGTGTTATGAGCTAAACTTCCGCACAAGTACGAGGAAGAACCAAAGGTTGTTGACCTTAAATTAGGAGAGTGAAGATTCATCTTAGACACAGATAATCCTTTTGATGTGGGATATGCATCCACTTCTGGGAAACATAAGGCTGTTGTTGAAGGAGAAACATCACGTAAACCTCACTTTAGGGATTCACGTAAAGTAAAAACAAAGCAGAAGGCCTCCCCTCCTCCGATATTTGATGAAGAAGAGGATCCCCTGGTTGAGGAGGAGACCCTCCAAAAATAGATCTTGAAGTTGAGTCAGAAATTAGCAAGCCTAGGTGCTTAAAAAAGAAACATAGGTAAAGACAAAGACAAAAGTAAACTTAATGAATTTCAATTTGATCCGCATACAGACTATACCTTTAAGGAAAATCAGGCTCAAAGGTTGATATCACCTACTAAGGAACAACTCATTCAGGATGAATTGAAATCTATGAAAGATACGATCACAACATTACAACAGGGAAATATAGGCCAAAACAGAAGGTATCTGTATGAAGAACTATGTCCTTATCCCTTCTATAAAGACATGTTATTGTAGCCCTTCCCTAAACATTTCACTATTCCAAAGCTTAAAAATTACAAAGGAAAAGGTGATCCCTTCTATCATGTCAAAGACTTTTACATGGCTTGTCAAGAGGTCACCTACAATGATAATTTTCTAATATGACCCTTTCCCCGCAGTTTGGGAGCTTTGGCAATTGAATGGTTCTGTAGTATACCTAAAGGATCTATAACAACATGACTGACACTAGCAGAAAAATTTGTGTAGCATTATTCTTTCAATATTGAAAATGATGTCATGATGAATGACCTTTGCAATGCAAAGAAAAAACCTAATGAAACCTTCGTGGGTTTCTTACAACGATGGAGAGTGCTGGCTAGTTGCTTCCCTTGTGCTTTACTTGAAAAAAAATTAGTGAGCATTTTTGTTCCTAATTTAAACTTGGAGATAGCCTTCCATCTTCAGATGCATTGTGGATCTAACTTCGAGGATGTTATAGAGAAAGGTATCCAAATTGAAAAGGATCTTATTACCAAAGGAACACTTAAACCCTTTGTCAAAGACAAACATGAGGCCAAATCTGTAGACAAACCTAAGTTCTTTAATAAGAAAAAACATGTCGTCAGTGATGGAATTACTGACTCCATAAGAGTCCAAGCTATGCAGAAATGTCTACTTTTGAAGATTTTGCAAGGACATCGTCCCAAGGCACCTACAAAACATACGTTCACAAAATTGAGTGAACCCCTGACTTCTATATTAAAACAATTAGATGATGCTAAAATGGTAGAGTACCCAAGTACCACAGAACCGTTCCCAAAAAATGCTCTAAAACCTGGTTGGTATAAAGACCATGAATATTGTGACTTCCATCATGTCAAATGACACAAAATAGATAGATGTCTATAACTGAAGCATTTCATACAAGACCTCATTGAAGAGGGAAATATTGTCATAAAATCACCTCTTGATTCAGGACAGGGTCCTAATGAAAAAATGGGCATATACAAAGAACCTTTTCCTGATCACATGGATAATAAGAAAAGGAAACCAGATCACAAGCAGGCCTCTAATGACTATCACACTGTTGCATATGTTTACCCTAGTAATAACAGTCCATTGGACTCCCTTATAGGTTGCATTCGTTTTCCTTATGACTAAGTAAACAAAATCCAAATTCTCAAAAAGAGTTGTGCAGTTGGAACACGACGTGCTCACTTAATCATACCTAATCCAATACCAAATACTCAAAGCCAATATAATTTACTAGACTAGCTAGAGAAAACACCAGCTAAAATATCCATTTTGGACCTTCTTAAAATCTCTACTGCTCACAAGGATATATTGTACAAAACATTACAGAATTCCGGAGTCTCTACTGAGGTAGATCTCGTGCACTTGCAAGCTATGGTCACCCACCTTGAACCCACTGATCATATCACTTTTGATTGCATTGCTATCCCACATAATAACCCTGAGCATAATTTTCCTCTCTATTTATAAGTGGTTGTTACCCATCGTAAGATTAAAAGAGTACTTGTGGATGGAGGATCTAGTCTAAACATATGCACATTGAAGCTGGTCAGGCAGCTAGGCCTTTCAGAAACAGATCTGGGAGCTAGGACCATTACCATCACAGCATATGATAATGAGGAGAGAGAATCCATAGGTACTATCATAGTGCCCATGGAAGTAGGCCCAACCTGTCATGATATGACCTTCCATGTCTTGTATTTAAATCTCCCATATAACATGCTCTTGGGGCGTCCATGGATACATGCCATGCAGGCTATCCCTTCAACATTTCATCAGTCTATCAAGTTGTGCCATGAAGGGTGTATAGTCACTATCTCAGGTGAACTTGAGCCGTTCAATCACTATCAGGAATTGCATAGTTTCTCTCATGCAGCCTAGGAGTGCCCTTCCACGGATGTTGTCATCCCTCTTAAAATGGAAGCTATGACGAATCAGGTGGACTCAGAGTCGCTCACACCTTATAATCAGGACTTCCCTTCTTTGGTCAATCCTTTTACATCTTGGGAGGATACATCAGCAAAATATGGGCCAGGAGATCCATTTACTCTTGAATAAGCATTGTTAATTTTAGACTTATCAGTGTCACCTAGGACACGGGGTAAGCCCTATTTTTAGTTCAAAAGTACACAAGACCCATGTTCAGAACTATTGGATAAATTTGTTCATAGTGGCCTCCTGTCCGAAGAAAATATGTTGTAGGATCCCATTAATAAGGTGCCATAAGGAACCATGGCCTCATGCCAGCAAGCACCTCAATATACTAAAGGGCACCACATGATGTTTTTCATGGGTTATAAAGGATACGGATGTGGAGCCAACGCACAAGGCCATCTAGAACCTATTCCTACTCCCTGTTTCAAATCTAAAAAGCATGGTCTTGGGTTAAAATCCCAGAATGGTCAACTTGTCAAGATTGACGCTACCTTTTTTGAGTGCAAGGAAGTTTCCTATAATGATGATAGCGATACAAGTCCCCAATGTATCCTCTACGAAGATTTAGCTTCCACAAACCTATTTCTTGAATCAGCTATCCTTACCCTATCTAAATCCATCCCTTCAACCGATTATCAAGTCACCCTAGTTTATCCTGAACTTGTAGATTGGGACTAACAACTTTATGTACCACTTGATATATTTGAGAATGATGAAACATTCACAGAATTCATGGGACTCAAGGATTTTCTTCTTGTTGCGGGCCACAAATTCAGTTAAACACATGTGCATACTTCTAAAAAGAGGAAGAGATGTGTGGCCACTTGGGTAAAAATGTTATGAATAAAATTAAAAATACTTTAGAGCAGCCTAGTACAAAGAATAGATGGAAATCTCACTGTGAAAAACTCTTTGAAACACTTATAGCAGAACAAAATGAAAATCACGCGGATAAAATAATTTATCCATTTGAAGATGATAAAGAGCTACCTCAGGAGGTTGATCTCACCCTCCCACTTGATCCTACTAGAATGGAGGATGCATCTAAGATGCTCATTGAGGAAACCATCAGTGTTAACATTGGTTCAGAGGATTTACCTAGGATGATCAAGTTGGGGGCTTCACTCTCAACTCAGGAACAAAAAACCTTTGTGGAACTCTTAAGAGAATACGTTGATATTTTCATATGGACATATTCAGATATGCCCGGCTTGGATCCAACACTAGTTATGCACCCAGATGCCAAACCCATTAAACAAAAACTGAGGAAGATGCATCCTACAGTTGCACTTCTTGTCAGAAGAATTGGAGAAACTCTTGGCTGTATATTTTATCAAATCTATTGATTACTCATATTGTATCTCCAATATAGTTCCAGTACAAAAGAAACCCGTTGGCATTAGGATCTATACTGACTTCCGTGACATCAATAAAGCATGTCTTAAAGATGATTTTCCTTTGCCGAACATAGATATGATCGTAGACTCTACCGCTGGCTATGAGATGCTATCCTTAATGGATAGCTTCTTGGGGTATAATCAGATAAGGATCACAGAAGAAGATCAACACAAAACTACATTCATCACTCCATGGGGAAATTTTTGTTACAAAGTCATGTCGTTCAGGCTCAAAAATGCCGGGGCTACTTATCAACGTACTATGACTATCATTTTTCATGATATGATGAACGATATTATGGAGGACTATGTGGATGACATATTAGATAAATCAAAGAGGAGAGAAGAGCACCCAGAAGTGCTTAGATGTATCTTTCAGTGCCTCAGGGACTACAAGGTTTGTCTTAACCCTAAGAAGTGCATCTTTGGTGTATTATCAGGAAAACTATTGGGATTCATAGTATTATAGAGAGGGATAGAGGTGGATCCTACCAAAGTCACTGCTATTACGGACATGCCTCCACCCACCACTGTTAAAAAACTCAGAAGTCTGTAAGGAAAGATCCATGTTATTCGCCATTTTATTTCTTAGCTTGTGGATAAATGTCATCCGTTTACACATATTTTGAAGAAGGATGTTGCTTTCAAGCAGGGGCCCGAATGTCAGAAAGAATTTTCTCTGCTCAAATAGTACCTTGTAAATCCTCATGTGTTGATGCCCCCTACTCCTGGAGAGCGTCTCCTTTTATATATTTCTGCTACCCAATTCGCTATTGGTGCACTGCTTGCCCAATAGGATCTTAACCATAAGGAGAAATTTGTTTATTACCTTAGCCGCACATTGATTGCCTATGAATTGAACTATCCATAGATTGAAAAGGCCTACTTGGTAGTCATCTTTACATTTCAAAAACTCTGCCATTACCTCCTTAACAATAAAACTAGACTTATTTCCAAGGTTGACCCTCTTAAGTACCTCTTATCCAAACCTTCCTTAACAGGCCGAATGGCTAATTGGATCATTCTTTTGAGTGAATTTGAGATATATTTTGTAAATCAAAAGTCCTTAAAAGGAGAGGTATTGGTAGATGAATTGGAAGAATCACCTTTACCTAGAACAGAGCCTTTGTGTCTGGATCTCTCGGACGCATCTATGATGTATGTCGAAGAATCCATGGAATGGCAGGTCCATTTCGATGGATCATTTACTTTTCATGGATCAAGAGCAGGAGTAGTGCTCATTACTCCCACAGGAGATATTATACCAAGGGCATTCCGGTTGGGATTTCCTTGTACCAATAAGATTGTAGAGTATGAGGCACTCATCGCTGGCCTCAAGCTAGCTATCACTTGGAACATTAAACAACTACGAGTTCTTGGAGATTATCAGCTCATCATTAAGCAGGTCAACGATGAATACAAGATCAAAGATGAGAAACTTATTCCCTATAAGAAGTTGGTTGAAACCCTGAAGGAATATTTTTCACAGATCATATTTGAAAAAAAGCCCAGATCTCATAATAGATCTACGGATGCAATGGCTACCATCGGCTCTCTTTTGCGCATCCTACCTAAAGAGAGTAAGATTCCTTTCTTTGTGGAACATTTACAGGTACCAGCATATGATATGCCAGAGTCATGTTTGTCATGTGAAGTTTTTTGTCCCTTATCCCCATGGTATGACCCTATTTACCAATACCTACAAGATGGAACCTTTCCACCTGATATTACCCATTCAGAGAAAAAATCCCTTATTCACCACATAGCCCGTTATACCCTCCTAGGAGGCACCCTTTATTCTCATGGCTATGACGGGAACTTGCTTTGCTATCTAAATGTTACTAATTTAGTTCACGCGATTAAAGAGATACATAGTGGTATCTGTGGGGCACACACTAGTGGCATGGTGCTAGCTAAGAAAATGTTGAGAGTAGGCTACTATTGGCCTACCATGGAATCCGATTGCTGCAACTTCATGAAGAAATGTGAACTTTGTCAAAAGTATGGTAATCTCATACATGCACCAGCACAGGCTTTGTAGCCTATTGCAACGCCTTGGCCCTTTTCAAAGTGGGGTTTAGATATCATAGGGAAGCTTCACCCTTCTTCATCAGATGGTCATACACACATCATAACTGCCACCGAGTATTTCACTAAATGGGTGAAGACTGTTTCTCTTACCTATGTCACCAGTGTGTAGATATCCAAGTTTATCATGAACCATCTTATATGTTGTTATGATATCCCCTCGGCCATTGTCACTGATAATGGTAAATCTTTCAAAAATAAGATGGTAAAAACCTTGTGTCAACGATTTCATATCCAACTTAAATGGTCCACCCCCTATTACCATCAAGGTAATGGGCAAGCCGAGGCTTCAAACAAAAGTATTGTGCGCATTATGGAGAAAATGGTCAGTAAAAATGGTTGTAATTGGCATTTGCAGATCCATCCCACCCTCTGGGCTTATCGAACCTCCATCTACACCCCTGGTGGTGTGACCCCATAATCACTTGTCTATGGCACTGAAGCCATCATACCTTTAGAAGTGGAGCTTCCCTCCCTGAGAATATCTCTCAGGGACTACCTTGACAAAGATGAAGACTACAGAGTTGCTCACCTAAATGAGTTGAAACAGTTAGATGAACGCGTATCAAAGCGCTTAATCACCTCAAAGTATATCAAAATAGATTATCCAGAGGATACAACAAATGCATCATTCGTAGGGAATTTTATGTAGGTGATTTTGTACTGAAAAACAATTAGAAGAATACCACTAAAGACAGGGAAAAGAAAGGTAAATTTGAGGCCAATTGGCTCGGTCCCTATGTGGTGACCACTAAATATGGATCAGGGGCATATAGACTTGCCTATTTAGATAGTGAAGAGCTTGCAGAGCCCATAAAGGCCATTCACCTCAATCGCTTCTATGCTTAAGGTGTGGCTGGAATATTGAGATAAGAAACTAAAAAGTAGAAAACAAAGAAAAAACAAGCAAAAAAAATTAAAATTTTGAGAAAAAAAAAGTGAAGAAAAAACAGGTCGTCCTTGTGTGAAAACCATGCAATTGTGGTGCAGTGGGTATTTCCTTTTGTGAAAATCGGTTTCTGGAACTCAAGGAAGGTTTCTCATACACAAGTCACTCTTGCGAAAAGATGGGTAACTCTTGCTACTTGCTAAAATTCTGCCCTACCCTAGCTAGGTCTAGGGATCCGACCTCGAGCTCCCTTGCAAGGCCTGTGATCTGGTTTACTTACACTATATCTGTGTGATGGATGTGGCCTATTTGTATATTCCCATATCGTGCTAGGGGCACATTCACATTCCACTTCATTGTACACTAACACATGGCATTTGACCCTTTGTATATTCCCGCATCACGTTGGGGGCATTCCACGTTTCTTTAAAGCTTGTACATTGCTTTCAAAACATGACCTTGAAAATGAAAAAACATTTAGAAAATGATACACAAAAATATAAATATCTAGAAAATTTCCCTTCTTAGGGATGCAGCTACGTTAGTTTCAAAAATTCATCTTAGGGAAACCTAGACAACAATGACGAACACAGCTGCGAAAACTTATCCTTCATGATAAACTCAAAAACTTTAGAAAATATGTCAATACTGTCCCACAAAAACAAAGTGGTAGATAGATTGCTTTTAGTTGTTACTTTGTATAGTTTTGATGTACTTAGCTTGTTGTGTTGTTCGTTCTTTGAATGATTCTTTGCTTACATTATATTAGATCTTGTTAGATTTAATTATGTGTTGCACTTCGTTGATTGTTAGGACTGTTATGCTTGTAATTAATTGTTGTATGGTTCTTTGATTGTTATGTACATCTGTTGGAACTCATTTTTACTTACTTAGAGTAAAGTGTTAGATTAATCTTAATTTTAGTTGCATTGCATTGTATTGCATGTGTATATTTGTTTAGTTTTGTTAACTTTTTCTTGTGTGTTTGTTTAGCACATTTTTTTGTTATCACATCTATCATCTATCATTTCATCACATTTATACCATCATCTATACATCATATATAAATAAAATGCTAAGTATTACATCATGCATGTATGCTAAGCTAATCATCACATATCGTATCATCAATGGGGGTAAGAGGGGTTGCACATAATCACTAATCTATCCCCCCCGAACACCAATATCATCTAGTATCATCCCAAGATGCTAGCCATGTGGAATCAAACATCTCATAAATTAAAATACATGATATCAAATACACGAGTATATCATCGCTATGAAAGAAAAACATGTACATCCCTACATCTGAAAGTATGTCACATACATGAAAAGGAAAAGATACAACATGAACATCAATGGAACGTAATTACCATAACAATATATCAATACACGACAAGATATATAAGAAAGTGTCCATATGATACATGTATAATCAATATCTCAGTGTCAAAGTCTGGTATATACAAAATGCTCTGTCCATCTACTATATAAAAGGGGCAGGGATCAAATACTAAGCCTATATACAGAGGCATGGTGGTACATCAAAATTACATACATTGATCAAAATCGAGCCTTCATCCAGAGGCATCCACAAAAGAATTAAAATAATTTATACATGGGCAAAACCCGCCTTCATAAGAGGCATATACAAATGGCGTGAGTAGGAGACTCAGCTACAAATCTCACCCTCACTGGGGTTGCTGGGACCATGTCCTGGGGGACAGAATAATGGAGGTCGTGATGGGCCTGCCCCTGAAGAACCTGCCAACTATGAGGAGGGACCCTGTGTACCCATCTGCTATGTACTCGGCTATGTGGCCGGCTATTGTACTGATCTATCCGATCTCCTAGATCTGGAGCCTGTACGGCTCACATCAAGCTGGGCATAAGGTGTCACTCGCTCCTCTACTGGTACTGCCTAAAAATAGGTTGTCCTGTAATAAAGAGCCTCACCTGTGGCCCTGATAATGTCACGTATCAAATCCTCATCTCCTATGGCTAAGGCTACTTGTAGGGCGGCATCATGCTCGCCTATCAATCAACCTCTATCACCATCAACCTACCTAGCAGCGGCAACCTCTTGATCTCTCTCCAGTTTGATAGTCTATAAATATTTGTGGGCCTGGTCTCTCTCTATCAAATAGCTATCCCTCAGCCTACACCTAATCATGCTAGACCATGATGCTATGTAACTGGATCTGTGCTTGGCCTAAGGCACCCACTAGCTGAGCACCTTGCACTACCAACTGTACAATCTGATCCTGCCATACAGCCCTACCACTGTCCTGTGACTGAGACCTAGCTTGGTCTCTCTCAGTAGTCAAAACCTAAATCTGTGCCCTGGCCTGATCTCTCTCTGCGGCCACCTGAAGCTACACTACTATTGCAACCTATAGTTGATGTTGTAGTGCAGCAAGTTGTCCATCACCACCTCCTAGGGCCTAAGGAGGTGGACCTTGCTGTGGTAGAACTTATTGTAGTAGTACATATATACCCACTGGAATGCCTACTGGAGGCAACTGACCAGCTGGGGCCTGGTGTACTTGTCTAGGTATGGGCCTAGGACCCTGTACCTGTGGCTATAGAGCCCTACCTCTAACCTGATGTTGCACATCAGGGCCACCCTCGTCATCAAATTCATCATATCAGTGCCATCATCATCACTAGTCAGCCCCACTGGGGGAGGACTCACGCCTACATCATATGCTACCCTCGGAGTATGGTCAGCCGGTGAGGAATCATGCCATGGGTACCAGGGTGCACGTACTCTGCTGTGCACCTTGGATCTCAAACCTACCTCAAAGGTACCCATGCAATAGGTACCACTTATGTGAAGCTAGACCCAGACTCTGTCATAAGCTATCTAGGGACCCCATATGAAAATACTCACGTGCCCAATGCGCGTACCACATATCAGGCCCTGGAACATCCTGTGTGGTGCGAAACTGTCACTAGCACCTATCGACTCTATAAAACTCCTGCATATAGTTGCGGCTGCCCATGATAAAATGATCTACTCCGGCTATAGATAGCTCCTGGGCATCCTTGGGCCACTGGAGAATGTCGATATGGCCTCCATATTACTGGCTGCCTGCTGTAAGTTCATCGAGCTCTCGATGATAAGGATAAGGATCACCCCTGTAGGGCCAAACATCATCCTCCACATTGGGGATCCAACCCACGGTAGATGGCCTTCTCTGGAGCCTGAACTCTCAAAGTGCCTAAGGGGCACTCGATAGCAATGTGATCCCAGGCCCATATCATGAGGATCCTAACTGGACCTACTGTCTTCTGACAGTAGTAGGTAATAAGGTGTAGATCCCAATAGAAGATGTGCCAAAAATTCATTGGCCCCAGCAACTAAATCTATCCCCTGTATCAATCCAAGTATGACTCCCAAGTATTCCAAAGAGGGGAATGAGGAGCTGGTCTTGTCAGGGAGTAAAACTCCATTGACAAAGGCCATCATATAAACCACGACCCGATCTAGAGAGAGGTTGTCGATACAGTGTGACAATCTCACTGTCATCCCGCGACGAAGTATCATCAGGACTCCAAACAGTTGTGCAATGCATCCATCCAATGCTGCTCTATCGCTCATGTACTGAATGAGCTGGCCAACGATGGGAATGCACATGATGTGCACCAGACATCCTCCAATGTGATGGTAATATCCCCTGTAGGAAGCTGAAAGCACTGGCTCTCGCTGTGCCATCTCTCTGCTATGGCTGTGAGCAGGTCCGTGGTCCAAAGTGATCTGGGGCATGTCAGCCACGTAGGCTAACCCTGTGACATAAAGGAGGATATCTAATATCCCCCTATCTCCATCCTCGAACTATGCCTCTATCGTCTCAAGGTGGCCATATCTCTCCCGCGTATCTAAGTGCAGGTAATCTGCGTTGCAAAATCAAAAACAAGTGTTAGGCACTTATCTAACTTCTAGCTATCTTTCTAAGGAAAAATGGCTTGCTGAGTTCGTTAACTTACTAATTTCCCTTTTTTCTTCTAAATTTCTTCTAATTTTTCTCCTAGGCACTTTGCTATTTTATAATAAGTTTTTTTTTCATTCTCTTTTGGACCGCATGTGCGCCCCTTTCGACGCATGTGCGTCCTCCTCGACACATATGCACCCTAACCGAAACATGTACGCGCCCCCTACCCCTTTCCATTTTCTAGTGTATGCCACACAGGATGGCAACGTGCCCAGTGTGACACCTATGTGTCCCTCCCAGCACACACGCGTGTGCGCATCTGTTCCTCAGAAAAAATCCAAATTTCCCCCTAGCGCTTATGTGCTTGGTTTGACATGCACACGTGCACGTCCCCTTTTTCCCCCCTTCGATGGATACACATGTGTGTATACATTTTTCAATGCATACACCCACGTGTATCAACTTTTTCAACATGTACACATGTGCAAGTCCCCGTATTTTCGACACATGCGTGTGTGTGCATGCGTCTTTTCCCCGCCTACCTACCCTAGAAGCGACTTAAAAAGTAATAAATGCGTAATTTAAGAGAGAAGGGATAGACTACTCATGAAGGGTCCATCCACGGGGTCTCGCTGGTACTCTCGGATCCAGTTTTCTCACCTCCATCTCATCGGTAACCTCTGCATCATGCTCCAAACTCTCTCACTAACACCTCGCAGTAAAAATTCGCAAGGGCTCTGGTACAAATGAATTGATTGTGATTGTTTTTTACCCCCCCCAGGTGGGTATATTAACTCGTCGCGATGCCCCTAGGGCATGTTTTCTCCACCGTGATCATTCTAATCTTCTTCTACCCGCCGTGATAATTATTTTATTATTAAAATAATTATTTTTATTAATTTTCACACACTGAGGCACTTTGTGCTACCCTATCGGACACTTCCTCTTGACCCTGGCATTGTTTTACGAACCTTACAGGCGTTCTCCTCTATTTTGATTCCTCTTTTTTTTCTATCTACCTCCATCGTGAACAATAATTATTTAAAATAATTATTATCACCCTGTCTTTCTTTCCATGGGGATACCCTTTTGGCTCTTTTGCAACCTCGCCTTCCCCCATTCGCCTCCACGCACGTACTTTTTTTTTTAGAATATCTTTGATCTTTTGAATTCTTCTGACCGATAAAAAAAATTTAAAAATTGTAAAATTGATTTAGAAAAATAAAAAACAGTATAAAACTTTGAAAATGAACTAAAATCGGTAACCAACTTTTTTTTCAGCTGAAATTTGTGTCTTTTGCATGGCACTCATCCTATATCATGTTGGCATTTTCACATGTTTTGAAACTATGACTTGCAAATCACCCTGATCTATAATCATTTACAAAATACCGCTGCTTACTTTATCTATACTCTGGGGCACTATTAGTTGCCTGGTACTGTTTCGTTGTGCACGTTACTTTTTCATCAAACCCAAGTGTCCTTCACCATTTCCCTTGCATGTGCATATTGCTTGGGGAATCGTTCTTACCCTTGTCATTTATCAGAACATTTGGGACTTCAGCTTGATAACAAAACATTTGTATAACCTTCTTGAACGCTGTTGGTTTAAGTGTGTGTGACTGTACTTATTTCCCTGTTACATGAGTTTGTTTACTTCTCGTTTTGCGTTACATGTTTGTATGTTGCGCAGAGTTGGCACTTTAGCAATAGACAATTGTTTTGTATCTTGGATTTTCATGTCACTATATGCTTATGTTGTATGCTCACATTTTTAATAAGGACCGATGAGGAGGTCTCTAAGAAAAATGATGATTTAAGTAGTGGATACAATATTTGTGGATCTTTTCTTGTTTCTCATTCTGTCCCTTTCCTTTCTTCTATCTATGTCTCACCTTTTTTTTTAGCACCGATCAAATTATTTCATCACCCCATTGACACTCGAGGGGGCATTCTTCATCCTATTGATTTTTCTTCTATCCCTTCAAAAAAATTCTTCTCTTTTATATTTTTCTACTTTCTTCGAAAGTGATGTAACTTACATCACCTCAAAGAGGGGCAAATGTAGACACCTGTAGTTTAGATATTGCACTATTACGACTAATATTTTGCTAGTTGTGCTTCTTCCCACAAACCGATGGTACACCGCCGAGTTCGACCTATCTAACTTTCTTCCTACGACATCCCTTTTGTCATTTTTCCTCTTGTAAACCATTTAAACAAGCTATAATAGCTTCGTTCTAACTACATAGCTTCTTACTTTCTTCTAGTCCACTTCTGCCACCTTCCTGGCTTATCAACCCATCCCATTGGATTGATCTGACCCTTCAAAACTCTCTCCAAACCCTAATCACCTCTTAAACATGTTTAATTAAGCTTAAACATGGTTTATCACTCCCTAAACCTAGTCAAAGTAAGTTTTGACTTGCTAAAAGTGTTTTTTGGAATTTAGTGTTTGTCCCACATGCACTCAAGTATCCCTTTTTCCCAAATGGAAAACTATATATAGGGCTAGACCCCCTCTCTCATTTTCAAGAATTCCTTCCTTCTTCCTAAGCATAGATTATAGTATTTTGCATCTAGGTTCTAGATTTCATTTATAGTTTAGATATTGAGCTATTTACTTCACTTTTGTATTGTCAATCCACTTTATACAGTAAAAGAGAAGAACCATTGGCTCAAAAAGCCTATAATGGGGAGATCTCTTTCTCTTAATCACTAAAACTGATTGCTTAGGGCTTACTAGGTTCATTATTTTAAGCTTTAAAAGAATAGAGGTAGTTTTAATTAGCTTAAATTTGAATGTTTACTTCATAATGTATGCTAGTTAGAAGATATTTCTCATTTCTTATCAGATGGTCCACTGATTTGTTGCTTGAAGCCTTTGGGGATTCTTTAGGAATTCTTACCCCAAATCCATGGCTCTCTACAACTTTTCTTTGAACACATAACCAAATAGTGGGGATGCCAATTGTTAGTGATAAGAGAGATTACAACCAAATACATAAGACCTTGCAAAAAAATTTAAGACATACAATTATATGTCCTCACATGAAAAGTGCACAAATCTCTTAAAAATACCCTTTCCACTACAATGGATCAAAAAACAATATCCCACCAGCCTCATTTCCAGAAATCAAGAAAATATAATGGAGATTAGCATGAACTAAACTAATTGGAATAACCTAGGAACTAATGAATATAGAATACACAAGAACTATGACAATAAATGTAACAACATAATTTAAACCATAATTGTAAAGAAAATTTGGCATAAATTATAATGAACATATCCTACAAAAACAAATAAAAAATTAAAATTATAAAAACCAAGATAAAATATTTAAGTTATAATGGACAATAATTTAAATATCACAGCAAATGTCTTCTCAGGATACTCTGCAATTATTGTCAAATGATGTAATAGGATAGCTGATATCAGAACTGATAACCAAAAATTCATTATAGAAACTCACTAAAACATAAGCGTCTACATTTGGCTAATAAAATTAAAATTCTGATTGTAGCAAAGGATATTTTATTGGTATTTGTGTAATCTTATATAATCCCTCATCATAGTTCTTAAAATTGCTTTGATCTAACAACAATTGTGAAATATGAGAAAAGCACCTACAAGCTCATCCCTTAGATTAAGGTACCAAACAAAATTATAATCTGACGGGTTCAAAAAATAAATTCAAAGAGGTAAGACTATAAAAAAGATTCTTACCAGCATTAAGGGCAACCAAAACATATGAAGACATGTCAAAATAAAACAATAGCACTGTTATACACAACACTAATGTTATAATAGCATTAGTAAGTGGCACCTATAAAGACAAAAGACCATCAAACTACCTAACAATCTTGACATAATTTTAGCTGGTATAAGAAAGAAAACCTTTACATAAAGACAAAATCATCAATCTACATACTGAACCTTGCATAGAAGGGAGAAATGCTTGAGAGTGCGAGGAGCTTGGGTTCAAAGAAGAAGCCAAATAAGGATTCATAGAAGTTAAATATGTTGGGTTCATATGCATGTTTGTATTCATGCCAGTAACGTTCTAATTTTGGCTAGCTAAAATTGCATTAAAGGCCGAGCTAAATCCCGACGCTGCTCCCTGATTAAATGGAAATACATTGTGCATAAGTACCAGGTCGTTAGGATCCAGAGGACCAATGAAACTAGACTGGGTTTTTGTATTATTATTCTACTTTTGATTATCAGTTACTCTTTTACAATGCACGGAATAGCCATCAATATTATTATTAGGATCCTCTAGAGCCTTTTTTGCTCCTTTTGTAGCCTTATATATAAAAAGAGAAAACCCTCTGGATTTTCCCTATTGTTTATCAAACCCTAGTGGCCCTTCTTCAACTTCACCATATGTTGAAAAAAAATTAAGCAATTTCTAAGCAGGCAATTCGGCAGGGATGTTACTTACATAAATCTTGCGCCCGATGAGCTCGTTAACAGGTTGTTGTGGTACGGGATTGATGGACACCATCTGACAGATGGTCATTCAGCTATTAATTTTCTTGTTGGGTTCCTTAAAAGCTCTCTGTGTGGTGTCCATGTCCTTGAACATTACGAAGTCGTAACCCTTTGATTTTCTGGTGGCTTTGTCCATTATGATGGTGCACTCTTCCAGCTCGCCGTACTCATAGAAGATGAATTTTAGGGTTCCAAAAGTGGTGTCCCAGCCAAGACCGCAGAAGAAGATTTTTCTATGGGCGGGGTCCTAGTTGGCGAGTCTTCGTATGTTGGCTAAAATGTCAGTGTCCTTGTTTGTGATGTCATAGATAATACTGACGAGTTACTCTTTGGAAAAGGGCTCCATCAAATTTTTGATGTCTTGTTCCAAAACTTCGGCTTCATCTTCCTCTTTGGCTTCGACTTCGTCTTGTTCTTCTTCCATCTCATTTTCGTTGGTGTTTCCATTTACAATTTATTCTTCCTCTTTGAAGCCATCATCATCAGTTTTCGCAAGCTAAGGCTCTACCTCTGCAACAATCTCTTCTACTATTTGATTTGTGACCTTTCTCTTCTTCACGATGGCTGCTCTTGTTCTGTTGTTTGTTATGATCAGAAACCCTAACAACCCTTGAAACCCTTGTAACCTTTGAAATTAACTTTGGCAGAACCCAGTTTGAACGATGAGCTCTCTCGCGTGGCTCAAAAAGAAAATGAAGTAGTATAGATATCTTAAATATATCTAAGTATCTATGGAGATATATTTGAGACACCTATCTAATTATGTAAGTGTAATATAAGTATATCAAAAATAGTAATAATTAAAAAAAATTAAAGTCAAAGCAACATGCAAAATCAGAAAAGTAAAATTGTTAGAAAAGTAAAAAGTAAAATTGTTAAAAATAAAAAAAGCAAAGGTTAATGTATGTATAAGCTATAAAATAAAATTTAAAAATAAAATTCAAATTGTTAGAAAAGAAAAAATAAAATTGTTAAAAATAACAAAAGTAAAATTGTTAAAAATAGTAAAACCGTCATTTAGGCCGTCAAATTTGACATAGTCCCATAAATGTCTGCAAATCCTTTTTCCATAGGGGTAACGCCTTCGGTGTAATAACATGACAATGTGCATGAAACAACTTGATTAGTTTGAATAAAATTGAAATGTATTGAAATGGGAAATCAGGAAATGTAACTATGATTCAAATGTTTATCATTACCAATTAAAATTTTACGGTGATATGAGAATGTACATGAGACATCATCCTCTCAATTAGTAGTTACATTAGTTATGTATAAATTATAGTTTATTTTTTAAAAAATAATAGAAATATATAATTTTTGTTTATAGGTAAATGTTTTTGACCGGAGCTATGAACCAGACTACAAACAACAAAGAATAAGTAACTAATCAAACACAACACACAAAAACCAATAACAAACAAAAAGAGAAAAGGTGAGATAGGCTCTTGACTATTACTGCTCTTCATTCGAAGATTAGTAATCAAGGAAATTATCATATCACCCCTTCTTGCCATTTTTATTTCTAACCTCATGCCATTTGTATTGGTTTGAAGTTACCACCAACATAAGATTGATGGAGGTGTCCAGATTTGGTACCTGATATGAAACTGATTTTTCAGATTTATCAGATTCATGACCCCCCTTCACGCCACCTATAGTTGTCCTAGTTTCTTCGGCCCTATTTGAGAGGGCCTTGTTAACCATGTTTTTAGAATCATTCCTTGAATTCGCTGGTTGAGACACTCAAGAAACCTCCTTGTGTTCTACTTTCCAAGCCATACTCAGAGAAGTATTGTTCCAACTTCCTTTATTCAATGAGCTCTTTCTTTGTTGATTCTTCTAATTTTGCAAGAATTATGCCTGTAAATGACTAGGAGTATGACATATGTGGCACCTGAGAGTTGTGTGCTCATAGTCCAAGATCTAGACATGATGGAAATTCCCCAATTGCAGTATGATCTTACCAGGAAGTCCCTTGCTCGAGTTCTCCAATTTCAGACTTTTCACCTCCCAGGTTGAACTCTAAAATCAATTTTTAGGGGCTTTACTTGCTCAAAATAGGTCCAAATTTCACCAATTGATAGATCGAGAGCTAATCTTCAAAAGGGTATTTTTTATTTTTTTGAAATTTTGAATTTCAAAATTTCAGAGTTATTTGAATTTCAGGTTTCGGGATTTTAGGTTTCAGACATTCGAAGGTCTGGCATTTTTGGGTTTTCAGGACTATCATTCCAAATCAATTTTCAACCTCTAGAACATCAAATACACATGTCCTTCAAAAATTTTAATCTTAATTTTTTCAAGTTTGGTGTGTAACTTGTCAAAATTCAGCATTTAGAGGCTCATTTCCCAACACATCTGGCGACTCTGAAGGGATAGAATTCAGTAGTGTAGCAGCACAGGTTTCCCAAGTACATGAGAAGAGTTTGAACTAGGTTTAATACTTGAGAAGAGGGATTGTTTGTCTACTTACAACTATTACCAGGAAGAGGAAGGAGAGGAAGAAGACCACAAAGATCACCATCTCCACCTAACAGAACTTTGTCTACACCTCCACCTGGTAGACCTTTTCTCCAATCAATTAGGGTTCTTAGGCCAATCATAATGGCACATCTACAATAACCACAACCGAATCCCTTTGTCAACTTCACAGGCAGTAGTCCACTTGCCCTAAATGCTCAAAATCAAGTTCCGGTTGCAACACTAAAGACTATTCCCTACTTCACAGGAGAAAATCATACTACTCCTATTGACCACATCCAGGACATCGCCAATGTCTATACGACTCACGCGATCAATGAAATGGATATTGCAGTCAAGTTGTTAGCTTCGTATTTCAAAGGTAAAGGTTTGCAATGGTTCAAGAGCCTAGCAGTAGGGTCTATCCCAAATTGGAACCAATTATGTTCATCTCTTTACAATCAATTTGGAGAGAGGGAAGACAATTTGTCTTTATTGGAACAATGGACAATAATTAAAAGGGCTCCCAATGAGCAAATGATAGATTTCAATTTTCATTTCCAAAGGACATGGGAGAGGATTCCAATGGCTGTTAGACCAACTGCCCAAGAAGCCTTCCTTTACTTCTTGAAGTGTATAAATTTATACATAGCCATGATGATCCAATCAATGGGAGGAAAAACGCTGCCAGGGGCCTATGACATAGCTATCAGAGTAGAAAATTGTTTGATTCAAGATGGTAAGATAACACCAAGGCCACCAATGTCTCTCTATCTAGACATGGGAACTCCTACAACTAGTCAAATACCAGAATTGAATCCCATTCCACCCCCTAGAAATCAAAGAAAAAATGAGGCATCAACTTCTATAAACACTTCAAAATAATTACAGGAGGTTATGAAGTAGCTACAGAACCTAGGAAATGAGCTAGTAACTATTAAGAGACAACAGGCTTAGAGTTCTAGACCGTATCAGCCTCAAGCTCAATATCAAGCCAAGCCCCCATGCCAACAAAATAGAACACCAAATCATGTCGCGAATCAGAATTCAAACCAAGGACAACCTCAAGTTGTCAAGCCATTCTGACCATATGATCCAAACATAGCTTCAACATCAAAAGCCTTAGTTCCAACACAAAACAATATGGCACATGAGTATGAATGGTGTTACCCCTACAATCTACCTCATAGTCAATCAATGTGTTTCAATGGTGCACTAAACCAGGCCTTGATGATACAGACCATTGGTGTGTCCCAAGAACCAAGCTAAGAAGGAAATCAATAGCAAGAAACCTAATAGGAGGCACCTCCATCAGAAACTATGTTTGTTAATTGAAAAATTGAAGACTTCCCGTGGAGTTAACCAACCACCTTTTTAGGGTTGTAGCTGCCAACACATGGTTAAGGAAAAGGAACATAGAAGAGGGGAAACCATCTAATCCAGTTGTCTCTCAACCCACTCCTACACAACAAGGAGTTGGTAGACCAAGTGCAGCCCCCAATATACAAAATCAGCCCAAGGCACTCGTTACAGAAACAAATGTGCCTATTCAGATGCTAGAAAAGGTTATGCCAAGTAAGGGGAAACAAAAGGATAATTCATTCCCTTTTAACATCATCGATCAGATGAAGAAAATTACATCTGAATATTTCCATGTGGGAGTCACTGGAAATCCTAGGACAACGAGATTTTTTGCAAGCTGCAATAGCCAATTGGTCTGTCTCAAATGGATCAAACCAAGGATAGAAGAAAGTTCTCACTAATGCATTATAACATGGTGGGGGTCAACTAAGAAAAAAATTGAAGCCTCCAACATTCTATGTGTCATTGATTATTGGGAACCACTTGGTACATATTTGTATGATTGATTCAGGGGCAAGTAACTCAGTAATGCCGAAACAAATAGAAGATCAACTGGGTTTAAGATATGAGCCATATCTGAAAGGAGTGGTGCAAATGGATGGAACAACAGTAGGAATCGTTGGATTCTTCAAAGGATTAAGCCTAACACTGCATGTTTGTCCTAATGTCATAGTTCTACAAGATGTGTCTGTAATTGAAATCCCACCACTCTTTGCATTGTGTTTGTCAAGGGATTTCATTGCAAAAATTGGTGGATATCTATCTACGGATTGGTCACACATGCTTTTCAAAACAAGATATGGAGCTAAGGAGACCGTCATATCTGAACCAATTGCCAATTTCCACATCGAGCCTCATGTGCCAAGTCCTATCAATGCAAATTGATTAGCCTTTAATCAGGAAGAGTGTTCAAATAATCTAGAAATAGGTACTAAAGTTGAGGGTATTTCAGATTTGAATCTGGATGAATGGGTGAACAAAAGGCATGGCATGAATTTTACCCATACAAGGAAATGGAAGAATCTAAACTGGGTGTATATTGTGTACACAAAGAAAATTCACCCATTCCATCGAATATGATAACATCACGAAGCTGGAAAATAAGGATGACAATGAAGTTTGGAAAAAAAAAAATTATGGTTCAAGAAGCAAACAAGGTGCTAGAGGTGGTGTAATGTTGGTTTCTCCAATATAATATTTCTAATTCCTAATCACGTAGACCCTACTTCTCTAATTACCCAACTTTGACATTTTAACATTACCGGACCAGTTACGACAAATATATTCAATGTTTCATTTCTATTTTTCCTTTTCAAACAACATATCTGAATATGAGGCTTTGATTCATGGACGCCATTGGGAAATGAAAAAGAAGTATAAAGAATCTGCAAGTATTTGGGGAAAGTGAACTAATCATCAATCAAGTTAGTGGACAACATGCTACAAATAATGATCTACTCAAGAACTATAAAAATAGGGTATGGGACCTAATGGAGGACTTTGAAACTTTCAACATTGATTCCATACCAGGAAGAAAAATGAAGCTGCAGATAGGCTCGCAGCAGTTGGAACAACTTTTGATGTGGTAGATAGCATCAAAAGAGACAAAACACATCCACATATCCATGTGATTGTAAGGCCAGTAGTTCCAGAAAATAACACAAGTTGGTAGGTGTTCGCAAACGATCAACAAATCGTTAATTTCTTACAATAAGGGGCTGAATTCTCAGCTAGGAATCAAGATAAATTAGAGCAACAGTACGGAGATCAAGTAGTGTAGCTGCGAAAAACAAGCTTCTAAGCGGCTTGGTTACATTAGAGTCCATATTCAATCCTAATGACCAATTTCATAAGGAGAAGACAAACATACAGGTCAAGGGAGAAGATTCAGAGCCAATTTTAGTTGGAGAGGGAAAAACACTTCAAATCAAACAGGTGGCTACTGAACTAAAGAGATATGAGTTCACACAACCCTGCCAAGAGTTTCCAGATGTCTTCACCTGGAGCTATGAGAACCTGTGAGGATTCAATCCAAAGTTGGCACAACATATAATTGAATTGGATCCAGATGCTAAGCCCATCAGGTAGAAAAAAATACTAGTCAATCCACACATTGAGCCTCTAATGAAGAAAGAGCTAAAAGAGATAATAGAGGAAAAAATTATATTTCCAATCAAGCACTCAAGCTGGGTTACCAACTTGGTTCCGATTAGGAAGAAGAATGGGGAAAAAAGGTTGTGTGTGGACTTTTGGGATCTAAATAGGGCATCCCTCAAAGACCACTAACCATTTCCTTCAATGGAACCAATCTTACATGTAGTATCCAACTCATAAAGATTCTCTCTCCTAGATGGCTACTCAGGGTATAATCAGATAATGGTGAAAGAGGATGATCAGTTCAAAACAGATTTCACCACTAAGTGGGGCACCTATCCCTACAAGAAAATGCCATTTGGATTGTCTAATTCCATAGCCAATTTCTAAAGGGCGATGGACATGGCGTTCAAGGGTTTTATCAACAAAATAGTATTGATATATCTTGACGATATCACTGTATTCTCTAGAAATGCAGTGGATCACCTCTTTCATCTGAGATAAGTATTTAAGAGGTGTAGGAGATTTGGGGTATCGTTGAATCCCAAAAAATGCATATTCATGGCTCACGAAGGCAAGCTCCTAGGCCATATTGTGTCAAAAGAAGGATTGACGATTGACCTAGAGAGAGTTGAAGCAATTCAATTATTGCCCTTACCAAGTCATAAGAAGGCTCTTCAGAGATTCTTAGGAAGGATCAATTTTGTCCACAAATTTGTGCCCAACTTTGCTACTCTTGTGAAGCCAATAACGCTAATTGTGAAGAAGTGTACGACATTTAGGTGGACATGTGAGGGTAAAGAAAGTTTTGAAGAGATCAAAGAGGACATATTAATAGCTCCAACTCTCATCAATCCAAACTTCTCTAAGGACTTCACGATCTTTGCCTTTGGTGGTGGGGACATGATTTTTGGAATCATAGTACAACAAAACAAAGGGGGATCTTAACATCTAGTTGCCTTCTTCAGCCAAATTTTGGAGGATTATGAAGTGAGATACTCCTTCATTGAAAATCATGTCCTTGTAATGATCAGGAGCTTAAATAAATTCAAGCACTTGGTCTCAAACAATAAAATTCAGTTGTTGGTCTCTCATGCAGGAGTCAAGGACTTCCTTTTGACCAAGGACCTAAATGAGAAATGTACAGAATGGATCACTCATGTCATGTAATATGACATTGAAATTAAGGTCACTAAGTTGGCCTATGGGAAGGGACTATGTGAACAGTTGGCCTTGAGTCAACAAGTTGAAATAAGTAATGAAAATGGAGTTGTTTTGGTACTACAAGACAATCAAGAGTAAACAAATGATGATGTGCTCACTTCTTGTTGGACTCAAAATGTGATGCACTTCCTACTAACAAGCCTATGCCTTCCTAAAATGAGAAAATCAAAGAGGAGATACTTCAGATTACAAGCCATTTTGTATGTGTTTGTTGATGGTGTTTTGTTTAAGAAAGACATCAATGGTGTTCTATTGAGGTGCATTGGGATAGGTCAAATTGAGATGGTGTTACAAGAGTTTCACAATGGAGATTTCGGAAGACATTTTGCCCCATGGGTAACAGTTCTTAAAATAATGAAGGCAAAGTATTATTGGCCCACATTGTTCAGTGATTGCTACACATGGATCAAAAAGTGTAAGAAATTGGTGTTCTTCACAGGCAAAGAAATATTAGCAACACTTCCATTGCACCCAATTTTAGTTGACCAACCATTCATGCAATGGGGATTGGAATTCATTAGGGTCATCAATAGGCTATTAAGAATGGGATTTACTTGAGCACCTCTTCAAACTATTACCCACGGGTAATGAGCAGGCATAGTCCATGAAAAATAATTTTCTAAGAATGATCAAATGAACTCTAGATTAAAACCAAAGGAAATGGCATACCAAGCTAAAATAAGCATTATGGGCTAACAGGATCACACCAAAGAGGTCTACAGGTAGTTCCCCTTACAAGTTAGTCTACGAGAAAGAGGCAGTGTTGCCAATATCATTAGAACTACCTGCATTAGATCTCATGAAGGAGTTAGAGTTTTCTGAGTTAGAACCAATGGAGCAGGTATGCAGAGATGATGGAATTGGAAGAAATCAGAGAACATGCAGTTCAAATGATGAATAAAGATCAGGCCTTAGTCAAAAGATGGTTTGAGAAGAAAGCAAGAGCAAGGACCTTCCAAGAGGGGGAACTAGCTCTAAAGTGGGATGCGGATCGGGCAAAACCAGGATGACATTCCAAGTTTGACGCCATTTGGAGTGGACCCTACATGGTCAAAAGATGTAAAATTTCAATGCCCTCCAATTGTCTATGTTGGATGGAGAGGATCTTCCGATTCCGGTTAACAGAATCTATCTTAAACATTGCTACTAACAGGAAAAGTTTCACCCTTGTAAATATTAGCCTAGGATTTTAATTCCTCTAAGTGCGTATGCACATTATCTTGTTGTAGGGTAGGTTTCAATTTACCTAAGTCCTTTGGTACAAGTTTTGTTGCTCATAGGCTATATCATTGTGCATCCAATGTGCCTCTATGTGCATGTTGTAACAATCCATTCAAGGTATAGGTGAAAGTCCCAGGTCAAGACAATTTTCTACTCTCACAAACCTCATCTTTAATATTTTCTTACGAAAATTGAGAGTGCGAGCAGTTGAGTTCAAGTACAAGTACAAGATTAGTATCAAATTATCATTCATCACTCCATGCCCAATGGATAATTCAAGGAAAATGATCTTTTCACCTAGCAGGTAGGTGATCCCGTGAGTCGTCAGATTGTTATCCAATTTTTTTCCCTTAGGTAAAATTGATCAAACACGACCATGCATAGGGGAAAATGGAGAGGGTGGTTCAATTGTGCGAGCTCACATTCGATTTCAAAACTCAGGTTACAAAAGAGATCGTCAATGAAATGCAAGGTCGAGAAAGGAATGGCCAAGTGAACATTGAAGGATATCAGAGCTCGAGGAAGAAGAATGGAGAAAGGCTCGAATTTTTCATACTTCGCATTTTTGTCACTTCAAAGAAACATGGTACAAAATGGACACTCAATGTCCAAAACCCAAACCCCCCAAAAGTCTAAAATTTTGGACTTTCGGAACTCTCAGGTGTGAAGTTGGAAAAATGGTGCTAAAAGTCTGAAATCCTGAAGTCTGAAAGTCTAAAATTTTAGACTTTTATATTTCTAGATTTTAGGGACATCGGGAATCATTCCATAAATAAAGTAACAAAGTCTGAAATCCCGAAGTCTAAAATTCTAAAAATTTTGAAATTCAGACTTTCGGGGTTTTAGGAACCTCGGGAATCATGCCAGAAATGGAGCGGCAAAGTCTGAAATCCTGAAGTCTGAAATTTTGAAAATTCAGACTTTAAGGATATTGGGGTTTCAGGAATCTTGGGAAACATGCAGAAAAGGGAACTCAATGTCTGAAATCCTGAAATCCAAAAGTCCAAAATTTTAGACTACAGAGTTTTAGACTTTGGAGTTTCGAGATCTTCGGTAGGAAAAATGGAAAAGGACAAGGAAATGTCTGATACTCTGAATGTTCGAAGTCTGAAATTTTGGAGTTTCAGACTTTGGAATTTCAGGGTTTCCGCCTTTGGAGTTTCAGAATTCTCAAACCCGAAAATGCAAAAAAATCAAAACTAAACTTCTGAAAGCCCAAAACTTGAAAGTCTAAAATTTTGGACTTTCAGAGTTTCGAGTTTCGGACTTTCGGAACTCTCGATAGTTCACAATTTTTACAGAATTGCACCTCGACCTTCAAATGGCCATAACTTTCGACTGGAAGCTCGGATTTGAGAAAGAGAGGAATTTTTTGAAATCTTGCAGTCTCCTCTACTAAAATACGACTGGATATCTTAATTTGGATGAGACTAAGGTCTTCAGAAATGGAAAAAATAGTCTGCCATTTTTAGAGGGTTTTTTAGGTTTCTCACCTACCACCATGATGAGGTATGGGCCTCCTTTCTTTCCCAACAAGGAATAGTACATGGAGGCATGGATTTTGTAGGGTTCCCATCACTATTGTAGGTAAATTGAATGCATTTTTGGGGTGGGTGGAGCAGGGATCTGAATTCTTCTATCTCCTTCTCTCATTTTTTCCTATATATTGTAAGGAGGGGATTTTTTCAAAAGGTTAGACATTTTGTTTTGCACCCTCCCTTCTTCTCTTGTCTTCAAGTGGATTTGTGGAGTTTTCAACCTCCCATTCAAACTATAATGCAAGTTTGTGCCTCTTGGCCATTATAATGGACTGTATTAAATTCTTGGAGCAATAACATAAGTTTGTGGATGTTTTCAACCCTCTCTTGTATTTATTTCCTTAATCTGATCTCTCATTGTAGTTTTAATTATCTTTTCATGGTGGTTGTATTACACATATTAATGGTTTGTGTTAATGGAAAAGTAGGTGTTCAACATTCCTTTGGTGCATCACCTATGTTAGCTTAGGTTTATTTTCTTGCATCTTCTTAATCTTGTCTCCTTGGCAAGTTACAGTAGGTTTCATAGTAGATCCTCTGTAACTTGAATTTGTGCATATGAACAGAGGAATAGGAACTGACCTTCTTCTGGAGAGCTTTCCCCCAATTGAAAAGTCCCACACTTTTGGGAAAAGATCCATGTTATGCAATCACACTAACTGTAATAATCCTTCAAATTGCAAAATAGATCAGAGGTGCTGTGATTACATATCAACAGAAGCCTTGAGTGTTTTTTCCCTATGAAATCAACATCCTCGCCAGGATTACCATCAACAATGCTACCCCTAGCTGAGTGGGTCGTATTCTGTCTTCTGTTTAAAACCAAGGGAATATCCTTATGATGGATATCCAAGGGACAACCTGATTGAAGGATTCTTGACGTCTGATTAGGATCCAACAATCCTCTGGCATTCATACATTTAATACATTCAAGCCTATCCTCTTGACTCAAGGAAAGAAAATATCGTATTGCGATCATATCTTGTTTGCCTCCTGAGGAAGAAACATTTCCCTTTTTCACCGTTGAGGTCTCCCTACCCTGTTCGTTGCCTCCATTTCCCAAATATTCATCTCTATGGCCTAAGCTGGTGCACGAACTGTGGGCAGTACCCTTCCCAGGGGCTTCTGTTAGGGTTTTGCGAAAGCATCAGTTCCATTTGAACCATCCAGCAAGGTCACAATTATAGAAAAAACACAATTTTTTATTTATACATATACATATAATATAATACTTCCATGTATATACATATAAAGTAAACATAATTTAAAAAAACAAAATTGAAGTCAAATAGATACAATTAAAAAATGGGAAGGGAAAGAAAGAAAACACACTCATCTTGCAATGAATCAAATATAATTTATTAAATACAAAATTCATAAATAACTTTTAAGTATTTTAGAGTTAATACAACTAAATACCAAAAAAAATTATATCCTTATATTTTTATTTCCTTCATAACAATATTGTATCATAATTAAAACCTTGGCCTAAATTATAATTGGAAAAGTACTTCATATATATGGCTTTACTAACAATAACAAAAATTCAAGTCGAGAATCATCTTAACCACATAATTGTTAAGATCTCAAGTGAACAACCACCTTAACCACACAACTATCAGAATTATACAGTTGATTGATCACCACTATTAACACACCCACACACACACACACATATGAACACACATGTACATGTACATGCACAAAAACATGCAAACAAACAAAAGAAGTAGATTATAAAGAAAATGATTTATATTATCATGTAATAATAGATTACAATTCTCCTCTTAAACTAATAATAATATAGAAGCTCTAATGAATTTTCCTATATCATCTAAAATATTAGAATAATCCCCTCAGGGTTCAAATTTATATTTCCATGTTTATGATTTCTCAGATATTCTTTACTCTACCATTTATCTCTTTTAAACATGATCTCCTACCCTAAAACATAACTTCCTTTTCATACCCCTTCCCCCCTTCCATCCTCACTCCCTTTTCATACCCCGTTTGTGTTATATGCATTCTTACCTTTTTGTCCATTTGGCACGATGTGCATATCTTATACTACTACAGATTTCAATTGTTTTGTTTTGCAAATGTGCATGAAGGGTGAGTCTACATGGTTCTATCTTGTGGCATTTATATCTACCCTTTTCTCCCACATTTTATTCCTTTTCCTTCCCCTTGTGGAGAGTGATTTCCCTTACTTTTGTGTTATAACTGCCCATGTTAGCTTATAATTTACCTTCTTGTATCTCTCTTCCTGGTCCTTGTGAATGCATATATTAGGTTTAGATAGCTTTACTTTCAGCTATAGGAGTAATTTCACATTAAGAATATACAGAGAAATTCGACCTTCTCTAGAGGTTTTTCTCAAGACACAAGTCCCACACTTGGAGACATTCCCATGTTGCCTCAAATTTTTAGATCTTCCATGATTCATACAAGGGTACAGTTTTAAGATCCAAAACGTTTCACACTACTAGTGGGACAAGCTTTGAAGGTATTATTTTAAGTCATCTCATTGCAACATTCTAGCCACCTTGGTGCCTTGAGTGCTCTAACAATGTTTGTGTGCCTGATGGGACGGGATTGAAGAGATTTAGAACTTCATACCAATAACATTGATGGGTTCTTAATGGTATCCATCCTTTGGAGGTAGTTCTCAACACATATGATGACTCCACTGATCTAAGAAACCCACCTATCTCATCCAAAGACTCCCTTTCCTTTCATCGATAATTCTCATTTATGAAGCGATGTAACCATGAATTCTTTCCCTCACTGAAATTCCCAGTTTAAGGATCAGTATTTTTCCCCTCCACCTACAATTTTCCAAAATACTCCATTAGGTCAATTTTATGACCTTCACGATGATTAATCAACATATTCCCCATACCCACTTGATACATATGGTTATTCCATTAACTAGGATATTTTTCAAGAACAAGGATATACAAATGATGGCAACAATTTTATGATAGATGATGATGCCAATTTCCAAATGCAAACCCTACAAACAGAGGAAATATTAATAAAGGGAGAGGAGCTATATGTAAAATCCTGGTGGATAAACTACTTGATTTCAATTAACCTTGTTCATGAGGTGATCCCTTGCCAATTATGTACATCCTTCAATGAAGTATTGACTATTTCCCTTGATGTAATGGCTAAATATTTGAATATATTGATGTTATTTGTTGAAATAATAGAATCTTATGAACCTAATGTCAAAGAACCCTATCAATGGGGAAATCCTTCACTACCATTATTTGGCTCCACCATTCCTTCCTTCCAACTTGCACCTTCTCATTCAATAGTTAATGCACCTAGCTTCTTTAATGCATCTCCTATTGATTATATTCTTATACAAGAAGATATTGCATCTCGTATATTATTTGAATGGGAACCTCTACTAAATCACATTAAAAATCAATTCTCCCCTCACTTCATTGATGCATATTCATGTGTTCCTGAGCCTCATGAAGAACCATGCTTAAACCATGAAAAAATTCATACCAACCAACAATCTAAGTGGAAAATTAGTCGGATATCCAATTGCCTAGTCCTCTCTAAAGATGAAAGTGATTTTTTTTGCAAGTGGGAATGTCCTTCGATCCATAGTGCAATAATGTGAGGGGAAAATTGAGGAAGATACAAGCCACAAATACCAAACCCAATGTTTAAAAATTTGGGATAAAAGTTTGGTGTCAAGTAATTTTTCCACCAACAAGCTACCAGTCACCCCCTTCCCAATAATGCGGTGAAATCAATTGGAGTAAAATCTATCACTAATAATGAGATATTTGTTCAAGAGTGGAGTGATCCTGATTGCAAGGAGTTGGATAAAAATATTGAGGACCTATATTCAATTATGATGAAGCAACCCATAGAGGAGGATGCATATTTATGGAGGGAGGAAGCTAATAATAGTGTTTTAGTATATTTATGATTCGATTTTATTATGTGAAAAAAAATCACTAAAACTGAGAATATGACATGAATTAGTGATACCTTCATGGGTGATAACATAAGAAGGAGAATCCAAACATGCTTATGAAGATTCCTTTCTGGAGATTCATGGTCCCACACATACACAGACAACTTTTGCAAGATATATATTAGATGATAATGAGACGAGTTGTTTGGAAAAGGCCAATCCCAGGAACTAAAGGGGCTCCTTTGATGGATGTCAACGTGTGTCTAGACAATCAAATTAGATAAGATGATAAGAATACAAATAACATGAAAATACATGAATAATAAGTTGTAGATATATATTTTTTAGATACAGGGACTCAATAAGTGTCCTTAATGATAGGATGGGGAGGATTGAAAAGTATTCTCAATAACAGGTAGTCTCATCACTTTGTTCAAGTAGGGTGTCCCACCTACTTAGTGATATCATCTTGATTATATGTAAGAGTGATTATCTAGAGACTCGAATCATAATAAATGTCATATTTATCTGACACGAAGGGATGTCACACATTTGGTAGGTCAAGGATAGTGTTTGGTTCATACCCTACTCCTGGAAGTGTCATCTAATAGAAACAAAGGCTTAAAATTAACAATTGATTAGTCATGATTGCCTATTTTTAGAGAAATAAGAAAAGATAGATAAGAAATGTAATATAGGAGTTTTTTTTTACACAGATCGATGTCGATCCAGTAGATCATCATCAATATGAGTTATCTATATTGATAATTATAGAAAAATGATTCTATAAAACATGATTTTTATAGTTTGTGTTTCTGATAAGGAGTAGAGTATTCTTCTAGATGATAAAATTAACATTTGACAAAATTTTACATTGATAATGAATTGAAAATATTTCAAATAAGATATTCTTACCTTGACAAGAAGAATACTAGGTTAATTTATTGTGTGTGCAGACTGATTACTTTAAAGGGAACTTGACACCACGTGATGCTTGGGATTCTTCACGTTTGATCCACGTACAAGCCCAGAGAGCTTGGACTTGTTGTAAATGGGCTTCAAGTTTGGATGTTTGAGAATGAATTCATAATCATTGGGTAGGGGCATATGCTGGTTTATATATAATCGATGTCATTTAAATGGATCGTCATTGATTCCTACCGATCAATGCTAATTATGGGATTTGGTTTCAACTACTTAATTTCACGGGGTTTTTCAATTCTCAAATATGGTTTTTAGGTTGTTTTAATTTTGTAGGAAGGTTATTAGGTTGTTTATGATGTTTTAGTTTATTTTATTTTTATTTTTATTGATTTATGTTTGTTTTATGGTTTTTTTTGGTGTGTGGGATCCTATGTGTCCTCCACTCACATATGGAGGGTCATCTCATATGGGTTAGGTTTAGGGTTTGCTTGTGTGTCCATGCACTAGGGTTACTCAGCACCCTATATGTACCCCTTTCATTTTTTATTTATAAGTATACCAAGACACTCTATTGTCTTTCTCTACATGTGCAAGCTTTTTTCTATTATGCAACTTTTCCATTGATTGATTGATTCTTCCTTGCGATTACGCTAGAGCCATTATGATTCCACTGGAGTGTAACTTCATCATGGTGCACAATTTTTGATATGATTCTCATAAACTATTTCATGGTATCAGAGCTGAGATCGAGTAAATGTGCATTCATCATTTGAGTTGTGATTACTCTTGGTTTCATTTTTTTACTCCTCGTGCAAGTTTTTCAATCGTTATATTTCCGAATTTTTTTTCTAATGCTCTTAACAAGCTGTTCTTGGAAATTTGTTTCATTTTTGTGCATTTTTCATACATGTGTAGGCATCTCCTTGATATTTCAAGGGTTTCACAACCACATTTAGCTAGTTGTGGATAAATTTAACAAATCCACTAAAATAGAGGTTATTTTCTAGTTTTTTAATATTAATTAAACTAGAAAATTTTCGATGTCTTTTTTTTGGCTCTCTGTGTTTTCATGGTGTTTTGTAGGTGTAGTTTCAAAATTGTAGGTTTCAGTGTTTGGTGTTTTTGTGCTCAGCCTCGAGCTCTCTCCATTCACTACTGGGATCCTCTTCTCTCTTCTCTCCACCGAGCTCTTCCTTACACTGAGATCATTCCATTAGCTCGCCACGAGCTCCTTCACCAAGCTTCTTCCTGTGAGCTCCTATAATTCCTGACAAGTCATTTTTTTTTGGCAAGTCGTTTTGCTTGCCTTGCATTTTTGGTGAGTCGGTGTTGTGCCTTGCATATTTGGCGGGTTGTTCAGGCTCTATCTCAAGCCATCTCCCTTCCTACTTCAAACCCCTTACCGAGCACGTGTTCAAACCTGCAAACTCGAAAACTTGTTTCCTGATCTACCCGCATTATTTTTCCATGGCCATGAGTTTTTCTCTGCCCTCTTCTACCCCCAACTGCATGCTCTACGTCTGATCTAGTTCCCCGCTTCCCTACTCTAGTCAGATCTTCCTCTGCCAAGCCCATTCACCTTGGCCCACTCTCCAATGGTCTCTGCTCTGCATTTCACTGCTCAATGGCTCTGACACGCTTTGTGTTCCAAATCAACCCACTCTCCAAGGCGTTTGAAATGAATTCACACGGTTTTCCCCCGGCCTTTGACCATCTAACTCAGGATTCCCTTGACCGTCACGCCACCCAACTCGAGATCCACCCGAATGGTTCCCACCTCCATCGAGATTTCAAATAGTAAGTTTGGTAAGTTTTTAAAATATCTTTTTGTGGGATTTTTTAAAGTGGGCAGTTGATTTATTAAAGGAAAGTTTCTAAAAATTTCAAATTTGAGGTGTCTTTTTTATAAGGTGGGAATTTCTTTTAAAAGGGAAAGTATTTAAATATTAATTAGGATTTAATTTGAATTAGATCTTAATTAGTTTTTCATAATTAATTAGATTTAATTATATAAATCTATTTCTATTAATTGCAATCTCTCTTTTACGATTAGTTGTATTTTAAAATCATCCTTTAATTAACATTTTTTTTACAAAAAGTCCTAAATTGCTTGAAAATTAGCTAAATTGGACGTTTCAAAATGGTAATTCTTTAGGCGTTGTTGTCGATTTTTTTTTACTAATCATGCGCTCAAGTGTGTAGTGACACTCTGAGCACCTATTTGTCTTCCGAGTGCTTTTTCGATGTTTTGAAGATCATCGACTCATCTTGAGTTCGTTTAAAAACATTGTATTTACCTTTATTATTGCTTGTGACTAGTTAGAACATCCGCCAGAGTTTATAGCAAGGGGGTATCCTTTACGACGTGACACACTTTTTCTCACGACCATGATTTGATTTCGCCTCCTTCCTAATTTTTTGCACTTGTGCTTGTATACGGTGTCACTTTGTTGTGCTCCACAAAACACGATTTTGGTCTCCTCTCTTGCGCATTATTATGCTATTTGTAAGGAGAGTTACCAAGTGTTTCACAATGCATGCTCGGACCCGATTATATCCAACGCATTCAACTATAAATTTCTGAAAGTATGGGGGTTATTATATTATCCTGGGTGGTTGTGATTTTTGTGATTCTTTTATGCATTCCTTCTCTCTCTCTCTTCAATGGATGCTTATTCACTTCCTTTGCTTACACCGTTCAAATTAAAAATGATTATGAAACTAAGAGGTAAGGGGTTATACCGCATCACCATGGGAACTGAGACTAAACTAGATGATGACCCTAAAAAATCGAAGTGGTTAAACCGTAGTGATGAAGCTTTAGGTCTTGTTTGCATGTTTGTTTCTCCTGACTTTCTCTTCCACATTGAGTCATTTGAAACACCTAATTCTACATGGAAAATGTTTGGACAACAAGATGACATGAGAGCACATGAGTTGGAAAATGAACTACTAGGGTTAAATCCTAGTGATTTTGAAAACCTACAAGCATTCTTCTTGAAATTTGTCCACACTAGATTGTTGTTAAAGGAATGTCAAGTGGAGAAGAAATATTCTCAAATGATCTTGTCAATTCTCTCTAAGTTAGGTCCCAAATATTCTGTCTTCATGTCAAAATTTTACGTTACAAAAGTTGCCTTGAGAAATGCTTGGAATATGCCCTCCTTTGACTCTTTTTCATCCCAACTCATTTGAGAACATGAAAAACTCATTCAAATGGGGTCTCTCTCATGTCCAAGTCACATGCCCTTGTAGCAAGTACTAGTAAAGAAATGAAGACTGATAATAAGGATAAAACCAAGAAGGAAACTAAGACCAAAACAAAATTTAACACAAACGCTTCGACTTCTGAGCCTAGAGCACAGAAAGGCAAGTTTTTGTGTTCCTATTGCAAGAAACTTGGTCATAAAGAACATCTATGTATGAGAAAACAAATTGAACACCTTACTCATTTACTTGAGAAAAATAAAATAGGTGTTCCTGAGTCTATCAAACAAAATTCTCCCCTTCTTGACTCTAGGAATTTTGAGTCTTCTGATTCTGACAATAGTGATGATGAGGAATATGTCCCTTCTCACTTGAGTGAAGAATCTTCTGACTCTAATCCTGATCCTCCTGGTCCTCTTTGGGATAGGAAAAATTTGTAAAGTGTTGGAGATTTAGTTGGAGATACTTCGGACATGAGACGTACTCACTCAGATTTCATTGGACCCCACTCTTTCTTCACCTCTATTTCTGATTCAGTAATATCCTCTATTTCTTCGTGTGATGACAGTTCAACTGACACAAATTCACTTGGTTATACTTCTAATGATGAGGATTGTGCACCCAATTATAATGACGAGAGTACTAAAGATGACTCTTCTCCTCCTTCTCTCACTATTCCAGAGAGTGTTGACACATCCCAAATCTCATTAGATACTAAGCAGTCTCCTATATAGTCTCATATAGTCATCAAACCCACCTCTTTTTCCCACCTTCAGTGTTTGAGGCCCATTTCACACCTCCACCTTCATTGGATGACTCATACCTATCTGACATCGCTCTTCTATTTGTTGAGCCCCCTCATTGGGATGAGTATCTGCCTGACCTTAGTCATCTTTTTACATAATGCATTTGTGATGTACTACAGGTTTCTCATCCATCTATAGGTATTTCAGAAGAGTTCATCATCTCTGTTGTTGGGAGTGCCCCTTCTGGGACTCTTATCACTTCCCACTTTTCTAGAGACCTTCATTGATCCACCCTTTCTTATGGATCCATTTTCTGTTGTGGGGGATGTTTTTTTTTACCTTTACATCAGTTGGAAATCTTTTCTACAAGTGTTCACCCTTCATACTCTGACAATTCTGCACTCGTGACATTACCTTCAGTTATTTTACACTTGCTTGCTAGACCCATGTCACACTTTTGTGGACCAGACTTAGATTTATTCATGCTACTACTTTCGGTTTCCTTCGTGGAGTGGGAAGACTTCCAACACATCATTTTTGTCCTTCCTAAGGGCAGGAACATAGTTCAGTGTGGGTGGCTCTTCTTTAGTCCAGAGGCAAAGGATCTCATGATCGGCAATCTTCTGGGAGACTTCCTAGAGTTGAAGAGTTCAGATCCGTCCATGGCATCTTCTGCATCCCTCTCGTCTCCCTCTTCTTCTCTCTTCTTCATCTTTCTGAGACTTCTTCCCCTTTGTACATGGGTACCTTTTTAGGCTAGTCTATGGCCAGGACCCATCCTTGGCATCTTTCTTAGATTAGAGAGTGTTTTTTCTCTTATGGTGGATGTTTTTTACCACTAGGTTTTCCTTCACTGCTTGGGAATTCATTTTGTGCATGGGTACCTCATCAGGTTTTGTGTCGAGACCCCATTTCTTCTTCTTCTAGAAATATGGTGTTTGTATACTGGCACCTTATCAGGCCTTTAGTTTCTGGGCCCCATTGACACATCTTTCTTAGTTGTTTAGGAGTGTCTTCTTCTTCAGTGTGAATCATCATATTCGTTACCCTAGCTTCAATGAAGGGGGGGTGTTGGTGTGTGGGATCCGATGTGTCCTCCACTCACATATGGAGGATCATCTCACATGGGTTAGGTTTAGGGTTTACCCTTGTGTGTCATGCACTAGGGTTAATCAACACCTTATATGTACGCTTTCATTTTTTATTTATGAGTATGCCAAGACACTCCATTGTCTTTCTCTAAATGTGTAATATTTGTTCTGTTATGCAAATTTTCCATTGATTGATCAATTCTTCCTTGCGATTACGATGGATCCATTACGATTCCACTGGAGTGCAACTTCATCTTGGTGCATAGTTTTTGATATGATTCTCACAAACTCTTTGAGTTGCAAGGGGTTATGGGTGGTGAAACGTGAATGTAAGCCATTATAAAGATGAAAATGATCATGTAGGGTCACGAAGGGGCGTGTTAGAGTACATACACACACTGATGTGAATTAGGTTGTCCTAATTTTGGTGTCAAGTGGTTTGTAATGGAAAATATAGTGGAAAAAATGAGTGAGATAGTTGGATTTATGTTGAATAAGATGTTAGATATGTGACCCCCCTAAAACTTGGGGCCATCACAAGCCAGTGTGATGGTCACCAGGTTGAATGAATATATGGATAGGTAAATGCAAGATTGTATATGATTAGGGTAGGATTACATTTATAGATAGATGTGTTTCAATTTGAGATGCCCCAAGATCAGACATGGAATATATTTGACACATAGGTGGGCTTATAAAACCAAGAATTCAAGTGAAAGGGGGAACAATTGGGTTCATGACCTATAGACCTATGACTTGTAAGAAGTAGTTGGGAAATTTTCCTGAGATGATGTTGAATCCATGATGGATTGGAAAAAAAAAGCTCAAAAGAAAAGATGAAATTTGGATTTTAGAGGGTCTTAGGGACAAGAAAAGAAGCACAAGTTTGAAAATGTTGAATTGGGAAAGGGGATCAATATCAATTAGATAATTGATACCGATTCTGAATGAATCTATGTCGATTAGGTAAAAGTGCCTATATATAAGCAGAATATAATTATGAGATATCATTATGCTCATTGTGTTTGTTGTGATAATTTTTTTATAAATCTATGATTTTTTACTATTCGAGAGATGGATGCTAGCAGGAGTGTTCAGAGGACATGATGGTCATCCTAGATAGAGGTAGGTGCAATTTTCTTTATATTTATGAGTATATATATATTTATATATTTTGATATAGCATCAGTGTTGATCACTATGGTCAGTGTTGATTTGATATGATCATTTATGATCTCTATGGATTGGTGCTGATTTAATATGTCTTGATAATTTTTCTGGTTTTGGATGGATTTGTTTGAATCAGAATAATAAATGATTTTTTTTGTTGTTTTATGGGTGCAAGAAAAGAGGCAGCTATTAATGAGAGATATAGTTACACCTTTATTGGGGATGTTACAAGAGTATGTGGCTGATGAAAAATAAGAGACTCTAGAGGTATTGGGTTTAGGTGTATTACGCAACTACAGGTGTGTTCACCATGACTTGGAGATGTGTTGGTTGGATATTTTGTCAGGCCAAAATATGAGGTTCAACCATAGTACATGGGATTAAATCCCACCTCAAAGACAAGTGAGGCTTCCTATTTATTACTAATCTAAAACACAACAAAAATGATAAATACAATATTCACACTATTCTAACCATTGGGATTGGGATACAATCCTGAGATTCATATCAACATGAGGTGGAGATATTACCATTGTAGAAATAGAATGGATTAGAAAGGAAACTATTACAAATGAAACAAAGTGGGAAAGGAATGAGAGGAATGTATTTTCCTTCAAGAAAACACAGAACAAGAAGTACTCATACGAGTTTTAGACAAATGTATGCAATGTTTGGAAATGATTAAAATAATCAAGAAAACTAACAAAGAATAGCTTAAGATCTTGAACGTGAGAACAATCAATTAGGATAAATGAATCTCACAACACAAAGTTTGAAAAATAACACCTACTTCTATTCTTCAATGATTAAAAGAAAATAGAAAGTTTTTCTTCTTTTAAGAATAGCTTTCTTGACCAAAAATCTCTCCCTTTCGAATACATAAGCATTCTATATTTATAATAGAAAGGGTAGAGAGAAAATAGGATAAATCATAGAAAATAGTCATTTAAACAAGAATTCTATTTTGCTTGACTCTCACGCAGGAGACCAAGTCAAAATTTGCTTCCCTCATGTGGAAAAGAAAATGAGAAAGACATGTGAATTCGTGAAGGAAAATGACATGCAACATTATACTTGTTCTGTTTCATCATCCTTGTCTTCTTCCAACAATTCTTGCTTGTTTTAAAATTCGTAAAAATTTCATATTATATCTTACATCTCAGCTTCTTTTGGTGCACTGGATTAATCAATCAAGACTTCACAAGTTTCATGAGTATCACTTGCATCGCCATGAATTTTCTTCAACCGTTTATTGATTTTCCTTAGCGATTCCAAGACATGCTCACTCTTCACAAATTTATCAATGATCTCCAAATTGAAGATGGCAGTTGGTTCGTGCTAGATTGATTCTTGGATTTTCTTATGGAAAACGTTAGAAGATAAAATATTTGAGCTGTCATCCAAAACCTTGGGAAAGATCCTGAACATCTCCTCTTCGATGTGATTGGTAAGATCAACCAATTGATCTCTAGATTCTCTCAATTTGTGGCAAGCTTCGTTGAGAATATTAATCCTTAATCTGATGGCTTTGGTCAGCTAGAAATACTTATCTGCATGAGGAAGGATTCCTTCTTCAACGAAGGTATGGGATGGAATCTGTTTCATGTCATTGAGAGCTTCAAAAGTTAGCTTGAGGTTCCCAATTTCATCAGAAAAATCGTCATCCATTTTCTGACCCTCCTTTATTTCACTCAAGGATTTATAAACTTCTAGTGAGTCATCAATGACTTCTCTTCCTTATAGAAGTAACCTCTGAATCCACTCATCAATCGTCCTTCCTTTTTTGTTGATCTTTTCGATCCTAGGTATCAATGAGAAATCAAACCTGATAGGAGTAGGAGTGGAGGATGATGGTGTTGAATCAGAAGATTTTGAAAGTTTGAGTAATAGTTCTATTAACTACTCAACTTTCTCCTTGAGCTCATCCCTGCTTACCTTTTTTTCTTTTAGCTTTTGGAAAAACACATTCATATCATCCTGTGCATTTTGTTTCGTTCCCTCCATTATTACTTTCCCTAGATCAACCCTTGTGATCTGATAATCGGTGACCATTATGTCCTCCCTGGTCTTATCGGCCGTGGGAGTGGCGATCTCTGCAAATTTGTTATCTGAAGCATCCATTGAAACCCTTGAAACTATTTTGGGTTTCTTGGTAGATTTGGCAGGAGAAACCTTGAGAGTATTGAAATCAAAGGTTGGTTGGGTAACTACCACCTTCCTCTTCCTTAGATTCTGATCAATTAACCGTTAAGGAGTGCTAGAAGAAGTTACTCATATTGGATGTGTTATGGTCAAATTTACAGGTGGAGGGAGATTTAGTTTAGGAGTGGTAATGACTGTAAGTGTGGTGTCTGTGGTAATAGACTCATTGAATAGAGGTGCAGAAGGAGGAGACATATCTATGGCCATCCTAGTTCTAGTAGAGAGAGGTGAGAGGTCTAAGAAGATGTTGGCCATGGCTGATAAACTTGGCGAAGAAATAGGAGGTAGGAGCGATTGGAAAGGAGGAGGTGTGGATCCTTAAACTAGATCTTGAGAAGCAAGAGATAAACTTACCTCTGATGGACAATCAACCAAAGGTAAAATTAGGGCTTGGATAACCTCAACCTCCAATGGAGGTTCTCCTTGTTCTTTTGGGGGAGGTAAATCTTGTATATCCACTATTTCAAAAGGAGTGATAGATGATGCGGCTGCTTGCTCTTCTCCCTTTTTGGAAAAATTAACATGTATGGGCCTCTTGGAAGAGATTTTACCCTTTTCCTTTTCTTTCTTAGAGGGCATCGCTTCTAAAGTAGCTAACTTTGAAAATACCTTTTCTTTATAACTCATTCCCCAAGAAACGAGCCATGCCTTAGTACGTGCTAAGAATTTTAGTATATCTTTCCACAATAGAATATTTTTCGGCAATAGACCAATCAATGGCTGGAAATACATGTTGGTGTTCATTCAACCCATCATACAAGGTGTCCAGGACACTCTCATTATCCACGTTGACTTATGGGATGTCAGCAATATCTAATGTCAGAATCTCTTCGAGTGTCAATCTGCTATTTTCCTTTCTTCAGATGGCAACTTTATCTCGAAGATCAACCCAGATGTACTCTATGTTGGGCACATGTAGATACAAGTTCCTGTATGACCTAAGGAATCCTCATAAGTCAAACCCATCTTTGTGCTTCATGTGCACCACATTATTGGATTTAACCACTGTTGAGCACGTGAACCATCTGATGGAAATAGGGAAGGAGACGGTGGCCTTGTGCTTACTCTGTTGGAATTTGTGAAAATCCAAAAAATTTCTAACCAACTCCATCAGGATTAGCTTATCACCTGGGAACCTGGGAAAACGGACAGGGTCTCCCAGGTACATGACCACCCGAAGATAGGTGAAATTCTTGAATTTTAAGAAGACACAACCCCATTTTGATAGTTCAGCCCATGCCTGATGCCTCATCAGAGAGTCTTCTTTTCCTTAGATCAGGGTTCACTCTGGAGATGTTTTTCGTAAAAGAAGGTGTCGTTCACCCTTCTGAATTGATCCTCAGATGCCTTCATTGTCAACTGAGGGAAGTAATGATATATGTGCTCTACCTCTTGGTTTCCCTTTGTATCCAACCCTGGGTAATTCCTCATACCGGCTGCTGCATACGTGATATATGATGACATGTAGAATTTACCCATAGACAAGATTGTTTTCATTTGGGAGTCAATCTCATCACTTATAAGACTACCCCAATCGATCCCCTTGATCATTCTTCTTTATGATGACCATCAATTGATACATCCACCTTTGGAAATCTCTATACTCGGGGAGTCCAAATACTCAGCTTAGTAGGGTGATGATATCACTGATTTCAAGAATCAAATCACTCCTAGGGACAAACTTGGGAAACCTAGAGACGGTCGGGTTGGCCTTGATCAAGAACTTCGTATTTACATGCCTAATGTAATGTTCTTGATCATTTTCTTAGGATTTCTATGCTTATTGAAGGTTCAAAGCAAGATACTCTTTAAAATTGGGCAATCTTAGGAGGTCATCAAAGTAACCTCCGTATAACTTCACTATGGTGTCTCCTGCCTGATTTCTCACTGAGTGGGAAGATGAGTCATAATTGAAATCACAGTTCAATATGAACTCAGGGCATTGAGAGGACATTAGGAATCCTACTACAAGAGGGACACCACTGCCGACTATCGACATCATCCAGGGACTCTCAGAAGAATCCTTGATTATGTTCCAAAAGTCTTCCATATCTATACTACCAAGCTTTGTGTCCTGAATGTCAAAATTGCATCCTATGTAGGAAGGGGAATCCACCTTTTGATAATTTTTCTTCATCTTTCCTGACCTATCTAACTTATCATTAGATTTCCTAAGATCCGACATGAGAAATCTTGAAGAAAGGAATGCCTTGATGACTTCTGGTTGAACAATCGGGCTTGAAAGCTTGCTGGACAACTCCACAGACCCGCCACACTAACTGGACTTTAGGACTTGCAAAGCACTTTGTGAAACCTGAACACACAAGAATGAATATCAGAAGTTAGGTCTTGTTCGAACACTTTGTGAAACCTGAAACAAAGGCAGAACTCAGAGGGTGTCGAGCACTTCACAAAACCTCGGACCAGAAACACCTTGAAATATATACTGGTGGAAGTCAGAGGATGTTGAACACTCTGAGAAACCCGATATAGTGTCGAAGTGTATGTCGGAACTTGGTAGATGTCCAGCACTTAGTAAAACCTGATATCTTACGTGGAACTCTGAGACTATTGAGCATTTGGAGAAACCCGACGCAAGGGCAAAAGTCGAGATGATGTCGAACACCCTGTAAAACCTGAAACGAAAGGCATCGGGTTTCTGAGATGTTAGAACATGAAAAATTCCTGCCATGTCACTAGTTAGGAATTGTAGATTCTTTCAAAAACCAAAAGAGTATATCCTATGGAAAAATAAAGAAAATACCCTAAGGGTGAATTACAGACTAGAGGCTTAATGTGAATGCAACAAAAATAGAAGAAAGTAACCCAAAAACCCTAAACCCAGAAGGAGGAAAAAGAAATAGACACTCCATAGAGAATACCTCAAAAATAACCCAAAAGCATAAAAGTAGAAAGCAGAGAAAAATACCTTCAATAAACTCGAAAAATAATCAAAAACGGATCACGAAATTGATCAGGAAGTTGATCAGGTTTGGAGGTCGAAGAAACATGCACAAAAATCCAACGCAGCAAAAACACACCAGGTAAAAATGACGTGTAAAAATCACACTATTTATAAAGCCCTAGCATTAATTACACCTCACTTGACACAGTGTGCCAACTACCAGAAAAATCGACATTAATGCCATGTCATCATGCTCGGAGTGTCTGAAAACCCGATACAAAGGATTTGTCTATCAATTCGGGTTTCAGGTTTAGGAGAACAAGTGACATAAAGCATGAGATGTTTGATGTTTCCATGTTCCAAAAACCTGACACAAAGGATTATTTTGGGTTTCGGGTTTCGGAAAACAAGCAACATGGAACATGCATTTGGCAAGACATGTTCCGATGCTTCTGAGTCCATAAAAACACCATTTTGACACACTGGCTTGTAATCCAATGTTTCAATTTCTGAAAACCTAACACACTGGCTTTTTCAGGAAAAAATTGACATGAAGCATGCAAGGGACATGTTTCCATTCAATGGAAACCTGAAAACCCTGAAAATATCCTCCAAAGGGCATTTTTAGGAGATTTTTCCAAAAAAATTCTATGGTTATCTCAATTTTAGCTGAAATCACTAAAATGAGATAACAGTTGGCTCCAGTTGGGGACTTTCTTTGAGACATCAAAGGAAGATAACTCATATATCAAAAATATTTATCCATTGGGCTACATATTCTGAAGAATAGAAAAACCAAAAACAAACAAAGAAAGAAAGAAAGGAAGTAAACACATAACAGGAAATAAATTATATACAATGCAAGAGAGCATCCTGCATTACTAATGGAACAACTTCAGATGTTGGCCACTGAAAGGTAGAGGGAGTAACTCTCCATCAAGATACGATAGACAATAAGCTATTTTCACCGTTCAGCTGATGTATCTTGAAGGGACCTTTCCATAAAGAATCAAACTTTCCATGCATCCCTTTCTGCTCCCTTCTCTTATCCCAGAGAAGTACTAGATCTCCAATCTGGAAATCACGTTGCTTTGATTTTTTGTCAAATATCTTTTTGACTTTTCTTTGATGATCTGCAATGTGATCCACCACCTTGCTTCCTTTCTCTTCTAGCCTAGCTAGGTACATTATCCTTTTCTCAATGGAACTTTGAAAATTTTCATCTTCAATTGCTTTGGCCAACCATAAGGCTGGAAATTCTACAGAGATAGGAATCTCAGCATCAATTCCATACAACACCTGGAATGGAGACATTCCAATAGCTCATTTCAGGAGTAATCTGATCTACCCATAATGCATCATACAATGCTTTGTGCCATGTCCTCTGATTCTCATCAACCAACTTTCTGATTATGGTAACAGGTTCTTGTTGCTTGATTCAGCCTGACCATTTCCTTGGGGTAATAATCAGATGAATGAGCCAATGTAATCCCAAATCCATAGCAAAATTTTGTCAACTCATGTGATGAGAAATTGGAAGTGTTGTCAGCAACAATCTTGTGAGGCACACCGAATCTAACAATTATATTTTCCTTGAGAAAGTTGCACACAGCTTCGGAGGTTGCCTGCTTGATTGGTGCAGCTTCCACCCACTTGGTGAAATAATCCATGGAAGTGAGCACATAATTATGACTGGCACTAGAGGCAGGATTTAACACTCCAATGAAATCAATTCCCCATTGGTGAAAAGGTTCTTCAATTACCAACAGGCTTCAAGGGGAGAGCTGCCAGCTTAGGATGACCAACGAAATGTTGACAAGCTTCACATTTGGCCACCCATTCAGACTGAATCTTGAAAGAGAGTAGGCCAATAGTACCTAGCCCGTAAGATCTTGTAAGTCATCACAGAGGAAGAGAAATGTCCTCTGCATGCTATATTGTGGAAGGATTCTAGCAACCTTACCTGCTGAGACTTATCAACACAGTGCAGGAATACACCATCAATACCCTTCTTGTATATACCATTATCCCACATAATGTATCTTACAGACCTTAACTTAACTGTCCTCTTCTCTTTTTGGCTTAAATGTGGGGGGCATTCATCATAAGTTAAAAATAAAGCAATATCTGTATACCATTCATCGGTTGTGCTTACAAAAAGCACCATGGGCAATTCTGAAGAAGTACCTTCAGTTTCTTCACATTCTGTCTCAGAATTGTTTTCTGTGATCAATTGGCATAGGCCTCTTCCTCATACCAATTTGGTAGGTCTGATGTCCAATTCATACTCTTGGACTTTGGCTATCCAGTTACCCCATTGACTACCCAACTCTTGTTGAGTCAAGATGGATTTAACTGCAGTATCAGGAACAAGAACAAGAGTATGAGAGCTCAACACATAATATATGAAATGCTTCACTACTCTTACCACTGCATAAGCATGCTTTTCAATTTGTGACATCTTCAATTCATGTTCTTTTAATGGGTAGCTCATGAAAGTGATGGGAGCTTCAATTCCTTCTTCGTTCTCCTGCATCAGGATGGCTGATACTGTATGTGTGGAAGCATAGCTGTACATGATGAAATATTTCTTGAAGTCTGGACATACCAGAATAGGAGCATGAGCAATTTCCCTTTTGACTTCTTCGAAAGAAAGCTTCCCTTCAGTGCTCCATCAAATGGAGTTTTACCTTTCATCATCCCAAGGATATCCTTGGTTTTATCAGCAAAATCAGGTACAAATCTCCTAAGGAAAATGACCTTTCCGAAAAAGGAATGTACTCCAGTTTTTCTTGTAGGTAAGGTAAGGCTTTGAATAGCCTTCACCCACTCTGGGTCGATCTTGGTTCCTTCTCTAGTCACGATGTGACCTAGGAACTTACCTTTTGTTACTCCGAACATAGATTTTTTAGGATTTAATGAAATCCCATGATGCCTGCACCTTAAGAGTACCTGCTCCAGGTGATCATAATGATCACTTTGATTCTTAGAGAAGACCGTCAAGTCATCCAAATATACGACTATGACTTTTCCCATCAAATCCCTAAAAGCTAAGTCCATAGCTCTCTGAAATGTGGCTCCAACATTAATCAAACCAAAAGGCATCCTCCTGTAAGAAAAGGTCCCCCATGGGGTGGTGAATGCCATTTTATGTTGATCCTCAGCAACTACCTCAACTTGATTATACCCAAAAATCCATCAAGCATGGATAACATTTCTGATCCAGTAACAGTTTGCAATACCTGATCCATGATAGGCAATGGATAATTGTCTTTCAATGAAGACTGATTTAGGTTCCGGAAGTCAACACAAATCTATATTTCACCATTCTTCTTTCTGACGGGATAATGTTAGCAACCCAGGTAGAATGATGGATTGGGAAGATAATCCTTGCATCTAACATCTTTTGGATTTCTGCAAGAATGGTACCTGAGATCTTAGGATTGTAATGCCTTTGCTTCTGCCTATAGGTTTTACATCAAACTTCAAAGGAATGCTATGTTGTACATCCTTGGGCTTGAAAGACTTCAGATCCGCATAGGACCATGCCAAGACATATCCATATATCTCTTCATAAGTGAAGTGAATCTTTCTTTCTCCTCAGGGGAACAACATTTTTGATGTTTACCATCTGTGGTTGGTCAGAAGAGCCCAGATTAACTTGATCTACCTCTGACGAAGAAGCACCTTGAGTTTTCCTTTTATTCTGATAAAATGATCATGCTTGTCAAATAGACCTTCTCAGAGAAACCAATCCCTTTGGAATTTTTTTGCCTTTGAGCTAGATGAATTCACCATCAATCTCTTGATATGACTTCGAGACGGACTCACAGGAAAGCTGATTCTGATCCTTCAAAATAAAGTTCACTAAAATTATCATCTTTCTCAAGAAAAGACAATACCTATTGATCATCATTGAACACTTGCCAATGCACTGAATTATCTGGAACACTTGGACGATACACAATCTCAATGGTATACGTGTCTTGTTTGAACTTTGGATGAGGAAGGAGAAGGGATGCAGACATGGCTAAAGAATCAGCTTTGTCATTGTAATCCCTCAAAACTACCTTGATAGAAAAAGCATCAAAGCATTCTATGCTATCCCATACCTTGTTCCTGTAATGCCTTAGGTGATCATTTTTTACCTGATAGATCCCCTTCACTTGATTTACAATTAACTCAGCATCTCCCTGCACTTTGAGATTTCAGATTCCCTTTTGCCTTGCCATTTCTAATCCTAATAACAAAGCTTCATATTCGGCTATGTTATTAGTATTGTCAAACTACAACTTGAAGGCGGAGGGAAAGATCTCAAAATTTAGAGATATAAGAACCACACCAGTGCCTGATCCAGTAGTTGAATAGCTCCCATCAAACTCAAGGGTCCAAATAGCATTAGAATCCTCTTCCTTGACATCTACAATTGGTACCTCCAATGTCATGAAGTAATTTCCCAAGCCAACATCTTCGAAAAGAATTTGAGCCTTGGGGTCATCTGATTTAGTGACCAGGTACTTCTGCTTGCGACTCAGGGTGGAGGATACGAGGAACTCCATTCACTAGAATTTTAGCCTTGGTCCAGTCCATATTGATTTCTCCTCCGACATCTTTACAAAAACCTCTTCCTAAGAGAATACCATAAGCAGCTAGGATATCAGAAACCATGATAGTCATTTTTACTCTCTTTTCTAGGAATGCGACAAATGCAAACTGTGCATCTTTGATTTGGCCAATCAAGGGAACTTGCTTAGTTTCCATGGAGTAACACCATCCATAATATTTAGTCAAGGTAAGTCCAAGGGCATGGGCTACTTTTGTGGGCATCACGTTATCAGAGGCTCCTGAGTCAATTATGCAATTGTTGAGTTTGAACCCATTTATAAGTAAGGAAAAATAAAATGGTTCAATCTTCCCTAAAGAAGAAACAAAGGTCATATTATTCTGAGGTGAAGGCTGAGTAGGACTAGACAAAATGCCTTTTGAAGATGAAGGGATAGCGGCCTTGCTTCTAATGAATTTGGAAAGTTTCTCAAATTGCTCAGGATTTGACTGAAGGTATTCTGCTTCTGAACATTTGGATCTTAGTTTTCTTTACATGATCAATAATGTCAAAAGTAGTATATGAAGGAATGATGGTAGGATCAGTTCTGGTTACATTGGTCTGAGCTGAGGTACTAGTCTTGGGAGCAGGAGAAAGAGAATTAGAAGAAGTTGTTACCTTTTTAGTTGTCTCCTTTTCAGTTTGCGCTGAGATAGGAGAGCCTCTCTTAGCCATAACCACGGGAGCTTCTTTACTCTTCTCCTTAGAGCCTTCAACCAGATTTCTGGGGTTCTGAGATTGAGATCGAGTGAAGATGCAAATGACTGACCATCATGCTCAGAATTCATCTTCCTCGTATTCCAAGTACCCATGATGTTGGAGTTACCAGCTGAATCGTCATAAGACTCATCAGCATATCCTGAAGCTTCAAAAGCTTCATGAGAATCTTGATCTTCTGGTTCTTCATCTTCCTCAACTATTTCCACTGTTGCATTGACAAGAGGAGCTTCAATGGCCAACCTTGGTTGAGCCAGCAGTTAACCGATTCCTATCTCTTGTGGGAGCACCATTGGTATTATTGAAATTCCGTCTAGGAATATCCTCGATAAGGAACGTTGGTCACTTGTTGAGACATTTGCTTCTTCAAAGCAATCAAGTCATTGGCCATCTTCTGGATCATAGGATCAGTAGTACATTTGAGAAGAACTCTGATTTTTAGGCTTGGATGAATCTCTTCTGATCCTTCCTGCCAGAATGAGATCATCTTCTATTTCGATGGCTATAGATTGAGCAGTAGCCAAATCAGGGATAATAGACCTCCTTAATAAGAAGCTTACATCAGGGGGCTGAGCATTGATGAAGAAGCACTTTTGATTTTCAAGAGTGGGAACGACTAGCTCTGGAATCTTCCGAATGAGCTTATTGAATTTTGCCATGAATTCCTACATGGGCTCGTGAGATTCTTTCTTCATATGTGTAAGTTGTGCTAACAAGGCATGAGAATATTCAGCTAGTTTGAACCTTGCTTCGAATACAGTTCTCATGGTAGCCCAGTTTGTAATGCATGCATTTGGAAGATGGTAGAACCATTCTACTGCTACCACACCATGCAATGTTTCAATGAAGATTCGAACAGAGACATCTTCATGAGCTACTCCAAGGACACCACATGCCACAAATAATGAAGCAATGTGTTCATCAGGGTGCTACTTCCCATCACCGTTGAATTTAGGAATATTCTTACGTGATCCATGTGGTAACTCATGCAATGATGGAGTTAGAGAAAGAGGACCAATAGTTGCACCCCAAGGCACAGGTTGTGCTACCATTCTTCTGAATGGAGTGTGCATACAGGGATCTGAGTATCAGACAAGAATAATGCACAGCAGGTTGCAGATGCTTCTTGTTCTTGAGGAACCCGAGTTCTTTGAATAGGTGAAGAAATTCTTGCTCAGCTAGATATAACACTATTGGGGGAAAGTCCTGAAATTGTGTTGTTGAAGAAAATCAAAGAACGGATATCAGTTTCACACCTGGCTCATCTTGACCGAGTGAAGATATTTCTGGCCAGATTGAACAAGAAAATGGATCTCCCAAAAATAAGGCAAATACAGAGTCACCAGACACCAATAGGATAAGCTTAGTCTTATCAATCTGTATTCCCCAGCGGAGTCACCAAAAAAATGTTGGTTGGATATTTTGTCAGGCCAAAATATGAGGTTTAACCACATTACACGGGATTAAATCCCTCCTCAAAGATAGGTGAGGCTTCCTATTTATTACTAATCTAAAACACAATAGAAATAATATATACAATATTCACACTATTCTAACCATTGGGGTTGGGATACAATCCCAAAATTCATATCAACACGAGGTGGAGATATTACCGTTGCGAAATAGAATGGATTAGAAAGGAAACTATTATGGATGAAACAAAGTGAAAGGAAATGAGAGGAATGTATTTTCCTTCAAGAAAACACAGATCAAGAAGTACTCATACGAGTTTTAGACAAATGTATGTAATGTTGGAAGTGATTAAAATAATCAAGAACACTAACAAAGAATAGCTTAAGATCTCAAATGTAAGAACAATCACTTAAGATAGGTGAATCTCACAACACAAAGTTTGCAAAATAACACCTGTTTCTATTCTTCAATGATTAAAATAAAATACAAAGTTTTTATTCTTTTCACAATAGCTTTCTTGATCAAAAATCTCTCCCTTTCGAATACATTTGCATTCCATATTTATAATAGAAAGAGTAGAGAGAAAATAGGATAAATCCTAGAAAATAGTCATTTTATCTGAATCCTATTTTACTTGACTCTCACGTAGGAGACCAAGTCAAAATTTGCTTCCTACATGACAAAACAAAAATGAAAAATACATGTCAATCTCTAGAGGAAAATGACATGCAACATTATGCTTTCTCTGTTTCGTCATCCTTGTCTTCCTCCAACAAAGCTTGCTTGTCCCAAAATTCCTAGAATTTTTGGATTATGTCCTACATCTTAGCTTCTTCTGGAGCACTGGAATGATCACTCAGGACTTCACAAGTTTCTTGAGTATCACTTGCATTGCCGGGAAGTTTCTTCAACCTTTTACTGAGTTTCCTTAGTGATTCCAAGACATGCTCAATCTTCACGAATTTATCAATGATCTCCAGATTGAAGATGGAAGCTGGTTCATGCTTGATTGATTCTTGGATTTTCTTGTGGAAATCATCAGCAGATAGAATATTTGAGTTCTCATCCAACACCTTGGGAAAGATCCTGGACAGCTCCTCTTCGATGTCATTCGTAGCATCAACCAATTGATCTCTAGATTCTCTCAATTTGCTGCAAGCTTCATTGAGAATCTTTATCCTGAATCTGATGGCTTTGGTTAGCTGAAAATGCTTATCCGCATGAGGAATGACTCCTTCTTCAACCAAGATATGGGATGGAACCTACTTCAGTGCATTGAGAGCTTCAAAAGTTAGCTCGAGGTTCCCAATTTCATCTAAAAAATCTTCATCCATTTTCTCACCTCCTTTATTTCCACCAAGGATTTATAAACTTCCAATGAGTCATCAATGACTTCTCTTCCTTGTAGATAGTAACCTCTGAATCCATTCATCAACCATTCTCCCCTTCTCATTAATCTTCTCGATCCTAGGTACCGATGAGAAATCAAACCTGATAGGAGTAGGGGTAGAGGATGATGGTGTTGATTCGAAAGGCTTTGAAAGTTTGAGTAGTACTTCTGTTAACTGCTCAACTTTCTCCTTAAGCTCATCCCTGCTCACCTTTGTCTCTTTTAGCTTTTGGCACAACACATTCATAGCATCCTGTGCATCTTGTTGTGCTCCCTCCATTGTTACTTTCCCTAGATCAACCCTTGTGATCTCATAATTGGTGACCATTATATCCTCCTTGGTATTATCAGTCGCATGGGAGTGGTGATCTCTGCAAATTTGTGCCCTGAGGCATCCACTAAAACCCTTGAATTTTTTTTGGGTTTTTTGGTAGATTTGGCAGGAGAAAATTTGAGGGAACTGTAGTCAAAGGCTGGTAGGGGAACTACCACCTTCCTCTTCCTTGGAGTCTGATCAATCAACCATTGAGGTGTAATGAAAGAATTTTCTCCTATTGGAGGTGTTATGGTCACATTTGTAGGTGGAGGGAAATTTACTTATGGAGTAGTAATGACTGCAAGTGTGGTGTCCGTAGTAATGGACTCAGTGAATAGAGGTGCAGAAGGAGGAGGCATATCTATGGACATATTAGGACTAGCAGAGAGAGGTTAGATAAAATGTTGGCCATGGCTGATGAACTTGGTAAAGAAATAGGAGGTGGGAGAGATTAGAAAGGAGGAGGTGTGGATCCTGAAACCAGAGCTTGAGAAGCAAGAGATAAACTTACCTCCGATGGGAAATCAACAAAAGGTGAGATTAGGGATTGGCTAACCTCAACCTCCAAAGGAAGTTCTCCTTGTTCTGGTGAGGGAGGTGAATCCGGTATATCCACTAGTTTTAGAAGGAGTGATAGATGAGTGTCAGGCTGCTTGTTCTTCTCCCTTTCTTAAAAACTTAACTTGTATGGGCCTCTTAGAAAGAGCTTTTACCCTTTTCCTTTTTCTCTCTTGGAGGGCCTTGATTCAAAAGTAGCTAACTTTGAAAAGATATTTTCTTTATAACTCATTCCCTAAGAAACGAGCCATGCCTTAGTGACGTGCAAGAATTTGAGTAGATCTTTCCACAATAGAATATTTTTCAGCAATAGACCAATCAATGGCTGGGAATACATGTTGGTCTTCATTTAACTCATCATACGAGGCATCCAGGACACTCTCATTATCCATGGTGCCTTATGGGATGTCAAAAAGCTATAATTTCTTAATCTCTTCGAGTTTTGATATGTTATTGTCCTTTTGTTTGGATGGTAACTTCATCTCGAAGATCAACCCAAATGTCTTCTACTATGCTGGGCACATGTAAATACAAGGTCCCATATGACTTAAGGAATCCTTGAGAATTCAAACCCATCTCTGTGTTTCATGATATTTTATTAATTTTGTCTTATAGCTCATGCACCACATTCTTAGATTTAACCACTATTGAGAACTTGTGTACCTTCCAATGGAAATAGGGAAGGGGACGACGGCCTTGTGCTTAATCTGTTGGAATTTGTGAAAAATCTAACAATTGCCTAACCAACTCCATTAGGATCAAGCTTATCACCTTGGAACTTGAGGAAAACAAAAAGGGTCACCTGGGTACTTCACCACCCAAAGATAGGTGAACTTCTTGAATTGCAAGAAGACACAACCCCATTTCGACACTTCAACCCATGCCTCATCAGAGAGTCTTCTTTTCCTTAGATCAGGGTTCATCCTACAAATGCTTTCGTAAAAGAAGGCATTGTTCACCCTTCTGAATTGATCCTTGGACCCCTTCATTGTCAGCTAAGGGAAGTACCGATATATGTGCTCTACTTCCTAGTTTCCCTTTGTACCTCCAACCTTGGGTAATTCCTCATGTCAGCTACTACATAGGTGACATATGATGACATATAGAATTTACCCAGTAGACAAGACTATTTTCATCTAGGAGTCAATCTCATCACTTATAAGAATACCCCAATCGATCCCTCTGATCATTCTTCTTTATGATTACCATGAATTGATACATCCACCCTCGGAAATATCTAGACTTGGGGGGTCCAAATACTCGGCTTAGTAGGGTGATGATATCACTGACTTTCAAGAATGAAATCATTTTTGGGGAAAAACTTGGGAAACCTAGAGATGGTCAGGTTGGCCTTCATCAAGAACTTATTTTTTACATGCCTAATGCAATCTTATTGATCATTGTCCCAGGTCTTCTACACTGATTGAAGGTTCAAATCAACATACTCTTCAAAATTGGGAAATCTTAGGAGGTCATCAAAGTAACCTCTGTCCAACTTCACTATGGTCTCTCTTGCTTGATTTCTTACTGAGCACGCAGCTGAGTCATAATTGGAAGTGCATAGGTGAATATGAACTCGGGGCATTGAGTAGACATTGGGAATCCTTCTACAAGAGGGAGGCCACTACCTGATATCAACTTCATCCAGGGACTTTGAGAATAATCCTTGATTCTATTCCAAAATTCCTAGATGTCTATACTACCAAGTTCTGTGTCCCGGATGTCAAAATTGTAATCTATGTAGGAAGGGGACTACTACCTTCCAATAATTGTACTTCATCTTTCTTGACCTGTCTAACTTATCCTTAGATTTTCCAAGATCTGACATGAGAAATCTTGAAGAAGGAATTCCTTGACGACTTACTGGTTGAATAATTGGGCTTGAGAATCTTGCTGGACAACTCCACATACCCAGCCACACTATCCGTACTTTAGGACTTGTCAAAGCACTTTGATGAAACCCGAACACAGTAGAATGTCACTAGAATGTCATGTTGGAAGGTAGGTCTTGTCAGAGACTTTGTGAAACCTGAAATAAATGGCAAAACTTAGAGGGATGTCGAGACACCTCGCACAAAAACTAACACACTACGGAAGTCAGAGGATGTTGAACACTCTAGAGAAACCATGATACACTGTGGAAGTGTATGTCTAGAACTTGGTAGATGTTCATCACATAATAAAACTTGATATCACACAGAAATCTGATATTTTTGAGCACCTAGAGAAACCTGATAGATTACGGCAAAAGTGGAATGATGTTGAACACCCTGTAAATCCCTGAAACAAAGGCATCGGGTTTCTAAGATGTTCACGAACATGAAATATTCCCAGCCAAGTTCACTAGTTAGGAATTTTAGATTCTTTTCAAAAACCAAAAGAGATATATTCCTATGGGAAAATAAGAAAACACCCTAAGGGTGAATTCCAAACAAGAGTTTTCATGGGAATACGAACAGGAAATGAAAAAAAACAACCCAAAAAACCTTAAACCTAGAGGGAAGAAAAAGAAAAGAGAGGAAAATCCCATAGATGAACACCTCAAAAACATACCCAAAAGACCTCAAAGAAAAAATTAGAAAAAAATACCTTTAATAAATTTGAAAAATGGTCAAAAATGGATCGTGAAATCAATCAAGAGGTTCGATTCGGGTTTGGAGGTTGAAGGAACATGCACGAAAAATCCAATGCAGTGGAAACACACTAGGGGAAAATGATGTGTAAAAATAAAACTATTTATAAAGCCCTAACATTAATTACAACTCACCTGACATGTGTGCCAACTACCAGACAACTCGACATTAATGCCATGTCATCATGCTTGGAGTGTCTGAAAACCTGACACAAAGGATTTGATATCAATTCAGGTTTCGGGTTTTGGAAAAAAAATGATATAAAGCATGAGATGTTTGCATGTTTTCATAGTTCTAAAAACACAACACAAAGGATCATTTTAGGTTTTGGGTTTCAGAAAAACAAGTCGACATGGAGCATGCATTTTGTAAGGCATACTCCCATGCTTTTGAGTTTCGAAAACCTAACACAAAGGATCATTTCGTGTTTCAGGTTTCGGAAAACAAGTGACATGGAGCATGTATTTTTCAAGGCATGTTCTAATTCTTCTGAGTTCCGAAAACCCGACACACTAGCTTATTTTGGGTTTTGGGGTTTCGGGAAAAAATTGACATGAAGCATGTAAGGGATATGTTTCCATGCAATGGAAACTTGAAAACCTGAAAATATCCTACAAAGGGACATTTTTAGGAGATTTTTCCAAAAAAATTCTATGGTTACTTCAATTTTAGATGAAATCATTAAAATGAGATAACAAGATGATCGTGGAATTTTTTGAGAGGTGGGACCCAATGATAGGGACATTCTGGTTGCTTATAAGGGGATATCAAGATTACCCTAGAGGATGTTTACACTATCTTACAGGTACCTATTTAGGGTGAGGTGATTATACAAATAAATGAGTTAGGGAGAGGGGAAGCAATGTTGAGGGTGTATGAGGATGTTTCCCTTGATATGACCTATGTTGCTGGAGGTTTTTTTTTAGAGTTATTGAGATGAGGAAGTTTTTGGGAGTACCCTGACCACAATGATTATGGTTGGAATCCACTTCTATGCGTTACCAAATTCTAGCGGAGGTCAATTTCCATGGGCAGTAGTAGGGTTAGTAGTAGATATTATTGAGTTTTAGACATTTTTCTTGGGGAACAATGCTACTAGCACAGGTGTACAAGGAGTTTTTGGATTGGTTGTTAGGGAAAATTATTGGTTTGGATGTGACTTTTGTTTTACAGTGTTTGGCCTACAATCACATTAGGGTGATCAGGCCACATAGGCTACCATGGGCCGGATGGCATGATAAATATTTTTGTGTTGGGTTTTTTGCAGTAGAGTAGTGATTTTTCCCACGATGTTATATCCCGAATTTTAGAGTATTGTGCTATTTTTTGAATGGATTATGACTATATGATATTATATAGTACATATGTTATATTTCTTGCATGTATAGTAAATTGAGAGGATTTGTGGTTGATGTAGTAGGAGAGATGGTTGTGGGGGTGGAGAGACGATATGGATGAGGTAGTTCAATTTGCATGGGTACAAAGACAATTTTAAATAGTACATGATGTACTAAACAATCCTATCTTATAAATGAGGGTGGAGGGAGACATAGAGATACCTGTGGATTAGGTGAGATATATGTAGGATATGGCATAGAAGGAGGTAGTTCCCGTAGAAATTGATGATGTCGGAGTGACACCTGAGTATGCGGTGTGGTGGAAGGGGCAGATGGTAGCCTAGAAAGAGAAGATTGTGAGGGTATGGGTAGAGTGAGGAGAAGAGTATGTGGTGATGGAGGAGGTATATGTGGGGAAGGTAGGAGGAGGTACGAAGGATGACGTAGAGATATTGAGGCATTTGCTAGCTGAGAGAGATGCTTGGGTGACATCTTTGGAGAGTGAGATGATGAGGATGACATGAGTGGTCAGTGAGAGGGATCAAAAAATGACTACCCTGAAGGTTGAGTTAGGGATGACTTATAAGGCTTAATATAGATACTGTTAGCAATGTGAGATGTTGGGATAGTGATTTTGTGTGACTGGTAGTACATTGGCAGTTTCACGATAGATTTTAGAGTGGGAGGGCTAGTGGGAGAAGGAACATCCAGAGGATTTGGTGGGGTGGGGACTATAGGTCATATGGGACTTCTTGGTATGATGAAATGTCTTAGTACTAGGCCCTACACGAGGATCTATGGCATTATGAGGGATTAGTGGGGGGAAGCTTATAGATCTGCCCCGTTATGTGTTGTATGTAGTGAGTCAACAACAAGAATGAAAGCGGGGTCTTACGATGAGTAAGCGAAGTGTTGGTGGTCCTTGGAGGGATCTTGAGGTTGGAGTAGGGGGATTAGGCATATAATATGTCCAGTTCATGATGTAATATTTTTATGGACTATAGAGTCTAATCCTTGATGAGATGTACATCAATTTTGAAATAGGTACACACACACACACACACACACACACACACACACACACACACACACACACACACACACACACACACACACACACATATATATGATATTTTTGGACATATGGATGTGTAAAATGTGTGTTGATGAGTGTACATGACTGTATGGATAGACTTTAGATATGATGATGATGATTTTTTAAATTATATTTTAGATGTTATTATGTTTGTATGGATGTTGATATTGTTTTATTGATGGTAATTATGATGTGTTTGATTTAGTTCATTATTTTTATGTATGTGATGGTGATTTTTATATAACACACTTGCAACCTTAATTGTTGTTAACATATAAATAACAATGGTTAGACCATCTAAGGTTGTGTGACTTGAGTAAAATTGAGAGAATATACATGACATCTAACATAATATGGTAACTTGACCAATTTGAATAAAATTGAAATGAATTGAAACATGAAATTAGGAAATGTGAAATGTAACTATGATTCAAATGTTCACATATGATTACTAATTTAAATTTTAGGATGAGATGAGAATGTACATGAGACATCATCCTATCAGTTATAAGTTATATTGATTGTTGTATATAAAATTCTAATTTATTTTTAAAATAATAATAGAGACTTAAAATTTATATTTCTATATATACATATACTATAATAGTTCCATATATATAAAAATTAAAAATAAATTAAAAATTACAATCCAAGTAAATTAATTACACTTTAACAATTTAAAAATGGGAAGGGAAAGAAAGAAAATACAATCATCTTCCAGTCAATCATTTATATAATTTATTAAATACAAAATTCAAAAATAATTTTTAAGTATTTTAGAGTTAATACCACTAAATACAAGAAACAATTTTATATCCTTATATTTTTACTTCCTTCATAAACAATATTTAAACATAATTAAAATATCGGCCTAAATTTTAATTTGAAAAGTAATTCATATAAATGGCTTAGTTGACACTAACAAGAACTCAAGTGAAAAATCACCTTAACCACTTAATTGTCAATGAAGTACTTTAATTGGAAAAGTAATTCATATAAATGGCATATTTGAAATATTTGTTAGTTACTACAAAATACCTTTTATGTTGTACTTATAATATGTTGTTGTTTGAATGAAAAATATTGAACATGTTTCTAAAATAGTTTGATGTCTTTTAAACGTCCTAGATCAATTGTTTTTACAAAAATGCTTTTCCTACATGCGTTGATGGAGACCAATGACTACAATGCTTAATTATAACACCTAACATATTAGTTATTTGAATAAACATATTCGTTTTCATAATATGTGTTGTCTTACAAAGGATTTCTAGAGGGAAAATTGGATTAAGGATTTTCTCCCCAATGTCAACTTGTTTTTCTGTTTAGTTGTTCAAAACAATATTTTAACCCTTGAGAATGTGAGAATGGATACAATTAATAATTGGACATTAATAAATATCATTATAGATAATGAACGAAACTAGTTGAAAGAGATTGATAAATTTAATTATTCGTACCCCTAGAAAGGGTAATAAATGTGCAGATCATCTTGCCAATTTGGCAGCTAAAGATAGTAATTTTAAAGTTTGTGAGAGTGGAGATGATATCACCAATGATATTAATCTCATTAATAACATTCAGTACTGATGTTCCGGTGGCTCTTTTCCCGCGGTGGGATGTCATCCTTGTTCTTATGGTTAGTAGGACCCTTCACACTTGTAGGATATATGGTGAGATTTGTATTAATTCTATTCTTACGATTCATTTTGGCCATTGTTTTCTTACATTTTGAATCTCAGTCAACTAAAACCATGGGAGGAGGTCATTTTAGAACCGAGCCCATGAGCCCTGAAGGAAAACCCCTCCTTGTGGCACATTATAACTATTTGTGAACTGTATCATTTGGGATGTTTTCCCCTCCATGTTTTGTTATTTTTCCTTGTATTGATCTGTTGAACTGTAGTTTGGGATAAGCTGGTTTAGCCCTTTTTTGCTATTTCTTTTATTCCTTCTTGGTGATGCTCATGATGCATTCTATTGTAAGGTTTCTGGGTGCCTTAATCCCTATATAAATTAGCCAATAATTATGTTCACATATATTTAATAAACCTTGTTAATAGTAATTGTTTTAATGACATTTTAAATTCAACAAGACAGTGGCAAGTTCATGCATCAGGGTTTGAAGATGTGTTAGTTGTGTGATTGTTTTAAAAAAAATTATAATTTTTTACATTACATGTTTTACATTGTTAAGAATAACCACTTTAAAATTTTGCTAGAAAGTAGAATGTACCATTACTTAATCTTTAAATTATGCGCATATGGTATGCTAACATCCACATAATGCCAAAAAATATAATGCCCCTATGTAATGATTTTGAATGCATAAAATATGTATATATTGTAAGTATCCAATTTAAATTTTGCACATATTGTAAATACCCACGTTAAAATTAAGATAAAAGACAAAATAAAATAAAAAATTATGCATCAAATATAGAATTCTTTAGAAAAACATAGAGCAATCTAGAATCGTATTATGCTTGAAAATATTTCAACAATATCCTGTGCCATTTTGAAATACATAATATGATAGATTTTTTAGGTGCAATAAAGAAACACCACGATGTTATAAGTTGATAGCTGAAATAAATCAGTTAAAATATTTATCAAAATAACAATAACTAATAATAGTATTAGTTTATTTGTCTTTAACACAATGTAATCCATATAAAAAAATTATTTTTAAAAAAATTAGTACAAACATAAAAAAAAATCATATTTTTTAAAATTTGATTTACAAATCTAATTTTTATTGCAAACGGGGATAAAGCAAAGATCAAAATTTTTGACTAGAAAAAAAATAGTAAAAAATATATAAGGAGTGGGATGGGATTTAATTTAGAAATGTTTATAATGTTATTTGTTAAATAAAGTTTATTAATTTTTATGAATAGTGTACTATTTTGGATGTGCCACTTGTCCAAGCATGATTGGACAAATTACTTTCTTAGAATTTTTATTTTTATTAAATAGAATAAATAAATGTTGCAACAATGCCTCATATTTGTCAAATCAGTACTAACTAGCAAATAAAGAAACATATAAATAAGTTTTGTAGATTAAAATTATTTAAATAAAATATAAATATTAGAAAGTTGAAAAGTTATATAATTTTTTTATTTTGATTGGTAGATTGAGGAGAAATTATTTATTTGAATGAAATGTATATAATTCTTATAGGAGGCACAAGTTAATAAACTACAATGTTTTGAGCTTAGTGCCCGCTAAGGTATCCTAATACTTCCGGAACATAATATTTTGACCTTATGGATAGCCAACATTTAATAAGTCAAAGACTAATATTTTTAGCTTAGCATCCACTGGCTTATACAACACCATAGTAATTGGATATCATCAATCGAAAATATTTAACAAAATAAAGTAAGATATTGTCATCATAGAGTTTGGTAGGTTATGCCACAACAACACATTTTGATGTACAACTACTATGTCCATTTTTTTGTAAAAGGGTGAATACGGGGGTTTTGAAAGGACCTACATCTTTTTACATAAAGGCCCTTAATGAAGAATATGACATTGAAACATAGAAGAGAGAAATCCCATAGGCAACAAAAGACAAAAAACCGCATAGGCAAAACCCAAACAGAGCAAATTTACATTTTGTGAATAGTTTTGAGGATAGTTGTTACTGCTACAGTAACAGACATGGTTTTTCTATTAAATAATAAGCAACATCTTATATTTTCCTTGTTCCTCGAATTCTCTTTTCATAAATTTGTATTCGTTCTTTTGTTCTCCAAAATTTGTTTGGTTCTCCTACTCTTGCATTACCATATTTTTTCACAAACAGGTCACTGTAATCCAACACCAACACATTGAATGACAACTCATTCTTAACATGATTATCTTCTAAAATATTTTAATTAACAATGTCAATGACGTCATAGCCATTGCATTTTTCTGAGTATGTGCAACAAAAGACTATTTATAGACAACAATAAGGCTAACAAAAAATTTCAATTTTATCAAATATATTTGTTCATCGATTTTTTAGCACCACCATGACCATAAATAAATTCTGATATTTACTTTTTATTGAGAAAATTGAGCCGCCATCCATACCACTAGGATTCTTTTTCAAAACATAGCAGAAACAATTCTTGGCAGATGTTATGGGTTTTTAAAAATTCTGCAAATTTTCCTCCCATGTTTTTACGGATTAATCTACGCCATTTATCTATCAAGATGTGCTCCATTATGTCCTTATTTCACTTCTCTAACAAATTTTTACTATATTATGAAATTATTTATTTGATAAACAAAACTACCTTCTACAAAATATTAAATAACAAAATTACTTCTGTTTAATCATCTAAAAAATCCCTACATGGATATAAGCCATAAACAACTATGAAAATTTTTACATTAACATAATTTCAAAATTTTGGAGGGGCTGAAGGTGAGATCGCATACCTATTTTTAGCACGAAGAGGAAATCAAAACGTTTTCAGAAATTTAGTACAAATTTTTTGACACTTTCCCTGGTGAGATTTTTCTATTAATGAATAAGCTTACGTATTGCCGAAGAGAATAGAAAGGAAAATGTTAAAAATATAAAATAAAAAATGTTTATTTATAGTTATATATAACTAACAAATCCGACTACCAATTTCATTGGCGCATGGATTTAAGAGGGAACACATATGATTTTATATTGCTTTACATTAAATGGCTAATTAATGGCTGATAACATTTACATGCTCCAAAATGCACACATATTTCGAATGATGCATGTTTACATAGCTAGTTTTAATGGCTAATTAATCTTGGGGCAACCACAACATTAATTATCATTTTGCCTTAAAAAATGGTTATCATTAATACTGCATTTGGTATTATCAAGAATTAAAGTAAGAATTTAATATTATAGTATTTGTACTATAAAAAAAAATTCATTATATAATTCAGGTAAAATAAAGCCCTTAATTCAAGTGCTTGCACTTCGACGTGCGACTCTTGACACCCATTTAGATGTTTTTGTTGATTTTAGCTATAAAATACTTGTAAATATTTGTAATAAATGTCACACGCGAATTGCATATTTAATATGTAACCGTCAATTATTAATATATATTTATATATAAATTATAAAAATTATAAAAATTTACATCGATATATCTTTAAAATAATTAAATTTATACAGAATAATTGGTATAAATAAACATTGTTTTGTATTTTTGAAAGGCGGTGTTGAAAAATTACCGTTACCCAAAAAAAAATTCGCAGGGGCCCGTCCCCATATCTATATATAGGGCACTCTTTGCCTAGTATCATGCTAATAATAGCTAATATTTCCAAAATAATATGCCTTTCGTTCAATGAAAATGAGAAAACAATATCAAAAATTCTAGTAGCTAAAGCTGAAACAACTATTTTTGAAGTACTTTTCCATAATGAATAATAGTTTGAATTAATTTATCTAGTTCGATGTGAATGACATGTATATGCTTATCAATACTATATAGTTTTTTATGAAGGAAATAAAATTTAATATTTAATAAAGATTTAACTCCCTCAATTATTTTAAATTGAAATAAGTAATGACTCACCTGAAATATCACACTTAGCTGTGTGAATCAAGAATCGAACATAGAAATGTGAGTCAAGAATGGCACTTAGAAGTGCGATTCGAGACTGACACTTAGAAGTGTGAGGGAGGCTCACGTTTCTAAGTTCCACTATCAAATCACACTTCTAAGTGTCAGTCGAGAGAAGTACGACTCGAGGCTCGCACATAGACGTGTGAATAATCACACTTGTAAGTCTGATCACTTTCACTTATACACTACTTACAAAATTTATAAATGACAATTCTAGATTTTTTAAACTATACTTAATATATACGAATAATTTTTTTATATAAATGTCTATAAAAATTGAATGTCACCTTTTAAACACGTGAGTCACATGTGTTAGTTGTATAAAATATTTAAAAGTCTGTTATGTCTAAAATCACGAAAAATGTCTAAACCGTCAGATTTAACACCATTCGAGTCACATGTGTCAGTTCTATGAAATATTTGAAATTATCTTACGTCTAAAATCACGAAAAACGTCTAAAAAACTGTCAAATTTAACACCATTCGAGCCATATGTTTCAGTTCTATGAAATATTTAACAGTATGTTACATCTAAAATCATGGAAAATGTCTAAACAACTGTGAAATTTAACACCGATATAGGATGTTTAGGGATAAGATTTTCAACATCAATGTTTATTGTTTTGAATTATATATGCATAAATAGTCATATATGTAAGATGATATTAAGATTGATATGTGGCATAAATGACAACAATCACTTACGCACTATCTTGAAGTTAGTGGTCGTTTGGCTTATGTAAGTTCTAGCGGTTGTTTGTATTATGTAAGTTGGAGGTCGTGAGGCTTATGTGGGTGAATCAAATAATAACAAAATATATATCCTAAAATAGCGAAACTGAAATCCAAAAATTGGGATTTAGAAATTGGATACCATTAGTGGCAAAATTGGAATCCAATAATTGCGTTATTGGAATTCAGTAATAGCGAAATTGGAGTCCAATAAAAGGGAAATTGGAATCTAATAATAGCGAAATCAGAATCCAATAATAGTGAAATTGGAACTCGAATAAGTCTAATAATGACAATATTGGAATCCAATATTGTTACAAATGGAATCCAATAATAGTAATAATGGAATCCAGCATAGCTGAAAATGGAATCCACTATTGTGTGTTTACAGTTTATCAACTAGCTATGTAATTTTAATAGTTGTGTGGCTATGATGATTGTTTGTGTGCGTGTGTGTGGGCATGTGCATGTGTGTGTGTGTGTGTGTGTGTGTGTGTGTGTGTGTGTGTGTGTGTGTGTGTGTGTGTGAGAGAGAGAGAGAGAGAGAGTGAGTGTGTGTGTGTGTGTGTGTTTATTACTTATCAACTAGCTACGTAATTTTAATAGTTTCGAGGCTATGGTGATTGTTCACTTGAACGCTTGAAAGTTACATAGTTAATGTGATTCTTCAACTGATCTCTTCTCAGCGACAACAACGCTATCTACATGAAGTATTTTGATAATTAAAATTCAGGCCAAGATTTTAATTATAATAAAATATTGTTTATGAAAGAGATAAAAAATATAAGAATATAAAATATATTTTTCCGTATTGAATTTTGTTAGCTATAAAATACTTAAAAGTTATTTATTAATTTTATATTTAAAAAATTATAGTTGATTGATTCATGGTGAGTGTGTTTTCTTTCTTTCATTCCCATCTTTTAGTTATACATATTTTACTTTATTTTGTTATTTTTAATTTATATTTACTTTATATGTGTAGATGTGAAAATATTATAGTATGTATGTGTGTAGAGGAATATAAATTATAAATCTATTAATATTATTATTTTTGAGATAAATTATAATGTTATATACAACAGTTAGTGTAACTAATAATTGATGAGATTATGGTAGAATGTATCATATACATTCCTATATCATCATCGAATTTTAAGTAAAATATTATTTAAACATTTCAATCATAATTACACCTCTTACTTTTATGTGCACGTTAATTTTATACAACTGGTTAAATTAGCATATGAAATGTGGTCAAGTCACTTCAATTATTGGTAAGGACATTTGCTTCCATTAAAAATATCATAATGATCAAGCTGCCATATACTAAGCATATATTATTTTTTTAATCTTTTTACCGTGTGAAGTTTAAAGATATACCTTCTGAAATGAGAAGCATGAACACTAAGTAATTTTATAATTTTGATTTGGTTCACACTTTAGCGAAAGGTGCTTTTTCCTTTTATCTTTTGCCAAAGGTCATCGAAAGTCTTCATGCGGAGGAAATTTTAATGAAAATCAAACACCTTTAATAAATTGAAAGAGGATCTAATCAAGTCACCATGTGAAGTGTAGTCAAATCACTTCAATTATTTTATTTTAAAAATAATCCCAAGGTCGTCAACTTGAAGGAAATACGTTTCAAATGACAAGTGTGAGAACGAATTTTATAATTTTGATTCGGTTCACACTTTTGCCAAAGGTGTGTTTGCTTTTCCTTTTCTTTGGCAGAGGAAACTTTAACCGACACCTGTGTATGGTGACGCTCACCATGTGGACCATCAAATCTCAGATGATTTGAGCTGCATTTCCAATTCACGTGTAATATTAATTTTCTACGTTTTTGTTTGCCAAGGACTTTATTGTCTTACTTTCCTCGACTAATAAATTTAAGTATTATTCAGCCGCAAAAGTTGCTATGCAGATTTTACTTTCCCCTCATCTGAATTATTGGTCATGCTCTCAGCTATTTTACCTTAATATTCGGTTGGTCAAGTTTTCACGTGAAGCTCGTTTTCATCTCTCACTTCAATTGTGGGTAAGGACGTCTTCTTCTATGCGAAATTTCATATCAGTAAAGTTGCCATGTGAATTGTACTTTGTTCATTCACTTCAATTATTCAATAGTATATTTTCTTCCATGGAAAATTTTATAAGGGTCACTTGTCATATGAAGTGTGTCTATCATTTTAGTTATTATAAGAAATATATTTTTCGGTGAGAAATTTTATACAAGATTAAATATTGTTAAAATTTATTGAAATAAAATTACAAAATTATTTATAGGATTTTGTGTTTCTTTCGCTTTTTCTATGATAACAAAATATTTTCAAGGCATCAAAAAATAATTACCACATGTACGAGAAGACCACACTACTCTAGAGTTTTCCCCTTCTAACCTTGTACCTTGTGGGTAAAGTTTTTACCAGTATCAATAGTCTTATAAACCACATTTTTCTCACAACTATTATACATTTAGGATGATCATTAACCCACATTAATTGTAGATAGAGTATTATTTTGCACAACAAATTTCTTAACTTATGCAGGATGTGACATCCTATTTTTAATCAAATTGGGTGAACCACATTAAATATTGTCTCTTTGTGTTGTCTTCTTTTATTCTGCACTTTATTTCAGATCTATAATATTTTCTATATATTAGTTTCTATTGTTGCGATTCTTTGAGGGATTGTTCCGCATATTTTTATTCCTTATTTCCTAAAATTCGTAGCACACAAATACGATTCTCTAGGCTCACACAAGAATCTGAACTCAACCTCCTCTATACACAAGTAAGTAGAAATACCATACTCTAATGAATAATTACGAAACACACCATCCCACCAACGTTCTACACCTCTAGTCCACTCCACATCAATATTAAAAAAAGTCTGGTAATCCTCATGTGTCCAAAGCTTCAGCCTAGGACCCAAATGTTTCCCTACTGCATATGCTACTCATATAATTCTAATGGAAGGAAGTTGAAGAATGTCTCATAGAGATCATGGTAAAGATTATCTTCCACCCACAGTCGTGCATTGGAATCAGGTCCAGTGCTATATCTCTATGCAAACTTATATTTCCCTTCTACCCAACTTTCAATGCTCTCAAGACTCAAACGATACACTATCTATAGGCAACATCCTGGAAAACAATTTGAAAAGAGGTCCCAACAATGGAACCAAAATGTATTATTTTATTTGCTCACTCAATTGCTATGCGAGTTGGCCCCTCATTTAGAGAGATCTGAACGTTCCCCTGAAGTACGTTAAGCTACCAGGTCCCTCCTTTGTGCTTACTTGTAAAGATGTTTGCATATATATCCATAATAACCAATATCAAAGCATACATTAAAGTGCAAATCATTGTAGATATCATATCATGAGCTTATATTAGAAACACATGTAATAAAGAAACATAAAAAATCAAATCACCACTAAGATTAATTCCACCATGTATTCACCATATTCATACACATCAATTACCAGAATCCATCCTTCATAATCCATTATAATAAAGTCTTACATAACAGAACCTGAATACATCACAATATCTAGGTGCTATAACATGCACAAGTATCAAACCCTAATTCATAGCATTACTCCTAGCACTCAAACATAAACAATAAGACATGGTACATGGTACCAAAAAGATGATATACAACAAATATATATAGGAGTGGGTACTTTCCCTTCACCATCCATGCATCCTTTAAATAGTCTGTATGCCCAAAATATATTACATGCATGCTTTTGTACATCAGCTAATAATAGATTATCCTATAAATAAGTCTTGCTTTGATCCTATTAATAGCTCAATCCATGCATGACCCTTCATCTTAATTTTGCATGTGCTTTATCCAAAAATAGTCTTCGTTTGGCCACCAAGTTATTATGCTTTCATCCTTTCCTTGATTAACACTTTATCTTGCTTTTCTATTTTTAGCCCGTGACTGTAAAATCAGCTAAGTCCTAGAATTTTCCTTCCTGGGTGTGAACGTGTCATGTGTGGCTACCAGACTTAGCCAGTTATCCATCCTACAATGAATGTGTGTGTGTGCACCCATGTGTGTGTGTTTACGTGCATGTGTGTGTGTGTGTGTATGTGTGTGTGTGGATATGTGTGTGTGTGTTTAGATATGTGTGTGTGTTAAAATTTAATCTTTAATAAAGATTTAACTCCCTCAATTATTTTCAATTGAAATAAGTAATTACTCACGTGAATTATCGCACTTAGCCATGTGAATCAAGACTCGAACATAGACATTTGAGTTGATATTGGCACTTAGAAGTGAGATTCGAGACTGGCACTTAGAAGTGTGAGTCGAGACTGACACTTAGAAGGGAGAGTCAATACTGGCACTTAGAAGTGTGAGTGGGGGCTTACACTTTGAAGTGCGAGTAATCATACTTAAAAGTGTGAGTCGAGAGAAGTGCGAGTCGAGGCTCGCATGTAGACATGTGACCAATCGCACTTGTAAGTGTGATCAATTGCACTTATACACTACTTACAAAACTTATAAATGACAATTCTAGATTTTTGTTATTTATGCTTAATATATACGAATGATTTTTTATATAAATGTATATAAAAATTGACAGACAACTTTTAAACAAGCGAGTCACATGTGCTAGTTCTATAAAATACTTGAAAGTATGTTACATCTAAAATCATGAAAAATGTCTAAACAACCGTCATATTTAACACCATTCGAGTCACATGTGTCAATTCTATGAAATATTTGAAATTATGTTACATTTGTAATCACGAAAAACATCTAAAAAACCATCAAATTTAACACCATTCGAGCCACATATTTCAGTTCTATGAAATATTTGAAAGTATGTTACTTCTAAAATCTTGGAAAATGTCTAAACAAACGTGAAATTTAACACCAATCAAGGGTGTTCAGGGATAGGATTTTCAACATCAACGTTTATTGTTTTGAATAAGGTATGCATAAATAGTTGTATATGTAAGATGATATTAAGATTGATATGTGGCATAAATGAAAACAATCACTTACACATTATCTTTAAGTTAGCAGCCACTTGGTGTATGTAAGTTAGCAATTGTTTGTCTTATGTAAGTTGGCAGCTGTGAGGCTTGTCTGGGTGAATCAAATAATAACAAAATATGAATCCTAAAATAGCGAAATTGAAATCCAAAAATTAGGATTTAGAAATTGGATACCATTAGTAGTGAAATTGGAATCCATTAATTGCACTATTAGAATCCAGTAATAGCGAAATTTGAGTCCAATAAAAGGGAAATTGGAATCTAATAATAGCAAAATTGGAACTCTAATAAGTCTAATAATGACAATATTGAAATCCAATATTGCTACAAGTGGAATCCAATAATAGTAATAATGGAATCCAACATAGCCAAAAATGGAATCCAATATATGCAAAAATGGAGATGGATTTCTTTGAATACTTGTAATACTAGAGCCCAAATTCACTGGAATATATCTAGATTTAGTGAAATAAGAATATTTAGGAAATGCCATAAGAGATACCATATCATTGTAAGTTTTATAGAAGCATTGTAATACATTATTACATGATTATATAAATCTTTTTATTTATAATCTACTTGTTTTGTTTGTGTGTGTACGTGTGTATGCATGCGTACATATGTGTTTTCATAGGTAGGTGTGCATATGTGTGCATACATGTACATTTTTGCATGTGTTTTTCTATGTGTGTGTGCGTACATGTGTGTGTGTGTGTGCGTGCGCGTATGCACTAACATACCTTTATATATCTCTCTTTGTGGTGGGCTTGAATGTGTGTGCATGTGTGCGCATGTGCGCTCATGTGTCTGTGTGTGCACACGCTCGTGTGTGTGTGTGTCTATGTGCGCACACACACACATGTGTGTGTGTGTGTCTTCATGCATTTGTGTGTGCATGTGTATGTATGTGTGTGCATGTGTTTGTGTATGTTTACATGTGCATGTGTACGTGTGTGTGCACACGCATATGTGGGTTTGTGAGTATGTGTGTGTGCCTGTGTGTGTGCGCGCATGTGCATGTGTGTGTCTGTGTCTGTGCATGCATGCGTGTGCGAGTGTGCGTGCGAGTGTGCCTACACGTGTGTATGCATGCATGTACATGTGTATGTATGTTTGTGTTCATTTGTTCATGTGTGTGTGTGTGTGTGTATGTGCATGTGTGTGCGTGTGCGCACATGTGTACGTTTATTGTTTATCAACTAGCTATGTAATTTTAATATTTTCGTGGCTATGATGATCGTTCTTTTGGGTGTGTGTGTGAATGTGCATGTGTGTGTTTATTACTTATCAACTAGCTATGTGATTGTAATAGTTTCGAGGCTATGGTGATTGTTCACTTGAACACTTGAAAGTTGCATAGTTAATGTGATTCTTCAACTGATCTCTTCTCAGTGACAACAACGCTATCTACAGGAAGTACTTTGTTAATTAAAATTTAGGCCAAGATTTAAATTATAATAAAATATTTTTTATGAAGGAGGTAAAAATATAAGAATATAAAAAAAAAATCCATATTGAGTTGTGTTAGCTATAAAATACTTAAAAGTTATTTATTAATTTTGTATTTCAAAAATTATAGTTAGTTAATTCATGGTGAGTGTGTTTTCTTTCTTTTTGTTCTCATCTTTTAGTTATACATATTTTACTTTATTTTGTTATTTGTAATTTATATTTACTTTATATGTGTAGACGTGAAAATATAATAATATGTATGTATGTATGTAGAGGAATATAAATTATAAATCTATTAATATTATTAATTTTGAGATAAATTATAATGTTATATACAACAGTTAGTGTAACTAATAATTGATGAGATTATGTTAGAATGTCTCATATACATTCTTATATCATCATCGAATTTTAAGTAAAATATTATTTGAACATTTCAATCATAATCACATCTCTTACTTTTATGTTCATGTCAATTTTATACAATTGGTTAAATTAGCATATGAAGTGTGGTCAAGTCACTTCAATTATTGGTAAGGACATTTGCTTCCATTAAAAATATCATACTGAACAAGCTGCCATATACTAAGCATATTTTTTTTTAAAAATATTTTTTTAAAAATATCTCACTTCAATTATGGGTCCATGTGAATTGTAGTTTCTTCATTCACTTCAATTATTCAATAGTATTTTTCCTTCTATTTAAAATTTCACAATGGTCAAGTTTTCATATGAAGTGTGTTTACCATTTTCATTATTATAAGAAATTTATTTTTCGGTGAGAAATTTTTAAGAAGATTAAATGTCGTTAAAATTTACCGAAATAAAATTACACAATTATTTATAGGATTTTGTTTTTCTTTCACTTTTTCTATGATAATGAAATAATTTCAAAGCATCACAAAATAATAACCACATGTAAAAGAATACCACATTACTTTAGAGTTTTCTCGTTCTAACCTTGTACCCTGTGGGTAAAATTCTTACTAGTATCAATAGTCTTATAAACCACATTTTTCTCACAATTATTATACATGTAGGATGATCATTAACCCACATTAATTGTAGATAGAGTGTTATTTTGCACAAAAAATTTCTTAACTTATGCAGGATGTGACATCCTATTTTTAATCAAATTGGGCGAACCACGTTAGTCTCTTTGTGTTGTGTTTTTTATTCTGCACTTTATTTCAAATCTATAATATTTTCTACATATTAGTTTCTATTGTTGCGATTCTCTGAGGGATTTTTCCTCATATTTTATTCCTTATTTCCTAAAAGGCGTAGCACACAAATATGATTCTTTGGGCTCACGCAAGAATCTGAACTTAGCCACCTCTATACATAAGTAAGTAGAAATATCAAACTCCAATGAATAATTATGCAACACACCAACCCACCAATGATCTACAACTCTAGTCCACTCCACATCAATATTAAAAAATATTCTGGTAATCCTCATGTGTCCAAAGCTTCGGCCTAGGACCCCAACGCTTCCCTACTGCATATGTTGCTCATATAATCCTAATGGAAAGAAGTTGAAGAATGTCTCATAGAGCACATGGCAAAGATTATCTTCCACCCACAGTCATGCATTGAAATCAGGTCCAGTGTTATATCTCTATGCAAACTTATATTTCTCGTCTTATATCAATCTTTCAATGCTCTCAAGGCTCAAACGATACGCCATCTATAGGCAACATCCTGGAAAACAATTTGAAGAGAAGTCCCAATAATAGAACTAAAATGTAGTTTTTTATTTTCTCACTTAATTGTTATGCGAGTTGACCCCTCATTTAGAGAGATCTGAATGTTCACTTGAAGCACGTGAAGCTACAAGGTCCATCCTTTGTGCTTACTTGTAAAGATGTTAGCATACATATCCATAATAACCAATATCAAAGCATACATTAAAGTACAAATAATTGCAGGTACCATATCATGAGCTTATATTAGAAACACATGTAATAAGGAAGCATAAAAAATTAGATAACCACTAAGATCAATTACACCATGTATTCACAATATTCAGACACATCAATTACCAGAATCCATCCTCCATGATCCATTATAATCAAGGATATTATGGAAGAAGCCCATGGTGGTATTGCAGGAGGCCACTATGCAGGTGATACAACTGCCCCAAAGATCCTACTTGCTGGATTATGGTGGGAGACATTACATAAAGACTGTAAAGAATATTGTAAGGCGTGTGACCATTGTCACTACCTAGGAAAACCAAAACAAAGAGATGAAATGGCACTAAGACCTATTATCAGTGCAGAAATGTTTGAGAAATGCACCATTGATTTTGTAGGACCTATTTTGGCAGCTGCACGTAGGACTGGATCGCACTATATCATTACTTGCATAGATTATCTCAAACTGTGGGAAGAAGCAACACCTACGAAGGATTGTACATCAGCTACAACAACTAGATTTCTATGGGAGAATGTTCTTACAAGATATGGATGTCCTTTAAGTTTAACAATTGATAGGGGTACACACTTTTTGAATGAGACAATCAAGATCCTATTAGATGAGTTTATGGTTACACACCATAAGACTACACCTTATCATCCTCAGGAAAATGGAATTGCTGAGGCTTTCAACAAGATTTTGAACTAGACATTGACAAAATTTTGTGATGTTGAAAGAAAGGATTGGGATGATAAAGTGTCTGTGTTCTTTGGGCATATAGAACAACTTATAAGAGATTGAAAAAAGCCACACCGTTTTAGTTGGTGTTTGGCATAGAAGTCGTTCTCCCTATAGAATTTATGTTACCTTCTTTACGCATTGCACATGCTAGAGGTCTAGCTAATGAGCACAATAAAGAAGAGAAGATTGAAAAGATGATTCAATTGGATGAGCGACGAACCATAGCACGTTGGATTTAGAAGCAAGAAAAGGCCAGGAAGAAAGCATGACATGACAGAAATATAAAGGATAAGAAGTTGGCGGTTGGAAAAATGGTACTTCTTTATGACTCTAAGTTCTTGCGCCATCCAGGAAATCTCAAAGTACATTGGTTGGGGCCATATGTCATCACTTACATACTTGAATAAGGTGCTTTCCAGTTAGAAGCACTTGATGGAACACGACTACCCGGTTATTTTAATGAGAGTAGAATGAAGCCCTACTATAAATAAGTCTTCTTAGTGTTTGTAATAGGGCAGTATTTCCATTTAGATTAGGTTTTCAATTTTGTATTTCCTTAAGGTATTTCCTTCATTGTCATTATGCTTTGTCAATTTAGTTGTTGTTCTTGTGTAATAAGCACACTTGCGCGCATGAAGCTAATTACTATGTGAAGATGTTTATGCATAGAGGACTGCACATACTTTTAGGGTGGGGTGCTTGTAGTTATCTAAGCAAAATATTGTGGGAATTGAAAGGTGAAAGGATTAAGCTGTTACGGGTGTGTTTTAAGTCAAAAGAAGATTGCTTCTCAAAAGTGACCAAGGATGGAGATTAATGAAATGACAGTATAACACGAGGTAAGTAGAGGCCATGATAACTACCAAGGGAAGGTACAGTGATGAGGTACTCGGGTGCAAGGGCATGTGCTAAAGAGAATTATGTGACTAGAGGGTAGGAATGTGCGCTAGAAGGTTATAGCTGGGGCGCAAAGATGTACCATGCAAAACGAATAAATTTGGTCAATGAATGAGAGGATATTTGGTAGGTGGAGTAATAAATGCATCAAAAATTTGAAAAACTATATAAGGATGGGATGTGAATTCATTTTTACCATTGCGACTAAGAGTATTTGAGGAAAGAGCTAAGTGCAAAGAGCTAAGTGATTGGGTTAAGGTGCAAAGGGTGTGAAATCATGCATGAAAAAAATATCTGTGTAAAAAGAAGCTTGCATCCCCGGTGGTGAAGGGTTTGAGTGAAGCAAGGTGATATAGAGGAGTTAGGGCACAAAGTTTCCATGTAAAGCACGATTGAATCGAGCTAGGGTTTGATTAGTAAATTACAGAGTTAAAGAGGAAACGATTGCAAGGTAAAAATGACACCCAAGAAGGTAGCTGCAGTAGGAGAAAAAGGAAAGAAGAAGGTGGTTTCCGAGGAGGAAGAGATGGCACCCGAAAGAAATTTTTCATAAATACAATATCCAGATGGGGTTCATTGTTGGCCAGGAATGGGATTCACCCATCAGAAAGAGAAAAGTAAGTGAATACAATCACATGGCCACAGCGAACAAGAGGGACCTCGATTCCTTGCTCACTATGAGGATGAAAAAATGTATGGCGAATGACATGACAATTTATGATGATGCAAGTGATAATATTATGAAGAGAATTGGGGTCTACCAATTATATGAGCTTCCATTTTTTAGGAAGTATGAGCCCTTGTACTAGTGGCTCATGAGTAGAGTGCATGAGGAATTGTTATACTTTGCAGGATGCTTATCTCAACGGTGACAGGTTTGAAGGCCACATGAGAGGATATAAATAATGATCTCAAAGATAAAGTCATGATATTAAAGACTAAATAGGAGTTGGGGTACGTGAAGGGTCCACGCGATATGGATATAGATAAGTTGAAGAACTGTTCGGTTATACAAGCAGCAACACACCTTGTTACAATTTTTCTTTTCAACTTTGAAGATTGTTGATCTTGCCCAGCCCCTTCTCCAGACCTTCTCCAGCCCCCTATGCGCGCCTTGCCCGCGCCTTTGCGTGCGCCTCTTCCCGCGCCTCTGCGAGAGCCTCTACCCGTGCCTCTATCCGCAATGGTTTCTACGCGCGCCCACCTAAAATCCGCGCACTCTGATAGACCCCCCACGAACCCTAAATGGGAAATGGCCCGAGATTCTCATGGTGGCGGAAAACTACAGATCACTGAAAACGCCTTGGATACACGCATAGCTGCGTGCCCGCCACCGCAAGGATCAGACAGTTGAAAGGGATGGAGGAGGTGTGATTTTCGTGGATCGATCTGGCCTTCACAAATGTGGGGAGGGCCCGAGGACGGTGGCACAAACCATTTTCAAACTCTAGCTGGGGATGCTCTTGTGAATATGCCGAACAATGGCCCTCTCAAACCCTTGCTGAAAGGCTCTTCTTGTGGGGGGTTGGAACAGGGTACTTTTCCTGTTGATTCCACCATTAGATAGAGAGAATAAACGTGGATCCTCCTTCAAAGACATTCTAAAGGGAAAGGAATCCTCCATGAAACCTACAGACATTACCCCGTGTATTACATTTGGGGAAGATGTTATTTCATCTGAGATTTACTATAAAGAGCATGCTTTGATTTGTAGATTCAGGGGACTGTGGCCCAGCCTTCCTGCTCTTCACACATGGATCTCTCAACATTGGACTCCAACTTTAACTGGTAAGATAGACTTACATCTGTGTGCTAAGGGGAATTTTCATTGTGACTTTCTCTTCAATAGCCGATAAAGAAAACATTGCTTCCAAACTCTGGGACTTGTCAATCTAAATATTTGGTCATGAAACCCTGGTTCCCATCCTTTAACCCGCACACAGAATCTTTCTCATGGAAACCTGTTTGGATCAGGCTACCCCACTTACCTATCCAATTCTGGAGTCATGACTGTCTGACAGCCATTGGCAACACCTTGGGAATTACACTCTTTATAGACTCTCAAACCACTAATTACACCCATACTACCTATGCTCCGGATCCTGGTGGAACTAGACACTGATAAAAATATTCCTGCTACTATAGATCTTAGAGTGAAAAATAGAACTTGGTCACAAACTCTTGATTATGAAGGTCTACCTTTCCGCTGTAGAAGATGTTTTGGCTTAGGACACACCTCTACTGATTGTGAGATGGAAAAACGTCAACATGAAAAGAGAAATTAGTGGAAAGATGCACTCCCAGAGCACCTAATTTTTTGATGCTAAAAGGGATCTTGAATCAAAAGTAGAAACAGTGACTGAATCCAAATCTACCCTAGAAACCCCTCTATCCGAAAATCAAACTATTAGCAACATGAATAATGCTCAAGTTTTTGAGGGCAACACAGATATGATTAAGGTTGTGGCTATCCCAATTGGGAAAAATGTGACTAAGGAGAATACCCCTCCTTTGACTTCTCCTCCAACAGTGGAGACTCCATCAGGTTGGGTTACGGTTAGCAAGAAGAAAAAAAATTTCACCCTGAAGGAGGGCTATCCATCTGGATGATTTTTCTTTGTTTGTGTTCGGCCGGAGTACATGGTTATCATTTTTGTGGCTGGATTACAGCATGCTTTCTTTCTAATGGTATTGGTGTACTATTGCTAGGTGTTCATTGTTCAACAGTTGTTTAGTTGCTGCTGAAGTTGTTGGTTGTTGTTTCTTTTTTGCAGATGAAGTTTTGCAGTTAGTCCTTATTGTTATATCTAGATATTGATCCCTTTCTTTGTGCTTATTATTTCTATTCTGGCTTCTGAGCCTTGTTGTACAAGGGTATAGTCCCTTTCAAAAAACTATTTTCCAATAATAAAAAAAAACACCTTGTTACAAAAGTTGAACAACCAGGAGCAGTGGTCACCGGTAAATATTATGTGGTTACACGTTGTGTGCAAGATGTCAGAAGGAACAGTCTACAATATTGTAGGTTACATTGCAGAGAAAATAGTCAAGGAAGCGTGCACAGAAGGGAAGATCAGCTTTGGGGCTGTTCTACTATCACTGGTATTCTTGGAAATTGGAGTACCAGACGGGCCGAAAGAAAAGGTATGGGAATACCCCATGAAGAATAAGTTTCCAGCTAAAAGGTTCAGCAAGTACCTATGTAAAGGTTTAATGACAGATGATGTCAAGCAAAGGGTGGAGTAATGGTATGATAGGTACATCCCGAAGGACCTACCATCAGTAACATCCCTTAGGACCTACCATCAATAGTGGGGAAACAATTCCAGTTTGTTGTATATCAGCATTTCTGCATCGCGCACTTCCCAATGAGGGATGGAGTCTGGAGCCCTTGGTGTAAATTTCCTTATGCATTCACTGCAAGGTATTTCCAAGCATCTGGTCACATATTCACAGACACGTGACGACTGGTATTCAACGCAGATAAGGTAGACTATGACTACCACACGCTGAGGAAGAACTATGTGTATCCAGGAAGGAGTGCCTATGTTGAGAGACTCATTTCAGAGGTATTGAATACTAAGCCAATAAGTTTAGTTGTAGTAGATATAGGGGTAACATTAGTGTATCTTCAGTTGAAGCCCAAGATGGAGAAAAATAATTATGTGGATAATGAATTCACACTCCCAGGGCCACCGAAGGGTAAGCACACAATGGATAATATACCAGCACAAAGGCCCACAAAAACTATTAAATTAGATGATGAAGAGGAGGAACGTGAAGATAATGGAGGCTTGGAGCGTAGAAAAAAGCAACCATATGATAGAGAAGAGTCACAAGTCGTGACCACTCCATGTTAGGGACAAGATGAAGAGGAAGATATGGAGGTTGAGTAGGGGGAGCACAAATTTAAGAAAGTATTTAGACGCATAAGGACTCAATTTGGAACCCCACAAATGGTAAGGAAATCACCTCATCTCTCTCCACACAAGGAGACCACTAAACCAAAGAGGAGAATAAATTTGAAGTTTGATAAAGAAGCGGAGGAATCAAGGGAGAGCGAACATGCATCTCCTACCCCACTCGAGAAAGAAGACAAGCCATAGAATGAGGAAGATAAAAAATATAAAGAGATGAAGGATGGAGAAGAAAGAAAGAAGGAAACCTCCGGATCCGCGCATGTGACTATTTAACGTGTAACGGTGTAATGTCCCCCTTTTTTATGAAAAATTAAAAAGAGGGTAAAATCGATTTGCACATGTAATTTTAAAATGAAATTTTATAAATTGTGCAAATAGAAATAATAGGGGAAGTTCGACTTCACCTTGAGAAAATAAAAGCATGTTTTTAAAGGTAAATAAAGTGTGTAGACACCTGTAGTTTAGATATTGCACTATTACAACTAATATTGGGCTAGTTATGCTTCTCCCCACAAACCGACGGTACACCGCTGGTTTGACCTATCTAACTTTCTTCCTACAACATCCCTTTTTTCGTTTTTCCTCTTGTAAACCATTTAAACAAGCTATAATAGATTTGTTCTAACTACATTAGCTTCTTACTTTCTTCTAGTCCGCTTCTGCCACCTTCCTGGCTTATCAACCCATCCCATTGGATTGATCTGACCCTTCAAAACTCTCTCCAAACCCTAATCACATCTTAAAAATGTTTAATTAGGCTTAAACATGGTTTATCACTCCCTAAACCTAGTCAAAGTAAGTTTTGACTTGCTAAAAGTGTTTTTTGGAATTTAGTGTTTGTCCCACATGCACTCAAGTTTCCTTTTTTCCCAAATGGAAAACTATATATAGGGCTAGACCCCCTCTCTCATTTTCAAGAATTCCTTCCTTCTTCCTAAGCATAGATTATAGTATTTTGCATCTAGGTTCTAGATTTCATTTCTAGTTTAGATGTTGAGTTATTTACTTCACTTTTGCATTGTCAATCCACTTTGTAGAGTAAAAGAGAAGAACCATTCGCTCAAAAAGCCTATAATGGGGAGATCTCTTTCTCTTAATCACTAAAACTGATTGCTTAGGGATTACTAGGTTAATTATTTTAAGCTTTCAAAGAATAGAGGTAGTTTTAATTAGCTTAAATTTGAATTTTTACTTCATAAAGTATGCTAGTTAGAAGATCGTGCTCATTTCTTATCAGATGGTCCACTGATTTATTGCTTGAAGCCTTTGGGGATTCTTTAGGAATTCTTAACCCAAATCCATGGCTCTCTACAACTTTTCTTTGAACACAAAGTGACTAGGCAAGTCACATTTTCCTAGAAGAATTTAATAATTAATATTGGACATAAAGTGATTATTCTAAGCATTGTGTCGACCCATATGAGCATCTTTTTAATATCTCTATGCATTTAATATTTGTTTGTGGTGACTTTCAAACACATTTTTAAATGAAATTTCTTCCTAGATGATGATGCCAAATATGGAGAATAACTTTGGAGGATGTGCAAGCAAAAGCTATAAAAGAAGATGTGGTTACTCCTTTTTTGGCATGTTGATGGTTTATAAAAACTTATATTCATGCTTGAAGAAGGGATGTATGCCCACTTATGATCAAAATAAAAGGTTTTTATTAACACCACCATTTGTGAAGTGTGTGTTCCCATAAAATCTTGAAGTAATAATTTTTACAATAATTTCTTTTTATATATACAAGGTGCCATTTTTGGGAGAAGATATAAGCTTGCTTTGAGGGTTTGAAGTGTGATTTTTTGATGAATATCTCTATTTACATGTTTTTGGTTTTTACCTATTGAATTCAACTTGTTTGGGCATGTGTTAGGAGTGTTTTGAAGTGATTTTTAAGTATTTATAAATCTTCTGTTTGGATTTATTAATTGCAGATCTAGAACTGCATTTATTGCCTCTTAAAGTGAAAGAAAAGTGTTGGAATTATGTTACAGATTTTACCTTAACCCTAGCGACTAGGTTTATGATTTTGGGAGCTATTTTTAGGGGATTCTAGTGTGTGAAAAGATATGGTTTTTATTTTGGATTGAAACTCATAATTTTCCCTTTCCGCTACACTTGGTTTCATTTCAAAAGAGTTAATATTTTCGAAGTTATGGATTTTCAAAGTTTTCATTGATTTTCAATAGTTTTATTTATTATTTTACTTCTGAAAAAGTATATTGGAAAAAGGGAGTATAAATACCAAATGGATTGCCCATATAAACCCTCACCTTAGCTCACTCCAACCCCATTTGGGTTGTATTGTAGCTGACACTAGGGTTAGTTCAGGTTACCCTAGAAGGGTTTATCGTCTAAGTTGTTTGTTTTTGCAAGTAAATAATAATATATTACTAATATCCCACAATGGGATATTACAGTGGTATCAGAGATTCTTTCCTCTTTTCATGTGGGTGTTTTGTGTATGCAGGGTGATAAGCAATTGTTGTTTTATAAGAGGAGAAATAAGGGAAATATGGACGAAGGGCCTTTCACATCGGATCAAGTCAAATTTATACAAGAGCTAATGCAAGGATGTGGTTTGGAACTTCAAAAAACCACGAGTAATCAAATGACCAAACTAATCACATAAGTGGTGGGGCAATGACAAGACGCCAAACTCCAATGGCAAAGGGAGTTTGCATAGTGGGGAGGAAAAATTCAACACAACCCACTCATAAGTTCTTTAAAGGAACTTTCCTTCCTAAGGAGAATCATAGAGCTTTCGAGGAACCTTCAATAGTGGAAATCATTGAGGCATGCAACAAAGAATGTGAGACTTTACATCTGGCCACAAGGTCCATACTTACTTTTGATGACTTTTGTGCCTTAAAGATGGGAAGCAAGACCAAAAGAGGGCCATAGGAAACCCCATGCGGATATCCAAAAAAGCTTGGCAAAAGTCTCTTTACCAAGATTTGATGGAACCAAAAAAATCACGGTAAGACCTTGGCTACAAAAGATGGAGACCTATTTCTCCCTCAACCCCATGCCAGAAGAAGAAGCCCTCAATTTTTTTACCCTTCACTTAGAAGGCATGGCACATGAGTGGTGGTTTCATGGTATGCACACGCGAAGGACATGACTTGATCCACACAATGGAAGGATTTAGTCACAGGATCATGGAGATATTTGATAGAAAAGATCTGGAGCTTCATTTTAGGGAGTTAGCCCAATTGAAACAAATAAGTAGTGTTGAAGAATATGTAGCATATTTTCAAAAGGTTGCAATGATGGTACTAGATGTCAGTGAGATATAGGTTGCAATAATTTTTCGTAAAAAGGAAGGGGGGGGTGCAGTTTTCTTTTTCTATTTACAAGATGTTTGTAAAAACGGCCGATAGTGCCGAAAAATCATTGTAAAAGGCCAAAAAGGAGCCCACACTCAATAAAAATCAATTTTGGGGGGGTGTGTACTGATTTGAGGGGGGGTTTTGTTTCCTGTTTGATTCTTTATCTCTCTTTTCTTTCCTGCACAAATGGCTAACAATGCGCCCAAATTCTTTTTGCCCGATTCACAACTCCTACGAGGAGATAATTATGCTGCATGGAAAATGAAAATTAAAACTCAACTTGAATTTGAGGACATAATTGGTGTAGTTGATGGCTCGATAACGAGACCAGAAAATGATATTGCTAAACAACATGTGTTTGATCGTGCTAATCAAAAGGCAAAACTTATAATTTTGTTTGGTGTAACTGATGATGTACAACCTCATATTCGTCAAGTGACAACTGCAAAAGAAGCATGGGATAAACTAGCAACTGTATATGAAGCTAAGAACAAAAATGCTATTTTGCAATTACAAACACAACTCCATTGTCTCAAAATGAATTCTAATGAGTCTATTGAAGGTTTTCTAAAGCATGTTGCTACATTGAGATCATCTCTCCAAGCTTTGGAAGTAGAGGTCACTAATGAATCTCTTGTCCCTATTGTATTGAGAGCTTTACCACCCTCATACAAAATATTTATCACAACTCTCAACATTATGGGTCCAACTACAAGTTTTGAAGAGTTAGGGAACATGTTACAATAGGAAGAGTCCATGAACAAACCTGTAGAAGATGAGGAACAAGTCCTCTCTTCATTCCATAAGGGAAAGAAACAGATTCATACAACTGGTAAGCAACACAAGCAACATTCTCAATAGAATAATCAAGGGAACACTCAGCAAAAGTAGTGTCAGATTGTGGCAGAAAAGGACATGAATTAAAAGATTGTTGGTATAACACATTTCAGAAGGGTTCATCTAGTGGAAAGAAGCCAAATTTTCAACAATCTAGTCAAGGTTATCAAAACAAACAACAAGGACAAAGGAAAAGTAACTGGAAAAAGAAAACACCATAGCACGACAACATTGCTGAAGAAGAAGATAACTCACCAGATGAGGACTTCCTATTTGTTGCACAATCAACTCAAGAAATCAATTCACCACAAGCAATTTGGTATGTTGACTCAGGAGCAATAAGACATATGACCGGGAGAAATGATTGGTTCTTAGAGTTAAAGAATACACCTAACAAAGACTCTGTTTCGTTGGGTGATGATTCATCGTACAAAGTACAAGGAATTTGAAACATCTCCTTACCTCTTGGATCAAGAAAGTGCACAATAAAGGATGTTCTATATGCTCCTAGATTGACAAAGAATCTACTTTCAGTAAGTCAGCTTTTGGAGCACAACTTAAAAGTGGATTTTGATTGTACAGATGGAAAGAAGATGTGTTTAATCAAAGATAAGTCTAAAAACTCCAACATTGTTGCACGAGCTTCTGGTGTAGGTCGTATGTTTCAGTTGGATTTTGTTCAAACCAAAAATCAGGTCCTTGTAGCTAAGGATACATCATCGGCACAATTGTGGCATCGAAGATTTGGCCATGTAAGTTTTGGCTATCTTGAAACACTTCGAAAAAATAATATGGTAAGAGGACTACCAAATTTCAAGAAAAATACAGACAAGTGCACAAATTGTTTGGCAGGAAAACAACATAGAGCTTCTTTTCAGAAAAGCAGTACATTCAGGGCCCGTGGTAAACTTGATCTGGTGTATACCGATCTATGCGGACCTATGAGACCTAGTCATTCAGGGTTTCAATATTTTATGCTCTTTGTTGATGATTACTCACGAAAAATGTGGGTATACTGCATTCGCACCAAATACCAAGCCTTTGAAACTTTCAATAAATTCAAAGTAGCTTGTGAAAATGCAACTGATAAGAAAATTAAAACACTCCGCTCAGATCGAGGGGGTGAATACACCAATAATGAGTTCAAAGCTTTTTTGGAAACACATGGAATTCGTCGGCAAATGGCACCTCCATATACACCAAAACAAAATGGGTGTAGTTGAGAGAAGAAATAGAACTATAATGGATATGGTAAGGTGTATGATCGATGATTCAGGATTGAGTAAAACATATTGGGCAGAAGCAGTAAAAACAACAGTTTATCTACTGAATAGAGTTCCCACTTCCGCACTTGATGGAATAACACCACAGGAATCTTGGTCAGGGAACAAACCATCTATAAAACACCTTAGAGTTGTTGGATGCAAGGCAAGTATGCACATTCCTAATAAAAAGAGAAATAAACTTGATATGAAATCAGAACAACTTATATTTTTGGGATACAGTGATGAAGCCTTGGGATACAGGTTAATGGATCTAAAAACAAGAAAAAAATTCACAAGTAGACATGTTGAGTTTTTTGAAAATAAAGAAGTAGACGCTCCTTCCATAAACTCACAAAACAATCCTACTAAGAAAATAGAAGATGTTCTTGATGAAGATAACGATGATGAGGATAATTCAACTCCTCCATCTACAGGAACAACTAAACGTATGCCTAAGTGGTATACTAATCTAATTCGAGATGCTAAGTTGGATAGTGTTCCTAACACATCCACTTCAGGACCTAGAACTCGTAGTATGACTCAAAATGAGGTAAAATTAGCCTTAATGAGTACAGTAATTGAATCAAGTGAGCCCACTACAGTTCAAGATGCCCAACAGTCAAAACCTTGGTCAGATGCTATGAATTCAGAATTCAACTCTTTGATTAAGAATAATACATGGCAGCTTACAGATCTTCCACCAGGGAAGAAGGCAATAGGTTGCAAATGGATATTTAAAACAAAGTACAAATCAAATGGAAGCATTGATAAATAAAAGGCAAGATTGGTAGCTAAGGGTTATGCACCAAAAAGAAGGCATTGATTATGAAGAAACATTCACACCAACAGCTAAGATCAAAACAATCAGGATGATATTTGCTCTAGATGCACAATTTGGTTGGAAAGTTCATCAAATGGATGTAAAAAGTGCATTTCTCAATGGGGATTTACAGGAAGAAGTCTATATGACTCAATCAGAGGGTTTTGTCATACTAAGTAAAGAAGGAAAGGTATGTAGACTCATAAAGTCATTGTATGGTCTCAAACAGGCTACCAGGGCATGGTACATAAAGATTGATGAGCATATCATCAAACATGGATTCAAAAGAAGTCCATATGATCCTAATCTCTATCTCAAAAATCAAGGGGGGGAGATAGTGATCATAGTAGTATATTTCGATGATCTAGTCATCACTGGAAGTTCGGTGAAGATGATTGAAACAAATAAGGAAGATCTAAATCGATCATTCGATGTGACAGATATCGGGCTTCTTCATTATTGGCTTGGACTTGAAGTATGGCAAAAGGAAAATCACATCTTTGTTACTCAACTAAAATATGCCAAGACAATTCTCAAGAAATTCAGAATGATGGATAGTATACCAATGGCTACACCTATGGAGACAAGGCTTCAATTGTCTCACACAGATCCATCAGAACAAGTAAATGTTACTCTTTATCGACAGTTGATTGGGAGTCTCATTTACTTAACTTATTCTAGGCCAGATATCAGCTATGCAGTCAATTATCTTTCTCGATTTATGCAAGAACCAAGGGTTTGTCACTGGAAAGCAGCAAAGAGGGTACTGAGATACATCAGAGGAACCATGGACTTTGGCCTAGAATACAAGAAGAATGATAACTTATTCTTGACAGGATATACAGATTCAGATCATGCAGGGAATGTTGATGACAGGAAGTCCACTTCAGGATTTGTGTTCTTTTTAGGATCTGGACCTATATCATGGGGGAGTAAGAAACAAAATTGTGTTTCAAGGTCTTCCACAGAAGCAGAATATCGCACAGCAAGAGGAGCTGTCTGTGAAGTGATTTGGCTCAGTTGGATACTTGAAGGATTGGGAATTCCACAGGATCATCCAACAATCTAACATGTAGACAATGAAGGAGTAATAAAACTTGTTCGGAATCCAATTTTTCATGAACGCACCAAACACATTGAGGTGCAAAGTACATTTCATTCACGAACAAGTTCAGAACAACAACATTCAGCTTCAACATTGCCCGACAGAACATCAACGTGCAGATATCTTCACAAAATCTCTTGCACATCCTAAATTTGAGGCATTCAGAGTATTTCTCTCCTGTTCACTTCAGAATATGATGAATTAAGGGGGGGAATGTTAGAAATAATCTAACACTTAATTCACCATATGTGGATTAATGTGTAATTATAATAAAGTAATTATTTAATTACTTTAGTTAGCTTAGTTGTTAGTATGTTGTTATCATCCCTTAGATTGTGGAGGATGTTCTTTAGTTAGAATATTGTTCTCGGATGATTTCATGTAGAAGCTTTTTAGGGGCAATATGCTATTTCTGCATATTTGCTTTATTTAGGAGATTTGTTCCATGTATTGTGGAAGAGATAGAAGCTATCCAATATCTATAAATATTGCAGCTCTCTTCTTTTGGTTGTAATGCTTCATTTTATATTAATAAAATCACAGCAAGCTCCACCTTGTTTCCTTTGCCGCCCTTTCGCCTTAAAATCTCTCTTACGCTCTGTTCTGCAAGGTCGCATAGGAATTTCTTGCAGATTGAAGACGTACAGCCAGATCAGTATCCAGCTCGTTTTTTTTTTCCTTTTGCAGGTGTGAAGTTGTCAAGTAAATCCGCAGGTCTGCAAGGTGAGTTCACAGATATATGCAAATACGATAGCTACATACAGGGTTCCAGATAAGTGGTGGATGTTTCTCTTTTTTTTTATCAATGAAATAATCAGATTTCAAAATAATATTTGTTATATTTGTAATTTAATACAACATCAAATATTAAAATAAATTGACAGATATCTCCTCAATTGAAATAATTTCACCTGGAAAACAATAATAGAGTTGGGAGGTGCATCCAGGTGCTCTGGCCTGTGATTTCCCTTCCAATTTTTATTTATTTTTATATTCTTGTTTCTTCTACTGTTTCCGGGTGTGTGGAGAAAGGGCGGGGGCTGTGAAGAGGCTGGGGGCATCTATGGCTCCTCCTGGCTCAGGATTCTAGTCCTCCTTCCTCAAAACTTCTAACACTTCCTCAGCCAATTATCTACAGCCTTAAATCCCCTGCTCTAATACCAAATGAAATCTGTAAACCAGATTAAATTGCAAAAAACATGGCGGAGCTTGCTATGATTTTTATTAATATAAAATGAAGCATTACAACCAAAAGAGAGAGTGACAATATTTATAGATATTGGACAGCTTCTATCTCTTCCACAATACATGGAACAAATCTCCTAAATAAAGCAAATATGCAGAAATAGCATATTGCCCCTAAAAAGCTTCTACATGAAATCATCCGAGAACAATATTCTAACTAAAGAACGTCCTCCACAATCTAAGGGATGATAACAACATACTAACAACTAAGCTAACTAAAGTAATTAAATAATTACTTTATTATAATTACACATTAATCCACATATGGTGAATTAAGTGTTAGATTATTTCTAACACTCTTTACAAAAGGCTTGATAGAGTCGTTGAAAGGTTTGGTTAGAGCTTTTAACCCATTTACCTTGCAAGAATGTACCACTAAATCTCTAGATTTAGAATGTGCAGCTTATATAGGGGATTATGGGCCAAAAGGAAAACATTTTAATAACTCTCAAAACCTGCCCAAAGGTGGATTTAAAGGACATCCAAGGTCTGATCTACAACAGCCCCTTAAAGTGCAAGGAGGACAGCCCTTTGGGTCATCAAAAGAGGCCCCAAGAAGGGCCCAACCAGCCCTATGTTCCACAATATAGAAACCAATCCCAAACTGGTATGCAAAAAGATGAGAGAGATGGGCTAAGAAGGAAAGGATTGTGTTTTGATTGTAAGGCTCCATTGGGTAAGAGGTCATAATTGCAAAGGTAAAGGAAAAATTTATTTCATTGAAGTAATAGGTTCAGATTTTGATTTTATTTAAGATTCTAATGATACTAATGAAGTGGTGAATGAGGGGGATGATGAGCATGTACAAGAAGAAGATGAGGAAGAAATTTAAGGAGCATTGGCAGCCCTTTCAGGTACTTCTAAGTATCTCCCTTTTCAAGTGGAAGGTATGCTATGCAAACAAAAGGTAATCATCCTCATTAATAGTGGCGCCACTCATAATTTTATTAGTGAGGGATTGGTAACAAGGCTTGGCCTATGTAATGAAGTTTTTCAAGGTCTCAATGTTAGCATAGCTGATGGATATATTTTAACATGCTCTAGATGGATTTCCAAACTTTCTATCACCATATAAGATTATGAAATTATTGATGATTTTTACATGATTAACATGGATGACATGGATCTTGTGTTAGGAGTACAATGGTTGCATTCTTTGGGGAATTTTTCCCTCGATTATAAGGACCTATTGCTCAAATTCATGATTAGAGAAAAGAATATCATTTTCCAAGGTATAACAAGACACTTTTCTCTTTGCAAATATCCACCAAGGGAAGTAGAAATCTGTTATGTATCTTTTATATCAGCTGATTGGAAAGACTTAATCACCCTTGAGTATGTAAAAAATCAGTTTTATAATGATATGGTTGAAGGGTTGATTGTGGATGAAAGGTACAAGGTGATAGATGGACTTATTCTTTACAAGGGGAAGGGTGTATTTAACACCCAAAATCAGAAGTTAAAAATCTGATTTTAAAATCAGCACATGATGCCCCTACAAGTGGACATCAAGGATACTTCAAGACCTATAAGTTGGTACAGGAAATATTTACTTGCATGTATGTAGTAGTGGATAGACTTACTAGGTATGCTCACTTTTTTCCACTCCCTACTAAATTTGATAGTCCTATGATTGCTGATTTGTATTTTAGAGAATTTTTTAAATTGCATGGTGTGCCTAAGAACATTGTCAGTGATAGGGACAACAAATTTATGAGTCTTTTTTGGCAATAATTATTCTGGTTAGTCAAGACGGAACTCACTCCAAGTACTAGTTATCACCCACAAATGGATGGACAAACGGAAATAGTAAATACTTGGGCAGAAGGGTACTTAAGATATTATGTTTCAGGGCAGCAGTTAGCTTGGATAAAATGGTTACATCTAGCTGAATTTTGATGTAATACTACACATCACATGTCCATTGGAATGTCCCCCTTTTAAGGATTTATATGGTTATTATGCTAACTCTTTCATGGATGTAATGATGATAGATAGTAGAGTGCCTAGTGCACAAGAGTTAGTGTAATAGAGTATGGACATCATGAAATATGTCAAAGAAAATTTGCACAATGCCCAAAATAGGCAAAAATTGTATTCCGGAGTGAGAGGACTTTTGACGTGGATGATTCGGTATTTCTTAGATTGCAGCCCTATAGACAATCTACTCTCAAGCAAAGTGGCAAGGAAAAGCTAAAGCCACGTTTCTATGGGCCCTACAAGGTTACTAAAAGAATCGGTGAGGTGGCTTATGAATTGGAGCTACCCAGGGATTGTAAGATTAATAATGTTTTTCATGTTTTCTTACATAAAAAAGGCACTTGGTCAAAATTTTGTTCCTTCTTTGGAGTTACCCCCTTTAGATGAAGAAGGTAAATTGATCTTAATTCCAGAAACTATTATGGAAACAAGAGAAAGGAATTTAAGAAAATGTGTCATCAAAGAATATTTGGTCAAATGGAAGGACCTTCCATTAGAGGGATGCTACATGGGAAAATGCTTCAATCTTAGAGAATCCAAGTTTACAATTGCTTGAGGGAAAGTAATTTTGGGGAAGGGAGGACTATAATGTCCCCTTTTTTTATAAAAAATTAAAAAGAGGGTAAAATCGATTTGCACATGTAATTTTAAAATGAAATTTTATAAATTTTGTAAATCGAAATAATAGGGGAAGTTTGACTTCACCTTGAGATAATAAAATCATGTTTTTAAAGGTAAATCAAGTGACTAGGCAAGTCACATTTTCCTGGAAACATTTAATAATTAATATTAGAGATAAAGTGATTATTCCTAAGCATTGGGTCGACCCATATGAGCATCTTTTTAATATCCCTATGCATTTAATATTTGTTTTTGGTGACTTTCAGGCACATTTTTAAATGAGATTTCCTCCTAGATGATGGCGCCAAATATGGAGAATAAATTTGGAGGATGTGCAAGTAAAAGCTATAAAAAAAGATGTGGTTACTCCTTTTTTGGCATGTTGACAGTTTATAAAAACTTATCTTCATGCTTGAAGAAGGGATGTATGCCCACTTATGATCAAAATAATATGTGTTTATTAACACCACCATTTTTGAAGTGTGTGTCCCCATAAAAGCTTGAAGTAATAAGTTTTACAATCATTTCTCTTTATATATACAAGGCACCATTTTTGGGAGAAGATATAAGCTTTCTTTGAGGGTTTGAAGTGTGATTTTTTTATGAATATCTCTTTTTACATGTTACTGGTTTTTACCTAGTGAAGTTGACTTATTTGGGCATGTGTTAGGAGTGTTTTGAAGTGATTTTTAAGTATTTATAAATCTATTGTTTGGATTTATTAATTTCAGATCTGGAACTGCATTTATTGCCTCTTAAAGTGAAAGAAAAGTGTTGGAATTGTGTTGCAGATTTTACCCTAACCCTAGCAACTCAGTTTGGGATTTTCAGAGTTGTTTTCAGGGGTTTCTAGTGTGTGAACAGATCTGGTTTTTATTTTGGATTGAAGCTCATAATTTTCCATTTCCGCTACACTTGGTTTCATTTCAAAAGAGTTAATATTTTCGATGTTATGGATTTTCAAAGTTTTCATTGATTTTCAACAGTTTTATTTATTATTTTACTTCTGCAAAAGTATATTGGAAAAAGGAGTATAAATACCGACTGGATTTCCCATCTAAACCCTCACCTTGGCTCACTCTAACCCCATTTGGGTTGTATTGTAGCTGACACTAGGGTTAGTTGAGGTTACCCTAGAAGGGTTTATCTTCTAAGTTGTTTGTTTTTGCAAGTAAATAATAATATATTACTAATATCCCACAAGGGGATATTACAAATGGGACAGGCTCCTAACCTTGAAGCTACAAATCCCAAGGGTCCTAGATCAAAGAGGATGAGTGGGGAACATAGTGCACCAATTATGGGCTATGGAGAGGACACCAAAAAAATCATCCGCGCACGTTTCCAAAGCACTATAGAAAAATAGGATTTATTTGGATGGAAATTAATGGACGGGGATATGGCGACCGTTCGCACTAGAAAGCAACTCTCATGGTAAATTCATACCCACATCAATGATCTTGAATTTGATGTATGCGAAGAGTCATACTTGTTGAGATGGATGAAGAAAGAACCCCAAGCTAGACATATGACAATAAAGCCTACTATCATGTCAGTTGAGAAGGTCAGCAACGCATTGGTGAAGGTTTCTATTGAAGTTACAAAGAGAAACATGGAAAAAGTTGTAGCGATAAGAGCATTGCAGGAGGAACTAAAGAAAAAGGATGTAGAGATAATGTGCATAACATAAGAGAGGGACTTAGCGCAGAAGAAGAACGAAGTATTTATCAACATCGCAGAGAATATTGGAGACAATGTCATAAGAGCTAGGGCACACTTGGATACCAAGGTACCATAGATGTTTCCCTCAACGATACATTATTTAGGAAAGTTGGTGGACATGGTACTTGAAGATGAACCTCTGTGCATGTCAACGCCAAGGAATCAAGAACAAGAGGAAGAACGAGAGAAATATTTTGTGATGTGAAATATTACATCTTATGAAGGGTTACTACAAGCGCTACAAGAAGTATTGAAGAAACTAGACTAGGCTTTAAACATCTGCACATCTTCAGATGCGCTTATCAACATAAAGACCCTGGAAGAAAACAATGAGGTCTAGAGAGAAATGAAGGACAAAACATTGGGCCGCGTAGAAATATTATCAATGGTTAAGAAGAAGCACGAGGCCCTGGCAGCAGCACAAGAGCTGTACAAGAATTGAATGGAAGAGCTTGGGAAGCTCATTGCATAGAATAGGGATCTTCTAGAAGGAAGAATGACCTCAATGTCCAGTGTTGTGTTGGTTCTGTAAAATGAAAAAGGGGAGATTGCGAGGGATGAATTGGAGTCCATTGTTGTGGACATTCCAAAAAAGGTAGAACAAGCACTCACTGAATGGCAGGTCTTGGAGGCCAGAATAAAGGGGGAGTATCCAGAGTTGATCCTTCAAACTGATATAGAGGAGGATGCCTCATAAAACTTTTTTATTCATCTACATTATTTCTTTCTTATTCTTCACATTCTTCTATTCTTTACTTCAGTTTTGGAGATAACCATTGTTGAGGCGACAATGAGATTAGTGTGGGGTAATGTTGATCAGAGAAATCTTGACAAAATGGAAAAATAGGCCAGGTTTAAGGCGCGAATGGATAGGAAGAACCTGCGTGCAGAGCAGAAGTTCAGCATTTAGGACTTAGCCGATTTTGAGCATGAAGACCTATTTTTAGAAGATAGCGTGCGGAACACACCAACAATGCAGAGATATGCGTGCCACGCATTGTCTATCTTTGGAGGATCAGATCGAAGCATTTTGTATAGAGACGAGCTAAGAATAGGATTCTCACTTCAGTTAACTGTAAGAGGTCTATAGATAGCACACTTGCATGTGTGGCTATGCCTATAAACGACACGTGGCTATTAATAGCATACACCCTATTTTTGGAATAGATAAGTGGTGAAGGGAAAGTCTGCACCAGGGTTCATTTTAAGAGCCCTCCTGGAAATCAGAGGTGGAGAATACCTGGTGAATATCCCTGGAACCGGTTTCACAGGAAGACAAATTTTTTTAGGGGTTGTATGAAAAAAATTTCGCCTAATTATCAAGCACTACGACAGAAGGCTGCAGACGCGCGACGGGATATTTTGCTGTCGCGCGTCAAAAAAATGTAGTGATGCGTGTCAAAAGACCTTAGTGACGCGCGTCAACAGACCTTAGTGACGCGCGTCAATAGGTTTGTTGACGTGCGTCGCTAGGGTCTGTTGAAGCGCATCACTAAGGTCCTTTTGACGCGCATCACTGCATTTTTTTGACGCGCGATAGCAAAATATTCCTGTCGCGCGTCTGCAGCCTCCGACCTTTGCTTTCTCATCAAAAAATCTCCATGTCACACATCAACAAACTCTTTGTCGTGCGTCTGCTATGCGTCAATATCTATTGTACCTCCTTGTCATGCGTCAAAAAAATGCAGTGACGCGCGTCAACAGGCCTTAGTGACGCGCGTCAATAGGCCTTAGTGACGCGCGTCACTAAGGTCTGTTGACGCGCGTCACTAAGGCCTGTTGACGTGCGTCACTAAGGCCTATTGACGCGCGTCAACAGACCTTAGTGACGCGCGTCACTAAGGCCTATTGACGCGCATCACTAAGGCCTGTTGACGCGCATCAATAGACCTTAGTGAAGTGTGTCACTAAGGCCTGTTGACGCGCGTCACTGCATTTTTTGACGCACGACAACAAATATCCTATCGCGCGTCTGCAACCTCTGCCCTCTTCTTTCTCATCGAAAAAAACTCCATGTCGCTCATCAACAAAATCTTTGTCATGCGTCTACTATGCGTCAATATCTACAGTATCTCCTTGTCTGCAAACCCTCCTTGTCGCGCGTCAATAACTTACCCCCTTGTCGCGCGTCTATAATACGGGATATATCATATTGTTGAAAAATGTGAAGTAGAAGTGTTCTACCTGGCGAATAATCTAGGTTTATATAGGGGATATTTTTCAAGGGTAGGCGAAGCCGACCCCTAAAAAAAATTAAAGTGTAATTTTTAGGCGAACAGGTCACTGGCCCATGCCAAAAAATTCGCCTTTTCAAAATTTTCAAAAATGGAATATTCGCCATATTACGAATATTCGCCACTAAAATTTTCCCTGGTCTGCACCCTATATATATGTAGTGAATTACCTGAGAGAAGAGAGAGGAGAGATATATAGGTATATGCAGGGTGTAAGAGGTAAGCATAAAGAGATATGCGCATATGACTGGATTATTGTATCAGATCCATGTGCACATGGATATAGAATGCCATTATTGTAAGGATATTTTGTGCTTATTAATAGATGGAAGTTATTTGTTGAATCTAAGTGTCATTCCTATGTGTAATTGAGTAGTGCATGTTCTTGATTCAATCATGATTATTGTTTAAGCTTGTTCTTTCATAGATCTGAATATGGCATACATTGTAGAATGATGGATTAGTTATGGATCTATATGTTTCTTCCTCCATCATTCTAACATCATGCTACAGAAACCCTAAAGAGGGACTTGGTACCTTTACACTCTTCGGATGAGTGCTCAGTCTAGGCTGATTGATGTGCCAGCGCCTCTAGGGTATTATCTGGTGAATTCTAGGTTGCATCAATGTTTATTACTTATCAACTAGCTATGTAATTTTAATAGTTTCAAGGCTATGGTGATTGTTCACTTGAATGCTTGAAAGTTGCATAATTAATGTGATTCTTCAACTGATCTCTTCTCAACGACAACAATGCTATCTAAAAGTACTTTGATAATTAAAATTTAGGCAAACATTTTAATTATAATAAAATATTGTTTATGAAGGAGGTAAAAATATAAGAATATAAAATCTTTATTTTTGTATTGAGTTGTGTTAGCTAGAAAATACCTAAAATTTATTAATTTTGTATTTGAAAAATTATAGTTGGTTGATTCATGGTGAGTGTGAGGACAGAGTCTTCAAGCACCAACACAGGGAGATAAAAATATGTGATAGAGGCCACAAATTGAGGGATTTTTAATGACAAACGGGGCGAGGACTAATGTGTAAGCACGTGAACAGATATCCACCATTCAAGTCGTTGCACTATCATATCTTGAAGGTACATAGAGAGTAACTTCCTGAGATCTACGTGCTAATATTAGTTCACATAATAAGATAAATCGCCAAAAGGTTATGTACATATTGATTAATTTAAATAATAATTAGGCATTTATAATTTACGTTAGTTATGTCATATTACATTATAAAATTAGTACACAATTGCTATCTAATGGATTGAATATTATTGTACACGTACATATGGACACTACATCTTCGTTTAATTAGCATATGAATTGTGCTCAGAATGACATCTCAATTATTGGTAAGGACAATGTCTTCCATTAAACATGGTTCATACCTTGAGTCATATTTTTAATAACTAAATATAAACCATAATTAATTGACAATTTTTTATTTGATCTCTTTTCCATGTGAAATGTAGATAAAGAATCCAATGAAGCTCAGGCAAGGACGGAAATCATTAATATTAATGAAATTATATCATTTGAACATTAGAATCATGAGCACTAAGTAATTTTATAATTTTGAAACAGTGAAGTACTTTCTCCGGAAGGTGCTTTTTCCTTTGATCTTTTGCCAAGGAGGTACCTACTAGAAAACGTTCGAATTCAGCATGATAATTCCCAGCGACACAATTCCGGAAACAACTATTACTAGATTGTGAGTAGTATCTAATCTAGTCGCCATGTGTCAATGTTTTCTGGAAGCTTCTCTTCAGCGATGTTTTCTAGCATGATTTCCTAGCATGAATAATGCTTTCTCAACGTTGTCATTTTCCATGTGCCCTGCATTTTAAAAGTTGAAGGAAATACCCTTCCTTAACGAAAATGAAGTAGCCTACATTCCTAAAAAAAAATTCATCAGTCCCTACCATTTGGGTAAAACCAGAACTGCAAGAAGGTGTGAAAAACACTTTAGCTCAAGTTGTGCGCAGGAGTATCGCAAATTTAATCCAGAAACCTGTGTATGGTGCCACTCGCAATAATTTACCATCTATGGTTGATAAGCTTACGAGTTAGGAGCTCCAAATCCAGGGATTGCTACAAGTGTAAAAGTAGACTACAATGGTGAATAAATTGTCCTAATTTCCTGGATTGGAATGCTTGTTTCCTTCTTGAATTAGCTCAGCTAAAGTTGCTAAGTATGCCGACTTTTCAAGACGGAGATCGAGGTGAATTATTGTCAATGCGCTCCAGCTATTTTACATCGGATTTTCTTCCGCTCAAGTGATAACGTGAAGCATGGTGATTGCATCTCTCACTTCAAAGATGTAGTGTGGACATCCTCTATGAGAAAAAAAATGTTCGAAACAGTTGCCATGTGAATTGTACTTTCTAGATATCACTTACAAGTATACTCTGGTAAACTTTGTATGCAAAATGTGGAAGCATGTGCAATTTTTCTGATACCAATTCTCCAGATGAAATGTGGTCTTATGGAGAGCAATCGATTGTAGGATATGCACAGAATGGGGTTTCTTAGAAGATGCCTCTAAATTTTCAATAAAAGGTAAAACCGACAGGTGTATAACTTATTCAGACTCCACAACCTGTTATAAATGCATTACCTCCCAGCCTGTGCTCAAACTCCGAGAAAGTCTTGCAGAACAGGGCATTGAAATCACATCGTATTTCACACGGCTTAGTTCTATTTATATATTCACATTGCAAGTGTCCCTCACATACGTGTATGCAAAATATGACATCCTACATTGCAAGGGGATCATCCCATAGTTTTATTTGTAATGTCTCAAATGGATGTGGTCTCACAGATCACTACATATTATTACAGGGCTATGTATACTTTTTTCGAAAATGTACACCAATTTTCATAATTATTTTGCACTTGAAATGCAACGTATGTCAAGTAAAAACATTTCAGATCATGCTAAAAGGACTAGCCACGAGAGTTAAAGTTAATTTTGATTATTGTTCAACTGGTAGTTAAAATCCAAAAATTGTTGTAACATATAGGTGATAATTTTGTTATATTAATAATGTGAGAAGCATTTACGTAAGGAATATGAATTGTTTGACATGAATATGCCCTTGTAGGAAGATGTCATTTCAGTCGAGTAATGTAGTGAGTTTAGGATGATTCTCAAGAATGGGTTTTTTGAAAATACCTTGGGGAGATCATTCCAACATACGTAAAATATGGAGTTGTTTGCAAGGATGCATGATTAGAATAGAGCCATTGAGAATTGATTTCATGGAAGAGCTACAACAAACTGGATATTAAACCCAATCAACGTTTACATTTGTTAGTTCATACTGGTCCATGGGCTGTGGAAGTTCTAAACTTTTGTTGCAAGAGGACTATTCGGTACTATCAATCAGAGGTATCAATAGGAGTGCTTTATCAGATTTGCTAGAAATGGCAACTACATATGTTCGCTCCTCCCATACTCTCAGCAAATTCGTAAAGCAATTTAAGATGTCATGCATTGTAATTTACAAAGTACAACTATTCACTGAATCCTAACCTCACAAGGATTATCACTAGCATTTTTCAATAGGTGGACATGGGTTTAAGAAGCCCAATGATATACGTGGTCTACTTCCCAACATCACTAAATGAGCTATAATGTTCTTGGTAGGAGCACCAAGACCAGTGCGAGATCTATAGATTTAAGTGGCCCTAAGGGTATTTGGTGCCTCTTTCAAATGAGGAATTCATCAACATATGTTTCCATTTATGTTTGAGATGTCATTGATCTCACAGTTAAAACAGGAGGCCAAGATAAGAGTAATTTTGTGACAAGCAACACTGGGAAATGTAGTACTCACTCTAGAAGCTAGGGATGAAATATGACATTGTTTCTGTTGCTCCAATGTTAGGGCATTTTTCGCAGCACTGGTATTTACCTAATTTAACCAAAAATGTTCACTCCTTATGTGAGGAAAAAATTTGACATCCGTTTTCTTATGTTACTATGTCGATTGCCACCAGGATCCCTCCCAACCTCATTACATTCATCGATTCTAATTCAAGATTTAAAATACTTTAATTAGCCGCTAAAGTCTGCTATGCGGAGTTCACAAGGGCCACATCTGAATTATTACGGGTTCATGATCTCAACTATGTTACCTTATATAATTTAGAATGTTAGTGATACTATTTCAAGTGCAGCTCATGTTCATCTCTCACTAGTAAGATTATAGGTACCTAAGGATGACTGCTTCCATGCAACACATCTGAGGTTGGGTAAAGTTGCCATGTGAATTCTACATTCTGTCATTCACTGTGCATATGTAATTGTGAATATGTATATTTTAAATTCCATAGGAATATTTCATAAGGGATCATAAAGTGCGTTTACACATTTTATGTATTATCAGATATATATGTGGTTTCGGTGCATTGCAATTTTATACAAGTTTTGTTATTGTTGACATTTATCAAAATAAAATTACAAAATTATTTATAAGATTTTGTGTTTCTTTCACTTTTTCTATCATAAAAAATATTTTCATAGCATAAAAAAATAATTACCACATGTACGAGAAGACCACACTACTTTTAGAGTTTTCCCCTTCTAACCTTGTATCATGTGGGTAAAGTTCTTACTAGTATCAATAGTCTTATAAACCACATTTTTCTCACAATTATTATACA